>OZ020305.1:29068209-30268209 GCA_963971305.1 Arcuatula senhousia
AGATCGGTAAAATAAAAATAACACCATGCCGGAAAAGAGACGCTAAACTTCCGTTTTTTTCGAATATTTTTATATTTTGTCAAAAATATTATCTCTGAAAGATTCCCTATCAGTTAAGCACACTTTCGTTACTAAATTATAAGGCATTCTCAATTTATAGCTACTTAAATTCGACCTTTGTATTTTACTTTAAAAATTCTAGGATGTCACTCTCCGAAAATAACTTGTAAACAAAACCGAACTGTGTCTTACTACCTTAATTAATAGATAAACATTTTTTTTTATGTATTTAAGTGTTGTTTATATTTCAAAACTTGATTATATTTGGAACAAAATGATACTTGGCAATTTCTTTTAGGTCATATATAAGCCAAGTTATGGCCAGTCAAAGTTGGAACCCTATTTTCACTTTTGACCGTAGTTTTGCAATATTTCGAAAAGTATATCATACAATGATGTCTTTTTGTTTCTTAGGTGAAAATCAACATTTTTTACACATTTTCGTTATTTATTTATAAAATAAACGACATTTACCTTTTAATTGATTATTTTTTTTAAATCCGGGGAGATTTTACCTACCAAATTAACACAGTTTGCAAAGTAAAGACCAAGTACGACACTTTTGAATATCGTGTTCCTAAGAGACAAAATCGTCACATTTTGCATAAAAAATACGGAGTTCTGTCGAAAAGGTTCAGCAAATAAATAAGTATCCATGCATTAATTTTATTTTAAAGAGATTTTGTCCATTTGGTCGTTTTCACCTTTATAAAAACAAAAATGATGTAGCTGAAAAGTTGGCAAAACGTTACGTAACGTTTTCGCTCGAATTTTTTTAAATATGCTGTTCTGGTTGATATGGCCTTTTTTCCAAGACAACTAATATTTTCAATTTTTTTCTGACTAATCTGTTGTATATTGATATAGCTTTAATTCCACCAATTAACATGGGTATTTAGTTCGCGTTCAATGCCGGTATAATTGTTGACAATTACGTTAATGGTAGTAAAACACAGTTCTAGGTAAAACGTCAGAAACGTTCATAGCTTTGCAGCACATATGCTTCTACCAATAATTATTCTAAAACTATATTTAACCGTATAAACACTTATCATACATCGTTGAAATCCTTACATTCCATAGATTATCTTCCAGTTAGTTTTACAAACCGATAACTCCGAAAACAAATTATACATGAAAAAACACTAAAATTTGCACATTTGTTCCATAATTTAAGCCTAGATTAGACTCAAACCTGCACTAAATCCTCTATAGTGCTATACTTGCTCTGAAAGTACATAAACCTGGCTGTTTATTAAAAATAAAAAACCTATACATCGACCGGCTTATTTTTTCAAGAAGTGACATCGCTTTTTTTACCTTAAAAACAAGCATGAATAAAAACGTTCAAAAGATCGGTAAAATAAAAATAACACCATGCCGGAAAAGAGACGCTAAACTTCCGTTTTTTTCGAATATTTTTATATTTTGTCAAAAATATTATCTCTGAAAGATTCCCTATCAGTTAAGCACACTTTCGTTACTAAATTATAAGGCATTCTCAATTTATAGCTACTTAAATTCGACCTTTGTATTTTACTTTAAAAATTCTAGGATGTCACTCTCCGAAACTAACTTGTAAACAAAACCGAACTGTGTCTTACTACCTTAATTAATAGATAAACATTTTTTTTATGTATTTAAGTGTTGTTTATATTTCAAAACTTGATTATATTTGGAACAAAATGATACTTGGCAATTTCTTTTAGGTCATATATAAGCCAAGTTATGGCCAGTCAAAGTTGGAACCCTATTTTCACTTTTGACCGTAGTTTTGCAATATTTCGAAAAGTATATCATACAATGGTGTCTTTTTGTTTCTTAGGTGAAAATCAACATTTTTTACACATTTTCGTTATTTATTTATAAAATAAAAGACATTTACCTTTTAATTGATTATTTTTTTTAAATCCGGGGAGATTTTACCTACCAAATTAACACAGTTTGCAAAGTAAAGACCAAGTACGACACTTTTGAATATCGTGTTCCTAAGAGACAAAATCGTCACATTTTGCATAAAAAATACGGAGTTCTGTCGAAAAGGTTCAGCAAATAAATAAGTATCCATGCATTAATTTTATTTTAAAGAGATTTTGTCCATTTGGTCGTTTTCACCTTTATAAAAACAAAAATGATGTAGCTGAAAAGTTGGCAAAACGTTACGTAACGTTTTCGCTCGAATTTTTTTAAATATGCTGTTCTGGTTGATATGGCCTTTTTTCCAAGACAACTAATATTTTCAATTTTTTTCTGACTAATCTGTTGTATATTGATATAGCTTTAATTCCACCAATTAACATGGGTATTTAGTTCGCGTTCAATGCCGGTATAATTGTTGACAATTACGTTAATGGTAGTAAAACACAGTTCTAGGTAAAACGTCAGAAACGTTCATAGCTTTGCAGCACATATGCTTCTACCAATAATTATTCTAAAACTATATTTAACCGTATAAACACTTATCATACATCGTTGAAATCCTTACATTCCATAGATTATCTTCCAGTTAGTTTTACAAACCGATAACTCCGAAAACAAATTATACATGAAAAAACACTAAAATTTGCACATTTTTTCCATAATTTAAGCCTAGATTAGACTCAAACCTGCACTAAATCCTCTATAGTGCTATACTTGCTCTGAAAGTACATAAACCTGGCTGTTTATTAAAAATAAAAAACCTATACATCGACCGGCTTATTTTTTCAAGAAGTGACATCGCTTTTTTTACCTTAAAAACAAGCATGAATAAAAACGTTCAAAAGATCGGTAAAATAAAAATAACACCATGCCGGAAAAGAGACGCTAAACTTCCGTTTTTTTCGAATATTTTTATATTTTGTCAAAAATATTATCTCTGAAAGATTCCCTATCAGTTAAGCACACTTTCGTTACTAAATTATAAGGCATTCTCAATTTATAGCTACTTAAATTCGACCTTTGTATTTTACTTTAAAAATTCTAGGATGTCACTCTCCGAAACTAACTTGTAAACAAAACCGAACTGTGTCTTACTACCTTAATTAATAGATAAACATTTTTTTTATGTATTTAAGTGTTGTTTATATTTCAAAACTTGATTATATTTGGAACAAAATGATACTTGGCAATTTCTTTTAGGTCATATATAAGCCAAGTTATGGCCAGTCAAAGTTGGAACCCTATTTTCACTTTTGACCGTAGTTTTGCAATATTTCGAAAAGTATATCATACAATGGTGTCTTTTTGTTTCTTAGGTGAAAATCAACATTTTTTACACATTTTCGTTATTTATTTATAAAATAAAAGACATTTACCTTTTAATTGATTATTTTTTTTAAATCCGGGGAGATTTTACCTACCAAATTAACACAGTTTGCAAAGTAAAGACCAAGTACGACACTTTTGAATATCGTGTTCCTAAGAGACAAAATCGTCACATTTTGCATAAAAAATACGGAGTTCTGTCGAAAAGGTTCAGCAAATAAATAAGTATCCATGCATTAATTTTATTTTAAAGAGATTTTGTCCATTTGGTCGTTTTCACCTTTATAAAAACAAAAATGATGTAGCTGAAAAGTTGGCAAAACGTTACGTAACGTTTTCGCTCGAATTTTTTTAAATATGCTGTTCTGGTTGATATGGCCTTTTTTCCAAGACAACTAATATTTTCAATTTTTTTCTGACTAATCTGTTGTATATTGATATAGCTTTAATTCCACCAATTAACATGGGTATTTAGTTCGCGTTCAATGCCGGTATAATTGTTGACAATTACGTTAATGGTAGTAAAACACAGTTCTAGGTAAAACGTCAGAAACGTTCATAGCTTTGCAGCACATATGCTTCTACCAATAATTATTCTAAAACTATATTTAACCGTATAAACACTTATCATACATCGTTGAAATCCTTACATTCCATAGATTATCTTCCAGTTAGTTTTACAAACCGATAACTCCGAAAACAAATTATACATGAAAAAACACTAAAATTTGCACATTTGTTCCATAATTTAAGCCTAGATTAGACTCAAACCTGCACTAAATCCTCTATAGTGCTATACTTGCTCTGAAAGTACATAAACCTGGCTGTTTATTAAAAATAAAAAACCTATACATCGACCGGCTTATTTTTTCAAGAAGTGACATCGCTTTTTTTACCTTAAAAACAAGCATGAATAAAAACGTTCAAAAGATCGGTAAAATAAAAATAACACCATGCCGGAAAAGAGACGCTAAACTTCCGTTTTTTTCGAATATTTTTATATTTTGTCAAAAATATTATCTCTGAAAGATTCCCTATCAGTTAAGCACACTTTCGTTACTAAATTATAAGGCATTCTCAATTTATAGCTACTTAAATTCGACCTTTGTATTTTACTTTAAAAATTCTAGGATGTCACTCTCCGAAACTAACTTGTAAACAAAACCGAACTGTGTCTTACTACCTTAATTAATAGATAAACATTTTTTTTATGTATTTAAGTGTTGTTTATATTTCAAAACTTGATTATATTTGGAACAAAATGATACTTGGCAATTTCTTTTAGGTCATATATAAGCCAAGTTATGGCCAGTCAAAGTTGGAACCCTATTTTCACTTTTGACCGTAGTTTTGCAATATTTCGAAAAGTATATCATACAATGGTGTCTTTTTGTTTCTTAGGTGAAAATCAACATTTTTTACACATTTTCGTTATTTATTTATAAAATAAAAGACGTTTACCTTTTAATTGATTATTTTTTTTAAATCCGGGGAGATTTTACCTACCAAATTAACACAGTTTGCAAAGTAAAGACCAAGTACGACACTTTTGAATATCGTGTTCCTAAGAGACAAAATCGTCACAATTTGCATAAAAAATACGGAGTTCTGTCGAAAAGGTTCAGCAAATAAATAAGTATCCATGCATTAATTTTATTTTAAAGAGATTTTGTCCATTTGGTCGTTTTCACCTTTATAAAAACAAAAATGATGTAGCTGAAAAGTTGGCAAAACGTTACGTAACGTTTTCGCTCGAATTTTTTTAAATATGCTGTTCTGGTTGATATGGCCTTTTTTCCAAGACAACTAATATTTTCAATTTTTTTCTGACTAATCTGTTGTATATTGATATAGCTTTAATTCCACCAATTAACATGGGTATTTAGTTCGCGTTCAATGCCGGTATAATTGTTGACAATTACGTTAATGGTAGTAAAACACAGTTCTAGGTAAAACGTCAGAAACGTTCATAGCTTTGCAGCACATATGCTTCTACCAATAATTATTCTAAAACTATATTTAACCGTATAAACACTTATCATACATCGTTGAAATCCTTACATTCCATAGATTATCTTCCAGTTAGTTTTACAAACCGATAACTCCGAAAACAAATTATACATGAAAAAACACTAAAATTTGCACATTTGTTCCATAATTTAAGCCTAGATTAGACTCAAACCTGCACTAAATCCTCTATAGTGCTATACTTGCTCTGAAAGTACATAAACCTGGCTGTTTATTAAAAATAAAAAACCTATACATCGACCGGCTTATTTTTTCAAGAAGTGACATCGCTTTTTTTACCTTAAAAACAAGCATGAATAAAAACGTTCAAAAGATCGGTAAAATAAAAATAACACCATGCCGGAAAAGAGACGCTAAACTTCCGTTTTTTTCGAATATTTTTATATTTTGTCAAAAATATTATCTCTGAAAGATTCCCTATCAGTTAAGCACACTTTCGTTACTAAATTATAAGGCATTCTCAATTTATAGCTACTTAAATTCGACCTTTGTATTTTACTTTAAAAATTCTAGGATGTCACTCTCCGAAACTAACTTGTAAACAAAACCGAACTGTGTCTTACTACCTTAATTAATAGATAAACATTTTTTTTATGTATTTAAGTGTTGTTTATATTTCAAAACTTGATTATATTTGGAACAAAATGATACTTGGCAATTTCTTTTAGGTCATATATAAGCCAAGTTATGGCCAGTCAAAGTTGGAACCCTATTTTCACTTTTGACCGTAGTTTTGCAATATTTCGAAAAGTATATCATACAATGGTGTCTTTTTGTTTCTTAGGTGAAAATCAACATTTTTTACACATTTTCGTTATTTATTTATAAAATAAAAGACATTTACCTTTTAATTGATTATTTTTTTTAAATCCGGGGAGATTTTACCTACCAAATTAACACAGTTTGCAAAGTAAAGACCAAGTACGACACTTTTGAATATCGTGTTCCTAAGAGACAAAATCGTCACATTTTGCATAAAAAATACGGAGTTCTGTCGAAAAGGTTCAGCAAATAAATAAGTATCCATGCATTAATTTTATTTTAAAGAGATTTTGTCCATTTGGTCGTTTTCACCTTTATAAAAACAAAAATGATGTAGCTGAAAAGTTGGCAAAACGTTACGTAACGTTTTCGCTCGAATTTTTTTAAATATGCTGTTCTGGTTGATATGGCCTTTTTTCCAAGACAACTAATATTTTCAATTTTTTTCTGACTAATCTGTTGTATATTGATATAGCTTTAATTCCACCAATTAACATGGGTATTTAGTTCGCGTTCAATGCCGGTATAATTGTTGACAATTACGTTAATGGTAGTAAAACACAGTTCTAGGTAAAACGTCAGAAACGTTCATAGCTTTGCAGCACATATGCTTCTACCAATAATTATTCTAAAACTATATTTAACCGTATAAACACTTATCATACATCGTTGAAATCCTTACATTCCATAGATTATCTTCCAGTTAGTTTTACAAACCGATAACTCCGAAAACAAATTATACATGAAAAAACACTAAAATTTGCACATTTGTTCCATAATTTAAGCCTAGATTAGACTCAAACCTGCACTAAATCCTCTATAGTGCTATACTTGCTCTGAAAGTACATAAACCTGGCTGTTTATTAAAAATAAAAAACCTATACATCGACCGGCTTATTTTTTCAAGAAGTGACATCGCTTTTTTTACCTTAAAAACAAGCATGAATAAAAACGTTCAAAAGATCGGTAAAATAAAAATAACACCATGCCGGAAAAGAGACGCTAAACTTCCGTTTTTTTCGAATATTTTTATATTTTGTCAAAAATATTATCTCTGAAAGATTCCCTATCAGTTAAGCACACTTTCGTTACTAAATTATAAGGCATTCTCAATTTATAGCTACTTAAATTCGACCTTTGTATTTTACTTTAAAAATTCTAGGATGTCACTCTCCGAAAATAACTTGTAAACAAAACCGAACTGTGTCTTACTACCTTAATTAATAGATAAACATTTTTTTTTATGTATTTAAGTGTTGTTTATATTTCAAAACTTGATTATATTTGGAACAAAATGATACTTGGCAATTTCTTTTAGGTCATATATAAGCCAAGTTATGGCCAGTCAAAGTTGGAACCCTATTTTCACTTTTGACCGTAGTTTTGCAATATTTCGAAAAGTATATCATACAATGGTGTCTTTTTGTTTCTTAGGTGAAAATCAACATTTTTTACACATTTTCGTTATTTATTTATAAAATAAAAGACATTTACCTTTTAATTGATTATTTTTTTTAAATCCGGGGAGATTTTACCTACCAAATTAACACAGTTTGCAAAGTAAAGACCAAGTACGACACTTTTGAATATCGTGTTCCTAAGAGACAAAATCGTCACATTTTGCATAAAAAATACGGAGTTCTGTCGAAAAGGTTCAGCAAATAAATAAGTATCCATGCATTAATTTTATTTTAAAGAGATTTTGTCCATTTGGTCGTTTTCACCTTTATAAAAACAAAAATGATGTAGCTGAAAAGTTGGCAAAACGTTACGTAACGTTTTCGCTCGAATTTTTTTAAATATGCTGTTCTGGTTGATATGGCCTTTTTTCCAAGACAACTAATATTTTCAATTTTTTTCTGACTAATCTGTTGTATATTGATATAGCTTTAATTCCACCAATTAACATGGGTATTTAGTTCGCGTTCAATGCCGGTATAATTGTTGACAATTACGTTAATGGTAGTAAAACACAGTTCTAGGTAAAACGTCAGAAACGTTCATAGCTTTGCAGCACATATGCTTCTACCAATAATTATTCTAAAACTATATTTAACCGTATAAACACTTATCATACATCGTTGAAATCCTTACATTCCATAGATTATCTTCCAGTTAGTTTTACAAACCGATAACTCCGAAAACAAATTATACATGAAAAAACACTAAAATTTGCACATTTGTTCCATAATTTAAGCCTAGATTAGACTCAAACCTGCACTAAATCCTCTATAGTGCTATACTTGCTCTGAAAGTACATAAACCTGGCTGTTTATTAAAAATAAAAAACCTATACATCGACCGGCTTATTTTTTCAAGAAGTGACATCGCTTTTTTTACCATAAAAACAAGCATGAATAAAAACGTTCAAAAGATCGGTAAAATAAAAATAACACCATGCCGGAAAAGAGACGCTAAACTTCCGTTTTTTTCGAATATTTTTATATTTTGTCAAAAATATTATCTCTGAAAGATTCCCTATCAGTTAAGCACACTTTCGTTACTAAATTAAAAGGCATTCTCAATTTATAGCTACTTAAATTCGACCTTTGTATTTTACTTTAAAAATTCTAGGATGTCACTCTCCGAAACTAACTTGTAAACAAAACCGAACTGTGTCTTACTACCTTAATTAATAGATAAACATTTTTTTTATGTATTTAAGTGTTGTTTATATTTCAAAACTTGATTATATTTGGAACAAAATGATACTTGGCAATTTCTTTTAGGTCATATATAAGCCAAGTTATGGCCAGTCAAAGTTGGAACCCTATTTTCACTTTTGACCGTAGTTTTGCAATATTTCGAAAAGTATATCATACAATGGTGTCTTTTTGTTTCTTAGGTGAAAATCAACATTTTTTACACATTTTCGTTATTTATTTATAAAATAAAAGACATTTACCTTTTAATTGATTATTTTTTTTAAATCCGGGGAGATTTTACCTACCAAATTAACACAGTTTGCAAAGTAAAGACCAAGTACGACACTTTTGAATATCGTGTTCCTAAGAGACAAAATCGTCACATTTTGCATAAAAAATACGGAGTTCTGTCGAAAAGGTTCAGCAAATAAATAAGTATCCATGCATTAATTTTATTTTAAAGAGATTTTGTCCATTTGGTCGTTTTCACCTTTATAAAAACAAAAATGATGTAGCTGAAAAGTTGGCAAAACGTTACGTAACGTTTTCGCTCGAATTTTTTTAAATATGCTGTTCTGGTTGATATGGCCTTTTTTCCAAGACAACTAATATTTTCAATTTTTTTCTGACTAATCTGTTGTATATTGATATAGCTTTAATTCCACCAATTAACATGGGTATTTAGTTCGCGTTCAATGCCGGTATAATTGTTGACAATTACGTTAATGGTAGTAAAACACAGTTCTAGGTAAAACGTCAGAAACGTTCATAGCTTTGCAGCACATATGCTTCTACCAATAATTATTCTAAAACTATATTTAACCGTATAAACACTTATCATACATCGTTGAAATCCTTACATTCCATAGATTATCTTCCAGTTAGTTTTACAAACCGATAACTCCGAAAACAAATTATACATGAAAAAACACTAAAATTTGCACATTTGTTCCATAATTTAAGCCTAGATTAGACTCAAACCTGCACTAAATCCTCTATAGTGCTATACTTGCTCTGAAAGTACATAAACCTGGCTGTTTATTAAAAATAAAAAACCTATACATCGACCGGCTTATTTTTTCAAGAAGTGACATCGCTTTTTTTACCTTAAAAACAAGCATGAATAAAAACGTTCAAAAGATCGGTAAAATAAAAATAACACCATGCCGGAAAAGAGACGCTAAACTTCCGTTTTTTTCGAATATTTTTATATTTTGTCAAAAATATTATCTCTGAAAGATTCCCTATCAGTTAAGCACACTTTCGTTACTAAATTATAAGGCATTCTCAATTTATAGCTACTTAAATTCGACCTTTGTATTTTCCTTTAAAAATTCTAGGATGTCACTCTCCGAAACTAACTTGTAAACAAAACCGAACTGTGTCTTACTACCTTAATTAATAGATAAACATTTTTTTTATGTATTTAAGTGTTGTTTATATTTCAAAACTTGATTATATTTGGAACAAAATGATACTTGGCAATTTCTTTTAGGTCATATATAAGCCAAGTTATGGCCAGTCAAAGTTGGAACCCTATTTTCACTTTTGACCGTAGTTTTGCAATATTTCGAAAAGTATATCATACAATGGTGTCTTTTTGTTTCTTAGGTGAAAATCAACATTTTTTACACATTTTCGTTATTTATTTATAAAATAAAAGACATTTACCTTTTAATTGATTATTTTTTTTAAATCCGGGGAGATTTTACCTACCAAATTAACACAGTTTGCAAAGTAAAGACCAAGTACGACACTTTTGAATATCGTGTTCCTAAGAGACAAAATCGTCACATTTTGCATAAAAAATACGGAGTTCTGTCGAAAAGGTTCAGCAAATAAATAAGTATCCATGCATTAATTTTATTTTAAAGAGATTTTGTCCATTTGGTCGTTTTCACCTTTATAAAAACAAAAATGATGTAGCTGAAAAGTTGGCAAAACGTTACGTAACGTTTTCGCTCGAATTTTTTTAAATATGCTGTTCTGGTTGATATGGCCTTTTTTCCAAGACAACTAATATTTTCAATTTTTTTCTGACTAATCTGTTGTATATTGATATAGCTTTAATTCCACCAATTAACATGGGTATTTAGTTCGCGTTCAATGCCGGTATAATTGTTGACAATTACGTTAATGGTAGTAAAACACAGTTCTAGGTAAAACGTCAGAAACGTTCATAGCTTTGCAGCACATATGCTTCTACCAATAATTATTCTAAAACTATATTTAACCGTATAAACACTTATCATACATCGTTGAAATCCTTACATTCCATAGATTATCTTCCAGTTAGTTTTACAAACCGATAACTCCGAAAACAAATTATACATGAAAAAACACTAAAATTTGCACATTTGTTCCATAATTTAAGCCTAGATTAGACTCAAACCTGCACTAAATCCTCTATAGTGCTATACTTGCTCTGAAAGTACATAAACCTGGCTGTTTATTAAAAATAAAAAACCTATACATCGACCGGCTTATTTTTTCAAGAAGTGACATCGCTTTTTTTACCTTAAAAACAAGCATGAATAAAAACGTTCAAAAGATCGGTAAAATAAAAATAACACCATGCCGGAAAAGAGACGCTAAACTTCCGTTTTTTTCGAATATTTTTATATTTTGTCAAAAATATTATCTCTGAAAGATTCCCTATCAGTTAAGCACACTTTCGTTACTAAATTATAAGGCATTCTCAATTTATAGCTACTTAAATTCGACCTTTGTATTTTACTTTAAAAATTCTAGGATGTCACTCTCCGAAACTAACTTGTAAACAAAACCGAACTGTGTCTTACTACCTTAATTAATAGATAAACATTTTTTTTATGTATTTAAGTGTTGTTTATATTTCAAAACTTGATTATATTTGGAACAAAATGATACTTGGCAATTTCTTTTAGGTCATATATAAGCCAAGTTATGGCCAGTCAAAGTTGGAACCCTATTTTCACTTTTGACCGTAGTTTTGCAATATTTCGAAAAGTATATCATACAATGGTGTCTTTTTGTTTCTTAGGTGAAAATCAACATTTTTTACACATTTTCGTTATTTATTTATAAAATAAAAGACATTTACCTTTTAATTGATTATTTTTTTTAAATCCGGGGAGATTTTACCTACCAAATTAACACAGTTTGCAAAGTAAAGACCAAGTACGACACTTTTGAATATCGTGTTCCTAAGAGACAAAATCGTCACATTTTGCATAAAAAATACGGAGTTCTGTCGAAAAGGTTCAGCAAATAAATAAGTATCCATGCATTAATTTTATTTTAAAGAGATTTTGTCCATTTGGTCGTTTTCACCTTTATAAAAACAAAAATGATGTAGCTGAAAAGTTGGCAAAACGTTACGTAACGTTTTCGCTCGAATTTTTTTAAATATGCTGTTCTGGTTGATATGGCCTTTTTTCCAAGACAACTAATATTTTCAATTTTTTTCTGACTAATCTGTTGTATATTGATATAGCTTTAATTCCACCAATTAACATGGGTATTTAGTTCGCGTTCAATGCCGGTATAATTGTTGACAATTACGTTAATGGTAGTAAAACACAGTTCTAGGTAAAACGTCAGAAACGTTCATAGCTTTGCAGCACATATGCTTCTACCAATAATTATTCTAAAACTATATTTAACCGTATAAACACTTATCATACATCGTTGAAATCCTTACATTCCATAGATTATCTTCCAGTTAGTTTTACAAACCGATAACTCCGAAAACAAATTATACATGAAAAAACACTAAAATTTGCACATTTGTTCCATAATTTAAGCCTAGATTAGACTCAAACCTGCACTAAATCCTCTATAGTGCTATACTTGCTCTGAAAGTACATAAACCTGGCTGTTTATTAAAAATAAAAAACCTATACATCGACCGGCTTATTTTTTCAAGAAGTGACATCGCTTTTTTTACCTTAAAAACAAGCATGAATAAAAACGTTCAAAAGATCGGTAAAATAAAAATAACACCATGCCGGAAAAGAGACGCTAAACTTCCGTTTTTTTCGAATATTTTTATATTTTGTCAAAAATATTATCTCTGAAAGATTCCCTATCAGTTAAGCACACTTTCGTTACTAAATTATAAGGCATTCTCAATTTATAGCTACTTAAATTCGACCTTTGTATTTTACTTTAAAAATTCTAGGATGTCACTCTCCGAAACTAACTTGTAAACAAAACCGAACTGTGTCTTACTACCTTAATTAATAGATAAACATTTTTTTTTATGTATTTAAGTGTTGTTTATATTTCAAAACTTGATTATATTTGGAACAAAATGATACTTGGCAATTTCTTTTAGGTCATATATAAGCCAAGTTATGGCCAGTCAAAGTTGGAACCCTATTTTCACTTTTGACCGTAGTTTTGCAATATTTCGAAAAGTATATCATACAATGGTGTCTTTTTGTTTCTTAGGTGAAAATCAACATTTTTTACACATTTTCGTTATTTATTTATAAAATAAAAGACATTTACCTTTTAATTGATTATTTTTTTTAAATCCGGGGAGATTTTACCTACCAAATTAACACAGTTTGCAAAGTAAAGACCAAGTACGACACTTTTGAATATCGTGTTCCTAAGAGACAAAATCGTCACATTTTGCATAAAAAATACGGAGTTCTGTCGAAAAGGTTCAGCAAATAAATAAGTATCCATGCATTAATTTTATTTTAAAGAGATTTTGTCCATTTGGTCGTTTTCACCTTTATAAAAACAAAAATGATGTAGCTGAAAAGTTGGCAAAACGTTACGTAACGTTTTCGCTCGAATTTTTTTAAATATGCTGTTCTGGTTGATATGGCCTTTTTTCCAAGACAACTAATATTTTCAATTTTTTTCTGACTAATCTGTTGTATATTGATATAGCTTTAATTCCACCAATTAACATGGGTATTTAGTTCGCGTTCAATGCCGGTATAATTGTTGACAATTACGTTAATGGTAGTAAAACACAGTTCTAGGTAAAACGTCAGAAACGTTCATAGCTTTGCAGCACATATGCTTCTACCAATAATTATTCTAAAACTATATTTAACCGTATAAACACTTATCATACATCGTTGAAATCCTTACATTCCATAGATTATCTTCCAGTTAGTTTTACAAACCGATAACTCCGAAAACAAATTATACATGAAAAAACACTAAAATTTGCACATTTGTTCCATAATTTAAGCCTAGATTAGACTCAAACCTGCACTAAATCCTCTATAGTGCTATACTTGCTCTGAAAGTACATAAACCTGGCTGTTTATTAAAAATAAAAAACCTATACATCGACCGGCTTATTTTTTCAAGAAGTGACATCGCTTTTTTTACCTTAAAAACAAGCATGAATAAAAACGTTCAAAAGATCGGTAAAATAAAAATAACACCATGCCGGAAAAGAGACGCTAAACTTCCGTTTTTTTCGAATATTTTTATATTTTGTCAAAAATATTATCTCTGAAAGATTCCCTATCAGTTAAGCACACTTTCGTTACTAAATTAAAAGGCATTCTCAATTTATAGCTACTTAAATTCGACCTTTGTATTTTACTTTAAAAATTCTAGGATGTCACTCTCCGAAACTAACTTGTAAACAAAACCGAACTGTGTCTTACTACCTTAATTAATAGATAAACATTTTTTTTATGTATTTAAGTGTTGTTTATATTTCAAAACTTGATTATATTTGGAACAAAATGATACTTGGCAATTTCTTTTAGGTCATATATAAGCCAAGTTATGGCCAGTCAAAGTTGGAACCCTATTTTCACTTTTGACCGTAGTTTTGCAATATTTCGAAAAGTATATCATACAATGGTGTCTTTTTGTTTCTTAGGTGAAAATCAACATTTTTTACACATTTTCGTTATTTATTTATAAAATAAAAGACATTTACCTTTTAATTGATTATTTTTTTTAAATCCGGGGAGATTTTACCTACCAAATTAACACAGTTTGCAAAGTAAAGACCAAGTACGACACTTTTGAATATCGTGTTCCTAAGAGACAAAATCGTCACATTTTGCATAAAAAATACGGAGTTCTGTCGAAAAGGTTCAGCAAATAAATAAGTATCCATGCATTAATTTTATTTTAAAGAGATTTTGTCCATTTGGTCGTTTTCACCTTTATAAAAACAAAAATGATGTAGCTGAAAAGTTGGCAAAACGTTACGTAACGTTTTCGCTCGAATTTTTTTAAATATGCTGTTCTGGTTGATATGGCCTTTTTTCCAAGACAACTAATATTTTCAATTTTTTTCTGACTAATCTGTTGTATATTGATATAGCTTTAATTCCACCAATTAACATGGGTATTTAGTTCGCGTTCAATGCCGGTATAATTGTTGACAATTACGTTAATGGTAGTAAAACACAGTTCTAGGTAAAACGTCAGAAACGTTCATAGCTTTGCAGCACATATGCTTCTACCAATAATTATTCTAAAACTATATTTAACCGTATAAACACTTATCATACATCGTTGAAATCCTTACATTCCATAGATTATCTTCCAGTTAGTTTTACAAACCGATAACTCCGAAAACAAATTATACATGAAAAAACACTAAAATTTGCACATTTGTTCCATAATTTAAGCCTAGATTAGACTCAAACCTGCACTAAATCCTCTATAGTGCTATACTTGCTCTGAAAGTACATAAACCTGGCTGTTTATTAAAAATAAAAAACCTATACATCGACCGGCTTATTTTTTCAAGAAGTGACATCGCTTTTTTTACCTTAAAAACAAGCATGAATAAAAACGTTCAAAAGATCGGTAAAATAAAAATAACACCATGCCGGAAAAGAGACGCTAAACTTCCGTTTTTTTCGAATATTTTTATATTTTGTCAAAAATATTATCTCTGAAAGATTCCCTATCAGTTAAGCACACTTTCGTTACTAAATTATAAGGCATTCTCAATTTATAGCTACTTAAATTCGACCTTTGTATTTTCCTTTAAAAATTCTAGGATGTCACTCTCCGAAACTAACTTGTAAACAAAACCGAACTGTGTCTTACTACCTTAATTAATAGATAAACATTTTTTTTATGTATTTAAGTGTTGTTTATATTTCAAAACTTGATTATATTTGGAACAAAATGATACTTGGCAATTTCTTTTAGGTCATATATAAGCCAAGTTATGGCCAGTCAAAGTTGGAACCCTATTTTCACTTTTGACCGTAGTTTTGCAATATTTCGAAAAGTATATCATACAATGGTGTCTTTTTGTTTCTTAGGTGAAAATCAACATTTTTTACACATTTTCGTTATTTATTTATAAAATAAAAGACATTTACCTTTTAATTGATTATTTTTTTTAAATCCGGGGAGATTTTACCTACCAAATTAACACAGTTTGCAAAGTAAAGACCAAGTACGACACTTTTGAATATCGTGTTCCTAAGAGACAAAATCGTCACATTTTGCATAAAAAATACGGAGTTCTGTCGAAAAGGTTCAGCAAATAAATAAGTATCCATGCATTAATTTTATTTTAAAGAGATTTTGTCCATTTGGTCGTTTTCACCTTTATAAAAACAAAAATGATGTAGCTGAAAAGTTGGCAAAACGTTACGTAACGTTTTCGCTCGAATTTTTTTAAATATGCTGTTCTGGTTGATATGGCCTTTTTTCCAAGACAACTAATATTTTCAATTTTTTTCTGACTAATCTGTTGTATATTGATATAGCTTTAATTCCACCAATTAACATGGGTATTTAGTTCGCGTTCAATGCCGGTATAATTGTTGACAATTACGTTAATGGTAGTAAAACACAGTTCTAGGTAAAACGTCAGAAACGTTCATAGCTTTGCAGCACATATGCTTCTACCAATAATTATTCTAAAACTATATTTAACCGTATAAACACTTATCATACATCGTTGAAATCCTTACATTCCATAGATTATCTTCCAGTTAGTTTTACAAACCGATAACTCCGAAAACAAATTATACATGAAAAAACACTAAAATTTGCACATTTGTTCCATAATTTAAGCCTAGATTAGACTCAAACCTGCACTAAATCCTCTATAGTGCTATACTTGCTCTGAAAGTACATAAACCTGGCTGTTTATTAAAAATAAAAAACCTATACATCGACCGGCTTATTTTTTCAAGAAGTGACATCGCTTTTTTTACCTTAAAAACAAGCATGAATAAAAACGTTCAAAAGATCGGTAAAATAAAAATAACACCATGCCGGAAAAGAGACGCTAAACTTCCGTTTTTTTCGAATATTTTTATATTTTGTCAAAAATATTATCTCTGAAAGATTCCCTATCAGTTAAGCACACTTTCGTTACTAAATTATAAGGCATTCTCAATTTATAGCTACTTAAATTCGACCTTTGTATTTTACTTTAAAAATTCTAGGATGTCACTCTCCGAAACTAACTTGTAAACAAAACCGAACTGTGTCTTACTACCTTAATTAATAGATAAACATTTTTTTTTATGTATTTAAGTGTTGTTTATATTTCAAAACTTGATTATATTTGGAACAAAATGATACTTGGCAATTTCTTTTAGGTCATATATAAGCCAAGTTATGGCCAGTCAAAGTTGGAACCCTATTTTCACTTTTGACCGTAGTTTTGCAATATTTCGAAAAGTATATCATACAATGGTGTCTTTTTGTTTCTTAGGTGAAAATCAACATTTTTTACACATTTTCGTTATTTATTTATAAAATAAAAGACATTTACCTTTTAATTGATTATTTTTTTTAAATCCGGGGAGATTTTACCTACCAAATTAACACAGTTTGCAAAGTAAAGACCAAGTACGACACTTTTGAATATCGTGTTCCTAAGAGACAAAATCGTCACATTTTGCATAAAAAATACGGAGTTCTGTCGAAAAGGTTCAGCAAATAAATAAGTATCCATGCATTAATTTTATTTTAAAGAGATTTTGTCCATTTGGTCGTTTTCACCTTTATAAAAACAAAAATGATGTAGCTGAAAAGTTGGCAAAACGTTACGTAACGTTTTCGCTCGAATTTTTTTAAATATGCTGTTCTGGTTGATATGGCCTTTTTTCCAAGACAACTAATATTTTCAATTTTTTTCTGACTAATCTGTTGTATATTGATATAGCTTTAATTCCACCAATTAACATGGGTATTTAGTTCGCGTTCAATGCCGGTATAATTGTTGACAATTACGTTAATGGTAGTAAAACACAGTTCTAGGTAAAACGTCAGAAACGTTCATAGCTTTGCAGCACATATGCTTCTACCAATAATTATTCTAAAACTATATTTAACCGTATAAACACTTATCATACATCGTTGAAATCCTTACATTCCATAGATTATCTTCCAGTTAGTTTTACAAACCGATAACTCCGAAAACAAATTATACATGAAAAAACACTAAAATTTGCACATTTTTTCCATAATTTAAGCCTAGATTAGACTCAAACCTGCACTAAATCCTCTATAGTGCTATACTTGCTCTGAAAGTACATAAACCTGGCTGTTTATTAAAAATAAAAAACCTATACATCGACCGGCTTATTTTTTCAAGAAGTGACATCGCTTTTTTTACCTTAAAAACAAGCATGAATAAAAACGTTCAAAAGATCGGTAAAATAAAAATAACACCATGCCGGAAAAGAGACGCTAAACTTCCGTTTTTTTCGAATATTTTTATATTTTGTCAAAAATATTATCTCTGAAAGATTCCCTATCAGTTAAGCACACTTTCGTTACTAAATTATAAGGCATTCTCAATTTATAGCTACTTAAATTCGACCTTTGTATTTTACTTTAAAAATTCTAGGATGTCACTCTCCGAAACTAACTTGTAAACAAAACCGAACTGTGTCTTACTACCTTAATTAATAGATAAACATTTTTTTTATGTATTTAAGTGTTGTTTATATTTCAAAACTTGATTATATTTGGAACAAAATGATACTTGGCAATTTCTTTTAGGTCATATATAAGCCAAGTTATGGCCAGTCAAAGTTGGAACCCTATTTTCACTTTTGACCGTAGTTTTGCAATATTTCGAAAAGTATATCATACAATGGTGTCTTTTTGTTTCTTAGGTGAAAATCAACATTTTTTACACATTTTCGTTATTTATTTATAAAATAAAAGACATTTACCTTTTAATTGATTATTTTTTTTAAATCCGGGGAGATTTTACCTACCAAATTAACACAGTTTGCAAAGTAAAGACCAAGTACGACACTTTTGAATATCGTGTTCCTAAGAGACAAAATCGTCACATTTTGCATAAAAAATACGGAGTTCTGTCGAAAAGGTTCAGCAAATAAATAAGTATCCATGCATTAATTTTATTTTAAAGAGATTTTGTCCATTTGGTCGTTTTCACCTTTATAAAAACAAAAATGATGTAGCTGAAAAGTTGGCAAAACGTTACGTAACGTTTTCGCTCGAATTTTTTTAAATATGCTGTTCTGGTTGATATGGCCTTTTTTCCAAGACAACTAATATTTTCAATTTTTTTCTGACTAATCTGTTGTATATTGATATAGCTTTAATTCCACCAATTAACATGGGTATTTAGTTCGCGTTCAATGCCGGTATAATTGTTGACAATTACGTTAATGGTAGTAAAACACAGTTCTAGGTAAAACGTCAGAAACGTTCATAGCTTTGCAGCACATATGCTTCTACCAATAATTATTCTAAAACTATATTTAACCGTATAAACACTTATCATACATCGTTGAAATCCTTACATTCCATAGATTATCTTCCAGTTAGTTTTACAAACCGATAACTCCGAAAACAAATTATACATGAAAAAACACTAAAATTTGCACATTTGTTCCATAATTTAAGCCTAGATTAGACTCAAACCTGCACTAAATCCTCTATAGTGCTATACTTGCTCTGAAAGTACATAAACCTGGCTGTTTATTAAAAATAAAAAACCTATACATCGACCGGCTTATTTTTTCAAGAAGTGACATCGCTTTTTTTACCTTAAAAACAAGCATGAATAAAAACGTTCAAAAGATCGGTAAAATAAAAATAACACCATGCCGGAAAAGAGACGCTAAACTTCCGTTTTTTTCGAATATTTTTATATTTTGTCAAAAATATTATCTCTGAAAGATTCCCTATCAGTTAAGCACACTTTCGTTACTAAATTATAAGGCATTCTCAATTTATAGCTACTTAAATTCGACCTTTGTATTTTACTTTAAAAATTCTAGGATGTCACTCTCCGAAACTAACTTGTAAACAAAACCGAACTGTGTCTTACTACCTTAATTAATAGATAAACATTTTTTTTTATGTATTTAAGTGTTGTTTATATTTCAAAACTTGATTATATTTGGAACAAAATGATACTTGGCAATTTCTTTTAGGTCATATATAAGCCAAGTTATGGCCATTCAAAGTTGGAACCCTATTTTCACTTTTGACCGTAGTTTTGCAATATTTCGAAAAGTATATCATACAATGGTGTCTTTTTGTTTCTTAGGTGAAAATCAACATTTTTTACACATTTTCGTTATTTATTTATAAAATAAAAGACATTTACCTTTTAATTGATTATTTTTTTTAAATCCGGGGAGATTTTACCTACCAAATTAACACAGTTTGCAAAGTAAAGACCAAGTACGACACTTTTGAATATCGTGTTCCTAAGAGACAAAATCGTCACATTTTGCATAAAAAATACGGAGTTCTGTCGAAAAGGTTCAGCAAATAAATAAGTATCCATGCATTAATTTTATTTTAAAGAGATTTTGTCCATTTGGTCGTTTTCACCTTTATAAAAACAAAAATGATGTAGCTGAAAAGTTGGCAAAACGTTACGTAACGTTTTCGCTCGAATTTTTTTAAATATGCTGTTCTGGTTGATATGGCCTTTTTTCCAAGACAACTAATATTTTCAATTTTTTTCTGACTAATCTGTTGTATATTGATATAGCTTTAATTCCTCCAATTAACATGGGTATTTAGTTCGCGTTCAATGCCGGTATAATTGTTGACAATTACGTTAATGGTAGTAAAACACAGTTCTAGGTAAAACGTCAGAAACGTTCATAGCTTTGCAGCACATATGCTTCTACCAATAATTATTCTAAAACTATATTTAACCGTATAAACACTTATCATACATCGTTGAAATCCTTACATTCCATAGATTATCTTCCAGTTAGTTTTACAAACCGATAACTCCGAAAACAAATTATACATGAAAAAACACTAAAATTTGCACATTTGTTCCATAATTTAAGCCTAGATTAGACTCAAACCTGCACTAAATCCTCTATAGTGCTATACTTGCTCTGAAAGTACATAAACCTGGCTGTTTATTAAAAATAAAAAACCTATACATCGACCGGCTTATTTTTTCAAGAAGTGACATCGCTTTTTTTACCTTAAAAACAAGCATGAATAAAAACGTTCAAAAGATCGGTAAAATAAAAATAACACCATGCCGGAAAAGAGACGCTAAACTTCCGTTTTTTTCGAATATTTTTATATTTTGTCAAAAATATTATCTCTGAAAGATTCCCTATCAGTTAAGCACACTTTCGTTACTAAATTAAAAGGCATTCTCAATTTATAGCTACTTAAATTCGACCTTTGTATTTTACTTTAAAAATTCTAGGATGTCACTCTCCGAAACTAACTTGTAAACAAAACCGAACTGTGTCTTACTACCTTAATTAATAGATAAACATTTTTTTTATGTATTTAAGTGTTGTTTATATTTCAAAACTTGATTATATTTGGAACAAAATGATACTTGGCAATTTCTTTTAGGTCATATATAAGCCAAGTTATGGCCAGTCAAAGTTGGAACCCTATTTTCACTTTTGACCGTAGTTTTGCAATATTTCGAAAAGTATATCATACAATGGTGTCTTTTTGTTTCTTAGGTGAAAATCAACATTTTTTACACATTTTCGTTATTTATTTATAAAATAAAAGACATTTACCTTTTAATTGATTATTTTTTTTAAATCCGGGGAGATTTTACCTACCAAATTAACACAGTTTGCAAAGTAAAGACCAAGTACGACACTTTTGAATATCGTGTTCCTAAGAGACAAAATCGTCACATTTTGCATAAAAAATACGGAGTTCTGTCGAAAAGGTTCAGCAAATAAATAAGTATCCATGCATTAATTTTATTTTAAAGAGATTTTGTCCATTTGGTCGTTTTCACCTTTATAAAAACAAAAATGATGTAGCTGAAAAGTTGGCAAAACGTTACGTAACGTTTTCGCTCGAATTTTTTTAAATATGCTGTTCTGGTTGATATGGCCTTTTTTCCAAGACAACTAATATTTTCAATTTTTTTCTGACTAATCTGTTGTATATTGATATAGCTTTAATTCCACCAATTAACATGGGTATTTAGTTCGCGTTCAATGCCGGTATAATTGTTGACAATTACGTTAATGGTAGTAAAACACAGTTCTAGGTAAAACGTCAGAAACGTTCATAGCTTTGCAGCACATATGCTTCTACCAATAATTATTCTAAAACTATATTTAACCGTATAAACACTTATCATACATCGTTGAAATCCTTACATTCCATAGATTATCTTCCAGTTAGTTTTACAAACCGATAACTCCGAAAACAAATTATACATGAAAAAACACTAAAATTTGCACATTTGTTCCATAATTTAAGCCTAGATTAGACTCAAACCTGCACTAAATCCTCTATAGTGCTATACTTGCTCTGAAAGTACATAAACCTGGCTGTTTATTAAAAATAAAAAACCTATACATCGACCGGCTTATTTTTTCAAGAAGTGACATCGCTTTTTTTACCTTAAAAACAAGCATGAATAAAAACGTTCAAAAGATCGGTAAAATAAAAATAACACCATGCCGGAAAAGAGACGCTAAACTTCCGTTTTTTTCGAATATTTTTATATTTTGTCAAAAATATTATCTCTGAAAGATTCCCTATCAGTTAAGCACACTTTCGTTACTAAATTAAAAGGCATTCTCAATTTATAGCTACTTAAATTCGACCTTTGTATTTTACTTTAAAAATTCTAGGATGTCACTCTCCGAAACTAACTTGTAAACAAAACCGAACTGTGTCTTACTACCTTAATTAATAGATAAACATTTTTTTTATGTATTTAAGTGTTGTTTATATTTCAAAACTTGATTATATTTGGAACAAAATGATACTTGGCAATTTCTTTTAGGTCATATATAAGCCAAGTTATGGCCAGTCAAAGTTGGAACCCTATTTTCACTTTTGACCGTAGTTTTGCAATATTTCGAAAAGTATATCATACAATGGTGTCTTTTTGTTTCTTAGGTGAAAATCAACATTTTTCACACATTTTCGTTATTTATTTATAAAATAAAAGACATTTACCTTTTAATTGATTATTTTTTTAAATCCGGGGAGATTTTACCTACCAAATTAACACAGTTTGCAAAGTAAAGACCAAGTACGACACTTTTGAATATCGTGTTCCTAAGAGACAAAATCGTCACATTTTGCATAAAAAATACGGAGTTCTGTCGAAAAGGTTCAGCAAATAAATAAGTATCCATGCATTAATTTTATTTTAAAGAGATTTTGTCCATTTGGTCGTTTTCACCTTTATAAAAACAAAAATGATGTAGCTGAAAAGTTGGCAAAACGTTACGTAACGTTTTCGCTCGAATTTTTTTAAATATGCTGTTCTGGTTGATATGGCCTTTTTTCCAAGACAACTAATATTTTCAATTTTTTTCTGACTAATCTGTTGTATATTGATATAGCTTTAATTCCACCAATTAACATGGGTATTTAGTTCGCGTTCAATGCCGGTATAATTGTTGACAATTACGTTAATGGTAGTAAAACACAGTTCTAGGTAAAACGTCAGAAACGTTCATAGCTTTGCAGCACATATGCTTCTACCAATAATTATTCTAAAACTATATTTAACCGTATAAACACTTATCATACATCGTTGAAATCCTTACATTCCATAGATTATCTTCCAGTTAGTTTTACAAACCGATAACTCCGAAAACAAATTATACATGAAAAAACACTAAAATTTGCACATTTGTTCCATAATTTAAGCCTAGATTAGACTCAAACCTGCACTAAATCCTCTATAGTGCTATACTTGCTCTGAAAGTACATAAACCTGGCTGTTTATTAAAAATAAAAAACCTATACATCGACCGGCTTATTTTTTCAAGAAGTGACATCGCTTTTTTTACCTTAAAAACAAGCATGAATAAAAACGTTCAAAAGATCGGTAAAATAAAAATAACACCATGCCGGAAAAGAGACGCTAAACTTCCGTTTTTTTCGAATATTTTTATATTTTGTCAAAAATATTATCTCTGAAAGATTCCCTATCAGTTAAGCACACTTTCGTTACTAAATTATAAGGCATTCTCAATTTATAGCTACTTAAATTCGACCTTTGTATTTTCCTTTAAAAATTCTAGGATGTCACTCTCCGAAACTAACTTGTAAACAAAACCGAACTGTGTCTTACTACCTTAATTAATAGATAAACATTTTTTTATGTATTTAAGTGTTGTTTATATTTCAAAACTTGATTATATTTGGAACAAAATGATACTTGGCAATTTCTTTTAGGTCATATATAAGCCAAGTTATGGCCAGTCAAAGTTGGAACCCTATTTTCACTTTTGACCGTAGTTTTGCAATATTTCGAAAAGTATATCATACAATGGTGTCTTTTTGTTTCTTAGGTGAAAATCAACATTTTTTACACATTTTCGTTATTTATTTATAAAATAAAAGACATTTACCTTTTAATTGATTATTTTTTTTAAATCCGGGGAGATTTTACCTACCAAATTAACACAGTTTGCAAAGTAAAGACCAAGTACGACACTTTTGAATATCGTGTTCCTAAGAGACAAAATCGTCACATTTTGCATAAAAAATACGGAGTTCTGTCGAAAAGGTTCAGCAAATAAATAAGTATCCATGCATTAATTTTATTTTAAAGAGATTTTGTCCATTTGGTCGTTTTCACCTTTATAAAAACAAAAATGATGTAGCTGAAAAGTTGGCAAAACGTTACGTAACGTTTTCGCTCGAATTTTTTTAAATATGCTGTTCTGGTTGATATGGCCTTTTTTCCAAGACAACTAATATTTTCAATTTTTTTCTGACTAATCTGTTGTATATTGATATAGCTTTAATTCCACCAATTAACATGGGTATTTAGTTCGCGTTCAATGCCGGTATAATTGTTGACAATTACGTTAATGGTAGTAAAACACAGTTCTAGGTAAAACGTCAGAAACGTTCATAGCTTTGCAGCACATATGCTTCTACCAATAATTATTCTAAAACTATATTTAACCGTATAAACACTTATCATACATCGTTGAAATCCTTACATTCCATAGATTATCTTCCAGTTAGTTTTACAAACCGATAACTCCGAAAACAAATTATACATGAAAAAACACTAAAATTTGCACATTTGTTCCATAATTTAAGCCTAGATTAGACTCAAACCTGCACTAAATCCTCTATAGTGCTATACTTGCTCTGAAAGTACATAAACCTGGCTGTTTATTAAAAATAAAAAACCTATACATCGACCGGCTTATTTTTTCAAGAAGTGACATCGCTTTTTTTACCTTAAAAACAAGCATGAATAAAAACGTTCAAAAGATCGGTAAAATAAAAATAACACCATGCCGGAAAAGAGACGCTAAACTTCCGTTTTTTTCGAATATTTTTATATTTTGTCAAAAATATTATCTCTGAAAGATTCCCTATCAGTTAAGCACACTTTCGTTACTAAATTAAAAGGCATTCTCAATTTATAGCTACTTAAATTCGACCTTTGTATTTTACTTTAAAAATTCTAGGATGTCACTCTCCGAAACTAACTTGTAAACAAAACCGAACTGTGTCTTACTACCTTAATTAATAGATAAACATTTTTTTTTATGTATTTAAGTGTTGTTTATATTTCAAAACTTGATTATATTTGGAACAAAATGATACTTGGCAATTTCTTTTAGGTCATATATAAGCCAAGTTATGGCCAGTCAAAGTTGGAACCCTATTTTCACTTTTGACCGTAGTTTTGCAATATTTCGAAAAGTATATCATACAATGGTGTCTTTTTGTTTCTTAGGTGAAAATCAACATTTTTTACACATTTTCGTTATTTATTTATAAAATAAAAGACATTTACCTTTTAATTGATTATTTTTTTTAAATCCGGGGAGATTTTACCTACCAAATTAACACAGTTTGCAAAGTAAAGACCAAGTACGACACTTTTGAATATCGTGTTCCTAAGAGACAAAATCGTCACATTTTGCATAAAAAATACGGAGTTCTGTCGAAAAGGTTCAGCAAATAAATAAGTATCCATGCATTAATTTTATTTTAAAGAGATTTTGTCCATTTGGTCGTTTTCACCTTTATAAAAACAAAAATGATGTAGCTGAAAAGTTGGCAAAACGTTACGTAACGTTTTCGCTCGAATTTTTTTAAATATGCTGTTCTGGTTGATATGGCCTTTTTTCCAAGACAACTAATATTTTCAATTTTTTTCTGACTAATCTGTTGTATATTGATATAGCTTTAATTCCACCAATTAACATGGGTATTTAGTTCGCGTTCAATGCCGGTATAATTGTTGACAATTACGTTAATGGTAGTAAAACACAGTTCTAGGTAAAACGTCAGAAACGTTCATAGCTTTGCAGCACATATGCTTCTACCAATAATTATTCTAAAACTATATTTAACCGTATAAACACTTATCATACATCGTTGAAATCCTTACATTCCATAGATTATCTTCCAGTTAGTTTTACAAACCGATAACTCCGAAAACAAATTATACATGAAAAAACACTAAAATTTGCACATTTGTTCCATAATTTAAGCCTAGATTAGACTCAAACCTGCACTAAATCCTCTATAGTGCTATACTTGCTCTGAAAGTACATAAACCTGGCTGTTTATTAAAAATAAAAAACCTATACATCGACCGGCTTATTTTTTCAAGAAGTGACATCGCTTTTTTTACCTTAAAAACAAGCATGAATAAAAACGTTCAAAAGATCGGTAAAATAAAAATAACACCATGCCGGAAAAGAGACGCTAAACTTCCGTTTTTTTCGAATATTTTTATATTTTGTCAAAAATATTATCTCTGAAAGATTCCCTATCAGTTAAGCACACTTTCGTTACTAAATTAAAAGGCATTCTCAATTTATAGCTACTTAAATTCGACCTTTGTATTTTACTTTAAAAATTCTAGGATGTCACTCTCCGAAACTAACTTGTAAACAAAACCGAACTGTGTCTTACTACCTTAATTAATAGATAAACATTTTTTTTATGTATTTAAGTGTTGTTTATATTTCAAAACTTGATTATATTTGGAACAAAATGATACTTGGCAATTTCTTTTAGGTCATATATAAGCCAAGTTATGGCCAGTCAAAGTTGGAACCCTATTTTCACTTTTGACCGTAGTTTTGCAATATTTCGAAAAGTATATCATACAATGGTGTCTTTTTGTTTCTTAGGTGAAAATCAACATTTTTTACACATTTTCGTTATTTATTTATAAAATAAAAGACATTTACCTTTTAATTGATTATTTTTTTTAAATCCGGGGAGATTTTACCTACCAAATTAACACAGTTTGCAAAGTAAAGACCAAGTACGACACTTTTGAATATCGTGTTCCTAAGAGACAAAATCGTCACATTTTGCATAAAAAATACGGAGTTCTGTCGAAAAGGTTCAGCAAATAAATAAGTATCCATGCATTAATTTTATTTTAAAGAGATTTTGTCCATTTGGTCGTTTTCACCTTTATAAAAACAAAAATGATGTAGCTGAAAAGTTGGCAAAACGTTACGTAACGTTTTCGCTCGAATTTTTTTAAATATGCTGTTCTGGTTGATATGGCCTTTTTTCCAAGACAACTAATATTTTCAATTTTTTTCTGACTAATCTGTTGTATATTGATATAGCTTTAATTCCACCAATTAACATGGGTATTTAGTTCGCGTTCAATGCCGGTATAATTGTTGACAATTACGTTAATGGTAGTAAAACACAGTTCTAGGTAAAACGTCAGAAACGTTCATAGCTTTGCAGCACATATGCTTCTACCAATAATTATTCTAAAACTATATTTAACCGTATAAACACTTATCATACATCGTTGAAATCCTTACATTCCATAGATTATCTTCCAGTTAGTTTTACAAACCGATAACTCCGAAAACAAATTATACATGAAAAAACACTAAAATTTGCACATTTGTTCCATAATTTAAGCCTAGATTAGACTCAAACCTGCACTAAATCCTCTATAGTGCTATACTTGCTCTGAAAGTACATAAACCTGGCTGTTTATTAAAAATAAAAAACCTATACATCGACCGGCTTATTTTTTCAAGAAGTGACATCGCTTTTTTTACCTTAAAAACAAGCATGAATAAAAACGTTCAAAAGATCGGTAAAATAAAAATAACACCATGCCGGAAAAGAGACGCTAAACTTCCGTTTTTTTCGAATATTTTTATATTTTGTCAAAAAATATTATCTCTGAAAGATTCCCTATCAGTTAAGCACACTTTCGTTACTAAATTAAAAGGCATTCTCAATTTATAGCTACTTAAATTCGACCTTTGTATTTTACTTTAAAAATTCTAGGATGTCACTCTCCGAAACTAACTTGTAAACAAAACCGAACTGTGTCTTACTACCTTAATTAATAGATAAACATTTTTTTTATGTATTTAAGTGTTGTTTATATTTCAAAACTTGATTATATTTGGAACAAAATGATACTTGGCAATTTCTTTTAGGTCATATATAAGCCAAGTTATGGCCAGTCAAAGTTGGAACCCTATTTTCACTTTTGACCGTAGTTTTGCAATATTTCGAAAAGTATATCATACAATGGTGTCTTTTTGTTTCTTAGGTGAAAATCAACATTTTTTACACATTTTCGTTATTTATTTATAAAATAAAAGACATTTACCTTTTAATTGATTATTTTTTTTAAATCCGGGGAGATTTTACCTACCAAATTAACACAGTTTGCAAAGTAAAGACCAAGTACGACACTTTTGAATATCGTGTTCCTAAGAGACAAAATCGTCACATTTTGCATAAAAAATACGGAGTTCTGTCGAAAAGGTTCAGCAAATAAATAAGTATCCATGCATTAATTTTATTTTAAAGAGATTTTGTCCATTTGGTCGTTTTCACCTTTATAAAAACAAAAATGATGTAGCTGAAAAGTTGGCAAAACGTTACGTAACGTTTTCGCTCGAATTTTTTTAAATATGCTGTTCTGGTTGATATGGCCTTTTTTCCAAGACAACTAATATTTTCAATTTTTTTCTGACTAATCTGTTGTATATTGATATAGCTTTAATTCCACCAATTAACATGGGTATTTAGTTCGCGTTCAATGCCGGTATAATTGTTGACAATTACGTTAATGGTAGTAAAACACAGTTCTAGGTAAAACGTCAGAAACGTTCATAGCTTTGCAGCACATATGCTTCTACCAATAATTATTCTAAAACTATATTTAACCGTATAAACACTTATCATACATCGTTGAAATCCTTACATTCCATAGATTATCTTCCAGTTAGTTTTACAAACCGATAACTCCGAAAACAAATTATACATGAAAAAACACTAAAATTTGCACATTTGTTCCATAATTTAAGCCTAGATTAGACTCAAACCTGCACTAAATCCTCTATAGTGCTATACTTGCTCTGAAAGTACATAAACCTGGCTGTTTATTAAAAATAAAAAAACCTATACATCGACCGGCTTATTTTTTCAAGAAGTGACATCGCTTTTTTTACCTTAAAAACAAGCATGAATAAAAACGTTCAAAAGATCGGTAAAATAAAAATAACACCATGCCGGAAAAGAGACGCTAAACTTCCGTTTTTTTCGAATATTTTTATATTTTGTCAAAAATATTATCTCTGAAAGATTCCCTATCAGTTAAGCACACTTTCGTTACTAAATTAAAAGGCATTCTCAATTTATAGCTACTTAAATTCGACCTTTGTATTTTACTTTAAAAATTCTAGGATGTCACTCTCCGAAACTAACTTGTAAACAAAACCGAACTGTGTCTTACTACCTTAATTAATAGATAAACATTTTTTTTATGTATTTAAGTGTTGTTTATATTTCAAAACTTGATTATATTTGGAACAAAATGATACTTGGCAATTTCTTTTAGGTCATATATAAGCCAAGTTATGGCCAGTCAAAGTTGGAACCCTATTTTCACTTTTGACCGTAGTTTTGCAATATTTCGAAAAGTATATCATACAATGGTGTCTTTTTGTTTCTTAGGTGAAAATCAACATTTTTTACACATTTTCGTTATTTATTTATAAAATAAAAGACATTTACCTTTTAATTGATTATTTTTTTTAAATCCGGGGAGATTTTACCTACCAAATTAACACAGTTTGCAAAGTAAAGACCAAGTACGACACTTTTGAATATCGTGTTCCTAAGAGACAAAATCGTCACATTTTGCATAAAAAATACGGAGTTCTGTCGAAAAGGTTCAGCAAATAAATAAGTATCCATGCATTAATTTTATTTTAAAGAGATTTTGTCCATTTGGTCGTTTTCACCTTTATAAAAACAAAAATGATGTAGCTGAAAAGTTGGCAAAACGTTACGTAACGTTTTCGCTCGAATTTTTTTAAATATGCTGTTCTGGTTGATATGGCCTTTTTTCCAAGACAACTAATATTTTCAATTTTTTTCTGACTAATCTGTTGTATATTGATATAGCTTTAATTCCACCAATTAACATGGGTATTTAGTTCGCGTTCAATGCCGGTATAATTGTTGACAATTACGTTAATGGTAGTAAAACACAGTTCTAGGTAAAACGTCAGAAACGTTCATAGCTTTGCAGCACATATGCTTCTACCAATAATTATTCTAAAACTATATTTAACCGTATAAACACTTATCATACATCGTTGAAATCCTTACATTCCATAGATTATCTTCCAGTTAGTTTTACAAACCGATAACTCCGAAAACAAATTATACATGAAAAAACACTAAAATTTGCACATTTGTTCCATAATTTAAGCCTAGATTAGACTCAAACCTGCACTAAATCCTCTATAGTGCTATACTTGCTCTGAAAGTACATAAACCTGGCTGTTTATTAAAAATAAAAAAACCTATACATCGACCGGCTTATTTTTTCAAGAAGTGACATCGCTTTTTTTACCTTAAAAACAAGCATGAATAAAAACGTTCAAAAGATCGGTAAAATAAAAATAACACCATGCCGGAAAAGAGACGCTAAACTTCCGTTTTTTTCGAATATTTTTATATTTTGTCAAAAATATTATCTCTGAAAGATTCCCTATCAGTTAAGCACACTTTCGTTACTAAATTAAAAGGCATTCTCAATTTATAGCTACTTAAATTCGACCTTTGTATTTTACTTTAAAAATTCTAGGATGTCACTCTCCGAAACTAACTTGTAAACAAAACCGAACTGTGTCTTACTACCTTAATTAATAGATAAACATTTTTTTTATGTATTTAAGTGTTGTTTATATTTCAAAACTTGATTATATTTGGAACAAAATGATACTTGGCAATTTCTTTTAGGTCATATATAAGCCAAGTTATGGCCAGTCAAAGTTGGAACCCTATTTTCACTTTTGACCGTAGTTTTGCAATATTTCGAAAAGTATATCATACAATGGTGTCTTTTTGTTTCTTAGGTGAAAATCAACATTTTTTACACATTTTCGTTATTTATTTATAAAATAAAAGACATTTACCTTTTAATTGATTATTTTTTTTAAATCCGGGGAGATTTTACCTACCAAATTAACACAGTTTGCAAAGTAAAGACCAAGTACGACACTTTTGAATATCGTGTTCCTAAGAGACAAAATCGTCACATTTTGCATAAAAAATACGGAGTTCTGTCGAAAAGGTTCAGCAAATAAATAAGTATCCATGCATTAATTTTATTTTAAAGAGATTTTGTCCATTTGGTCGTTTTCACCTTTATAAAAACAAAAATGATGTAGCTGAAAAGTTGGCAAAACGTTACGTAACGTTTTCGCTCGAATTTTTTTAAATATGCTGTTCTGGTTGATATGGCCTTTTTTCCAAGACAACTAATATTTTCAATTTTTTTCTGACTAATCTGTTGTATATTGATATAGCTTTAATTCCACCAATTAACATGGGTATTTAGTTCGCGTTCAATGCCGGTATAATTGTTGACAATTACGTTAATGGTAGTAAAACACAGTTCTAGGTAAAACGTCAGAAACGTTCATAGCTTTGCAGCACATATGCTTCTACCAATAATTATTCTAAAACTATATTTAACCGTATAAACACTTATCATACATCGTTGAAATCCTTACATTCCATAGATTATCTTCCAGTTAGTTTTACAAACCGATAACTCCGAAAACAAATTATACATGAAAAAACACTAAAATTTGCACATTTGTTCCATAATTTAAGCCTAGATTAGACTCAAACCTGCACTAAATCCTCTATAGTGCTATACTTGCTCTGAAAGTACATAAACCTGACTGTTTATTAAAAATAAAAAACCTATACATCGACCGGCTTATTTTTTCAAGAAGTGACATCGCTTTTTTTACCTTAAAAACAAGCATGAATAAAAACGTTCAAAAGATCGGTAAAATAAAAATAACACCATGCCGGAAAAGAGACGCTAAACTTCCGTTTTTTTCGAATATTTTTATATTTTGTCAAAAATATTATCTCTGAAAGATTCCCTATCAGTTAAGCACACTTTCGTTACTAAATTAAAAGGCATTCTCAATTTATAGCTACTTAAATTCGACCTTTGTATTTTACTTTAAAAATTCTAGGATGTCACTCTCCGAAACTAACTTGTAAACAAAACCGAACTGTGTCTTACTACCTTAATTAATAGATAAACATTTTTTTTATGTATTTAAGTGTTGTTTATATTTCAAAACTTGATTATATTTGGAACAAAATGATACTTGGCAATTTCTTTTAGGTCATATATAAGCCAAGTTATGGCCAGTCAAAGTTGGAACCCTATTTTCACTTTTGACCGTAGTTTTGCAATATTTCGAAAAGTATATCATACAATGGTGTCTTTTTGTTTCTTAGGTGAAAATCAACATTTTTTACACATTTTCGTTATTTATTTATAAAATAAAAGACATTTACCTTTTAATTGATTATTTTTTTTAAATCCGGGGAGATTTTACCTACCAAATTAACACAGTTTGCAAAGTAAAGACCAAGTACGACACTTTTGAATATCGTGTTCCTAAGAGACAAAATCGTCACATTTTGCATAAAAAATACGGAGTTCTGTCGAAAAGGTTCAGCAAATAAATAAGTATCCATGCATTAATTTTATTTTAAAGAGATTTTGTCCATTTGGTCGTTTTCACCTTTATAAAAACAAAAATGATGTAGCTGAAAAGTTGGCAAAACGTTACGTAACGTTTTCGCTCGAATTTTTTTAAATATGCTGTTCTGGTTGATATGGCCTTTTTTCCAAGACAACTAATATTTTCAATTTTTTTCTGACTAATCTGTTGTATATTGATATAGCTTTAATTCCACCAATTAACATGGGTATTTAGTTCGCGTTCAATGCCGGTATAATTGTTGACAATTACGTTAATGGTAGTAAAACACAGTTCTAGGTAAAACGTCAGAAACGTTCATAGCTTTGCAGCACATATGCTTCTACCAATAATTATTCTAAAACTATATTTAACCGTATAAACACTTATCATACATCGTTGAAATCCTTACATTCCATAGATTATCTTCCAGTTAGTTTTACAAACCGATAACTCCGAAAACAAATTATACATGAAAAAACACTAAAATTTGCACATTTGTTCCATAATTTAAGCCTAGATTAGACTCAAACCTGCACTAAATCCTCTATAGTGCTATACTTGCTCTGAAAGTACATAAACCTGGCTGTTTATTAAAAATAAAAAAACCTATACATCGACCGGCTTATTTTTTCAAGAAGTGACATCGCTTTTTTTACCTTAAAAACAAGCATGAATAAAAACGTTCAAAAGATCGGTAAAATAAAAATAACACCATGCCGGAAAAGAGACGCTAAACTTCCGTTTTTTTCGAATATTTTTATATTTTGTCAAAAATATTATCTCTGAAAGATTCCCTATCAGTTAAGCACACTTTCGTTACTAAATTAAAAGGCATTCTCAATTTATAGCTACTTAAATTCGACCTTTGTATTTTACTTTAAAAATTCTAGGATGTCACTCTCCGAAACTAACTTGTAAACAAAACCGAACTGTGTCTTACTACCTTAATTAATAGATAAACATTTTTTTTATGTATTTAAGTGTTGTTTATATTTCAAAACTTGATTATATTTGGAACAAAATGATACTTGGCAATTTCTTTTAGGTCATATATAAGCCAAGTTATGGCCAGTCAAAGTTGGAACCCTATTTTCACTTTTGACCGTAGTTTTGCAATATTTCGAAAAGTATATCATATAATGGTGTCTTTTTGTTTCTTAGGTGAAAATCAACATTTTTTACACATTTATTTATAAAATAAAAGACATTTACCTTTTAATTGATTATTTTTTTTAAATCCGGGGAGATTTTACCTACCAAATTAACACAGTTTGCAAAGTAAAGACCAAGTACGACACTTTTGAATATCGTGTTCCTAAGAGACAAAATCGTCACATTTTGCATAAAAAATACGGAGTTCTGTCGAAAAGGTTCAGCAAATAAATAAGTATCCATGCATTAATTTTATTTTAAAGAGATTTTGTCCATTTGGTCGTTTTCACCTTTATAAAAACAAAAATGATGTAGCTGAAAAGTTGGCAAAACGTTACGTAACGTTTTCGCTCGAATTTTTTTAAATATGCTGTTCTGGTTGATATGGCCTTTTTTCCAAGACAACTAATATTTTCAATTTTTTTCTGACTAATCTGTTGTATATTGATATAGCTTTAATTCCACCAATTAACATGGGTATTTAGTTCGCGTTCAATGCCGGTATAATTGTTGACAATTACGTTAATGGTAGTAAAACACAGTTCTAGGTAAAACGTCAGAAACGTTCATAGCTTTGCAGCACATATGCTTCTACCAATAATTATTCTAAAACTATATTTAACCGTATAAACACTTATCATACATCGTTGAAATCCTTACATTCCATAGATTATCTTCCAGTTAGTTTTACAAACCGATAACTCCGAAAACAAATTATACATGAAAAAACACTAAAATTTGCACATTTGTTCCATAATTTAAGCCTAGATTAGACTCAAACCTGCACTAAATCCTCTATAGTGCTATACTTGCTCTGAAAGTACATAAACCTGGCTGTTTATTAAAAATAAAAAACCTATACATCGACCGGCTTATTTTTTCAAGAAGTGACATCGCTTTTTTTACCTTAAAAACAAGCATGAATAAAAACGTTCAAAAGATCGGTAAAATAAAAATAACACCATGCCGGAAAAGAGACGCTAAACTTCCGTTTTTTTCGAATATTTTTATATTTTGTCAAAAATATTATCTCTGAAAGATTCCCTATCAGTTAAGCACACTTTCGTTACTAAATTAAAAGGCATTCTCAATTTATAGCTACTTAAATTCGACCTTTGTATTTTACTTTAAAAATTCTAGGATGTCACTCTCCGAAACTAACTTGTAAACAAAACCGAACTGTGTCTTACTACCTTAATTAATAGATAAACATTTTTTTTATGTATTTAAGTGTTGTTTATATTTCAAAACTTGATTATATTTGGAACAAAATGATACTTGGCAATTTCTTTTAGGTCATATATAAGCCAAGTTATGGCCAGTCAAAGTTGGAACCCTATTTTCACTTTTGACCGTAGTTTTGCAATATTTCGAAAAGTATATCATACAATGGTGTCTTTTTGTTTCTTAGGTGAAAATCAACATTTTTTACACATTTTCGTTATTTATTTATAAAATAAAAGACATTTACCTTTTAATTGATTATTTTTTTTAAATCCGGGGAGATTTTACCTACCAAATTAACACAGTTTGCAAAGTAAAGACCAAGTACGACACTTTTGAATATCGTGTTCCTAAGAGACAAAATCGTCACATTTTGCATAAAAAATACGGAGTTCTGTCGAAAAGGTTCAGCAAATAAATAAGTATCCATGCATTAATTTTATTTTAAAGAGATTTTGTCCATTTGGTCGTTTTCACCTTTATAAAAACAAAAATGATGTAGCTGAAAAGTTGGCAAAACGTTACGTAACGTTTTCGCTCGAATTTTTTTAAATATGCTGTTCTGGTTGATATGGCCTTTTTTCCAAGACAACTAATATTTTCAATTTTTTTCTGACTAATCTGTTGTATATTGATATAGCTTTAATTCCACCAATTAACATGGGTATTTAGTTCGCGTTCAATGCCGGTATAATTGTTGACAATTACGTTAATGGTAGTAAAACACAGTTCTAGGTAAAACGTCAGAAACGTTCATAGCTTTGCAGCACATATGCTTCTACCAATAATTATTCTAAAACTATATTTAACCGTATAAACACTTATCATACATCGTTGAAATCCTTACATTCCATAGATTATCTTCCAGTTAGTTTTACAAACCGATAACTCCGAAAACAAATTATACATGAAAAAACACTAAAATTTGCACATTTGTTCCATAATTTAAGCCTAGATTAGACTCAAACCTGCACTAAATCCTCTATAGTGCTATACTTGCTCTGAAAGTACATAAACCTGGCTGTTTATTAAAAATAAAAAACCTATACATCGACCGGCTTATTTTTTCAAGAAGTGACATCGCTTTTTTTACCTTAAAAACAAGCATGAATAAAAACGTTCAAAAGATCGGTAAAATAAAAATAACACCATGCCGGAAAAGAGACGCTAAACTTCCGTTTTTTTCGAATATTTTTATATTTTGTCAAAAATATTATCTCTGAAAGATTCCCTATCAGTTAAGCACACTTTCGTTACTAAATTAAAAGGCATTCTCAATTTAAAGCTACTTAAATTCGACCTTTGTATTTTACTTTAAAAATTCTAGGATGTCACTCTCCGAAACTAACTTGTAAACAAAACCGAACTGTGTCTTACTACCTTAATTAATAGATAAACATTTTTTTTATGTATTTAAGTGTTGTTTATATTTCAAAACTTGATTATATTTGGAACAAAATGATACTTGGCAATTTCTTTTAGGTCATATATAAGCCAAGTTATGGCCAGTCAAAGTTGGAACCCTATTTTCACTTTTGACCGTAGTTTTGCAATATTTCGAAAAGTATATCATACAATGGTGTCTTTTTGTTTCTTAGGTGAAAATCAACATTTTTTACACATTTTCGTTATTTATTTATAAAATAAAAGACATTTACCTTTTAATTGATTATTTTTTTTAAATCCGGGGAGATTTTACCTACCAAATTAACACAGTTTGCAAAGTAAAGACCAAGTACGACACTTTTGAATATCGTGTTCCTAAGAGACAAAATCGTCACATTTTGCATAAAAAATACGGAGTTCTGTCGAAAAGGTTCAGCAAATAAATAAGTATCCATGCATTAATTTTATTTTAAAGAGATTTTGTCCATTTGGTCGTTTTCACCTTTATAAAAACAAAAATGATGTAGCTGAAAAGTTGGCAAAACGTTACGTAACGTTTTCGCTCGAATTTTTTTAAATATGCTGTTCTGGTTGATATGGCCTTTTTTCCAAGACAACTAATATTTTCAATTTTTTTCTGACTAATCTGTTGTATATTGATATAGCTTTAATTCCACCAATTAACATGGGTATTTAGTTCGCGTTCAATGCCGGTATAATTGTTGACAATTACGTTAATGGTAGTAAAACACAGTTCTAGGTAAAACGTCAGAAACGTTCATAGCTTTGCAGCACATATGCTTCTACCAATAATTATTCTAAAACTATATTTAACCGTATAAACACTTATCATACATCGTTGAAATCCTTACATTCCATAGATTATCTTCCAGTTAGTTTTACAAACCGATAACTCCGAAAACAAATTATACATGAAAAAACACTAAAATTTGCACATTTGTTCCATAATTTAAGCCTAGATTAGACTCAAACCTGCACTAAATCCTCTATAGTGCTATACTTGCTCTGAAAGTACATAAACCTGGCTGTTTATTAAAAATAAAAAAACCTATACATCGACCGGCTTATTTTTTTCAAGAAGTGACATCGCTTTTTTTACCTTAAAAACAAGCATGAATAAAAACGTTCAAAAGATCGGTAAAATAAAAATAACACCATGCCGGAAAAGAGACGCTAAACTTCCGTTTTTTTCGAATATTTTTATATTTTGTCAAAAATATTATCTCTGAAAGATTCCCTATCAGTTAAGCACACTTTCGTTACTAAATTAAAAGGCATTCTCAATTTATAGCTACTTAAATTCGACCTTTGTATTTTACTTTAAAAATTCTAGGATGTCACTCTCCGAAACTAACTTGTAAACAAAACCGAACTGTGTCTTACTACCTTAATTAATAGATAAACATTTTTTTTATGTATTTAAGTGTTGTTTATATTTCAAAACTTGATTATATTTGGAACAAAATGATACTTGGCAATTTCTTTTAGGTCATATATAAGCCAAGTTATGGCCAGTCAAAGTTGGAACCCTATTTTCACTTTTGACCGTAGTTTTGCAATATTTCGAAAAGTATATCATACAATGGTGTCTTTTTGTTTCTTAGGTGAAAATCAACATTTTTTACACATTTTCGTTATTTATTTATAAAATAAAAGACATTTACCTTTTAATTGATTATTTTTTTTAAATCCGGGGAGATTTTACCTACCAAATTAACACAGTTTGCAAAGTAAAGACCAAGTACGACACTTTTGAATATCGTGTTCCTAAGAGACAAAATCGTCACATTTTGCATAAAAAATACGGAGTTCTGTCGAAAAGGTTCAGCAAATAAATAAGTATCCATGCATTAATTTTATTTTAAAGAGATTTTGTCCATTTGGTCGTTTTCACCTTTATAAAAACAAAAATGATGTAGCTGAAAAGTTGGCAAAACGTTACGTAACGTTTTCGCTCGAATTTTTTTAAATATGCTGTTCTGGTTGATATGGCCTTTTTTCCAAGACAACTAATATTTTCAATTTTTTTCTGACTAATCTGTTGTATATTGATATAGCTTTAATTCCACCAATTAACATGGGTATTTAGTTCGCGTTCAATGCCGGTATAATTGTTGACAATTACGTTAATGGTAGTAAAACACAGTTCTAGGTAAAACGTCAGAAACGTTCATAGCTTTGCAGCACATATGCTTCTACCAATAATTATTCTAAAACTATATTTAACCGTATAAACACTTATCATACATCGTTGAAATCCTTACATTCCATAGATTATCTTCCAGTTAGTTTTACAAACCGATAACTCCGAAAACAAATTATACATGAAAAAACACTAAAATTTGCACATTTGTTCCATAATTTAAGCCTAGATTAGACTCAAACCTGCACTAAATCCTCTATAGTGCTATACTTGCTCTGAAAGTACATAAACCTGACTGTTTATTAAAAATAAAAAACCTATACATCGACCGGCTTATTTTTTCAAGAAGTGACATCGCTTTTTTTACCTTAAAAACAAGCATGAATAAAAACGTTCAAAAGATCGGTAAAATAAAAATAACACCATGCCGGAAAAGAGACGCTAAACTTCCGTTTTTTTCGAATATTTTTATATTTTGTCAAAAATATTATCTCTGAAAGATTCCCTATCAGTTAAGCACACTTTCGTTACTAAATTAAAAGGCATTCTCAATTTATAGCTACTTAAATTCGACCTTTGTATTTTACTTTAAAAATTCTAGGATGTCACTCTCCGAAACTAACTTGTAAACAAAACCGAACTGTGTCTTACTACCTTAATTAATAGATAAACATTTTTTTTATGTATTTAAGTGTTGTTTATATTTCAAAACTTGATTATATTTGGAACAAAATGATACTTGGCAATTTCTTTTAGGTCATATATAAGCCAAGTTATGGCCAGTCAAAGTTGGAACCCTATTTTCACTTTTGACCGTAGTTTTGCAATATTTCGAAAAGTATATCATACAATGGTGTCTTTTTGTTTCTTAGGTGAAAATCAACATTTTTTACACATTTTCGTTATTTATTTATAAAATAAAAGACATTTACCTTTTAATTGATTATTTTTTTTAAATCCGGGGAGATTTTACCTACCAAATTAACACAGTTTGCAAAGTAAAGACCAAGTACGACACTTTTGAATATCGTGTTCCTAAGAGACAAAATCGTCACATTTTGCATAAAAAATACGGAGTTCTGTCGAAAAGGTTCAGCAAATAAATAAGTATCCATGCATTAATTTTATTTTAAAGAGATTTTGTCCATTTGGTCGTTTTCACCTTTATAAAAACAAAAATGATGTAGCTGAAAAGTTGGCAAAACGTTACGTAACGTTTTCGCTCGAATTTTTTTAAATATGCTGTTCTGGTTGATATGGCCTTTTTTCCAAGACAACTAATATTTTCAATTTTTTTCTGACTAATCTGTTGTATATTGATATAGCTTTAATTCCACCAATTAACATGGGTATTTAGTTCGCGTTCAATGCCGGTATAATTGTTGACAATTACGTTAATGGTAGTAAAACACAGTTCTAGGTAAAACGTCAGAAACGTTCATAGCTTTGCAGCACATATGCTTCTACCAATAATTATTCTAAAACTATATTTAACCGTATAAACACTTATCATACATCGTTGAAATCCTTACATTCCATAGATTATCTTCCAGTTAGTTTTACAAACCGATAACTCCGAAAACAAATTATACATGAAAAAACACTAAAATTTGCACATTTGTTCCATAATTTAAGCCTAGATTAGACTCAAACCTGCACTAAATCCTCTATAGTGCTATACTTGCTCTGAAAGTACATAAACCTGGCTGTTTATTAAAAATAAAAAAAACCTATACATCGACCGGCTTATTTTTTCAAGAAGTGACATCGCTTTTTTTACCTTAAAAACAAGCATGAATAAAAACGTTCAAAAGATCGGTAAAATAAAAATAACACCATGCCGGAAAAGAGACGCTAAACTTCCGTTTTTTTCGAATATTTTTATATTTTGTCAAAAATATTATCTCTGAAAGATTCCCTATCAGTTAAGCACACTTTCGTTACTAAATTAAAAGGCATTCTCAATTTATAGCTACTTAAATTCGACCTTTGTATTTTACTTTAAAAATTCTAGGATGTCACTCTCCGAAACTAACTTGTAAACAAAACCGAACTGTGTCTTACTACCTTAATTAATAGATAAACATTTTTTTTATGTATTTAAGTGTTGTTTATATTTCAAAACTTGATTATATTTGGAACAAAATGATACTTGGCAATTTCTTTTAGGTCATATATAAGCCAAGTTATGGCCAGTCAAAGTTGGAACCCTATTTTCACTTTTGACCGTAGTTTTGCAATATTTCGAAAAGTATATCATACAATGGTGTCTTTTTGTTTCTTAGGTGAAAATCAACATTTTTTACACATTTTCGTTATTTATTTATAAAATAAAAGACATTTACCTTTTAATTGATTATTTTTTTTAAATCCGGGGAGATTTTACCTACCAAATTAACACAGTTTGCAAAGTAAAGACCAAGTACGACACTTTTGAATATCGTGTTCCTAAGAGACAAAATCGTCACATTTTGCATAAAAAATACGGAGTTCTGTCGAAAAGGTTCAGCAAATAAATAAGTATCCATGCATTAATTTTATTTTAAAGAGATTTTGTCCATTTGGTCGTTTTCACCTTTATAAAAACAAAAATGATGTAGCTGAAAAGTTGGCAAAACGTTACGTAACGTTTTCGCTCGAATTTTTTTAAATATGCTGTTCTGGTTGATATGGCCTTTTTTCCAAGACAACTAATATTTTCAATTTTTTTCTGACTAATCTGTTGTATATTGATATAGCTTTAATTCCACCAATTAACATGGGTATTTAGTTCGCGTTCAATGCCGGTATAATTGTTGACAATTACGTTAATGGTAGTAAAACACAGTTCTAGGTAAAACGTCAGAAACGTTCATAGCTTTGCAGCACATATGCTTCTACCAATAATTATTCTAAAACTATATTTAACCGTATAAACACTTATCATACATCGTTGAAATCCTTACATTCCATAGATTATCTTCCAGTTAGTTTTACAAACCGATAACTCCGAAAACAAATTATACATGAAAAAACACTAAAATTTGCACATTTGTTCCATAATTTAAGCCTAGATTAGACTCAAACCTGCACTAAATCCTCTATAGTGCTATACTTGCTCTGAAAGTACATAAACCTGGCTGTTTATTAAAAATAAAAAAAACCTATACATCGACCGGCTTATTTTTTCAAGAAGTGACATCGCTTTTTTTACCTTAAAAACAAGCATGAATAAAAACGTTCAAAAGATCGGTAAAATAAAAATAACACCATGCCGGAAAAGAGACGCTAAACTTCCGTTTTTTTCGAATATTTTTATATTTTGTCAAAAATATTATCTCTGAAAGATTCCCTATCAGTTAAGCACACTTTCGTTACTAAATTAAAAGGCATTCTCAATTTAAAGCTACTTAAATTCGACCTTTGTATTTTACTTTAAAAATTCTAGGATGTCACTCTCCGAAACTAACTTGTAAACAAAACCGAACTGTGTCTTACTACCTTAATTAATAGATAAACATTTTTTTTATGTATTTAAGTGTTGTTTATATTTCAAAACTTGATTATATTTGGAACAAAATGATACTTGGCAATTTCTTTTAGGTCATATATAAGCCAAGTTATGGCCAGTCAAAGTTGGAACCCTATTTTCACTTTTGACCGTAGTTTTGCAATATTTCGAAAAGTATATCATACAATGGTGTCTTTTTGTTTCTTAGGTGAAAATCAACATTTTTTACACATTTTCGTTATTTATTTATAAAATAAAAGACATTTACCTTTTAATTGATTATTTTTTTTAAATCCGGGGAGATTTTACCTACCAAATTAACACAGTTTGCAAAGTAAAGACCAAGTACGACACTTTTGAATATCGTGTTCCTAAGAGACAAAATCGTCACATTTTGCATAAAAAATACGGAGTTCTGTCGAAAAGGTTCAGCAAATAAATAAGTATCCATGCATTAATTTTATTTTAAAGAGATTTTGTCCATTTGGTCGTTTTCACCTTTATAAAAACAAAAATGATGTAGCTGAAAAGTTGGCAAAACGTTACGTAACGTTTTCGCTCGAATTTTTTTAAATATGCTGTTCTGGTTGATATGGCCTTTTTTCCAAGACAACTAATATTTTCAATTTTTTTCTGACTAATCTGTTGTATATTGATATAGCTTTAATTCCACCAATTAACATGGGTATTTAGTTCGCGTTCAATGCCGGTATAATTGTTGACAATTACGTTAATGGTAGTAAAACACAGTTCTAGGTAAAACGTCAGAAACGTTCATAGCTTTGCAGCACATATGCTTCTACCAATAATTATTCTAAAACTATATTTAACCGTATAAACACTTATCATACATCGTTGAAATCCTTACATTCCATAGATTATCTTCCAGTTAGTTTTACAAACCGATAACTCCGAAAACAAATTATACATGAAAAAACACTAAAATTTGCACATTTGTTCCATAATTTAAGCCTAGATTAGACTCAAACCTGCACTAAATCCTCTATAGTGCTATACTTGCTCTGAAAGTACATAAACCTGGCTGTTTATTAAAAATAAAAAACCTATACATCGACCGGCTTATTTTTTCAAGAAGTGACATCGCTTTTTTTACCTTAAAAACAAGCATGAATAAAAACGTTCAAAAGATCGGTAAAATAAAAATAACACCATGCCGGAAAAGAGACGCTAAACTTCCGTTTTTTTCGAATATTTTTATATTTTGTCAAAAATATTATCTCTGAAAGATTCCCTATCAGTTAAGCACACTTTCGTTACTAAATTATAAGGCATTCTCAATTTATAGCTACTTAAATTCGACCTTTGTATTTTACTTTAAAAATTCTAGGATGTCACTCTCCGAAACTAACTTGTAAACAAAACCGAACTGTGTCTTACTACCTTAATTAATAGATAAACATTTTTTTTATGTATTTAAGTGTTGTTTATATTTCAAAACTTGATTATATTTGGAACAAAATGATACTTGGCAATTTCTTTTAGGTCATATATAAGCCAAGTTATGGCCAGTCAAAGTTGGAACCCTATTTTCACTTTTGACCGTAGTTTTGCAATATTTCGAAAAGTATATCATACAATGGTGTCTTTTTGTTTCTTAGGTGAAAATCAACATTTTTTACACATTTTCGTTATTTATTTATAAAATAAAAGACATTTACCTTTTAATTGATTATTTTTTTTAAATCCGGGGAGATTTTACCTACCAAATTAACACAGTTTGCAAAGTAAAGACCAAGTACGACACTTTTGAATATCGTGTTCCTAAGAGACAAAATCGTCACATTTTGCATAAAAAATACGGAGTTCTGTCGAAAAGGTTCAGCAAATAAATAAGTATCCATGCATTAATTTTATTTTAAAGAGATTTTGTCCATTTGGTCGTTTTCACCTTTATAAAAACAAAAATGATGTAGCTGAAAAGTTGGCAAAACGTTACGTTACGTTTTCGCTCGAATTTTTTTAAATATGCTGTTCTGGTTGATATGGCCTTTTTTCCAAGACAACTAATATTTTCAATTTTTTTCTGACTAATCTGTTGTATATTGATATAGCTTTAATTCCACCAATTAACATGGGTATTTAGTTCGCGTTCAATGCCGGTATAATTGTTGACAATTACGTTAATGGTAGTAAAACACAGTTCTAGGTAAAACGTCAGAAACGTTCATAGCTTTGCAGCACATATGCTTCTACCAATAATTATTCTAAAACTATATTTAACCGTATAAACACTTATCATACATCGTTGAAATCCTTACATTCCATAGATTATCTTCCAGTTAGTTTTACAAACCGATAACTCCGAAAACAAATTATACATGAAAAAACACTAAAATTTGCACATTTTTTCCATAATTTAAGCCTAGATTAGACTCAAACCTGCACTAAATCCTCTATAGTGCTATACTTGCTCTGAAAGTACATAAACCTGGCTGTTTATTAAAAATAAAAAACCTATACATCGACCGGCTTATTTTTTCAAGAAGTGACATCGCTTTTTTTACCTTAAAAACAAGCATGAATAAAAACGTTCAAAAGATCGGTAAAATAAAAATAACACCATGCCGGAAAAGAGACGCTAAACTTCCGTTTTTTTCGAATATTTTTATATTTTGTCAAAAATATTATCTCTGAAAGATTCCCTATCAGTTAAGCACACTTTCGTTACTAAATTATAAGGCATTCTCAATTTATAGCTACTTAAATTCGACCTTTGTATTTTACTTTAAAAATTCTAGGATGTCACTCTCCGAAACTAACTTGTAAACAAAACCGAACTGTGTCTTACTACCTTAATTAATAGATAAACATTTTTTTTATGTATTTAAGTGTTGTTTATATTTCAAAACTTGATTATATTTGGAACAAAATGATACTTGGCAATTTCTTTTAGGTCATATATAAGCCAAGTTATGGCCAGTCAAAGTTGGAACCCTATTTTCACTTTTGACCGTAGTTTTGCAATATTTCGAAAAGTATATCATACAATGGTGTCTTTTTGTTTCTTAGGTGAAAATCAACATTTTTTACACATTTTCGTTATTTATTTATAAAATAAAAGACATTTACCTTTTAATTGATTATTTTTTTTAAATCCGGGGAGATTTTACCTACCAAATTAACACAGTTTGCAAAGTAAAGACCAAGTACGACACTTTTGAATATCGTGTTCCTAAGAGACAAAATCGTCACATTTTGCATAAAAAATACGGAGTTCTGTCGAAAAGGTTCAGCAAATAAATAAGTATCCATGCATTAATTTTATTTTAAAGAGATTTTGTCCATTTGGTCGTTTTCACCTTTATAAAAACAAAAATGATGTAGCTGAAAAGTTGGCAAAACGTTACGTTACGTTTTCGCTCGAATTTTTTTAAATATGCTGTTCTGGTTGATATGGCCTTTTTTCCAAGACAACTAATATTTTCAATTTTTTTCTGACTAATCTGTTGTATATTGATATAGCTTTAATTCCACCAATTAACATGGGTATTTAGTTCGCGTTCAATGCCGGTATAATTGTTGACAATTACGTTAATGGTAGTAAAACACAGTTCTAGGTAAAACGTCAGAAACGTTCATAGCTTTGCAGCACATATGCTTCTACCAATAATTATTCTAAAACTATATTTAACCGTATAAACACTTATCATACATCGTTGAAATCCTTACATTCCATAGATTATCTTCCAGTTAGTTTTACAAACCGATAACTCCGAAAACAAATTATACATGAAAAAACACTAAAATTTGCACATTTTTTCCATAATTTAAGCCTAGATTAGACTCAAACCTGCACTAAATCCTCTATAGTGCTATACTTGCTCTGAAAGTACATAAACCTGGCTGTTTATTAAAAATAAAAAACCTATACATCGACCGGCTTATTTTTTCAAGAAGTGACATCGCTTTTTTTACCTTAAAAACAAGCATGAATAAAAACGTTCAAAAGATCGGTAAAATAAAAATAACACCATGCCGGAAAAGAGACGCTAAACTTCCGTTTTTTTCGAATATTTTTATATTTTGTCAAAAATATTATCTCTGAAAGATTCCCTATCAGTTAAGCACACTTTCGTTACTAAATTATAAGGCATTCTCAATTTATAGCTACTTAAATTCGACCTTTGTATTTTACTTTAAAAATTCTAGGATGTCACTCTCCGAAACTAACTTGTAAACAAAACCGAACTGTGTCTTACTACCTTAATTAATAGATAAACATTTTTTTTATGTATTTAAGTGTTGTTTATATTTCAAAACTTGATTATATTTGGAACAAAATGATACTTGGCAATTTCTTTTAGGTCATATATAAGCCAAGTTATGGCCAGTCAAAGTTGGAACCCTATTTTCACTTTTGACCGTAGTTTTGCAATATTTCGAAAAGTATATCATACAATGGTGTCTTTTTGTTTCTTAGGTGAAAATCAACATTTTTTACACATTTTCGTTATTTATTTATAAAATAAAAGACATTTACCTTTTAATTGATTATTTTTTTTAAATCCGGGGAGATTTTACCTACCAAATTAACACAGTTTGCAAAGTAAAGACCAAGTACGACACTTTTGAATATCGTGTTCCTAAGAGACAAAATCGTCACATTTTGCATAAAAAATACGGAGTTCTGTCGAAAAGGTTCAGCAAATAAATAAGTATCCATGCATTAATTTTATTTTAAAGAGATTTTGTCCATTTGGTCGTTTTCACCTTTATAAAAACAAAAATGATGTAGCTGAAAAGTTGGCAAAACGTTACGTTACGTTTTCGCTCGAATTTTTTTAAATATGCTGTTCTGGTTGATATGGCCTTTTTTCCAAGACAACTAATATTTTCAATTTTTTTCTGACTAATCTGTTGTATATTGATATAGCTTTAATTCCACCAATTAACATGGGTATTTAGTTCGCGTTCAATGCCGGTATAATTGTTGACAATTACGTTAATGGTAGTAAAACACAGTTCTAGGTAAAACGTCAGAAACGTTCATAGCTTTGCAGCACATATGCTTCTACCAATAATTATTCTAAAACTATATTTAACCGTATAAACACTTATCATACATCGTTGAAATCCTTACATTCCATAGATTATCTTCCAGTTAGTTTTACAAACCGATAACTCCGAAAACAAATTATACATGAAAAAACACTAAAATTTGCACATTTTTTCCATAATTTAAGCCTAGATTAGACTCAAACCTGCACTAAATCCTCTATAGTGCTATACTTGCTCTGAAAGTACATAAACCTGGCTGTTTATTAAAAATAAAAAACCTATACATCGACCGGCTTATTTTTTCAAGAAGTGACATCGCTTTTTTTACCTTAAAAACAAGCATGAATAAAAACGTTCAAAAGATCGGTAAAATAAAAATAACACCATGCCGGAAAAGAGACGCTAAACTTCCGTTTTTTTCGAATATTTTTATATTTTGTCAAAAATATTATCTCTGAAAGATTCCCTATCAGTTAAGCACACTTTCGTTACTAAATTATAAGGCATTCTCAATTTATAGCTACTTAAATTCGACCTTTGTATTTTACTTTAAAAATTCTAGGATGTCACTCTCCGAAACTAACTTGTAAACAAAACCGAACTGTGTCTTACTACCTTAATTAATAGATAAACATTTTTTTTATGTATTTAAGTGTTGTTTATATTTCAAAACTTGATTATATTTGGAACAAAATGATACTTGGCAATTTCTTTTAGGTCATATATAAGCCAAGTTATGGCCAGTCAAAGTTGGAACCCTATTTTCACTTTTGACCGTAGTTTTGCAATATTTCGAAAAGTATATCATACAATGGTGTCTTTTTGTTTCTTAGGTGAAAATCAACATTTTTTACACATTTTCGTTATTTATTTATAAAATAAAAGACATTTACCTTTTAATTGATTATTTTTTTTAAATCCGGGGAGATTTTACCTACCAAATTAACACAGTTTGCAAAGTAAAGACCAAGTACGACACTTTTGAATATCGTGTTCCTAAGAGACAAAATCGTCACATTTTGCATAAAAAATACGGAGTTCTGTCGAAAAGGTTCAGCAAATAAATAAGTATCCATGCATTAATTTTATTTTAAAGAGATTTTGTCCATTTGGTCGTTTTCACCTTTATAAAAACAAAAATGATGTAGCTGAAAAGTTGGCAAAACGTTACGTTACGTTTTCGCTCGAATTTTTTTAAATATGCTGTTCTGGTTGATATGGCCTTTTTTCCAAGACAACTAATATTTTCAATTTTTTTCTGACTAATCTGTTGTATATTGATATAGCTTTAATTCCACCAATTAACATGGGTATTTAGTTCGCGTTCAATGCCGGTATAATTGTTGACAATTACGTTAATGGTAGTAAAACACAGTTCTAGGTAAAACGTCAGAAACGTTCATAGCTTTGCAGCACATATGCTTCTACCAATAATTATTCTAAAACTATATTTAACCGTATAAACACTTATCATACATCGTTGAAATCCTTACATTCCATAGATTATCTTCCAGTTAGTTTTACAAACCGATAACTCCGAAAACAAATTATACATGAAAAAACACTAAAATTTGCACATTTTTTCCATAATTTAAGCCTAGATTAGACTCAAACCTGCACTAAATCCTCTATAGTGCTATACTTGCTCTGAAAGTACATAAACCTGGCTGTTTATTAAAAATAAAAAACCTATACATCGACCGGCTTATTTTTTCAAGAAGTGACATCGCTTTTTTTACCTTAAAAACAAGCATGAATAAAAACGTTCAAAAGATCGGTAAAATAAAAATAACACCATGCCGGAAAAGAGACGCTAAACTTCCGTTTTTTTCGAATATTTTTATATTTTGTCAAAAATATTATCTCTGAAAGATTCCCTATCAGTTAAGCACACTTTCGTTACTAAATTATAAGGCATTCTCAATTTATAGCTACTTAAATTCGACCTTTGTATTTTACTTTAAAAATTCTAGGATGTCACTCTCCGAAACTAACTTGTAAACAAAACCGAACTGTGTCTTACTACCTTAATTAATAGATAAACATTTTTTTTATGTATTTAAGTGTTGTTTATATTTCAAAACTTGATTATATTTGGAACAAAATGATACTTGGCAAATTCTTTTAGGTCATATATAAGCCAAGTTATGGCCAGTCAAAGTTGGAACCCTATTTTCACTTTTGACCGTAGTTTTGCAATATTTCGAAAAGTATATCATATAATGGTGTCTTTTTGTTTCTTAGGTGAAAATCAACATTTTTTACACATTTTCGTTATTTATTGATAAAATAAAAGACATTTACCTTTTAATTGATTATTTTTTTAAATCCGGGGAGATTTTACCTATCATTTTACCTATCCATGAATGCAGGAGCATACAAACAAAATGCCCTAAAAATGAATCTGTACAAATATCAATGGAGTGCCATAACTGCTTCATGTTAAACGGACTTAAGAAAAATTTTAACATTAGCCAAAGCACTATAAAATCGCAAAGTCAGTAGACCGTGACTGCAGGAGCATACAGATAAAATTCTCTTGGAATTGGCCTGTACTGATGCTAATGCAACTGCATACCAATTATCAATGGTGTCCCATAACTTGTTTACATAAAACAGACCCATTACTTGTTCACCGATAAAACAGACTTAAGCATAAAAAACTTAAGCAATTGTGGACACCGCCGTCACCGGAATCAGCATACCTAAGTCTCGCCTTTTGCGACATTTGTCGCAGGCGAGACAAAAATATCCTAGATTTTCATCCCCTCCAATGTATTTTGATTTTTTGGTCAATTTGACAGAATGGATTAAAAATAAACAAGAAAATGTGTCAAACAGACACAGTGCCCGCCTTTATATTTATAAAACAGCTAGGTTATCAATCACTTACGAAGCTCACCTTGTTACCCATTTGTTGCATTTGCATCAACACAGATCAATTTCTTGCATTGAATAATTGCAGATAAAGAAGGTCACAGCAACCATCTGAACCATAGCTACCATAATCACTTTGGTTGAAATACAAATGACAACAAAGTTCCAGACAATAAATTTTGCTACGCCTGCGCGTTTTGTCTATTCAAGACTCATCAGAGGCGCTCTACCAAAGATATTGAAAATGCCAAACACTATAGTGGAACTTGCCTGTTAGCAGGAATGAACCTTAATCATTCTTCTGTAAGTGGTCATCAATGTGAAAAATATATGTCACAACCAGCATTTGAAGCATGCATTGTGCTAAGCATCACTAGGTGCACCTACCATACCAATATGGTTCATATGGCACTTGTCATTAAGCAGTAATGGACTTTTAACCATTCTTCTGTAAAAAGTCATTCATGGGGAAAAGATAGGTCACAGCCAGCATCCGAAGCATGCATTGTGCTTAACATCACTAGGTGCACCTACCATACCAATATAGTTGAAGTGTGCACATGTCAGTAAACAGGAATGGACTTAAACCATTCTTCTGTAAGAGGTCATCCATGTGAAAAATATAGGTCAAATCCAATATCTGAAGAATGCATTGTGCTTAGCATCACTAGGTGCACCTACTATACCAATATGGTTGTTGTGGCACTTGTCAGTTAGCAGGAATGGACTTTAACCATTCTGCTTTAAGAAGTCATCTATGCGGAAAATATAGGTCAAATCCAGCATCCAAAGCATGCATTGTGCTTATCATCACTAAGTGCACCTACCATACCAATATGGTTGGTGTGGCACTTGTCAGTAAGGAGGAATGGACTTAAACCATTTTTCTGTAAGTGGTCATCCATGCGGAAAATATAGGTCACATCCGGCATCCGAAGCATGCATTATGCGCTTAGCATCAATTGCTGTATCTACTATACCAATATGATTGATGTGGCACTTGTCAAGTAAGTGGAAAATTGGAAATATGAGGATTTTGGACGGACGAACGGACCCGAACACTATATGACTCTCTACTTTCGTTGGCGGGGCATAAAAACAAAATTCGCCCGGCCATCCCATATTCTTGAGAAATGTGGATGAGAATCTAGGAAATATTTAATGATGGCCTCATTTTGCTTGGTAAAATTAGCAGAAATAACACTACCCATAGAATTTAATTTATATCAAATGCATTCCACGACTCCATGCAGACATTTCTGGAATAGCTTTATTAACATCATTTAAGGTGTTTTTTTAAAAAAATACAATGGTTCAAGTTGATCAACTATCATGACTATTTATTAATGCCGAGTAATGTCCAGCTTAACTTCTGTCCTTCTAAGTTTAAAAATCATGAAAGATAATGTTCAAATTTCCAATAATTTCAGCCATCCATTTCACATGCATATGTTTGACAGTTAAGATTAAACCAGTTGCATTTTTTATTCTAAAAATAAATGTAGCCCCTGAACACATTTTCTTCTTTAAAATCTTGTTTTCTATGATGCATTATCTGTTGATCCTAGCCTTGGTATTTTTGATGAATTACAGGATTCAGAACTATCTAAACTGGCTTTTGATGAATCACGTTTTTTGTTTAGATTCTGAAAAAGGTAAATAAGAACTTTTATTGACTAACATAAAAATATTTGTCTAAATATGATGAAAACAGCCTATACTATATAAACACAAAACTACGCCAATATGTAATTTATCCGTCCAATATGGATATTGGACTAGTCAATATGGCATATTGGACTAGTCAATATGGCATGTCAGCCATATTGGTCAGGTAAGTCAATAAAGGTATAATTACGTAAAGTTATCCAATATGGCTAGCCTTGGACCAATAACTCAGCCAATATGGAAAACTTTACGCAATAATACTATAATACAGATCAGGTCTGTGAAATATCCTATAATCGTAAATTAAGCAATGGTTTATGGCAGAGTAGCTTACAAGTAAAAGTAAACATGAAAGAAAACCTCGAATGTCAATAATAATGTGTCCAAAACAGCCTCGCTACTTAATTGTTCTATTTTTTTTTATAATCAATGAACCATGAAGTAGATTGTAAGTGTATACTTTTAAGATGGTTTTTGTTTGTTCATACCTTAATGCATGTGTGTATAAAGTTTCATGATGATATCATACTTCCTTGATGAATCAAAGTACCGTTGGGGACCAGTCAAAAGGAGTAGAGCCACGAAGTCCCTAAATTGGCCCGGTATTTTCACTATTTTTTAAACTACTATAACTTGTCAAAAATTTAACTAAAATATGTTAAGGTATGAACAAACTTTTCATATCTGTAAGATTAAGCAAAATATTTACGGCGCTTTAAGGGCAATAACTCCTAAAAGAAATGGTCCTACGCTTTGACCTAATTACATGACATGTAGATCTTAATAAGCTCAATCATATGCCATTTGAATTTTTTAAATATCTTACCCGGTATATAGTTTTCAAGAAATAAGACATCGATTGTTGGATCTTGAAAATTTCACAGCGAATAGATCTTTAGGAGATGATCACTTTTGATAGTTGCACAATTTTGATATCTGTAACCATTTTTGAGTTATTAGCAAAAAAAAACAGCAATTTACCCCTATTTAAATAAGTGGAAAATTTTGAAAAAATACAGAAAAAGGGCAATAACTCCTATATCGGTTGTTGGATCTTCTTGAACATTTCAGGGCAGGTGCTGAACACTTTTACCATATGCCAGAATTTTGATATCTGTCACCGTTTTAGAGTTATTTGCAAAACACTAATTGGACTAATAGTGTCAGAGGAGTTAATGTTTGAAAAAGTTAACGGACGACGGACGCCAAGTGATGGCAATAGCTTCTGGTCAGGTGAGCTAAAAAGCTACGCCGAGTTCAGCATGATACGACCGCAACAAGTTGAACCCCGTAAACTGGAGGCCCAATATGGATAGTCTATTGCTTTTGTCACATGCAGCCCATGGTTGACTTACAAAGCTTTTTTGACACATGCACCTGTGGTGGATTTTAAAATGCATATTTGACACATATATATTTACATTGACATTAAATAGAAACTAGAAAAACTGTGAGCCGCAGCTCACAAATAAATACCCCCCATCCCCCCAAAAAATTAATCATATGAAATTTAGAATAGGAGATGCACATCTACATTATGTCACAAAGATTGTGTGTAGGTTTCATGAAAATCCATCAAGGGGTTTAGGAGGAGTTGCAGATAAGAGATGGGCACCCCCTTGCAGTCGAATGGCTGAGTCCATGTATTGCTATGGGAAACCCCAAAATCATTCTGATCAAACTTTCAAATAGTAGGTGCACATCTATATTACGTTACAAAGATTGTGTAAAAGTTTCATGACAATCCATCAAGGGGTTTAGGATGAGTTGTGGATAAGAGATGGGTACCCCCATGTAGTTGAATGGCTAAGTCCATGTTTTGCTATGGGAAACCCAAAAAATCATTCTGATCATATTTTAAAATAGTAGATGCACATCTACATTTTGTCACAACAATAATGTGTAAGTTTCATGAAAATCCATCAAGGGGCTTAGGAGGAGTTGCGGATAAGAGATGGGTACCCCCATGTAGTCAATGGCTAAGTCCATGTTTTGGTATAGGAAACCCCAAAAATCATTCTGATCAAATTTTAAAATAGTAGGTGCACTTCTACATTATGTCACAAAGATTGTGTGTAAGTGTCATGAAAATCCATCAAGGGGTTTAGGAGGAGTTGCCGATAAGAGATGGGAACCCCCATGTAGTCAAATGGCTAAGTCCATGTTTTGCTATGGGAAACCACAAAAACCATTCTGATCAAATTTTAAAATAGTAAGTGCACATCTACATTATGTCACAACAATTGTGTGTAAGTTTCATGAAAATCCATCAAGGGGTTTAGGAGGAGTTGCGGATAAGAGATGGGTACCCCCATGTAGTCGAATGGCTAAATCCATGTTTTGCTATGGAAAACTCCAAAAATCATTCTGATCAAATTTTAAAATAGTAGGTGCACTTCTACATTATGTCACAAAGATTGTGTGTAAGTTTCATGAAAATCCATCAAGGGGTTTAGGAGGAGTTGCGGATAAGAGATGGGTACCCCCGTGTAGTCAAATGGCTAAGTCCATGTTTTGCTATGGGAAACCCCAAAAACCATTCTGATCAAATTTTAAAATAGTATGTGCACATCTACATTATGTCACAACAATTGAGTGTAAGTTTCATGAAAATCCATCAAGGGGTTTAGGAGGAGTTGCGGATAAGAGATGGGTACCCCCATGTAGTCGAATGGCTAAGTCCATGTTTTGCTATGGGAAACTCCAAAAATCATTCTGATCAAATTTTAAAATAGTAGGTGCACATCTACATTATGTCACAAAGATTGTGTGTAAGTTTCATGAAAATCCACCAAGGGGTTTAGGAGGAGTTGCGGATAAGAGATGGGTACCCTGAAGTGTAACGGAAGGACGGAAGGAAGGACGGACGGATGGACGGAAGGACGGACACCTCTATCACTATATACCCCCCACTTTTGAAGTGGGGGTATAAGTGTGTAAGTTTCATGAAAATCCATCAAGGGGTTTAGGAGGAGTTGCGGATAAGAGATGGGTACCCCCATGTAGGCGAATGGCTAAGTCCATGTTTTGCTATGGTACCCTGAAGTGTAACGGAAGGACGGACGGATGGACGGACGGAAGGACTGACACCCCTATCACTATATACCCCCCACTTTTGAAGTGGGGGGTATAAAAAATCTTATTTCTATATTCATTGACATTTTTTACCTGGTTTAGAACCTTTTGGACGTTTTTCTAAAATGGTAAGGGCCACAACCCCCAAATGCAACAAAAAGCTTTCTTTAGTGGATATAATCATCATATTAAAACTTCAAAACAATTGGCTGGCCCACTACAGCTAAATTTCTTGTGTAAACCATTTGCCATTGACCAACTTTTAAAAATGGATTTTTTGCCCCTTCGACCCCTTATATCTCAAAACAAGAGGCTCCCAAGAGCCTGAATTGCTCACCTGAACTACACAGATACATATATTTGTAGATATTATTGTGCTTAACCATATGCGATTTAAATTTATGAAATATCTTGGTTAGTTTTCAAGATATTGGGCTTAATAAGTGCAAATTTGGCAAAAATTAGGAAAAAGAACAATAACTCCTACATCAACAGTCAGATCTTTTCCGAAATTTCAGGACAGGTAAATCTTAATATATTGATCACTGTTGATTCTTGCACAATTTTGATATCTGAAACCAGTTTTGAGTTATTAGCAAAAAAATGAAATTTGCCCCTATGTTCTATTTTTAGCCATGGTGGCCATGTTTTTTTACGAATCAAAAATCTGAACGATAGAGTTGTAGCATATAAGCTATCAAACAGTGTGCCATGTTAAGATGCAGTTGGTCTTACCGTTTCAGACAAGTCAGGGGAAAAGTAATCAACAATGGTAAATAATGACGCTTTAAGGGCCATAACTCCTAAAAGAAATGGTTCTACAGCTTTGACCTAATTACATGAATTGTAGATCTTGATGTGCTTAATCATATGCAATTTGAATTTTTGAAATATCTTGTATAGTTTTCAAGAAATAGGGCTAAATAAGTGAAAAATTTTGAAAAAATCCAGAACAAGAGGCTCCCAGGAGCCTGAATCGCTCACCTGACATATGTGCCTGAAGTAAAGGTTATAAGGCAAAATCTATTTAACATTGAAAGGGTCATAAAATTAATAAGAGGGTCATCTGACAATATGGTGGATCTAAAGGTGCTGATCACTTTTGTTCTCAATCAAAATCTAAAAATCTGTCACCCTTTTTGAGTTATTTGCAAAAAAATGCAGTTTAACCTAATGTTCTATTTTTAGCCACAGCAGCCATGTTTTACAACCAATCAAAAATCCCCACAACAGTTCTATACACCTAATAATAATAAACAATAATACCAAGTTTGGTTCCATTTGGACTTAAAGTGTCAGAGGAGTTAACTTTTCAATATAAGGAAATGCAGTTAAAATGCTCAATTTTGACATTCCAAGTGCAATAACTCCTCAAAGGAAAGGTCCTACAATGTTGACACTGTTACAAATTTTGTAGATCTTGATGCACTTAACAATATGCAATTTAAATTTCTCAAATATCTTGTATAGTTTTCAAGATATTGAGCTAAACAGGTGCAAAATTTGCAAAATATCCACAAAAAGGGCAATAACTCCTACATGGGTTGTTGGATTTTCTTCAAAATTTCAGAGCTGGTGGATCTTGAGGTGCTGATCACTTTTGTTCCCAATCAAAATTTTGAAATCTGTCACCGTTTTAGAGTTATTTGCAAAAAAACTGCCATTTACCCCTATGTTCTATTTTTAGCCACAGCAGCCATGTTTTACGACCAATCAAAAATCCCCACATCAGTTCTATACACCTAATGCTAATAAACAACTATACCAAGTTTGGTTCCATTTGGACTTAAAGTGTCAGAGGAGTTAACGTTTTCAATGTAATGAGGAAATGCTGTTAAAATGCTAAATTTTGACGTTCTAAGGGCAATAACTCCTAATAGGAAAGGTCCTACAACATTGACCCTTTTACATATTTTGTAGATCTTGATGTGCTTAACAATATCCAATTTAAATTTCTCAAATATCTAGGATAGTTTTCAAGATATTGAGCTAAACAGGTGCAAAATTTGCAAAAAATCCACATAAAGGGCAATAACTCCTACATGGGTTGTTGGATTTTCTTCAAAATTTCAGAGCTGGTAGATCTTGAGGTGCTGATCACTTTTGTTCCCAATCAAAAAATTTTGAAATCTGTCACCGTTTTAGAGTTATTTGCAAAAAACTGCCATTTACCTCTATGTTCTATTTTTAGCCACAGCGGCCATGTTTTACGACCAATCAAAAATCTCCACATCAGTTCTATACACCTAATGCTAATAAACAACTATACCAAGTTTGGCTCCATTTGGACTTAGAGTGTCAGAGGAGTTAACGTTTTCAATGTAATGAGGAAATGCTGTTAAAATGCTAAATTTGACGTTCTAAGGACAATAACTCCTAAAAGGAAAGGTCCTACAACCTTGACCCTGTTACATATTTTGTAGATCTTGATGTGCTTAACAATATGCAATTTAAATTTCTCAAATATCTAGTATAGTTTTCAAGATATTGAGCTAAACAGGTGCAAAATTTGCAAAAAAATCCACAACTATAGGCTCCCAGGAGCCTGAATCGCTCACCTTGTATTCGATGATACTTATATGCTGGATATTTTAACAAAGGACTGCTACTCTGTGGAATTATCAATTTTAATGTTCTAAGGGAAACAACTCCTATCAAGAAAGGTCTTACAACTTTGACCTCATTACATAATTTTTAGATCTTTATGTGCTTAACCATATGCAATTAAAATTTTTCAAATATCTTGTATTGTTTTCAAGATATAAGTCTTAAAAGAGCAAAATTTGAAAAAAAAACAAGAAAAGGAGCAATAACTCCTACAACCATTGTAAGATCTTCTTCAAAACTTCAGGGCAGGTAGATCTTTATGTGCTGATCATTATTATCCAAATAGAATTTTAATATCTGTTACCATTTTTGAGTAATTTGCAAAAAACTGCAACTTACCCTTATGTTCTATTTTTAGCCATGGTGGCCATGTTTTTTGTCGAATCGAAATTTCGAACGATAATTTTGTAGACCACATACTACTGAACAACCCTACTAAGTTTCATTTCATTTGACTAAGCAGTTTCAGAGAAGAAGATTTTTGAAAAGTTGAACAAACAAGAGGCTCCCAGGAGCCTGAATCGCTCACCTGGTCTTGATGTCAACCCTATGAAGACTTTTGTATAGCTAAATGAGCTGAATGTTTATAAGCATGAAAAATCTTTTCTCTATTTGCAATTGCTTTCATTCTAAATAATCAAAAAGCACTAAGGGGCTGTAACCCCTATAAGGGGTTATCAGACAACTTCAACCCTATGGAGACTTTTGTAGAGCTAAATGAGCTGAACATTTAAGCAAGCAACAGTTTTTCTCTATTTGCAATAGTTTTCATTCTATTTGCCAAAAACACTATTTTTTGCCTCTCAGGGGGTGTAACCCCTATAAGGGGTCATCTGACAACTTCGACCCTATGGAGACTTTCGTAGAGCTAAATGAGCTGAACATTTAAGCAAGCAACAGCTTTTCTCTATCTGCAATAGTTTTCATTCTTTAAGCCAAAAACACTATTTTTGCCTTTAAGGGGCTGTAACCACTATAAGGGGACATTTCACAACTTTGACCCTATGAAGACTTTTGTAGAGCTTAATAAGCTGAACATTTTAGCAAGCAACAGCTTTTCTCTCTGCAATAATTTCATTCTATAGGCCAAAAACACTATTTTTCGCCTTTAAGGGGCTGTAACTCCTATAAGGGGTCATCTGACAACTTTGACCTTATTGAAACTTTTGTAGAGCTTAATGAGCAGAACATTTAAGCAAGCATCAGCTTTTCTCTATCTACAATAGTTTTCATTCTATAGGCCAAAAACATGCAAAAACGCTATTTTTCACCTTTAAAGGGCTTTAACCCCTATAAAGGGTCATCTGACAACTTTGACCCCATGGAGACTTTTGTAGAGCTAAATGAGCTGAACATTTTAGCATGCAACAGCTTTTCTCTATCTGCAATAGTTTTCATTCTATAGGCCAAAAACACTATTTTTCGCCTTTAAGGGGCTGTAACCCCTATAAGGGTCATCTGACAACTTTGACCCTATGGAAACTTTTGTAGAGCTAAATGAGCTGAACATTTAAGCAAGCAACAGCTTTTGTCTATCTACAATAGTTTTCATTCTAAAGGCCAAAAACATGCAAAAACGCTATTTTTCACCTTTAAGGGGCTGTAACCCCTATTAGGGATCATCTGACAACTTTGACCTTTGGAGACTTTTGTAGAGCTAAATGAGCTGAACATTTAAGCAAGCAACAGTTTTTCTCTATTTGCAATAGTTTTCATTCTATTGGCCAAAAACACTATTTTTTGCCTTTAAGGGGGTGTAACCCCTATAAGGGGTCATCTGACAACTTCGACCCTATGGAGACTTTTGTAGAGCTAAATGAGCTGAACATTTAAGCAAGCAACAGCTTTTCTCTATCTGCAATAGTTTTCATTCTATAGGCCAAAAACATGCAAAAATGCTATTTTTCACCTTTAAGGGGCAGTAACTCCTAAAAGGGATCATCTGACAACTTCGACCAAATGGAAACTTTAGTAGAACTTTTGATGTTGAAGCAGTAGCGTGGCATCAGATTTCATCTATCTCTTATACTTTTTGATTTACAAGCCAAAAACAGTAGTCTGACCCCCCTGGTCTATTTTTAGTAACAGTGGCAATGTTTTTTGACGGATCAAAAATTGAAACACAAGTTTGGTGCAGGACACCCTAAGGATCATTCATACCAAGTTTCATTAAATTCTGTTCAGTAGTTTCAGAGGAGAAGATTTTTGAAAAATTGTTAACAGACGACGACGACGACAGACGACGACGACGGACGCCAAGTGATGGTAATAGCTCACCTGGTCCAGGTGAGCTAAAAACTGTGAAAATGGTCAATTTTTACAATCCAAGGGGTATAACTCCTAAAGGAACGATCCTACAACTTTGACTCTGTTATGACTTTTGTAGATCTTGATGTGCTTAGTCATATGCAATTAAAATTTTTGAAATATCTTGTATAGTTTTCAAGATATAGGGCTTAATAGAGATTTCTCAACTTCATACGGTTGCTACCGTTCAACGAAAGGGGAGCGGTTATTGGTCATGGAGTTAATTTAAGACAAAAACAAGCTCATTTTTCACGAGTTTCAAGTTGAAAAGTTAAAATTAAATATGTATTTTAGTTTTTTAATGGAGTTCTTTTTTAATCGTTGCCAAAAATGCGTATTTTAATAGAAAATGATCTCAAATGCATGTTCGGTCTTTAGTTAAATCAACGAATCGTTCTTTGGAAAGTAACCGTTGAGTAACGGCTGTGTTACGTTAGTGAACTCTTCTCAGGGATTATCTTTGCTTTAAAATCATAATCCCCCTAGCGGCCAGGTAAAATACCACACAAGAAAAAATAAAATCATTAAATAAGATGTAATTTTAAGGGGGGAGGGGGCATCGATTTTTTTTTGTTCGAATCATTTTTGCGCAGCGCGCCAAAAAAATATTGATAATACTATAAATGTGTTGCGTTCGTCCGTATATGCGTTCTGTCGTAATATTTTGTAACAGAGATTTCTCGGGTACTATTATTTGTAGGCTTTCAATATTTGGTAAAAAGCTTCAGGTAGGGGTTCGTATGGTGGGATGCATTTTCAGGTCTGTTGCTTATGGGCTTCCCGTTTAATGAGCCGATTTTGATCTTTTTGTGCTCGGCGGAGGACGCCAGGAATTCTGTTCTTGGTCAGTGAGCAGAAATTCTTCAGAATGTGTTTTCTCTCTAACCGCTAAAATCTTTTTATCTTTCCTTCTGGTTTTCTAAATTTTTCGTCAACTCTGTAAACCAAATTGAAAATAAAGCCATACAGTGGAAGCCCAGGAAATGAGTTACAAAACGAACAGATAGAGAGACAGACGAACGAACGCACATGTTATAAGAAACATTTCCCATTATTTTAGAAGTGGATGTGGATTTGATAATTATTTGTTATTATAATAAATTTCGTAGAAAAGTAGCTAAAGAAAAAAAGAAAATTTACAAAAAATGCCAACTTTTAAGATGACTGAAAAAAAAACTAGAAAACAGATATTTACTAAGTCAAAAATTAAATGGTATATCAATTAACACCAAAAACCATATTATCATATAGCCCCGATTGAAAACCAGGGGGTATTTTGAGGAAATGGTGTTCGTCCGTCTATCCATTACATGTACCTCAGGGTACTATTTTAACAGATTTTCTCACTATTACACAATCTTCTTGACATACTGTATATGTGCACCTCTCTTATCTGAACACTTTATAGTTTGAATTTTTATTCCCTTATATTTATTTCATATATTAAAAACTAAACTACATGTACAATATTAAAATCTGTTTGTCAGATGATTTTCAGGGTTGAAATTACAGTAACATTGTTTGATTATATACTAGACATTCATACAATATTACATTCATATATATTTGACTTAAATTGCTAAAAGGGTCAATCATATTTATACCACAGAGTTATTTTATAAGATATAGCATATAAGTCTATGCTTATACCCTTGACTTAATCGTCTCGACTTTTTGCTATTTTAACGAAACCATTTTTTGTGTCAAAATTTTACTGTCTTGGACAATTTGATGATTATTAACTGTTATAAAATCTATTTAGTATCAATAAATAGTTAAATGAAAGCATAAAACGAGTTATCGACAGAATTAAATATTAGTTAATCAATAATTTCTCCCGAAAACGTGTTACGGTTACAATACTTAGCAACCGTACTTGATACGTAGCAAGTCAAGAAATCTCTATTAAGTAAATTTTTTGAAAAAAATCCAGAAAAAGGGCAATAACTCCTACATCGGTTGTTGGATCTTCTTGAAAATTTCTGGGCAGGTAGATCTTGAGGTGCTGATCACTTTTACCCAATGCCAGAATTTTGATATCTGTTACGGTTTTTGAGTAATTTGCAAAAAACTGCAATTTACCCCTATGTTCTATTTTTAGCCATGGCGGCCATGTTTTTTGTCGAATCAAAATTTCGAACGATAATTTTGTAAAGGACATACTACAGAACAACCCTACTAAGTTTCATTACATTTGGCCAAGCGGTTTCAGAGAAGAAGATTTTTGAAAAGTTGAACGACGGACGACAGACGACGGACGACGGACGCCAAGTGATTGCAAAACTCACATTGCCTTCGGCAAGGTGAGCTTAAAAGGGCAATAACTCCTATGTCGTTTGTTGGATCTTCTTGAAAATTTCAGAGAATGTAGATCTTGAGATGCTTATCACTTTTGTCTCCCATCAGAATTTTGATATCTGTTACCGTTTTTGAGTTATTTGCAAAAAACTGCAATTTGACCCCTATGTTCTATTTTAAGCCATGGAGGCCATATTTTTTGACGAATCAAAAATCTGAACAATAGAATTGTAGCATTAATGCTATTAAACAACTGTGCCAAGTTTGGTTGAAGTTGGCTGTATGGTGTTAGACAAGTTTATCTTTGAAATTCAGGGTAAAAGTAATGAAAAATGGTAAATTTTGACGCTTTAAGGGCAATAACTCCTAAAAGAAATGGTCCTACAGCTTTGACCTGATTACATGAAATGTAGATCTTGATGTGCTTAATCATATGCAATTTGAATCTTTTAAATAATTATCTTGTATAGTTTTCAAGATATAGGGCTAAATAAGTGCAAAATTTTGAAAAAATCCAGAACAAGAGGCTCCCAAGAGCCTGAATCGCTCACCTGGTCTTGAGTCAACCCTATGCATGTAAAGACTTTTCTAGAGCTAAATGAGCTGAATATAAGCAAGTAACAGCTTTTCTCTATCTACTATAGTTTCATTCTGTAGCCATAGGCCCAAATCATGAAAAAACGTTATTTTAGAGGCCATCTCCCCTATAAGGGGTCATCTGACAACTTTGACCCTATGAAAACTTTTGTAGAGCTAAATGAACTGAACATTTAAGCAAGCAATATCTTTTCTCTATCTGCTATAGTTTTCATTCTATAGGCCAAAAACATGAAAAAGCGTTATTTTATGGGCCGTTGCCCCTATAAGGGGTCATCTGACAACTTCAATCCTATGAAGACTTTTGAAGAGCCAAATGAACTGAACATTTAAGCAAGCAACAGCTTTTCTCTATCTGCTATAGTTTTCATTCTATAGGCCAAAAACATGAAAAAGCGTTATTTTAGGGGCCGTTACCCCTATAAGGGGTCATCTGACAACTTCAATCCTATGAAGACTTTTGAAGAGCCAAATGAACTGTACATTTAAGCAAGCAACAGCTTTTCTCTATCTGCTATAGTTTTCATTCTATAGGCCAAAAACATGAACAAGAGGCTCCCAGGAGCCTGAATCGCTCACCTGACATATGTGCCTGAAGTAAAGGTTATTAGGCAAAATCTATTTGACTTTGAAAGGGTCATAAGATTAATAAGGGGGTCATCTGACAATATGGTGGATATTAAGGTGCTGATCGCTTTTGTTCTCAATCAAAATCTAAAAATCTGTCGCACTTTTTGAGTTATTTGCAAAAAAATGCAGTTTAACCTAATGTTCTATTTTTAGCCACACAACCAATCAAAAATCCCCACAACAGTTTTATACACCTAATAATAATAAACAATAATACCAAGTTTGGTTCTGATTGGACTTAAAGTGTCAGAGGAGTTAACATTTTCAATATAATGAGGAAATGCAGTTAAAATGCTCAATTTTGAAGTTCCAAGGGCAATAACTCCTCAAAGGAAAGGTCCTACAATGTTGACCCTGTTACATATTTTGTAGATCTTGATGCGCTTAACAATATGCAATTTAAATTTCTCAAATATCTTGTATAGTTTTCAAGATATTGAGCTAAACAGGTGCGAAATTTGCAAAAAATCCACAAAAAGGGCAATAACTCCTACATGGGTTGTTGGATTTTCTTCAAAATTTCAGAGCTGGTAGATCTTGAGGTGCTGATCACTTTTGTTTTCCAATCAAAATTTTAAAATCTGTCACCATTTTAGAGATATTTGCAAAAAACTGCCATTTACCCCTATGTTCTATTTTTAGCCACAGCGGCCATGTTTTACGACCAATCAAAAATCCCCACATCAGTTCTATACACCTAATGCTAATAAACAACGATACCAAGTTTGGTTCCATTTGAACTTAAAGTGTCAGAGGAGTTAACGTTTTCAATGTAATGAGGAAATGCTGTTAAAATGCTAAATTTTGACGTTCTAAGGGCAATAACTCCTAAAAGGAATGGTCCTACAACGTTGACCCTATTTCATATATTGTAGATCTCGATGTGCTTAACAATATGCAATTTAAATTTCTAAAATATCTAGTATAGTTTTCAAGATTATGAGCTAAACAGGTGCAAAATTTGCAAAAAATCCACAAAAAGGGCAATAACTCCTACATGGGTTGTTGGATTTTCTTCAAAATTTCAGGGTAGGTAGATCTTGAGGTGCTGATCACTTTTACCCAGCCAGAATTTTGATATCTGTAGCCGTTTTTGAGTTATTTGCAAAAAACTGCATTTTTTTTTTAGCAACGACAGCCATGTTTGTAGGTCAGAGTGCATAAATTTCACAATCTTGGTAGAAGACATCCTAAAGATAAAGTGTACAAAGTTTCAAAACAATCCCTTCAGTGGTTTCAGAGAAGAAGATTTTTTTAAGAAAAGTTAATGGACGGACGACGGACGGATGCTAAACGATGACAATAGCTCACATGACTTTCGGGTCAGGTGAGCTAAAAACTATGGGGTGACCATCATGTTCTATTTTTAGCTACAGCGGCCATCTTGGTTGGTCAGCATGCATAAACTTCACAAACTTGGTAGAGGACATCCTAAAGATCAAGTGTACAAAGTTTGAAAGCAATTCCTTCGGTGTTTTCAGAGATTTTTAAAAATCAATTAAAATTGATAGAAAAAACAGTTAAAGAGGAGCAATTGTTTCAGTGGTTTCAGAGAAGAAGATCTAAGAATAAAAGTTAACGGACGGATAGACGACTGACGACGGATGGATGGACGGACGACGGACGCTTAACGGTTCCCTTCTGGTCAGTTGAGCTAAAAATACTATTTTGGCGTTTAAGGCAGATGGGGTGTCTATCACTGAGCATCTTTTTTGCACATCTATCAGAACTTTAAATTTTATAATGCTAGCTATTCTAATTGATTTCTATTGGGCTAGGTAAACATCTAAAGTGATAGTTACAACAAAAATTTGAAATAAAATACACCATCTGTGTGAATTTTAATAATTTCCCATACTTTTAAGGGGAGATAATTTGTATAGAAATAATAAAGAAACAAACAAATTTTTCACTTTTGTCAAAAAAATTGATGGTGAACTTTACTTTTTATTTAGTATATTTATAATAAATACAAAACAAAGATTTTCACAAATTTAAAGAAAAATCTATGGAGAATGAAGAAAATTTGAATTCTCCCTATTGATCCTATAGTATACGAACTAAAATCCTGCATATTTCAAAGTCGTTTCTACAAAAATTCCTCCGGTGAACTTTTAATTTTATTATTGAAATTTAAAGTACCATTATATAGCTAACTGTGGCGAATATTTAAGAAATTTCTATGGATAACTTTTTAGACACCCCCATCTACCTTAAATGGCCATGACTCCTAAAAATGTAGAAAGGTTAATCTGACAACTTCGACCCAATGGAGACTTTTGTAGAGCTTTTGATTTAATTTCTTAATATCCTTTGTTCTTTTTTTTATCTGTTATAGTTGCTGAGTTATAAGCCATTTTAGGTGATTTTACCCTATGTTCTATTTAAAGTTACAGCAGCCATGTTTATTGTCAAATCATTTCAAAATAAAAATATTTTGTTGCCAGCATGTCATATATCATTCCTGCAAAGTTTCAGTTAAATTGGTTCAGTGGTTTCAGAGAAAATGATTTTTAAAATTGTTAGAGGAAGAAGACAGTCGCAAAGTGATGGCATACGTTTACATGGGCCGTGGCCAGGACAGCTAAAAACAAAATTGGGGAAACACTTTATAAAACTATAAAATACCAAAATAAGAAAAAGTTTAATTAAAAAAACATTTTATATAGCTCCAGCCATCTTTGGGCATGGTTGGTCATTAAGGGGCATCAATGGGAATCACTGGGCATCATTTAGAATCACCCATTATAATAAACTATCAATGTCTAAATTTTCATTAGGATTACATGCAATGGGTCAAGGCAAAGTAGCTTCAACAAACTGTGTGACTATAGGACAATACTTTTAGTCTATCCATTCAAATATTACACAGAAGGCAAAGTTGTATCTTTTATTATTACAAGTTTATTAATGCAAACATGTCCCAATTAGAGATAACAGCATACATTTACAATACAAACATAAAGATTCTTACCTTTTTATACCATTGTTGATGGAGGTATCTCAGCAGAATATTTGTTTTCTCTGTAGTAATAACTGAAATAAATATAAAATATAAAAAATACACATGATTTTATGTTATGGATGCCAAAGATCAGTGGCTCTCATTGAGTTTCCATCATAAACAAGAGGCTCCCAGGAGGCTGAATCGCTCACCTGACATATGTGCCTGAAGTAAAGGTTATTAGAAACTAGAAAAACTGTGAGCCGCAGCTCACAAATAAATACCCCCACCCCCAAAAAAATTAATCAGATAAAATTTAGAATAGGAGATGCACATCTACATTATGTCACAAAGATTGTGTGTAGGTTTCATGAAAATCCATCAAGGGGTTTTGGAGGAGTTGCAGATAAGAGATGGGCACCCCCATGTAGTCGAATGGCTGAGTCCATGTATTGCTATGGGAAACCCCAAAATCATTCTGATCAAACTATCAAATAGTAGGTGCACATCTATATTATGTTACAAAGATTGTGTAAAAGTTTCATGACAATCCATCAATGGGTTTAGGATGAGTTGTGGATAAGAGATGGGTACCCCCATGTAGTCGAATGGCTAAGTCCATGTTTTGCTATGGGAAACCCCAAAAATCATTCTGATCAAATTTTAAAATAGTAGATGCACATCTACATTTTGTCACAACAATTGTGTGTAAGTTTCATGAAACTCCATCAAGGGGTTTAGGAGGAGTTGTGGATAAGAGATGGATACCCCCATGTAGTCGAATGGCTAAGTCCATGTTTTGCTATGGGAAACCCCAAAAACCATTCTGATCAAATTTTAAAATAGTAAGTGCACATCTACATTATGTCACAACAATTGTGTGTAAGTTTCATGAAAATCCATCAAGGGGTTTAGGAGGAGTTGCGGATAAGAGATGGGTACCCCCATGTAGGCAAATGGGTAAGTCCATGTTTTGCTATGGGAAACTCCAAAAATCATTCTGATCAAATTTTAAAATAGTAAGTGCACATCTACATTATGTCACAAAGATTGTGTGTAAGTTTCATGAAAATCCACCAAGGGGTTTAGGAGGAGTTGCGGATAAGAGATGGGTACCCTGAAGTGTAAGGGAAGGACGGACGGAAGGATGGATGGACTGAAGGACGGACACCCCTATCACTATATACCCCCCACTTTTGAAGTGGGGGATATAAAAATCTATTTGACATTGAAAGGGTCATAAGATTAATAAGGGGGTCATCTGACAATATAGTGGATCTTGATCAGGTGCTGATCACTTTTGTTCTCAATCAAAAACTAAAAATCTGTCACCCTTTTTGAGTTATTAGCAAAAAAATGCAGTTTAACCTAATGTTCTATTTTTAGCCACAGCCGCCATGTTTTACAACCAATCAAAAATCCCCACATCAGTTCTATACATCTAATGCTAATAAACAACAATACCAAGTTTGGTTCCAATTGGACTTAAAGTGTCAGAGGAGTTAACGTTTTCAATGTAATGAGGAAATGCTTTTTAAATGCTCAATTTGGACGTTCTATTAGGCAAATATCCTCCAAGGAAAGGTCCTAAAACATTGAACCTATTACATATTTTGTAAGATCTTGATGTGCTTAACAATATGCAATTTAAATTTCTCAAATATCTTTTATAGTTTTCAAGATATTGAGCTAAACAGGTGCAAAATTTGCAAAAAAATCCCCAAAAAATTGCAATTGGACTTATGGTGTCAAAGGAGTGAACGTTTTAAAAAGTTTACGGACGACGGACGCCAAGTGATGACAATGGCTCACATGATTCGGGTCAGGTGAGCTAAAAACCGCAACATGCATTCCAGTTTTTGTTGAAACCAAGCATGTTTAATTTTCTACATAAAATGTCATGCTCTTATGGAAGCTTTTTTCTTGCATTCAGTATATTGTCCCTAATCATCAGATAAATCTTCTTCAAAGTGTGGCCTGAGCCGTCTTCAAGATCAGAAAAGTACACTTTTAACATTGATGGCAGTCAGATTTAATAGCAAGCATTCTGAGAGTATTGCAAAACAATACATAGTCCCCTACCTGCCTCATATTTCAGTCACTAGTAAAAAATTGTGAAACTAATTAAAACCTAAACTTGATAAGTACATTATCTACAAGGGATAATAAAACTATAGGCTCCCAGGAGCCTGAATCGACGACCGACGACGACGACACCAAGTGATGGTAATAGCTCACATGGACCTTCAGCTAAAGAATGCAGCACAGTGAAATTTCAGTAATATTACAAAGTTTAAAGGGCCATAACTCCCTTAACAATTTGCGGACCAACACAAAACTCAAACTTGATCTGTAACTTTTCAACCTCGTTATATTCATTCATAAAATTATTTTTTTCACTGTTAAAAACGGAAGAAATATGTTCTTACACTCGTTATTTATTGAAGATCGGGAATTTCTTCCACTTGTGTAAGAAATCCCTGATTGACATTTAGATAAAACCCATATTACCTTGCTCAGATGGATAATCTTTAGTAGAAATATAAACTGTTGGCTTCCGCACCTAAAACAAAATTAAAAATACATTGAATGTAAAAGGTCTTTTATTTGCCTGTTATTCAACACATATGGAAGCTTTCATTTAGCTCCTTGGACTTAACATTTAAGCAAGGAACATGACCTCACTCTAGCTGTATTACCGGGTAGTCTTCATTCTGACTGAATATAAATGGCAGTCTTTCATGAAAGAGATTATGTCACCTGCATCTTTAAATATTTGAAAAGCAGGAAAGTTAATGAGTTACAGTTATAAAATTGCTTTAAACCAAATAATCTTTCCTTGTACATGTGTACTGCATATGGTTGATATCTTCAGTGCTGGATTTGTCTTCCTTGTTGGAACTTTTTTTGGTTTTGAGTACTTTTGGTTCAATACTTTTGGTTTTTGACCTTCAAATGTTTTGATTCATATGCTGCTGATGAGAGGATACTCCTTGAAATATGCATAAACATGTACAGCATAACCAAATTTACTGTTTCATTTACTGAATTTTAGAACTTGCTACATATCGAGACGCTGTGGCATGTATAGTTGCCTAGATAACTGCAACAGAAATTTGGCATATTATATATGTTCACTATATTAAAAATCGTATTATTAAGTGCTCAGTACACATACACATATCCTTTTTACCATTAAGTACTATCATGACTATAGGACAAAGCTACATGCCATATACACATGTACATTGTATCAAGATGTTGTGAAGTGTAGTTGACCAGAATAACTGTGACAGACCCTCAGACCCCCCATAGTACCTACTAAATGATTTGTCTTAACATAAAGAGTATTATAATATATGGTATTAGGGTAAGAATGTAAACAATTTTTGACCACATGAAATCTAAATGTTGAGTTATCTTAAAATTAAAGATCGAGTTATCTTTCTTCCCATCCCTAGACTTTCCATGATAAGTTTTCCATGATAAAATGAGTTATTTTCCATGGTTTTCCATGGAAAATTGTCCATGTTCAGCAGTAAGAAATATATTTCCATGGATTTCCATGGAAAATTTATAAACCATGGAATTCCATGGGAAAAGAAAATTTTTAGTCATGGAAATTTTAACACATGGAAACTCATGGAAAGTAGAACTTTAATCAAATTAAGCATGGAACATAATGGAACATCGAGAACTTAAAAATAAATTGGCATGGAAACCCATAGAATCTGACTTTGAGTGCAAAGAGTGCCTTTTATGATGTAATTGATGACATCATCAGTTTTTGAATTCATGGAAGAGACATTCATCATGTGTTGAAATGATAATACTTTTCCATAATATAAGGCTGAGACGAAGCAAACTATAGCCATGTAAGTTCAATTATGATTTTTTTCAGGGTTTCAAACATTCTGTGTTCACATGCATGTGCATAATACTACTGCCCAGACTTTAGAAGGGATCTGAACAGCCATATATTTTACAATGAGTAATGAAAATGTATATTAATAAAGTTCAAAACCAACATTTACATGAACAGTCAAACCTGCCTTAGTGGCCACCTCTATTAAGCAATCACCTGCTTTAGACAGCCACATAGTTTTTGTCCCTTTCTTTAATAAATCAACAAAAACAAACCTGGGTTAAGCAGCCACCTGTCTTAAGTGGTCAATTTTTTTCTCATCCCAAGGGTGGCCTCTTAAAACAGGTTTGACTGTATTTCATTATTAATTAAGGTCAAGTCACTTGTTTTGTCTGACAATAAGCCTCAATTTCATATTAATAGCGAGCGCAGCTCGTAGTGGAGAGCTCTACAGCAAGTTCCCACAAAGAATTTGCCTAATGCTGATATTGATTTTTTTTCATCCAGATATGCTTCTCACAATTTCACATGCACACAGGTTCGATGTGAATTTGAAAATAATTACAAATTTCTAATCGCCTTCCAAAAATTTTATTTGTAAATATAGAACAAAGAGAAAAATATTCTGATGACAATGAGGTACTTCATTTTTGAAGTTAAACATGCAAATTCTGTTATATCTATGTTTGTATATTTGTATTCTGCAGGTAGCTGGAGTCTTTATTAAAGATATATATGTGTAGAATTGGTTATTCAACATGGCAGCAGTGTGTGGTGTCCACTCTGGATGAACAGTGAAATTGGTGTAGTGTATTTAGAGAAGTGTTTGTGATTTAGAGTTTGGCGAAGTTATCAACAGAGAGGTTTGTCTGTAACAACTTTAGTCCTTTTGTTTGTTCTTGTTTTTTGTCTTAGGTTCTCTCTAGTAGAATTGGACTTTGATCGATTTGATTTTTATTGTGTGTTTAGTTTTTGTGCTTTGTCTAGGAATATTGATAGGGGGAAGGTTGGGCCCAAAAAACTAGTTTAACCCCGCCACATATTACATGTGCCTGTCCTAAGCCAGGAATCTTTGACAAAGCTTTCGTTTGTACTTGTCTTTTTGATGTTTTCTGTTTCTTGTTTAAGAAGGGGGTCTATCTGTGACTATTTCAGGGCTGGATTTGAATTATATGCATCTTATTTAGACCATGGGCCAATTGCAGAACCGCGAGCAGTGCCAAATGGCCTCATTGAAGGCTGCTGGCGGTTGTCCATTGTTGTTTTTTCTAAATTGCCGTTTAATTGTGGGCTGTGTCGTGTACACTTATTCCACATCTCTTTATTTTCTATTCAAGCCTATGAAGACTTTTGTAGAGCTTAATGAACTGAATGTTTCAGCAAGCAACAGCTTTACTCTATCTGCAATAGTTTTCATTCTATAGGTCAAAAACACTATTTTTCGCCTTTAAGGGGCTATTACCTATATAAGGTCTTTTGTGACAACTTTGTCCCTAAGGAGACTTTTGTAGAGCTAAATGAGCTGAACATTTAAGTAAGCAACAGCTTTTCTCTATCTGCAATAGTTTTCATTCTATAGGCCAAAAACACTATTTTTGGTCTTTAAGGGGCTGTAACCCCTATAAGGGGTCATCTGACAACTTTGACCCTATGAATGCTTTTGTAGAGCTAAATGAGCAGAACATTTATGAGAGCAACAGCTTTTCTCTATCTGCAATAGTTTTCATTCTATAGGCCAAAAACACTATTTTTCACCTTAAAAGGGCTGTAACCGCTAAAAGGGGTCATCTGACAACTTCCACAGTATGGAGACTTCTGTAGAGCTAAATGACCTGAACATTTCAGCAAGCACCAGCTTTTCTCTATCTGCAATAGTTTTCATTCTATAGGCCCAAAACACCTTTTTTCACATTTAAGGGGCTGTAACCCCTCCAAGGGGTCATCTGACAACTTTGACCCTATAACGGCTTTTGTAGAGCTAAATGAGCTGAACATTTAAGCAAGCAACAGCTTTACTGTAACTCGATAGTTTTCATTCTATAGGCCAAAAGCACTATTTTTTGCCTTTAAGGGGCTGTAACCCTATAAGGGATCATCTGACAACTTCGACCCTATGGAGACTTTTGTAGAGCTAAATATGCTGAACATTTAAGCAAGCAACAGCTTTTCTCTATCTGCAATGGTTTTCATTCTATAAGCCAAAAACATGAAAAAACGCTATTTTTCACCTTTAACAGTCAGGGGCCTTACTTAAATTAGTGATTTTTAAATCACTTGTCTAAGTATTATTTAGTTTTTTTCCCTTAAAAGCTAGAGTTACCTCTCTTTCAAAATCACTGGTTTGGATAGTACAAATGAATCAATTATATCAGTGATCTTATTGAAATGTGTTTCATTCTAAATGTTATGGAGAGAAGTCTGAGTCTTATTGTATAATTTAAGACAAACACACCCCCATCTAGATAATGGAATGTCCAGTCATGGCAGGACATGACCCTGAACTGAATTTTGGAAAATTACCCTCCAAATCACTTGTTTAAGTATCATATCAATTTTTACCTTTAACATGTTTAATAAATCACCTTTTTAAGTAATATTTTGTTAGGTAACCCATGCTATCTTCAGGCATCCCGAACATGAATATTTTGATCACGAACATGGGTAATAAATTATGTAATCAGAAACCTAAAATATTGAAGTTAATGGGAAAATTCAGAGAGTGAAGTAATGGGTTGTTACATTTGGCCTTTCTTTTATCAGAAAATTACAGATTTTGGGGAAATACTGATAACAGGTGGTAACAAAATCTACAATTTTGTAGTTTTAAGGAAGCTAAATTAATCTTTTTTTCAATATAAAACAATTAATATAAATTTTCATAAACTATTCTTTTATAAATTTAGATTTTTTGAAATATCTTTAGCATTTTGGAATGCTACTAGAATAAGTGATTTAAAAATCACTTATTTAAGTAATGCTCCTGACTGTTTAAGGGGCTGTAATCCCTTTAAGGGATCATCTGACAACTTTGACCTAATGGGAACTTTGGTAGAACTTTTGATGCTGAAGCAGTAGGGTGGCATCAGATTTCATCTATCACTTATACTTTTTGATTTACAAGCCAACAACAGTAGTCTGACCCCCTTTGTCTATTTTTAGTAACGGTGGCCATGTTTTTTTGACGGATCAAAAATCAAAACACAAGTTTGGTGCAGAACACCCTAAGGATCATTCATAACAAGTTTCATTAAATTCTGTACAGTAGTTTCAGAGAAGAAGATTTTTGAAAATTGTTAACAGACGATGACAGACGACGGACGCCAAGTGATGGCAATAGCTCACCTGGACCAAAGGTCCAGGTGAGCTAAAAATTAAGTATGATCATTTAGAGTTTATATAATTTTAATATGGCCTAATTGTAAATTAAATATGCATCTCCACATGTACGTTTTGTGTCCAAAGCCTATAACGAATTCGTTGTATGACATAATGAAATTCGTTATATCAATACAACGAATAACGCTTATAACAAATTGTTTTCCCTGTTCCCCTGAAATTCGTTATAACAAAGTTTAACTGTATAAGGATAATTTCTTGTTTTTTGTGTAAACTGGTTTTGTCATCCATGGCCTTTTTTTTTTTTTAAAGATTTCAGAATTCAAATGTTTGTTAGACTGAATTAGTACAGGTTCATCTTTGCTTCTACCATATATATGTATATGTCTACTCACATTTGATTTACAACCTGCTTCTGTGTGATATTTTGTAAAGTTATTCTCATCATGTGATGGCAAACCTTTTAAAAAGTCAGTCTACAAAATAGAGCATATGATTTACATTATTATTAATTGTCATTAAAATATCTGAAGATCATTGTCCCAGGGATCCAAAAGTATATCACAAGGACCATTGTGTTGCTGCTATTTTACCAGAACAATCAATATTTATGTCTTAATCACATCATGTTTAGTATAAGTATTTGTAGGGCCGTAAATAACATAGAGGCAGAGGAGGCAGCTGCTTCCTCAGTTTTCCACCAAAAAAAAATTAATAAAAAAATTCATGAATCAGCTATGGATAATAAGTGGACATAGTACCACCCCATGGTGGTATTGTTTATAATTTTGACTCACTTGTATTATGTGTATGTTTGAAGATATAAAAGCTAGATATCAATGATCTTTGCAATTAAAACTTAGGACTGAAAGTATAATAAAAAGCTTTCGCCGAGCGCAGCATGATACGACCCCAACATGTCGCAACCTGTACGTTGTAGGCCCAATATGGATAGTTAATTGCTCTGGAAACATGCAGCCTATGGTGGACTGACAAAGTTTTTTGACACATGCAGCCTTTGGTGGACTTTCCATCTACATTTCATAGGGAATTCATTTTATTCAAAAGCAGACCAAAATAAATTACAACAAGAATGGAATTCCAGGGTCCCCCGCCGGTGAATCAAAAATTATTGAACATGGCTGATTTTTTAACTTGACCAAGGTATTAGTGGTTTAAACATTGGTATAAATTTCATGAAAATCCGTCAACATCTGTAGGGATGAGCAGGGTTTTAGCCAGGATTTTTAAGGCTTTAGTCACTTTTACGGCAAGCATATATGTAGTATATGCGCTTTCAGACGCTGTTCAGAACAAGTTTTATTCTCACTTCAATTTACATCCACTTATAAATAAGTAGTTATTATTTTGATTTGCAGGTACACAGAAGAAAAGAAGTTCTGATTAGTATTACATGGATTTCTAATCAAGGATTTCATTGACTTTTAATAAAATATTTACAAATATTTACAGCCTTCTTGTTTGTTTTGTTTTTACTTTTCAGCCTTACTTGAAATTCTTTACAAATCTAATTTCCTCATAATTATTTGGTGCCCCCTTCAGAAAATTTTAGTAGGAAAAGGAAGACAACTCAGTTTTAAATTTTTCACATCCTAAGGGGCATTAAAGAAGGTACCAGTCTTGTATTGTAAGTTCTTGCGCGGGTGGACGTCAAAACATGGATGCTATTAAAATATAGTGCCTTTTCTCTGTGTTGTTTGCAGCATTCATTTTCAAGCATTTGTTTCTAACTTTTGGCTCTTATTGATGGTAAGACACCACACTATAACATCATTAACTTTTAGAAATGAGAAAATTGCATTTTCAAATAAAAAAGTATTCATGAAAAGGGGGGTATTTTTGCTTTTTGAAGTGAAAGTGAAAGTAGAAAAAAAAAATTTTTGTTCAAACTTCTGTGGTGTACCAAAGTTCGTGGCACTTTTTTTCATTTCCCCCTTCAAAATGTCTTTTGACACTTCTTTTATTGAAACAATACAGCAAAAGTTTTATTGAATCATTTTAAGTATTTTTTAAAAAATTCCGAAAATCTCAGGTGTACTATTGAAGTCTATGGGAAAAACAATACAAGACTGAGACCTGAGTACTGGTTTTCATAGTAAAGTTGAATATCAAATAAGTGTTTTTTATCTGTTTTATTCCATTGAAAACCACATTGTTGACCACTTTATGAAGAATTTAAAACTTTTTTCATGATTTGCTAAAGCTACCCTTCATTTTTTGCTTAAATGGTACTTTTTAACCAAATTTGGACATTCAATTAGACTTTGTCTTTAATATGAGAAACAGTGGATTCAGAAGTCTATAGTTTTTAGTTTTAGTAAAAATAACTTTATAGCATAGCTTTCATTCAATTTAAACTGCCATATTTCATCCGGTTTAAAATTTTCAGCACTTTGCATATGTTTAGTTGAAACTAAGAAATTATGGCTTTCTTTACATATCCACACATATGGGAATTGGTCTGTTTTTAGAAATGATGACTTTCTAACCAAACAAATGGTATGAAAATGTTCTAGATATACTTTATGATTGATTTCAGTCAAAAAACTCCAAATTAATTCAATATTTTATTCTTTATGGTGTTTTGTGATGTGCGAAATATAGGCTTCTTGTGTGCGGTAAGTTAAAAACTGTGATTTTACAGTAATTGAGACCACTTTCTGTAAAAATTTGATAAGCTTGCACAATATCTTGGTGATTTCTGTGTTGTACACCTTCTTTTCATAGACCAACTTAAGTTACAACAGCCTAATATCTGAATTCCTTGAAAAAGTTGGCTTATTATGTATGCCTGGGGCACCAATTTCACCTAAAAAATTCTTAATTTGGCATATAAAATCCATCTCAATTCCAAATAATGTTTTTCATTCCACATGTATCAATCTATTTACCATAGTCTTGCCAATTTTGTCATATTCAAGCACTTAATAGGCCTGGTTTTGATATTTGGATAAACAAGAGGCTCCAAGTTGTCTTTGTAGTAAAAAATGTGGTTCTGAACATAGTTTTTTCCTTCTTGAAGGTCTTAAAACCCCAACATGATAATATTTATGCACTCAAATCCTTGCTCAGGTATTACTGGCATCTTTTCAACCCATATTTTCTGTTTGAATATAACCCAACAATTACAGAAACATAAAGTGTTCATTTTAAGTCACTACAGAGAAAACTGGCCAAAACCTTGAAGAGGGTACCCTTTTTAAAATTGTAATAAAAAAATCCATGAAAGCATTATGGCAATGATTTTTTCTTAGTTTTATTGAGAAATGTCTAAGGAAACAGAAAAACAACAACATTTAGAATTATTTAATCATCTTTGACCCTAATAGGTACCAGTCTTGTATTGTAAGTTCTTGCGCGGGTGGACGTCAAAACATGGATGCTATTAAAATATAGTGCCTTTTCTCTGTGTTGTTTGCAGCATTCATTTTCAAGCATTTGTTTCTAACTTTTGGCTCTTATTGATGGTAAGACACCACACTATAACATCATTAACTTTTAGAAATGAGAAAATTGCATTTTCAAATAAAAAAGTATTCATGAAAAGGGGGGTATTTTTGCTTTTTGAAGTGAAAGTGAAAGTAGAAAAAAAAATTTTTTGTTCAAACTTCTGTGGTGTACCAAAGTTCGTGGCACTTTTTTTCATTTCCCCCTTCAAAATGTCTTTTGACACTTCTTTTATTGAAACAATACAGCAAAAGTTTTATTGAATCATTTTAAGTATTTTTTAAAAAATTCCGAAAATCTCAGGTGTACTATTGAAGTCTATGGGAAAAACAATACAAGACTGAGACCAGAAATAGATTACTGGTATCAGGGTAGGTAATTCGCTGAAAAAGTTACCAGCCCTGAATTGAAATTCTACCTGTTTTTACTGTATAGCCAGTCAAATTTTCATGAATTTTAGCCAGCCCTGTCCAAAAGTTACCAGTCTTGGACTGGCGGGCAGGCTGTTATTTCCAACTCTGCTGGTATATTACTGTGAGTTAAACAATATTTTTGTTATCTTACTAAAATTTTTAAAAAAAAGTTTTTTAACCTTTAGAAAAAGGTATATAAGTTATTAAGTAATTGATAAAAAATTATATGCAATGTTTTGAATTTTCAATGTTACATGTATATGGGGGCCGATCTAGAACTTTCAAGAAGTTTGGAAGTTTGAAAGGGACCTTAACATGTTATAGTGAGTGCAAAATTTAAATTCTTTCTAACAGGTAAATAGTTACATTCATGCTTTGGACAATCAGTGTTTTTCTGTTTAAATCTATAGTCTTTGCCAGTGCTAGACCACGTGTTTGTCATAACATGAGTGATAATGATTGACACCTGAAATACCTGTTCTAAATATATTCCGATAGCTGATTGGTCATTCACAAATTATTCAGCCATGAGTGACTCCACCCAAATTTATTGATTTTAATGACCCCAAGACAATTTGGGTTAATTGATTGTCAAAACATATCCGGTGATCGGCGGTCAATGACGAAAATGACGAGCGCTAGCTAAATCACTGGGGATGAGTCAGCGCTTACAAGGTCTGTTTTGCAAACCAGAGGCCCCCAGGAGCCTAAATCGCTCACCTGGTCTTGATGTCAACCCTATATTTTGTAGAGCTAAATGAGCTGAACATTTAAGCAAGCAACAGTTTTTCTTTATCTACTATAGTTTTCATTCTATAGGCCAAAAACACAAAAAAAAATTATTTTAGGGGCCGTAACCCCTATAAGGGGTCATCTGACAACTTCGACCCTATGGAGACTTTTGTAGAGCTTTATGCGCTGAACATTTAAGCAAGCAACAGTTTTTCTTTATCTACTATAGTTTTCATTCTACAATTGTATAGGCCAAAAACATGAAAAAGGTTATTTTAGGGGCCAGAACCCTATTAAGGATCATCTGACAACTTCAATCCTATTGAGACTTTTGTAGAGCTAAATAAACTGAACATTTAAGCAAGCAACAGCTTTTCACTATCTGCTATAGTTTTCTTTCTATAGGACAAAAACATGAAACTAGAGGCTCCCAGGAGCCTGAATCGCTCACCTGATCTCTTATGCCAAAGTTTGAATAAATTTCACAAACTTTCAAGTATACAAAGTTGCAAAACAATCCTTTCAGTGGTTTCAGAGAAGATTTTTGGAAAATCAGTTTAAATTAATAGAAAAAAAACAGTTAAAGGGCAATAACTCCTTTAAGGACCTTTTGATGCTGAACAAGAAAAGTTGCTTCGGATTTTCTCTATCTCTTATACTTTTCGAGTTATAAGCCAAAAACAATGGTCTGACCCCCCTGTTCTATTTTTAGCAATGGCAGCCATGTTGGTTGGTTGACATGTATATAATTCACAAACTTGGTACACTCATCCTAAAGATCAAGTGTACCAAGTTTCAAAGCAATCCCTTCAGTGGTTTCAGAGAAGAAGATTTTTGAAAATCAGTTAAAATTAATGGAAAAAAAACAGTTAAAGGGGAATAACTCTTAAATGGCTGATCTGACAATTTTGACCCCGTATTCATTTTTGTAGATCTGAATGAGCTTTACAATTCTGCAATGCTTACTTTTCCTCTAGCTCTAACGGTTTTCAAGATATTGTCCAAAACTGCAAAAATGGTCAATTTTGACGATTAAAGGGCAATTACTCCTATAAGGAGTTGTATCACAATTTTGACTCCATGGAGAGATTTGTAGCGCTTTTGATGCTGAACATGTACAGTTGCTTCGGATTTTCTCTATCTCTTATACTTTTTGAGTTATAAGCCAATAAAAAGCTACGCCGAGCGCAGCATGATACGACCGCAACAAGTTGAACCCTGTATGTTGGAGGTCCAGTATGGATAGTCCATTGCTTTGGTCACATGAAGCCCGTGGTGGACTTATAAAGCTTTTTGACACATGCATCCTGTGGTGGACTTAAAATGGCATTTTTGACACATTTATATTTACATCAACATCTAATACAAAAAGCCTTATTTATCATGTTTATATACATGTATTAATTTACAATTTTGGCCCTTTGACCACTAATTTCTCAAAAACGGTAAAAATATTGCAAATCCAATTAAAAAATAAGGCAGAAATATTCACAAGGAATCCAATGAAAAAAAGATTTTGAAAATTGGACCACAAATAAAAATAGGGCATGTAATGGAACATTAAATGATACCCCGCCACGTTAATATCAAAAGTTCATAAAATTTGATTTCAAAGTGGCCTATCTCGAAAACTGTTTTTCAGATCATGCTGCAAATTAAACTTGACCTGTATTTTATTGTACTCAATAGCTGTACAAAATATCAATTGAATCCCATGACGTGTTTTCAAGTTATTGGTCGGAAACTCAAAATTTCATAAAATTTGATTTTTCAAAGTGGCCTATCTCGAAAACTATTTTTTGGATCATGCTGAAAATCTAACTTGACCTGTATTTTATTGTACTAAACAGCTGTGCAAAATATCATCAAAATCCTTTGACGCGTTTTCAAGTTGTTGGTGGGAAACTCAAAATTTCATGAAATTTGATTTTTCAAAGTGGCCTATCTCGAAAACTATTTTTTGGATCATGCTGGAAATCGAACTTGACCTGTATTTTATTGTACTAAACAGCTGTGCAAAATATCATTCAAATCCTTTGACGCGTTTTCAAGTTATTGGTCGGAAACCTTCGGGGGACGGACAGACAGACGGACGGACAGACGGACAGACAGACGGACGGACGGACAGACACCGAAAAAAACTGAGGGTATAACATAATACCCTGCCACTTCGTGTGGCGGGGTATAAAAAAGTTTATTTTATGGGCGTGGCCTGTCTTTAGCCCCCCTGTAGCAATGTAATGGTGAAATACATATCAAAATCATTGACACATTAAGTAGATAGAATTTAATGATGAATTCAATAAAAAAATATTTCGAAAATCGAATGAATGATAAACATTCTAATACACCCGTTTTAGCCCTTTTTGGCCCTTTTTTCTAAAACAGTAGGGGCCAAAAACCCTAAATACAAAACCAACATTCCTTTAGTGGATATAATCATCATATTAAAACTTCATAACAATTGGCAGGCCCACTACAACTTAATTTTTGGTTTAAATGACAAATTTTTAAATCGGCCTTTTTGACCCCTTTGACCCCTAAATTCTCAAAAACAGTAAGAGATATTGCAAATCTGATTGAAAAACGCATGCACGGATTTTCACAAGGATTCCAATGAAAAAAAGATTTTGAAAATCGGATCACAAATAAAAAAGTCAATAATTCGGGTGTGGCCCCTTTTGACCCCCAGTAGCAATGTAACGGTACAAGATACATCAAAGCCATTGATACATTTTGTTAACAGAATTTATTGAGGAATATAATAAAAAAAGAATGATCAAAATCAGATGAAAATTAAAAATTCTACAGACGTTTTTGTCAATATACCCATTTTTGCCCCTTTTGGCCCTTTTTTCTTAATCGGTAGGGACCAGAAACCCCAAATGAAATACCAACCTTCCTTTAGTGGTTATAAACATCATATCAAAATTTTATAACAATTGGTTAACTACAACTAAAGTTATCGCACGGAAACCAAAGTGTCTACAGACGACAACGACGACGACGACAACGACGACATCGCCATAACATAATACGACCGCAAAAATTTTGCGGTCGTATAAAAACAATGGTCTGATCCGCCTGTTCTATTTTTAGCAACAGCGGCCATGTTGGTTGGTCGACTTGTATATTATTCACAAACTTGGTAGAGGACATACTAAAGATCAAGTATACCAAGTATCAATGCAATCCCTTCAGTGGTTTCAGAGAAGAAGATTTTTGAAAATCAGTGTAAATTTATGGGAAAAAAACAGTTAAAGGGGAATAACTCTTAAATGGCTGATCTGACAATTTTGACCCTGAAATCATTTTTGTAATTTTTGCAATGCTAACTTTTCCTCTAGCTCTAACGGTTTTCATGATATAGTCCAAAAACTGCAAAAATGGTCATTTTTGATGATTAAAGGGCAATAACTCCTATAAGGAGTTGTTTCACAACTTTAACACAATGGAGAGATTTGTAGAGCTTTTGATGCTGAACAAGGAAGGTTGCTTCGGATTTTCTTTATCTCTTATATTTTTCAAGTTATAAACCCAAAACAATGGTCTGACCCCCCCTGTTCTATTTTTAGCAATGGCGGCCATGTTCAACTTGATATGGAGGTGCTCGCAAAACTTTTCCATTGCTATTATCATGATTATATGTATTGAAACTTAATATATGTTATAACCAAATGAAACAAGAGTTAACACTAAAGTATGTATCGGCTGACGGCACCATCAGAAACAATAATTCTTTCTTACTTCCACTACATGTATATTTTGAATTTACATGGATTTTCAGTTTCTGAGATCAAAAAATGTTTATAGAACTTAAACATTGCAAATACATGTACAATGTATATGCAATAAAAATAATCAAATTCACTCAACCGGAAAATCAATGTCAAGGTCAAAAGATGAGGATGTAACTGTGGTAAGCTACAACTGGGGCATATGCATACCAAGTTTCATTAACCTAGGACTTATAGTTCTTTAGATATGGAGGTGCTCGCAAAACTTTTCCATTGCTATTATATGTATTGAAACTTGTCAAAGTCACTCAACCGGAAAATAAAGGTCAAGGTCAAAAGATGGGGATGCAACTGTGCTAAACTACTACTGGGGCATATGCATACCAAGTTTCATTAACCTAGGACTTATAGTTCTTGAGATATGGAGACGCTCGCAAAACTTTTCCATTGCTATTATGTGTATTGAAAATTGTCAAAGTCACTCAACCAGAAAATCAAGGTCAAGGTCAAAAGATGGGGATGCAACTGTGCTAGGCTACTACTGGGGCATATGCATACCAAGTTTCATCAACCTAAGACTTATAGTTCTTGAGATATGGAGGTGCTCATAAAACTTTTCCAAAAAGTTAACGCCCCCGGTAAAGTAACACCTACATGTATGTCCTGCTCTGCTTCGCAGGCGAGACAAAAACTAAGTGTTATAAATCAATTTAATAAACAAGTGAAAGATAAGTTACTGAATAGTTTTAAAACAATTTTGGAAAGATTATAGAAATAAGATTGTAAACTCTGAGCAAGGGAAACTTTCTACATATTTTTTGTTTAAAACTACATTTGGATTTGAAAAATACTTGAAATTAAAAGATTTTAGATTTCGACAAGCTTTATGCAAGATCAGAATGAGTGCACATCCCTTAAGGATAGAGACAGATAGATACTCAAAAAATTATATGGAAAGATCATTAAGAAAATGTCAATATTATAATATGAATAAAACAGAGGATGAATTACATTTTATTAATGAATGTCCATTAATGCTGAATTTAGAGATATTTTTTTTTCAAATAAGATTTTACATTATTGCAAAAACTTTAAATTATAAGATTTTACATTATTGCAAAAACTTTAATAATTTACAAAACAGTTTAAAATTTAATTGGATTTTCATTCAAGAAGATTTAGATTTGCTCAGAGAGTTTGGTAATTATGTATATCAAAGTCTTCAATTCAGAAGAACATCAAACATTGTTGCATAACTTTATGTCACTTGCTTATCAGTGTTCTAGCTAGGATTTTGTCAAGGCAGGGTGCTGGTCCCAAAAAGGGCAATTTTATTCGGGAACGACACCATATAGAAGGGCATTTGGTTCGTGAACGACACTATATAAAAGAGCATTTTTCTCATACCATACCTCACATATTTAACTAAAAGGTATGTGGAATTACTTTATTAAGTTTCAATCATTTCATAATCACTTCACATCATTTTCATAAAAATTCCATATTACATGTATCTATTAAAACACTTACCTATAAACATCGCGCCTTTCTTAATGAAGGGCCTCTATAAATGTCTTTTTTCTAGTAAACAGTATTTATGATCAAATCTAAAGTCCTGTTATTTATTTCTTAATGATGTTTTAATATTTAGCAAGAATTATTGTGTAACTTTGTGTAAATCTTGCTCTTTCTTTAAAAATTATTAGTGCATTAAAGCACTAATAAATCAAAAAAAAAGATTTATTTAATCCCTTATTAAAGTCATTTTGATCATTGTATCCTCATTGACTTTTATATGACAAGTCATTCTTTTCATTGAATGAGTGTTGATTTCAAGATATCAGCCATCAATTTTGACAGGCTAAAATAATAAATGTTGTCAAATAAGGTGAATCTATAAAAGCAAAATGACAAATAAACAAGTGTGGCCACTAAAAGTATGTCTCGCCTGCCGGCACCATTGCTAAAATCAACTACCTAAGCTTTCATTTCTTGATATAAACATAAAAAGTGTCAGTATACCTAATAACAGATGCCTAGTTATTATACTATTCAAGAAATCCATTGTCCACACAAGTATTACAAAAAGTTTTCTGTCTGAAAAAAGACCTAAGTTCACAGAGTCACTGGAGCCTAAAAATTGGGTCATGGTCACATGGCATGGTGACAGTTGCATTGTCCATAACCGCAACTGTCTGTTTACCCAATATCAGATGCCTAGCTATTATAACTTTCCAGCAATTCATTGTCCATAAAAGTCTTACAAAAAAGTTTTTCGGCCTGAAAAAGACCTAAGTTCACAGATTCACTGGAGCGTGAAAATGGGGTCAAGGTCACACGGCATGGTGACAGTTGCATAGACCATAACCTGAAATGTCTGTATACTAAATATCAGATGCCTAGCTATTATACTTTTCAAGCAATTCATCGTCCACAAAAGTCTTACAAAAAAGTTTACAGCCTGAAAAAAGACCTAAGTTCACAGAGTCACTGGAGCGTGAAAATGAGGTCAGGGTCACACGGCATGGTGACAGTTGCGTAAACCATAACCTGAACTGTCTGTATACTAAATATCAGATGCCTAGCTATTATACTTTTCAAGCAATTCATCGTCCACAAAAGTCTTACAAAAAAGTTTACAGCCTGAAAAAAGACCTAAGTTCACAGAGTCACTGGAGTGTGAAAATGAGGTCAGGGTCACATGGCATGGTGACAGTTGCGTAGACCATAACCTGAACTGTCTGTATACCAAATATCAGATGCCTAGCTATTATACTTTTCAAGCAATTGATCGTCCACAAAAGTCTTACAAAAAAGTTTACGGCCTGAAAAAAGACCTAAGTTCACAGAGTCACTGGAGCGTGAAAATGGGGTCAGGGTCAAACGGCATGGTGGCAATTGCGTAGACCATAACCTGAACTATTTGTATACCAAATATCAGATGCCTAGCTATTATACTTTTCAAGCAATTCATCGTCCACAAAAGTCTTACAAAAAAGTTTACGCCGCCGCCGTCGCCGCCGCCGCCGTCGCCGGAAAGTAATACCTATGTCTCGCCTTCCGCGACTATTCGTCGCAGGCGAGACAAAAACTATTAATACAAAATAATACTTAAACATTATATATCTTAATAAACAATGTTTTAAGTAATCCACTGGTGAATTTAAAGTAAAATATATCATAAAGTTACGATTTTGTTGAAAAAATATAATTTTGAAAGGGGCATAACTCTGCACCATCAATTATACAAAGTGTCAGCATTGCCGACGGGGATGAAAAGATTGATCAATATTGATTAAAAACTTGTTAAAATTAACAAATAAGACTGATTGACAGTTATAGCTTGGTACTAATCACAGTCAATTACCTATAGTTCTCACCTGAGGCCATTAATTAGACAGGATGTTTGGTAGATAATGAAGCCATATACGATCACACTTACAAAATGGCTTGGGTCAGACAGCTGTAATTAAATGTTTTCAGCTATTTCAGGGCATATATTTCAGTTCAATAAAGGCAACATAGGGCGAGGGCAGGGCAGGGCGCCGGGTGGGAAGGCAAGGGCGCGGCCCATACTGCGGCGGGCGCCAGCGCCCTTTGAAAATGGCCTAGCTAGAACACTGCTTATATAACAAGATCTGATTTATTTGTTGAATAATAATGTTCTCATTATCTGATTATAAATACATGCATATTTTATACATGTAACCGTATCACTATGTGTACTACTTGGCTCTGCCCCTGACAAATTATGAATTTATCAACATGATCAAGTTTTTGTTTGTAATGTATCTGTTATAATTTTATTTACTGTCACAAATTGTCATAATCTAAACCACTAATATGTAATTGTATGCTGTATTATCATGATTATTGCTTCGCATCAAGGTGCGAAGCTATTAATTTCATAGGATATTCACGCCATCTTGAAATAATCAATCACTTATGAACACTTATGAAACTTATCACTGTTTAACAAGGTTGCAAAAGTGACAGATTGTTTCATTGGCTTAACCAATAACTATAATCATGAATCAGTTACGGAGAAGAGACGATTTGATCATGATAAGGCTATTTTGTGTACTGCAAAACTGGACACGGTACAATTTAATAAATCCACTAAAATAGTTTGATCACATGATATTTATTGATCGCTGAGCAAGAGGATTTTGTTGTAATCAACAGATTTATCATATGATTTTCAAGTCCAGATTATTTTAATGCTTTTCTTGATGTGTATTTTCATCCAACTACAAGCTTTTTTGTTTGGCAACACTTTTGGCTAATAAAAGCATAATGCACCGTGCTGAAAAGTTGTCTTCCAGAATTCCGACTAGTACCTCCTTGTGGTGGGATACGGGCTCAGTCCCCAATTAGGCGTATGTACATGAAACAGCCAACACTGGTGGTGGTGTGTCATGGCCTGGACGACCCATGGCACACAGCGAGTCTTTAATAATCGCTGCAGAGGCTTATAGCCTATAGTCATGACTATAAACACACATATGTATGCTGAAAAGTTTGGCTTTATATGAAATCACTTACATATGTACCAGTATATTTGAACTTTCATACTCGAGCTTTCAAATCATGTCTGTTTTAATAATAATGAGAACCATAGTAGTTCCATGGTTATTTACTTAATTTCTTCTTTAAGCACATGTACATTTTACATCACATTTATCTTCATCTGACTCGTGCCGAGTCGTGGGCCTAAACATTCTAGCCATGTTCTTGGATATTTACTTATATGTCTTTTTCTGGCAGGGGCTATTCCAGCATACCAATAAAAGACACATGGGCTTTAAATTGCAACTATGGGCGAGTTACCAATACTTGTGCACGTACAATTTATTTTAAAATTTACTTGCAATGTTTTCAAATATAGCGACAAATTAGAGTGACTTTTTCAATATCCCTTGTCTTGCATAGTGGTGCTGTGGCGTCACAAAAATTCCTCATCGCAGTTTTCGGCAACTATATGTCATTTGCCAAGTATGGATTTCTTCTACATGTATATCAAGCATTTTTTTGTTCGTTACCCTTCTGCTTCCTGTAATTATAGGCATGTTCCTGATACATTCCACAGGCGTTTGGGTTCAGGATTATTCTTTTATTAATAACGTGTATATAAAAATTTTCATACTCGTCTATATACTATTTCCACAAGGCAAGAATGTTTGACAGTTCTAAAAATAGAACCTTGGGAAATCTACGAATTTCTTATATAAGTAGTTTTCCATCGAAATGAAATTGGCAATTGTCTCATTCTTTTTAGTTTTCTCTCTCTTGTGGGCTCAAAATTATAGTGCATCAATGTGTAATAACGTCAAATCTAGTCTTTTTTCCTCCGAACCGGACCAAAAATATCACCAGGGACGGAAGTAGATAGGGAAACAATATTCCGCCAAATAAAAGGAATTCCGAATGACACTACAGTAAGGTAAAATCTAGGTGAGTTCGAACAAAATCTTTTGGCAGAAAAATATGGTCACGATCTTATTTGAATTATTTTTGACTACGGGGATAGTAGCAAAAACGCACATTTTTTTACATTAGGACCTGTAATGTGTACCATAGTTTTACAAAAAGACGTTACAGGATAAAATATATGTGGTTATTCAAATTCAATGATAAAATTGGTACAAGGGGCGGAATATTGTCTCCCTTATCTACTTCCGTCCCTGGTGGTTTTGTGGCTCACTTCGAATGAAAAAAGGTTAGATTTAAAGTCATTGTGCATTGTTACACGATATATATGTGATTTATTGCGAGATAAAACTGAAAGGATTAAGAAAAATCACCAATATTTTACACAAAACCTTTAATTCTATGAGAAAATAGGGGGTTTTCCAAGAGTAAATTTTGTTCTATTTTTAGAACTGTCAAACATTCTTGCCTTGTGGAAATAGTATATAGACGAGTATGAAAATTTTTATATACACGTTATTAATAAAAGAATAATCCTGAACCCAAAAGCCTGTGATACATTCTATAAAGTTCTGGTGGACCAGTGACTTGTTATTTTTAATTATAAACCGATATACACTTTCCTTTCCCTTAAATGCCGCTACAGCGAAGCTTCCCCAGCTTTTTGAAAAGCTAAAACTTGTAGGGCCCTTAATTTGAATAAAGCTTCTATTTCTATAGCCTAGTCATGCACTTTAAAGACCTTTCAGCATGTTTCAGATGTGTCTTCTCTGAAAAAGCACTTTTGAATTTTGAGCATATAACATTTCTTACCATCATCCTTTAGAATACTTAAAGTAAACTGGTATAGTTACTAGTTTAAAACTAAATCATGAATGAAAGATCGTTTCTATTTAAGTACTCTAAGATAAAAAAAACTGTAATGTAGGTAACAACGTTAACCACTACATGCACCACAATCTGATTGGTCTTTTCCAACCATATGACATTTGGGGACGTACAAAACATATGAAAAGACCCGAACCTATTAAATAAAAAAAAAATAAAAAGTCAAAAAGCCAAAAGGCTTTATAGTTTATTTAAAGTTAAAAGAGCTTGTGTTTGTACGTTGTATTCCAACCGACTTTAAATAAGGCTTTTCTGAATTTGACTTTGAAGATTAAATCAAATTTTAAAGGTAAAATCCAAATAAATAAATTACAATAAAAGTTTTTAAATTTATAAAACAATAAAAGGTGCCCAAATTTTCGGACCACACGTCTTCTAAATTAAAGAAGTTCCGAAGTTGGGTCCAGGACGGGGTAGGTCTAAAACCCGGCCGGGAAAAAAAACTAAGCTGGTTCTCGTCTATCTATATCCAATGCTTTCCTATAGACTATGAGAGTAGTCAGCCTGGAACCAGCTTAGAAAAAAACGGCCAGGTATTTTTAGTACATTTTTAATATATATTTATTTTTCAAGGACGTACATTTCTGTTCGGGAATTAACAGGTCGAAGATTTTACCTTTTAAGGATAATGTTTTCGTCAAACTTTTAACCAATAGTTTTTGAGATACTATAAAGATAAATATTCAAACACACAGTTTGGTTTTAGAGAAAATCATCGTACTTCAGACAGTCTTTTCATTCTAAAATCTCTAGTAAATAAATATGTGCATAAGAATAAAAAGAAATTATACTTATGCTTTGTAGATTTTAAAAAAGCCTTCGACTCAGTCTGGAGAGAGGGATTACTTTATAAATTAGTAAAATTAGGAATTGGGAAAAACATGTATAACACTATTAAAAGTATGCTTTCAAATACAAATACTGCACTTAAAGTAGATGGACATCATTCAGACTATTTTAAGATAGATAGAGGGGTTAAACAGGGGGACTCTTTAAGTCCCACTTTATTTAACATGTTTATTAATGATCTAAGTAATAATTTTATTAAAAATGACTCCAACCCTACTACTCTCATAAATTCAACGGTTGGTTCATTGTCATTTGCAGATGACCTTCTTATTATTTCTGAATCTAAAGAAGGTTTACAAAAAAGTCTAGACAATTTAAATATGTACTGTGAAAAATTGCAACTATCACTAAATGTAAAGAAGACTAAATCAATGATAGTTCAAAGTAAGAGTATTTTATCAGATGCATTTCTTAGTTATGATGGTAATATGATTCAAAATGTATGTGAATACAAGTTTTTAGGTTGTTTATTCAAGAACAATGGCAATCTGAAGCATTGCCTGGATGAACTTGCCAATAAGGCAAAAAAGGTGTTATTTGCTTTAAAACAAAAGTCTATTTCTTTTGGAAATTTTCCAGTTAGGGTTTTTAATAATTTATTTTACAAACTAGTACGACATATTTTAACCTATAATTCTGATATTTCATTCATGGATTATTATTTACCCTTCTATAGAGCCAAAAAGAGAGCTCTACAAACAAATAAAGAAATAGAAAACCTTTCTTTTATAGATAAAACTTCATTTGAGAAAGTGCATCTTAATTTTTGTAAATTTTTATTGGGAACAAAAAAATCCTCATCTAATATTGGTGTGCGGTCAGAGCTTGGAAGATATCCATTAGAAAATTTCATACATTCACAATCTATTGTATATCTGGCTCGACTTCATACTGATGATATAAATCCACTTCTAAAAGAGGCGTTTGAATTAACTAAGATCTTAGATTCAAACAGCATTTATTCTTGGTACACCTATGTAAAAGATATTTCTCCGAACCAAGAAATAGGAGAAAATATTATTAATTGTAAAACAATGAAAAATGTTAAAAGCTTAAAATCTAGTATAAAAGTAGAAATAAATGACAAGTTCAAACATTTATTTTCTGATAAAATTCAGGGTTTTGATGAAAATAATAAGCTCTTTCTCTATAAAAAACTAAACCCTACCTTAGAAGGAGAATATTATTTGTCAGAACCTTTATTTTATTTGAGACAAATCTTCACTAAACTTAGAATAAGTGATCATAATCTGGAAATTGAGAGGGGAAGATATTTCAAAATTCCCCGCCACGACAGATTATGTAAAACTTGTAATATTCTTGAAGATGAAATGCATTTTCTTTTAAATTGTAATATAAATAAAAAAATCAGAGAAAACCTTTTTAATTTAATAAGAACAGATGATTCAAATTTTATTAATATGTCAGATGAAAATAAAATGGTCTATTTGCTTAACCCAACAAATCATAATCATATAAGAATGTTTGGCTTCTTTTTTAAACAGTCATTAGAACTGAGGGCAGAGGTCTCATAACTTGCTATATGTTTATTTGTCTAAAATAATATTATCTTCATGTTTACATTTAAATATGATATGTATATGTTCTGTCACAAACTGTTTTTTTGAATGTTTATATGACAATAAAATTATTATTATAAATAAATACGATCGCCACCACGTGCTTTTAATGAAAAAATTAAATATAACACAGGGTGGGAACGGAAATTGTATGGTTTCCGGAAGCGCCGTTCTTATGACAAAGAAAAGGTAGCGCCAAGTTCAAATCCCACGGACACGTTAATAAAAGTACTTCTTATTTAGTTAAATACACAATAACGTTCCACCATTTCTATCAATAAAGTGCACATATAAGCTTTATGTAGTGACAAGTATCTGCATTAAATGAGTTTTATTTGTATGTTTGCGTTTAAGCATGGATTTTTTAATAAAAATGGTAGCTTGAACATCTCAAAAAGACAAGACCATCTTCTTTTTTCTATCGTTTTTAAAGAAAACACACATTGAACGAATGTCGATTTGTATTTTTTGTAGCCTCTTAATATTGAACATTAAAAATCAAATGCATTTATAGAGCAGATATCAGTTATTTAGTGATAATTTATGATATTGTCTCAAAATCTTGAAATCAAAAGTGAACGGGTAGCGTCAAGGTAAGAAAAAATGTATGAATAGGTAGCGCCGAAATTAAACGTTTTCTTTTTGGGTAAAAAAATACATACAACCTCTCTAACTCATCACAAGTCGATCTAGGAATATACATAAAAATTGTAACTTAGCGTTTGGTAACTCTATTCATGACTTGTGCAACTAATTTCCGAGTCTATATTTTTTAAGCCGTGTGAGGTTACCCTTCCCCCATTTCCCCGGTCTAATCATTTATACCCTTGTTCTAAGTGATATTGTTTCTTTAATTTTGGTGTCTTATATTTTCAGTTCTTTTTTTTTTTGGGGGGGGGGGGTATATTCTGTGTACAAATAAACCCCTTTCTTTCAGCTCCAACTGCTCGTCTTAAACCACTTAAACCACTTGATAAATCTTTATTTTAGAGCTTGCACACGACATTTTTTTCAAGCAACAAGTCAAGTACTAGTAGTGATCCTTAAAAGCTCACCTTGCTAAGGGTCAATTGATCTTGTAAATGCCAACACTATGCGTCATCCGTCCGCCGTCGTCAATTTAAAAAATCCTCAGTTTCTCTGGAACTACAGATGCAATTTAACAGAAACTTTGCAGGAATGATACATGACATGTTTGCAAAAAACGATTCTCATTTTAAAAGATTTGATAAAAAAACGTGGCCGCTGTAACTAAAAGTAGAACATAAGGTAAAATCACTTAAAATGGCTTTTATAACTCAGCAACTATAACAGATAAAAAGAAATCCAAAGGATCTAAGGCTCTTTAAAATCATAAGCTCTCCAAAAGTCTCCATTGGGTCGATGTTGTCAGATGACCCCCTATGGGTTATGAGCTTCTAAAGGTAAAAATAGCGGGTTGTTTAATGTTTTTGCCCCGTAGAGTGAAACGTGTTGAAGATAGAGAAAAGTTTATGCTTGCTTAAACCTTTAGCTCATTAAGCTCTACAAAAGTATTCATTGGGATGATGTTGCCAGGTGACCCTTTATAGAGGTTAAGAGGTAATGGGCCTTTAAAGGTCAAAAATAGTGTTTTTCATGTTTTTCTATAGAATAAAAACTATTACTAATATATGTGGCTTGCTTAAACCTACAGCTTACTTAAAGATCTAAAAAAAGTCTCTTTTGCATGGATTAAAATTGTCAGAAGACCCCAAATATGGCCCTAAAGACCAGGTGAGCGATTCGGGATCCTGGGAGCCTCTTGTTCATGTTTTTGTTCCATGGAATGACAACTATGTAAGATAGAGAAGAGTTTTACTTTCTTAAACATTCAGCTGTTTAAGCTCTATAATGTCTCTTTTGGACAAAAATTGTCAGATGACCCCATACAGAAGAGATCCTTGGTGTCCTTAGTACCAGGTGGGCGATTTAGGTTCCTGGGAGCCTCTTCTTTGTTTTTCTATAAAAAGAAGTGCAAAAAATGTTTGCCTTGCCTTTCTGTTTGTTTTATGCCTGTTGATTTGTTATATATTCAGTGGCGGATCTAAAGAGGTTGCTCGTCTGTTCGAACCTCATATCAACTAAAATTGTATTACTATCTGCTTGATTTTTGGCAACATTGGGATATATATGAAACCCTTTGGCACTTTTTATGGATCTGCCCTTGATTAACAATTTGATGTTTAATACTAGTGTAACGTCAATGTTTGATAATTAGAGGGCAGTAAAATAATAAGATAAATAAAAAGTTCTTGCAGTAATATCCTGATGGACATCATTTTATAAAATCATTCAAATACCGTATGATGCCTGTTTGACTTTCCTTATCGCGACCACTGTTACTTTAAACCTGCTGATTTTTCTTTAAATAACAGCTGACTTGATTGGGTTTTTTTAATAACAGCTGACTTGTGGAGGTTGTATGGATTGGTATTTTTTAACAACAGCTGACTTGTGGAGGTTGTATTGATTGTTTTTTAATAACAGCTGACTTGTGGAGGTTGTATGGTGCACATCCATTTTACTCCTCCATATTATGTAGACGCAAAACAAAAATCTTTATTTGCTTTATTCTTTTTATTTCAACACTTGTAAGAGAGGGGCTATATTTCAATCACCTTGTCTGTCCGTCTGTCTGTCCGTTGCAAACATCGTAACAGATTTCTCGACTTCCACTGAAGGGTTTGGTTTCAAATTTGGTACATAGCTTCAGAGTTGTACTTTGCCCCCTTTTCCAGATCAGTTTCATATCTACTTCCGGGTCCTGGTTGGCCGAGTTGTTAAAGGCTCAGGTTCAAATACCACACTATTGATAACTAGCCGAGCACCTCTTAGCTGGTGTTCGACTCGCGTTTGTAATTTACAAAAACGGGTGTTCCCCAACTGTATGACTTGGTTTGTCAGTTACCTGCCCAAGGTCGATGGTTTCCTCCACCATTTAAACTGACCGCCATACATGGCCCAGCTGCATGGATAAAGGGCGTAAAAAACCAACAAACACACGCACATCTACTTCGTGTTTTTTTTTCAGCCGACTTAGACTTTTTTTAAATAGAAAAATTTTGTAAACCGATTTCTTCGCTTCTAATAAATGGTTTGAATCAAAATTTGATGCACAGATTTATTACGATGAGTTATAACGTGCCCCGCCCTTTTCAGATCAGTAGGGATGTATCCTTAGCTCGACTTGGAGCAAACTCTTGTTTTTCCTAAAATTTTCCCTAAAATGCAGTCAAATAAGTCAGCGTCAGGATTAAAGATCACGTTGTTATGAAAAAGCACACAAAAAGACACAAAAGAGGGAGGTCTCGTGCCGTTAACCTAGTTTAACTCACCATTTCTTTTGAAGTGCATGTACCAAGTCAGTACCATTGCGGTCACCAATTTCTCTTGTATGTCTTGTTTTGTTCTTTCTCTCGGTAGAGTAGATGCATCTCTTATTCAAAGGAGTAGGTGCCTAAGTGGTCTTAGTTCGGGATTCAGTAACACTGTCAGCAGAACTAACTTTCGCGGTTATCGGAAAGCAAAAACAGAGTTCTAGGCACTTGATTTTATATAACTGACGAGCATTTCGTATATTTAAGACTCATTAGAGACGCACTAAACACAAACTCAGTGGGTGGTTGAATGTAATTGTTTTACGTTCTTTTCGTTGCACATAAATCATAAGCTGGCAACTGGCTACCTACTCTTCAGATAACAGCGGGATACCAGCCTACATAAATCACAAAGGGAGGGCCATCTTTATGACGGAGGATTACGGAGTATCCGAAAATCTGTCTAGTGCTCAGATCGTTGTTATTAAATTGCTGATGTTTAAAGATGCTGCATAAAAATACGTTTAACAATGAAACGCGCGACCACAGGACAATTTTAATAATGATTAAATATAAATTAAAGAGTTGTGTATTGCTCTGTATAGATATCAAACCATATGTTGCTAATAAACTAAATGATGTTCCTAGGGTATATTACCAATTCCTAAAGGTCGGCTAATTCGTTTTTTTTTTTTTTTTTAAGTTTCTTCTTAGCATTTTTAGTTTAAACATAGTTATTTATACTGGATTGGGAAACAAGCTTAATGCTTCTATAAATCCCTCTCCAGTTTGCAGTTTGCGAGTGTGGCCTTTGTAGCGGCCCCATTGAGCCTACTCTTATCGAACTCTACAAAGGGTGCACAGGGTATTGCTCTCCCCATACACGGGACAACCTTTTTTCGTCCCTTCCGAAGGAATAGCATCGTTTCTTGAGCCGGTCCTCGCAAATGGTGTCGAGAGAGAGTCGGAAAATCAGTCCATGGAATTTTCACCCCTGACGAGGATCGAACCACGAACCATTTTAATGTAGCAATTAATGAATCAAAAAGGGTATGATCAATTTGGTGTAGTAAGTTCATTTTTATGTTTCATTACTAACCTTTTTTATGTTTAAATGCGCTATTCCAATAATATATATATATATTTTTAGTGTGAGCTACCCGTTCAAAAAAAATGTGAATTTTGGAGCTACCTGTTCAGTACACAGGGCGCTCCCCGTTCAAGTGTTGAAATTTAGTGGTGGTATAAAAATGCAATTATTCAATTAAAACACAAAAAAATAACACAACATTTTTATAATGGTTTGAATCTTATTTGTTATATCTGTGGATTTGTGCATTAAACTAGGCCCAGATTGAAACCGATTTCACATCAGACCCGGAAAAAGACACTCTGTGTCACATTTTTCGTCTACTTCTCAATGTTCGCGATGAATTAGATGGTCAAAAACATGGCTGATTGCAATATTTTGAGCCTTACTGCGTACATAACTTACCTGCAAATATTTTCGTTGTAATTTTATTATTTTTTCCTTCATATTGTGCTTGCAAATGACTGCTGATTCCTGTGTTTTGACATTTTTGAATTTGTCGCTACCTGTATTAGAAAATTTCCTCGCTTCGCGAACGGCGCTTCCGGAAACTGTACAATTTCCGTTCCCACCCTGTGAATATAACATGACTCGCAAAACAAATCTTTAAAATGAGCGGTGAAAAATTGGTTGTTGTATTTGTATTAATGTCATATTAAAAATAAACATATTAAAGAAACACTTTTTCACCCAAACAGCTTTGACAAGTAGGGAAATTTTATGGCCATGTTTACCTTTTTGATTGTCCATTGACCAATACACTTAATAAAATAGAAGTCAATAAGTGGAACATAACATTACTTAATTTATAAGGAGAATTTACCCATGTTAAACAAAATAACGTTTAAAACCAATGATATTTGGTATTTGCGAAATATGAGCGAGGAAGTTAAAGAACACATGTTTATGTTAGGAACTTTTCTATCAAACCGACGAAAAAGTTTTACCATTTTTCCCCATTTGAAAGGTCAATCTTTTACAATTTTGATTGATTAATAGGTCAAACGAAATCTACAAAACCCGACCTGATTAAGTAAACAGGTAACCCAGTGATCCTTATACCAGTAAGGTGGGTTTGGACACTTGGGGCTTGACTTACATTAAAAGGGGTGTTTGAAAACCACCGCTGCTCGATCTTTAACCGTTATATATTGGTAGCCTTAAAAGTACCTTGGAGACCAGAGACACCAGAAATTGCCCGACTATTTCACAAAAAAAGAATATTGTTCTTGGAAAGGTCCGATGTCGTTTAAATTTGGACGATTTTCATTTGGTTAAAGATATTTTTTAAACTAGGAATAAGATTTTGTACAATTTTGTATAGACATGTAGAATTATATATATATATATATATATATATATATATATATATATATATATATATATATATATATATATATATATATAGTTTAGCTTAATTAGCTTGATCATAGACCCACACTAGGTAAACGCTGTCCGCGAGAGAAATGATATTTCGCGTTTTTTCTGTACTGATATTTCATGTTGTTTGGTCTACTTGCAAGGGTGGTTCATTAAACATGTTATTTTCGTTAGTTTTTACCTTTTTAATACTGCTTGTTGTAAAAATTTAAATCATTGAATATTTGTCTTGGACATATTTAGTTAATCTTTGAAAAAATCAGCATAAAACAAAAGAAAAATAACCAATAAAACATAATTACTAGACAAACAGTGGAAACACAGTTATTACATATGAAAAATATACGGGTTTGAAGGAAAAGCTAGTGTAAATGAATGTTAATAAAATCTTTAGTCGGTATAATTCATAAAATTACTAATCTAATAGATCATTTACTGAAATTCAGCAATCTTAAAATATTGACTGTACTGTTATTCTGTGTTCATGAAATCATTCTGTACTGTTACTTCGTGTATTAATCTATCAACATTGTACTGTTATTTCGGGTATCATATTCTTATTTAAATATTTTTAAAAAGAAGATCCCTTTTTGAAAATCAAGTGTTATGTTAAATCCAAATCAAAAGAAATAACCAATCTAAAAGTATCACCTTTAAAAATATTCTTAAATAAGTGTCAAGATACGTTAAAATGCCTTCTTTTACAATTAAGCTCCTGCATTTAATAAATCCCTATCGTGATGACACAGAGACCACGAATAGAAATATTTTATACCATACCAATAAGGTTAAACAGTTATGGCTTTAATCTCAAGCAGCACGAAATCGACTCGGCAATCAGAGAGAACAACATGAAAAGGGTGATAAAGTGAACATAAACTGCCTTTTATATTGTAAGTTGTGTCGCGTACACTTATTCCACATTTTGCCCATCAAATGATGATGAAGTAGAGACGAAAAACCTATGGGTGAATATAGTTAGTTTTAACTGTCACTGAAAAAAAGGAGGAATGGGTTGAATCTGGCAATTTAGCCTACTGCAGGGGATCATATGGGTCCTACTCTTATTCAGTCCTGCAGTATGGTTCTTTAACGAGCGAGGAATGTGACATTTTCCCCCCGGCTACACTGAGTATCACTATGTTAGCTGTCCAGGTTTCAGCATTATAGCCTGACAATTTCGACAATCATTGTGACAGGGTTATCCCACTCAACCACCTTGGGCACACAACCCAGTCGCTCTGCAGATTAAGCGACCCGACCCGACGTCAGGTTTTAAGTGCTCTGTGACTGGATTTCAACGAGAAGCTTAGCACTGGTGCAGACCTATCACGCACGGGTTTATACCACACTTTTATTGAAATTAGGGACCGACACTAGAGGCATATGTGCTACATCTTGAGTCGAAGTCGCGCATTTGCATAAGCAGATTCCCCATAAAACAATGTCGAAGTACATTTAGGTAGATCAAGAAATATTCTTAAGGGGGGAACAATTTCTAACTAATGAATGAAAGGGTATGAACAAGAATTTTATTTTGTTTGTTTATGCACGTGATTGTAGTATTAATCGTGTAATTGAGTTGAGAAGAAAGTACATACCAGTCGATTATCCAGTAGTTTTTTGGGTATAATTTAGATTGCAATGTTCTTTAATTAAAAAACAAATGTATCAATATCCATTACAAAACAAGAACAGATACTAGGTCCCCACCCGTTGAGTGCGGGGAAATCTAAGTCGGTTCGTTAAACAGGAAGTAGATGAGCGACGGATCTGAAAACGCATCTCATACCTGAAACTGCATACCAAATACCAAAAGCCAATGATTAATAGTTGAGAAAACTGAGAAAACTTTTACGAAAAAAATTTGTGACGGACAGACGCACGCACGAACGGACAGACGCCCGGCATTTTTATGTCCCCGCCCCGCGTTGCGGCGGGGGACAAACAATTAGAATAATTACTTTTTGTCTTGCCTATAGCTATCTGGCTGTGATATGATTGTATTGTGTAACAAGGGGTTGCACCAAGTCGTGCTATGGATACTCCAACTCGACCATTCGGAAAACAGGATGTAGTATATGTTACAAGTTACATTGCCTTGCATGTATATATGAAAGTAAGTCAATCTTGCAACTCGAAATCTGTTTTTTAATATACGATTCAAATTTTCAAGAACACAGAATATCAGTACAGTTTAACAGAAATAACAGTACAGTAAGATTTTGACAGGCAATTCGGAACAGGAAATATCAGTACAGTAGGCTCTCTGTTACGAGCATTTTCTACGATGTATAATAAGGAAGAAGGGGTGTAATTGCATTTTGTATAAACAGTAATCCTTTTTTGAAGTGTTTTGAATCTCCGTTCATTAAAAAATGTTTGGAAAAATGTTAAATTCTCGTAAATTATTTTAAATACATTCTTCTGCTTAAAATTTAAAAATATTGTCGATAAAGTCCCAAAACAATTATTAAAACTTAAAGGAGATGGAAATTCATCCTTAACAAAGACATAGGAACAGCATATACAATTTCATGCTTCCTTATAGTTAATATAAACGCCGGTTTTAGTCCTGGTGTCCAATTTCAACAATAACCCGAAATATCCGTACAGTGAAAACGCGAAATATCTTTGCTCTCGCGGACAGCGTTTACCTAGTGTGAGACCTGTATATTAAATATATATCTAATATACAGGTCTATGGCTTGATTCAAGTCTGTTTTATGCGAACATTTTACGTTTTTATTAAATTCAAATACTTAAATATTGCAGCTACACCCTTATGGGTCATAACTCGAATAATTCAAGCCATTTCCGTCTTCGTATACTTCGGCGGACAACGTACTATGACCGTAGGAAGTGAAATATAACGACTGAACTATTCAGGTTATATGAGGGGGGGGGCGGTAGGAGGGGGTCTGTTCCCGGAATCCCGAACTAATTTTTACAAAATCCCGTCATCCCGACTTAAAAATGAGAAAATCCCGAAGCCCGGTAAAGTTGATATAATTTTATCCCGGAATCCCGGACTTAAATTGTCCAAATCCCGAAATCCCGAGCTTAAATGTGGCCAATCCCGGTGTCCCGAAAAAGGTCCTACCCCCCCCCCCCCCTTATATGGGTCGAAGCAATTACATATATTCTCAGAATCTCAAAGAGGCCTTCAGATAGCTTTAAATAAACTAGAAAATTATTGTCATAAATGGCATTTAACTGTTAATAAAAATAAAACTAAAGTTATGATATTTCATGGCGGAAATAACTTGTGTCAAGCAAAGTTTCTCTATCAGAACTCAACTCTGACAGAAGTACAAGAATATACCTTTCTAGGCAATACTATTGATAGAAAGGGTAGATTTAAAAGATCTATGCAAGAACTTACAAAGAAAGGGTTAAAGGCCTTCTTTTCTTTGAAAAAATATATGTGTAATTTCCAACATGTCCCAGTTGACTTATCTTGTAAGCTTTTTGATTCTTTAATAAGACCTATAATTCTTTATAATAGTGAAATCTGGTATATGGAAGAATATTTTCCAGTATATAAAGCAAAAAACAGGGCTAGAACCAATGGAAATAGATGTGACATTTTATCATTGACTGACAGATCTAGTATGGAAAAACTTCATCATAAGTTTTGTAAATCTGTTCTTGGAATCAAGAAAACATCCAGCAATATTGCAGCAAAATCAGAGTTGGGTAGACTTCCCCTTGACTCATTTATTAAAACACAAGTTTTACTATATTATACCCGCATTAACTGTAAAGAAATTAATCCACTGGTTAAAGATGCACTTCTAGTGAACAAGACTTTGTCACAATTAAGAAGGCATTTATTCTTGGTATACTTTTGCTAAAGAAGTACTTGATGAATTTGATATTAATGAAGAGGATCTTATGGAAGAAGAAAGACCCTTTAATCTTATTAAAAATCCAATTAAAAAGTCTGTAAAATTGAATGTAAAACAACAATATAATAAAATTATAATAGAAAAACTTAACAAAATAGATGAAAATTCTAAAATTTTTATCTATAGTAAAATTAAAAATGAAATAAAAATGGAGGATTATTTAACAAATTTAAAAAATTTCAATAGCCGCAAAGTGCTTACTAAACTTCGCATTAGTGACCACAATTTAGAAATAGAAGTAGGTCGCTATAAAAAAGTTCCCAGAGAAGAAAGAGTTTGTAAAATTTGTAAAACACTGGATGATGAACATCACTTTTTCTTTACCTGTAAAACAAGTAATGATATACGAAATATTTTGATACGTAACATCGAAAGGTTTTATCCAGGGGCGTAGCTTGCCTCTAATATTTAGTGAGGCAATTCGCCGAGCGAAGCGAGGCGAAAATTTTTTTTTTTTTTTGGGGGGGGGTCTGGGGGGGTTTGCCCCCTCCAGATTTTTTTTTTCTATTAAAAAGCCAGAGACGCGTTTTCCTGGCTTTAATTTAAGAAAACGATGAGGTAAAACTTTTGAAAAAATGGTATTTATATGATCTGCTTGGCATTTTTTTTATTGCAATATTTCAATGAACTTGCATAAAAATTGACTATACAAATCTTCAAATGACAGTGAGTGAATGACCATGTAAAATTTCAGCTCTGCACTTCTTTTCTAACTTTTGTGTTTGTGTTGACAGACAGACGGACAAAATCAAGAGAATGCTAAAATACTCACTTTATTTAGATGTAATATTTTCTAAAAGTTTAGTACTGTTGTGACCATGACTTTCAAACTTTGTAACCATGTATAAAACAGAAGTGTGACATTTAAAATTGAAGAGGCCCCAGCCTACGTTTCTTGGCGCTGTCATTTTTTTTTCAAAACGTTCTCTTTTGGAAATGGAAATATCCCGGTGTATGTATAAGCAGGCTAGACCTGCGAGCCTGACGTCTTTCATGATGGAACGGCTCCAGTGTTTAAGTCGTCTCATTGCCGAAAATGACCTATCGCATAGGACGGACCCTACTGGCATCGTGAGCAAAAGTCGAAAAATTGCATATACATTTGGGTAATAATGTGAGGAGTGAACCTGGGACAAAGACAACAAGAAAACAAACGAGACAAAGAGGAACTCTCTTGAGTCAATTTCAGACCACTGTAAAACTGTAAGCGAAATTTTACCCCATTGGCCATATGAGAGATAAAAATAACAAACTCTATGCGGACAAAGTCGGAATGTTCCCGTTTGTGAAAAAATTAAGTTTATACATGTATATGTTCTTAACGGAAGTGTAAAATATGCTGTACGAATCTTCAAATTAATGGTATTGATTTTTTAGTTTTAGTGTTCACACGAAATTGTGGTCTTAGACGGACAGGCATACAAACCGACAAGGCAATCCCTACTTCATATAATTTATGTCGTATTTTAGTGTTTACCTGGACGGACAGACAGACAAACTGACGAAGGCGATCCCTTCTTCATATAGTTTTTTTATATGTTTAATTGTTCACACGAAATTGCGGTTTTGGACGGACAGACAGACAAACCGAAAAGGCGAAAACTATAGGACACCGCATTTTCTAAGTATTTATGAGAAAATAGTTACAAAAACGTGTTACGGGTCAACAACCGAAAAGGAGGGGAATCATTTCAATGGGAAGACGGGAAATTTGCTTTTTTAGCTCACCTGATCCGAAGGGTCATGTGAGCTATTGTCATCACTTGGCGTCCGTCGTCCGTCCGTCGTCCGTCCGTAAACTTTTTCAAAGGTTAACTCCTCTGACAGCTTAAGTCCAATTGCAACCAAACTTGGTATGGTTGTTCATTAGCATTCGGTGCTTAGAACTGATGTGGGGATTTTTGATTGGTCGTAAAACATGACCGCTGTGGCTAAAAATAGAACATAGGGGTAAATTGCAGTTTTTTGCAAATAACTCTAAAACGGTGACAGATTTTAAAATTTTGATAGGCATCAAAAGTGATCAGCACCACAAGATCTACCAGCTCTGAAATTTTGAAGAATATCCAACAACCCATGTAGGAGTTATTGCCCTTTTTGTGGATTTTTACAAATTTTGCACCTGTTTAGCTCAATATCTTGAAAACTATACAAGATATTTGAGAAATTTAAATTGCATATTGTTAAGCTCATCAAGATCTACAAAATTTGTAAAGGGTCAACGTTGTAGGACCTTTCCTTTGAGGAGTTATTGCCCTTAAAACGTCAAAATTGAGCATTTAAAAAGCATTTCCGCATTACATTGAAAACGTTAACTCCTCTGATATTTTAAGTCCAATTGGAACCAAACTTGGTATTGTTGTTTATTAGCATTAGGTGTACAGAACCGATGTGGGGATTTTGGATTGGTTGTAAAACATGGCCACTGTGGCTAAAAATAGAACATTAGGTTAAACTGCATTTTTTTGCTAATAACTCAAAAAGGGTGACAGATTTTTAGATTTTAATTGAGAACAAAAGTGATCAGCACCTTAAGATCCACCATATTGTCAGATGACCCCCTTATTAATCTTATGACCCTTTCAGCGTCAAATAAATTTTGCCTAATAACCTTTACTTCAGGCACATATGTCAGGTGAGCGATTCAGGCTCCTGGGAGCCTCTTGTTTCATTTTTGTATTATAAATACAGGATAAGACCCCGTTCTAACGATATCCGTCAGCCAAAACGTGAAACTCACCTTCAGTGGCACTGGCTTCCCCCGTCGATTCAGGAGTTTCGGCCTCAGACTCTGATGGAGATTTTGAAGTGTGACTGTCTTTTGGGGTTACTACCTGTTGTACCTCTGAGCATTGTAGTTAACTTTAGTTGGCCTTTTTTCAAACTTTGGGTTTTTCTGCGTTTTAAACTTGTCTTACGCTTATATCCTAGGGACGACGGTCACGATACGTGAGATTCTCCGGTAAACTGCAATGTTCGCCAACCCGTATTGATTATTTTCGTGTGTCTCTTTCTCTCTCTCTCTCTCTCTCTCTCTTCCTTTCTCTCCCTTCTTTTTTTTTCTCACTTTTTTATATTTTTTAAATTTTCATTTAGTGAGGCATTTGCCTCATTGCCTCAATGGAAGCTATGCTACTGTTTTATCCCAATTTTAACCAGCTTAGTTCAATAGAGAAACTTAAAATTGTTCTTGACCCTATATCAGATATCTTGCCCAGCGTTGTCGACTATATAAAGCAATCAATTGAATTGCGAAAATAAGGTCCACACTGGTCACTTATATCTATTATAATTATTATAATTCATTTACATGTTGAATCATTTTGTTCTTATATGTTTTATGTTTGTTATTTTTTCATTTGTATTTGCTCTGAGAAAATTATATCGAATTTAATTATTTAATTATTGTCTCAGATTTGCTGAACCCGCCAGGGTTTTATGTTTTGCAAATAAACTTATCTCTATATACAAAACATTAACAGATACAGAATACATGGAATACACATACAATTATAAATCAGTTTAATACCTTACAAGTTTTTTTTTAAACTTGCATGTACAATAGTATGTTTTAACCGATGTTTATTGTATAGGCTATAATTTTTCTCCAGCCAATTAGGCCTTTTCTAGGACGTCCGGTCAAGATTCTGTCTTCATTTTTCAACGAAAATTCAAAAACTATACATCATTTGATAGATATTCATTTCTTCTTTAAAAAATCACACAAATTTTTCAAAATCAACGCACTTAAGCGAAAACTACAACACAAAATGTACTAAAAAATACAAGGCCGGTTTTCCCCGGCTGGTTTATAGACCAACCCTTGAAAACGGGCCGAAACGATTAGAGAGTTACACAAGATATTTCCTTTTCCGGTTCTCTAAACAAAATGGTTTGTATCTACAATTCTTCGACTCGACATTATCCGCTTGTATCCCCGTTCATCAGATACGATTCACATATAAAAAGTATTTGTATCTAAGGCATATACAACCGTTATGAGTTTTGTACTCAGGATACATCATCTTACCATTTTAACAGAGATTGGGAAGGAATTTTTAGCAAAGGGACATTTACCACTTTTTTCATGGAAATTCAAAATTTCAAGGGGCCATTTCTTAATATTCTATATTAGTTTTTGAGATGAAAGGGGGTCATTTTCAGTTTTGATGTGCCATGGGCGGCCATGGTCCTCTGCCTTCCCAATCCCTGCATTTAACTCCATAAATTAATTAATGAATTGTCTGAAGACTTCCAGGTAGTGCTCTAAATTCCAATGGCTTTAATGTAATGTAACATGAATGAATGTCGGGACGTGAAAATCAATCATTTTTTGTAGTATTGGATTTACAAGAGGCTTGCAAACTTTATGAGACAGTGGTGACCTTTCTTTTCGGGCAAAATATATTTTTCCTTGCAATGGGACAGAAATAATATGAGAAAGACATTGCCTTAAAAGCTTAAAAACCAGATGGGTCTTGGATAGGGCTACACCACCCACTAGAAATTAGGTCACTGTGACCTATATTTTATGCATGAACGACTTGATTTAAGTTCTTGGTTAAGGTCCATAACTTGGATACTACTACTAGATGTTAGGGGTCAATGATATTTCACTACTAGATGTGTCTTAGGTAAGTTGACACCACCCACTAGAAATTAGGTCACTGTGACCTATATTTTACGCATGAATGACTGGTTAAGTTCTTGGTTAAGGTCCATATCTCAGTCAGATACTACATGTAAAAATGTACACTCCAGCTAGCATGGATTAATCAAAGCCGTGATGCCGTGAAGGCTACCATTAACTCATAATGGACTGTCCTTGACGGCTATCGATAAAATCATCGTGGATTGTAAAACGATGTCCGCGAAGAAATCCACGTTGAAAATGGATATGCGATATATTAATGCAGAAACAAATGTTCGTTTGATAGATTCTTGGGTTTTTTTTAATTAAAAGTATTTATAGATGTTTAAATAGGTTGCTTTCATATATACTGATTTATTTGTAAAAAACATTTATACAACTAAGTTAAGTTGTTATTTTTAATGGAAGCATTTGTTTAAAAATGGTCAATGATTTTAAAAAGTTTTCATTCCCCATTGCTGCTGCTGATGGGTATTTATAGTCGCGACTAGGGGAAAGCCCCTCTGCGTCGACTTATACCAATCGGTATAGACTCGCTATGTGCCATGGGTCGTCCAGCCCATGACACACCACCGCCAGTGTTAGCTGCTCCAGAGTATCCTTTGTTGTCGCTGGAGCAGGGCCCGTCTTCCACCACGGGGAGGTACTGGTCGGAATTCTGGAAGACATTCCCCATTAAGAGCCTCTGTTGTTTTATCTGGAACCACATTCCTTTGTAATTGTCACCTGTCAATCATTCCATAAGATATTTAAAGATGAAAGGTGACTGACCGGTGAGATTAAAATATTCTCACACACCTGGAGTTGAAGTTATTGTTGCAGACGATGACAGGTAAATCAACTGAAGGATGCTCCAATCAAAGATTTCCATGATTAGAATTTAGACACACCCACAACAGCTCGAATGGAAAATTCCACTGGCTCAATTATTTACTTCGTAGAATAAACAAACAAAATTTGTTACAATTATTTAGCAGATGTGAATTATACCTGGCCTCGCCATGGCCTACCCTACGGGAGATCAACTTACAATTACATAATCCAGATAATAATTAGCAATTATACACAGGAAACGGTAGGTAAACCCCTGTTGTGCACTGCTGTTGGTCCGAGCATCAAAGTGTCATGCAAGGTCAAATTTTCATCTTTAAATACATTGTCTTCTATCAATTCAAATAATCGTAATTCTTTAAAGGCTGATTAGGAACTGAAGTTAAATTTGGTGCAAGTCCCGGACTTTGGGTTCTGTCTTGTTCCATTTCAAATCAGTTTGAAATTAATTTTCCTTTCATATAAGATTATTAGATAAAACTTCTTAAATTTTCATCATAATTAAAGATCGTCCATATTCTCATTTCAGCCCAGATTGCTGTCATTTTTAAAAGAATGAAAATGCCGTGCTGAAGTTAATTTTGGCTCCTGTCTTTTTCGATTTTTAATCAGTTTGAAACAATTTTTTCTGGCTCCTGTCTTTTTCGATTTTTTATTTTAATCAGTTTGAAACAATTTTTTCTTTCATATAAGTTTATTACATAAACATGATAAAACTTTTTAAAACTGTCTTGAAATCTTAATTATAAAGGTCTCATTTCAGCCAAGGTCGTCGTCATTTTTAAAAAAATGAAAATGCGCTGCAGTTCACTTTGTCGCAAGTCTTTCACTACCGTCTTTTACGAATTGAAAAATTATAAAGAATTGTCCTATTTATAAGATAACAAAAAATAATTGCTGCAATAATTTCACTTGTATTAAATTTCGTTACAAAAACGTAACTAGTCTAAAACAATTTTGATGCATCAAACATATCGCGTAAAATATTACATCTGCATTTTCCGATCTGTGATTATATGAATTAAGAAAAAAATACAATTTTCACGTAAAATGGTGTTTTTGTATCTCCGATTTGTGATTCACACGTATATATGAATATGTCAAAGTGGAAAGTTATACTTATGAACTTCACGAGTAAATCTTGCTCCCATTAGACTTGCTGAAACTGCAAGACGCTTGCGCTAAAAGAAAGATAAATTTCGTCTAGGTCTATATATGACTTAAGGTTCATCTGTACCTTTCTTTAAAACATGGCGTTATTTTAAATCTATTTTCAGTATATGCACAGCCAAAACTGCACATAAAATTGAAATATAAAGTGTAGCTGGACCTAGATATTAGAAATTCTTACCTTTTCTCTATGAATTCATCCCGAAAAAATCCTTTATTTAAGAGATTTCTTTTTTCTCCGCTTTTAAAAACACATGATTTAAGGCTAATATCACTTTCACCCTTTCTTGGTGCCTCAAATTTCATGCAACTTTCAATAAGGGATTTAACTAAAAGTGTTTACCTCGTTTCATGTAAGAGGCACAATAGGGATAGTTTGTCCTTATACAATTTAAAATCTGAACTGGAAAAAAAAAGAGATCTTTATTTTTAAGGAACTTAAAATGAAAAATTGATAGAAATTGAATCGGAAATTACCATATCTAGGTCCAGCTATGCTTTATTTTATAATTTTATTTGTAGTTTTTGTTCTGCATATACTAAAAAATAGGTAGAATATTTCACTATTTTTGACGAAAGGTACAGATGAACCTTAATTCTTTTTCTTTTCCAGTTACAGTTGTAAAATCGTTTAATTTCAAAATGTAAAACTTATTTATTATAATACATCGCCGATTACAAATTGATTTTTGAAATAAAACTACATGGAAGTCTGAATTGCCGACGGTTCTTTCTTGATCCTAAATCTTGATCAGTCTCTCTTTCACTCTCTTTTATTTTAAATCTAATTCTTATATAAAATATGCTTCAAATTGAATACAACATAGCCTTTCAAATTAGATTTTTAGATGTTTACTATTAACTGACGGCAATGAAGATTTTTCAATATGTGGTCGTGTCTTTCTGGCACATATTCCATATTCTTTCGTTTTTAAATTCTATAACATCGATGATGACCGCTTTTACCGGTAAAAAAAATAAAAAAAAGTCTTAAGTTTAAAATTCATATTATATACAGTTTACGAATTTTGACATCGATCATTGCTTGACCGATTTTACGTGTCTTTCTCAATAATTATGTATCATGTATATATCATAATTATTAAAAACTTTTCAAATTTACATCTATTGAAATATTTCAATCAGTTAGAATAAAGCTGACAGGTAACAGTAATTAGGTTGATGATAAGGTTCATGTACAAATTAATGATCTCTGGTCAGGCTGGCGATAATAAAACCACAGGTGTCAGCATTTTAAGAGTTGGTAACTTTTAATACACAAGCGCCGCCTTCATACAATTTACCTGTCATGCACACCTACTTACCTGATTAGTTCCGCCCCTAAAGTTAATTTCAATTGTGGAACATCCAATGAAATGAAAAACTAAAATATTGATTTTCCAATCTGAATGGGGCATTTTTATTTGACAGAGATTTTCCAATCTGCACGAGGCATTTAATAAAAGGTAATAAAAGAAAAGATCAAACAAACTGATTTGACCAGCGACGGACTTGATAAGAGCATCAAACTTTAATAAAAAGTTTTGTTAAACCCGACTGTAACCTTAAATATTCATTAATGAAACTATTCATCGATAAAATAAATAGCAGACTATGATTTCCACGATAGATAAAAAACGTCCATCTAAAGACGTGGCGTTCGCGGAATTGACGATTATCGAATAAGTAATTAAAATCCCTTTTCATCCGCTTAAAGACGCGGGCCTCTGATTTTCCATTATAGCTGCAGTGTACATGTTGATGGTCAATGGTATTTCACCACTAGATGTGTATTGGGTAACATGACACCACCCAATAAAAATAGGTCACTGTGATCTATTTTTTTATGCATGAATGACTTCGGTTAAGTTCTTGGTTCAGTTCCATAACTTGGATACTAGATGTTGGGGGTCATTGATATTTCACCACTAGATGTGTCTTGGGTAAGGTGACACCATCCACTAGAAATGAGGTAACTGTGACCTATATTTTACACATGAACACTTTTGATCAATTTCTTGGTAAAGGTCCATATCCCAGGTAATACCCCGGGGGGGGGGGGGGGGGGGGTACTCCCATTGTAAGTGGGTATACCAATGTGCCGCAAAACAGGGTCTGTTTTTCAAAGGTTACTAGTCTTGTACAGGGTCATGATTTTCAGCCCTGAAAAGAACAGGCTTATAAATGACTTTAAAATGTCCATCATCGGTAATTCAACATACCATTTTTTAGTAGAACATTCAAATTCCAAATATGACTGTCATTGTTTTCCGCAAATATTAGTTAAATAGGGTAAAACGTACCTAACATCATTGCAATGGTATGAAAATGACTTCATTTGACTGCACAAAATCAGTGACAGGGTATGGTTTTGTATATTTTTGAAGTCACGAACAGGTCCAGGTTTGACAACCCCATCGGCACATAGGTATACAATATATATGAGAGTAACCCCCCCGGGGTAATACACATTGAGGGTCATTGATATTTCAAGAACGGGAGGGCCATCCTGTGGCTCATAGACACATTATCTAGTTAAGTAGCACTCCACCTAAGAATCATGCAAAATTGAAGAAAAGTGATTCATCGATAAAAAGGCTACAGTGGTTTATTTTTAACAAAAGATAGTTCAAAGTATACAAAATAAGAAATAAATAACAATTTGCTCATAACTGTCTGGTCCTGGGAGAAATCTTGCCATTTTGTTACAATGGTTTCTATTGAAATTATTGACAGTTTTAAGAGTTATCTCCCTTTCTTACAATTTTCCAATACATTCTATATAATTTTTTTCTCTCAGGACCAGCGCTTGTTTGGAAAAAGAGTACAAAATATCGAATCAGGGTGCTAGTAGGAGTAACATATCAAAAATAAAGTGGTGTAGGCTTTCCACCCATGAATCGCTTTTTGCATGGTTCTTATAAAAAGTGGTACTTAAATGTAATTGTTGTATTTGGCAATAATGTTTTGTTCATCGTTTTCTGTGTCTAATGATGAATTTTCATAAAGCTGGATTGCAATCTCAGTCTATTTATAGACTTTCAAAACTCCCTTTTGTTAAACAGCCAAACACACATCACTTCCTGTTTTGATCTAAAATTGTAAAAAGTTGCATTTTTGTGATATTTTATTCCAACTTCTTGGGTTATCTTGCCTTAAAAAATGAATAATATGGGCAAGGATAGACAGTTGGAAATAAGGTAGGTAGAGAAACCCTTAATAGACATACATGTACAGTACAACTGTCAGCATACATGTACAACTACCCATGTAGATTTGTATGTATGACTAAGTTAAAATCTTAAATCAAGATACAATAGAAAAGAAAAGAAAAATATCTAGAATGTAAGTATACCTCCCCAAACATGCCAAATATTGGCATAATTTCACAAAATTAAGAATTCATGTTAGAAAATGTCCAAAAAAACAACTTAGAATCTAAATTCAATTTGACACCAAAATAATGACAGTAAAAGACTTTGAAATTTTTCTGTATATTCTGTCAAACTGGAATTGTGGTCTAATGGACACTACACTTTGCCTAATACTCTCACCATTTGATTTTACAATGGCCATACAGAAAATGATAACAATTATGTAAAAAGGGTTACCGGTATATTTATAACAATTAGCACTTTTTTATGCTATAAAAAATTACAACATATGAAATATAAGAGATTTATGTATAACAAAATGGTAGTGTCCGTAGCCCAATATTCAGAAGTTGCTACTGGGTACCACGATAAAACTAAAATCATCAAAAACTATATATTAGATTGAAATTAATTATGATTGTTAACAGTTACTATTGAATTTGAAGTGACTGTTTTTATGCCCCCCAACGAAGTTGGGGGGCATATACAATGCAGTTTTTCGGTCTGTTTTCCGTCTGTCACACTTTAGTTTTCCGCACTTTTTTCAACATTCTTACATATATTCAAAAGATTTTTGGAGTCAACCATAATGAGTTACAGGTCAGGTTTGAGTTTTGTTCTGGTCCACTGATTTTGACCTTAATTATGGCTCTTGGACTAAACAAATTTGGTAAAAATTACAGTTTTCCGCACTTTTTTTCGACATACTTGCATATATTCAAAAGATTTTTAGTATGTGAGTCTACCATGTCAGATGAGTTACATGTCAAGTTTAAGTGTTGTTCTGGTCCACTGATTTTGACCTATATTATGGCCCTTAGACTTAGCAAATTTTGTAACAGTTATATTTTATTTGCCAGCAGGGCATCAGTGTCATCTTGACACATTTCCTTGTTTGTTTCATACTTTTCCCTAGGTAGAATAATAAAATATGCTAAAAATGAGAAAATAGAGCAATGCATAAAAAAACAAATAGGATATTCCTTAAGTGAATAACATTACATTCTTTGGTGAAAATATATTGGTTATCATTCAAATAAACAGAAACTAAACCTAAAAGTCACAGTGTAACAGATACATGTATTTGTAAGGAAAGAGATAACATTGGGGAAAATGTAGTGTCCGTAGTCCTCTGTGTAATCTAACTTTACAAAAAACATAATAGGGCTACAAGGAAAATATTTTGGGAATTTATTCTTTTAGGCAGATGATATCAAAGTGCAGTAATATTTTGCAGCTGGTATTAACTTCACTTTTTGACGAACCAAATCCCTACCTGATTGTGTTTTAGCCGTGAATACCAAGTAAAAATCATTGTCTGCATTGTGTATTCATAATGATTTTATAATTATTTCAGGCTCGTGTGAGGACTAAGACAGTAAAAAAGGCTGCTCGTGTAATTATTGAAAAGTATTACACAAAGCTCACTTTAGACTTCCACACTAACAAAAGGGTTTGTGAAGAAATAGCCATTTTACCGAGCAAGAAGCTCAGAAACAAAGTTGCAGGGTATGTAATGTCAACTACATGTACACATCATTAAGTAATAATTTTTTAGCTCACCTGGCCAAAGGCAATTTGCATATTGTTAAGCACACCAAGATCTACAAAATATGTAATGGGTTGACCTTGTAGGACCTTTCCTTTAAGGAGTTATTTCCCTTAGAACGTCAAATTGAGCATTTTCACAGCATTTCCTCATTACATTGAAAATGTTAACTCCTCTGAGACTTTATGTCCAATTGGAACCAAACTTGGTATAGTTGTTTATTAGCATTAGGTGTATAGAACTGATGTTGGGATTTTTGATTGGTCGTTAAAACATGGCTGCTGTGGCTAAAAATTGAACATAGGGGTAATTTGCATTTTTTTGCAAATAACTCAAAAAGGATGACAGATTTTTAAATTTTGATCGGAACAAAAGTGATCAGCACCTCAAGATCTACCAGCCCTGAAGTTTTGAAGAAAATCCAACAATCCATGTAAGAGTTATTGCCCTTTTTGTGAATTTTTTGTTAATTTTGCACCTATTAAGCTCAATATCTTGAAAACTATGTATGATATTTGAGAAATTTAGATTGCATATTGATAAGCAGATCAAGATCTACAAAATATGTAATATGGTCAAAGTTGTAGGACCCTTCCTTTTAGGGGTTATTTCCCTTGGAACATTAAAATTGATTATTTTCACAGCATTTCCTGATTACATTGAAAACATTAACTCCTCTGACACCATAAGTCCAATTGAAACCAAATTTATTATGGATATTTATTATTATTATCAGTATAGAACTGATGTGGGGATTATTGATTGGTTGTAAAACATGGCTGCTGTGGCTAAAAATAGAACATTGGCGTAAACTGCATTTTTTTGCTATTAACTCAAAAAGAGTGACAGATTTTTAAATTCTAATTGAGAAGAAAAGTGATCAACACCTCATGATCAACCAGCCCTGAGATTTTGAAGAATATTCAACAACCCATGAAAGAGTAATTGCCCTTTTATTTGATTTTTTTTTTAGAATTTTGCACTTACAAAAATGTATTTAGCTGAATATCTTAAAATCTATATGAGATATTTAAGAAATGTAAATTGCATATTGTTAAGCACATCATGATCTACAAAATATGAAATAAGGTCAAGATTGTAATACTGTTCATTTTAGAAGTTATTCCTCTTCGAGTGTTGAAAGAAAGAAAATTATTAAAAAGTGTCAATTTCTAAAATATTACTCTGTACAATTATTACTACATTAAGTTAAACCATATTGTCAGATGACCCCCTTATTAAACTTATGACCCTTTCAATGCCAAATAGATTTTGCCTAATAACCTTTACATCAAGCACATATGTCAGGTGAGCAATTCAGGCTCCTGGGAGCCTCTTGTTTTACTACAAGGCAATGTTGTTAATCAGGGGTGGTCACAGATTACTTGTCTTATCTACGTACTGCTACCATTTTTCTTCCACATTTTATTAGCTCACCTGACCCGAAGGGTCATGTGAGCTATTGTCATCACTTGGCGTCCGTCGTCCGTAAACTTTTTTTAACGTTACAGTACACCCAGGGACTTATGACTACCATTGTCCCAATCCGACAAGGTGTCCGGCGAATCCGACAATTTTGACACCTGTGGTTTTATGACCTAATGTCCCGGTCAGCCAGCCTGACCAAAGGTCATAAATATGTACCTGATTAACTTAATTAATGTTTATTTTATGTTACCTGTCAACACTTAGGTGATTTAGATTGAGTTATAAGTAAAATTGAAAAGGTTATTTTTTAATTGTCAGATCATTTCCAAATTGAAGGAATTAATTATTATCTAAGATATTTTTGTTGGAAGACCCGTAAAAGCGGCCAAGCAACGATGTTCCAATCTATTATGCCTTCGATTGGAAGTGTATATGAACAAGGATTTTTAGGTTTTGCTATAGCTTTACACTACTTGAAATATAATACAATTTACTTTTAACCTTAGTCATTTTATTTTTCAAGACCCGTAAAGCGGTCATGGATGTTGAAAACTTTATCCTCATAGTTGTCAATCACGTATCGGCGATGTTTACTCTTTTGTATAAGTTTAGTTTTCATTTCTTTTTACAACTGTCACTTGACATGCTAGAAGGAATTAGAACTTAGTCAAAACCCAGACGTAATTATTCATTCTCCCACATTGCTTTCTTGCAGCCGCGGCCGCCGGTTTGACAAGCGATTGTCAGCAAAATTACGCGGCCCTGTGCCATGCATTGCATGGCGGACACCTGTATTAAATTTGTAAATCTTTGTCAATAATAACGATCGGAAATAAAAAAAATTATAATTTTACCTGAAAATAGTCTTTTTCAAATACCAAAAAGTCCTTCCTTCGCCAATCATGAAAGTTTACAAGTTTAATAATATACTACGCCTTTACCAACGAATATTAATAAAAGTGTAATTATCTCGGTTCTGGGTTTAGCTTCTCTGTTATCTACGTTTTGGGGATTGAGTTTTTTTCCTTTGTTAATTTTTTGTTTTGTTTCTGGCCTTCCAATGTTTTAATTCGAATGCTGCTGATGAGAGGTAACATTTCCACGTTACCAAATTTACCGTTTTTCATATCGCTTTGGTATTTTATAACAGTCCCCATTTCAAAATTATTTTCAATTCCGAAACATTCTACAAAAACATTATTTTTGTATCATTTATTCCCGTAAACAGTAAAATTATATGCCGAACCTATAAATTAATATTTGGCAATTATTAATTTATGTTCTTTTAATCTTGTTGAAACTTGCTACTTCCGTTATTCTTAGATTGATTACACCATCAAGTATAAATTTTTATGCAATTTATATATAAAACTATCAACCTAATTAACTCAACCCCAAAACCTGACTTGGGAGGAGGTAATTAATGGACACACCAGAAACGTTTTATGATCTTTTAACATTTAATTTGTATATAAGACTTGACCCGTGGCCGGCACTTGCGACACAGTTTAAATCATAAAAGGCAAGTAGGTAGTGATAATTAACTTAATATACACACACACCAAAAACGTTTTGTAATCTTATATTTGGAAAACTGATTTCTAAGTCTTAAATTCATAACTTAAAAACGGCAGTCATAGGCTTGCGACAAAGTTAACTTCTGCGGATTTTTCATTCATTTAAAAACGACGATGATTTGGACTGAAATGAGATGAACAGAAACGATTGTTAAAATTAATATTTCGAAATAGTGTTTAACAGTTAATATGTTATTAACTTTTTGGAAAGAAAAAATATAATTTTCAAACGTCAAAGTCTGGACTGGTCGGGACTTGCACCAAAGTTAACGTTAGCGGCTGATCAGTCTTTGAAGAATTACGTATATTTGTGAAATTGAATATTTTTAGTAAATGAATTAGTTTTTTGTAACAAATTATCATTTAAAATTTTTAAAAACTAATTCCTAATTCTTAAAAACATAACCGATAGACGGCAGTCAAAGGCTTGCGACAAAGTTAAATTTTGCGGATTTTTCATTCATTTAAAAACGACGATGGTTTGGACTGAAATGAGATGAACAGAAACGATTGTTAGAATTAATATTTCGAAATAGTATTAAACAGTTGATGTCTTATTAGTTTTTTTGGAAAGAAAAAAAAATATTTTCAAACGGCCAAGTTCACCGATCGGGACTTGCGCCAAAGTCAACGTTAGCGGCTGATCAGTCTTTAATGAATTATGAATATTCGAATATTTTTCGTAAATAAACAAGGTTTTAGTAAAAAAAATATCATATAAATTTATAATATCAAATTACGGCAAAATGTTCCATCACAAATTTAAACATTTGTAGTGTTCTAAAAATAGACTTGTAACTGAGCAGGTATTATTGATTTATGCAAATTGATGTTGGCCCAGTACTAAGAATAGCAAATAAATACACATTGACGAACTTTTCCTTTCCTTGAATTTGCATCTTTTAAGAAGTCTTTTTTGCATTGTACAGCATAAAGAGGGAAAAGAGTGATCTAGTATATGATTTATTGGAGTAGACGAATGCATGATTACATTGTTCAATGTACGCAATTGATTCTATAACTTCGTGCGTATTTTAAATATATGTTTTTTATGAGATCCGGGAAAGAAACTGGCCTGAAATAAAATGATCCAATATTGATTTCAATTCAATTTGTAAAAGAAATTCCTAAGGTATTCAGAATTGAAAACTTACATGTATCAACACATTTAAGTTTTCGTCATTTTTTTCATTCCTTGTCCGTTTTACCGACACCAATAGTGACATTCCGTATATTGAAATAAGAAACCTCAAAATAATAAAATACGAATTTTCTTAAACAATCTTACAAATTTCCCTAAATCACTTAACTATGGTTCACCGTTTTTACAGGTAAACCAATTACGATCTCTTACCTGTTTTCCAATTAGGTTAGGTGATTTATGACCTCTGACCATGTGTCGATCATGCTTTGATTACCTACCATAAATTTGTCGGATTTATGATTTCTGACATGTCGGATCGGGACTATAGTAGTCACAAGTCCCTGGGCGTACTGTAACTGCTCTGACACCATAAGTCCAATTGCAACCAAACTTGGTATGGTTGTTCATTAGCATTCGGTGCTAAGAACTGATTTTTGATTCGTCGTAAAACATGGCCGCCATGGCTAAAAATAGAACATAGGGGTAAAATGCAGTTTTTTGCAAATAACTCAAAAACGGCTACAGATATCAAAATTCTGGCACATGGCAAAAGTGATCAGCACCTCAAGATCTACCAGCTCTGAAATTTTGAAGAAAATCCAACAACCCATGTAGGAGTTATTGCCCTTTTTAGCTCACCTGACCCGAAGGGTCATGTGAGCTATTGTCATCACTTGGCGTCCGTCGTCCGTAAACTTTTTAAAACGTTAACTCCTCTGACACCATAAGTCCAATTGCAAACTTGGTATGGTTGTTCATTAGCATTCGGTGCTTAGAACTGATGTGGGGATTTTTGATTGGTCGTAAAACATGGCCGCTGTGGCTAAAAATAGAACATAGAGGTAAATGGCAGTTTTTTGCAAATAACTCTTAAACGGTGACAGATCTACCGTACAAAATTTGTAACCGGGTCAACGTTGTAGGACCTTTCCTTCAGTGCCTGAAATGGGATAAACCAATTTACTGGCCCAAACCATATTTTATACAAAATTTCTTTATATGTTCAACATAATTTTTTCAAAAATATCTCTCGCCCAATTCAAAATCTACTGGCCATTGGCCAGTGGGCGAGTGCCTATTTCAGGCACTGTCCTTTGAGGAGTTATTGCCCTTGGAACGTCAAAATTGAGCATTTTAACTGCATTTCCTTATATTGAAAATGTTAACTCCTCTGACACTTTAAGTCCAAATGGAACCAAACTTGGTATTATTGTTTATTATTATTAGGTGTATAGAACTGTTGTGGGGATTTTTGATTGGTTGTAAAACATGGCCGCTGTGGCTAAAAATAGAACATTAGGTTAAACTGCATTTTTTTGCAAATAACTCAAAAAGGGTGACAGATTTTTAGATTTTGATTGAGAACAAAAGTGATCAGCACCTTTAGATCCTGTTTGATTGGTCGTAAAACATGGCCGCTGTGGCTAAAAATAGAACATAGGGGTAAATGGCAGTTTTTTGCAAATAACCCAAAAACGGTGACAGATTTTAAAATTTTGATAGGCAACAAAAGTGATCAGCATCTGAAGATCTACCAGGTCTGAAATTTTGAAGAAAATCCAACGACCCATGTAGGAGTTATTGCCCTTTTTGTGGATTTTTGGCAAATTTTGCACCTGTTTAGCTCAATATCTTGAAAACTATACAAGATATTTGAGAAATTTAAATTGCATATTGTTAAGCACATCAAGATCTACTAAATATGTAATAGGGTCAACGTTGTAGGACCTTTCCTTTGAGGAGTTATTGCCCTTAGAACGTCAAAATTGAGGCTTTAAAAAGCATTTCCTCGTTACATTGAAAATGTTAACTCCTCTGACACTTAAAGTCAAATTGGAATCAAACTTGGTACTGTTGTTTATTAGCATTAGGTGTATAGAACTGATGTGGGGATTTTTGATTGGTTGTAAAACATGGCCGCTGTGGCTAAAAATAGAACATTGGGTTAAACTGCATTTTTATGCCCCCGCGACGACATGTCGGGGGGCATTAAGTTTTACTCATGTCCGTCCGTACGTCCGTACGAATTTCCGTCAAGCTTTTCTCAGAAACCGTAAATAGGAATGACTTGAAACTTGGTAGGATGGTTCAGTATGACAAACTATATGTCCTAAGCGAATTTTAGACCTGTCGGACATTTACTTCCTGTTTGGGGCTGGATCAATACCAAAATCGACATGAAAATTTCCGTCAAGCTTTTCTCAGAAACTGTACATGGGAATGACTTGAAACTTGGTAGGATGGTTCAGTATGACAAACTATATGTCCTAAGCGAATTTTGGACCTGTTGGACATCTACTTCCTGTTTGGGGCTGGATCGATACCAAAATCAACATGAAAATTTCCGTCAAGCTTTTCTCAGAAACCATACATGGGAATGACTTGAAACTTGGTAGGATGGTTCAGTATGACAAACTATATGTCCTAAGCGAATTTTTGACCTGTCGGACATCTACTTCCTGTTTGGGGCTGGACTGATACCATTGATTGACATGAAAATTTCCGTCAAGCTTTTCTCAAAAACCGTACATTGGAATGATTTGAAACTTGGTAGGATGGTTAAGTATGATCAACTATGCGTCCTAAGCGACTTAAAGACCTTTCGGACTTCAATTTTTTATTTGAGGCCAGCGGGGGCATCCGTGTCCCATGGACACATTCTTTCTTTATTTTGCTAATAACTCAAAAAGAGTGACAGATTTTTGAATTTTAATTGAGATAAAAGTGATCAGCACCTTAAGATCCACAATATTGTCAGATGGTCCCCATATTAAACTTATAACCCTCTCAATGTCAAATGGATTTTGCCTAATAGCCTTTACTTCAGGCACATATGTCAGGTGAGCGATTCAGGCTCCTGGGAGCCTCTTGTTTGTTTGACCTTATGAACAATTTATTATTTTTATATATGATAAGCTTTGAGGTTTGAATATTATTTATTTTAAAGGTTTGTTACCCATTTAATGAAGCGCATTCAAAGAGGCCCAGTAAGAGGCATTTCTATAAAATTGCAAGAAGAAGAGAGAGAAAGGAGAGATAACTATGTACCAGAGGTTTGTACAATGTGAAAACTTTTAGTGGCAATACACTAAATTTGCAAAACATTCACAACTACCTTACACTGCATCTGTAAATCCACTACTACCTTACTTATGTTACTCTGTATCTGGTACATGTAAATGTTCGTCTTTAACCAGACTAAACTGCATATTAAACAGGGCTGAAAGAAAATTAAAAATTATACAAAACTAACAAAATGTTATCCTTTCTTGCAATGCTTGCCCATTTATTATACCCCAATTGCAAGAGAGGGGGCTACATTGTAATCACCTTGTCCAACTGTCTTTCTGTGTTGTTCAAACTTTTGAAATAGATTTCTTGGCTTCTACTTAAGGGATTGATCATAAATTTGGTACACAGCTTATGCATGATGAATTGTACTGTGCATCACCTTTCCAGGCCAATCATTTATCTACTTCTGGTTTTCTGAATGGTTGATTCCAGTGAGGGTATGCTTACCACAGTCCCTTGTTTAATATAGTTAAAAAGAAGAAAGATTAATTCAAGTAAATCTGCCCAAAGTTTCTGACAAGGAGCCTTCATATTGGACTAGTGCAAGCAAGACAATATTAGCCATGTGAATTTTACACTATTAACACATTTTCAAGTCAGAAGTTGCCACTTTGGGTTGAAACCAAAAGTTAAATTGAAATTTCCCGTCATCTCCACTGTACTTTCAAGGAGCAAAAACATAACTTGATACTGTCCTTTTGTTAAGCTATAGAAGTGCCTGTTTGTTTTATCAGAATCCTTAAAACTGTACACAAGATCTTTGTGTAATTTTACACTGTTATTATGGACATAATCAGGGTAATCATGAATGAAGTAGAGGAATACCAAAAGGACATTTGAATATTACCAGTCTGAAACAAAAGGCCAAGAAAATTATCAGTAGACCAAAAAAAATAATCAAAAAACATACTGCACGTCTCGATTAAAAGAAATCATTATGTTTGTTATAGAGCTTTGTACGAAGTCTATCTAAGGGATCAATTTTGAGAATCCTAGAATCTGTAGTATCTTTAATCTCTCAAGTACATTAGGATAATGAGAAGCAGAAAGTCTCTGAATAGAGGATTGTTGAGTGAAGGGGTATTTCAATAAAGGCTTATGATATTTAACACTCAGGGCTGTTCCATTAAAATTGATGTGGGGGGATGCAGTTTTTATGCCCCGCCAACTTTGTTGGGGGGCATATAGTTTTTCGGTCCGTTCGTCCGTCCGTCCGTCCTTCCGTCCGTCACACTTTAGTTTTCCGCACTTTTTTTCGACATCCTTGCATATATTCAAAAGATTTTTGGTATGTGAGTCTACCATGATGAGTTACAGGTCAAGTTCGAGTTTCGTTCCAGTGCACTGATTTTGACCTAAATTACGACCCTTGAACTTAGCAAATTTTGTAAAAATAAGTTTTCCGCACTTTTTTTCCACATCCTTGCATATATTCAAAAGATTTTTGGTATGTGAGTCTACCATGATGAGTTACAGGTCAAGTTCGAGTTTCGTTCCGGTCCACTGATTTTGACCTAAATTACGGCCCTTGAACTTAGCAAATTTTGTTAAAAAAAAGTTTTCCGCACTTTTTTCCACATCCTTGCATATATTCAAAAGATTTTTGGTATGTGAGTCTACCATGATGAGTTACAGGTCAAGTTCGAGTTTCGTTCCGGTCCACTGATTTTGACCTAAATTACGGCCCTTGAACTTAGCAAATTTTGTAAAAAAAAAGTTTTCCGCACTTTTTTTCCACATCCTTGCATATATTCAAAAGATTTTTGGTATGTGAGTCTACCATGATGAGTTACAGGTCAAGTTCGAGTTTCGTTCTGGTCCACTGATTTTGACCCAAATTAGGGCCCTTGGACTTAGCAAATTTGGTAAAAATAACAGTTTTATTTTATTTGCCAGCGGGGCATCAGTGTCATCTTGACACATTTCCTTGTTTTATTTTTCTGTTGGTTGGGGCTAAACTGCCCTTTTTTGTGAATGTGTAATATTTTTATTATGCCCCCGCGACGACATGTCGGGGGGCATTAAGTTTTACTCATGTCCGTCCGTCCGTCCGTACGTACGTACGTCCGTACGAATTTCCGTCAAGCTTTTCTCAGAAACCGTAAATGGGAATGACTTGAAACTTGGTAGGATGGTTCAGTATGACAAACTATATGTCCTAAGCGAATTTTAGACCTGTCGGACATCTACTTCCTGTTTGTGGCTGGATCGATACCAAAATCGACATGAAAATTTCTGTCAAGCTTTTCTCAGAAACTGTACATGGGAATGACTTGAAACTTGGTAGGATGGTTCAGTATGACAAACTATATGTCCTAAGCGAATTTTAGACCTGTCGGACATCTACTTCCTGTTTGGGGCTGGATCGATACCAAAATCGACATGAAAATTTCCGTCAAGCTTTTCTCAGAAACTGTACATGGGAATGACTTGAAACTTGGTAGGATGGTTCAGTATGACAAACTATATGTCCTAAGCGAATTTTGGACCTGTCGGACATCTACTTCCTGTTTGGTGCTGGACCGATACCAAAATCGATATGAAAATTTCCGTCAAGCTTTTCTCAGAAACCGTACATGGAAATGATTTGAAACTTGGTAGGATGGTTCAGTATGACAAACTATATGTCCTAAGCGAATTTTAGACCTGTCGGACATCTACTTCCTGTTTTGGTGCTGGACCGATACCAAAATCGACATGAAAATTTCCGTCAAGCTTTTCTCAGAAACCGTACATGGAAATGATTTGAAACTTGGTAGGATGGTTCAGTATGACAAACTATATGTCCTAAGCGAATTTTAGACCTGTCGGACATCTACTTCCTGTTTTGGGCTGGATCGATACCAAAATCGACATGAAAATTTCCGTCAAGCTTTTCTCAGAAACCGTACATGGGAATGATTGGAAACTTGGTAGGATGGTTAAGTATGATTAACTATGCGTCCTAAGCGACTTTCAGACTTCAACTTTTTATTTGAGGCCAGCGGGGGCATCCGTGTCCCATGGACACATTCTTTCTTTATTTTTATACATGTATTGGTGTCTTGAACAAAGTGTGTCCCCCCTCCCCCACATCAATTTAGATGGAACAGCCCTCATACTCATGCAACTTGTGCATTACACATGGTACATGAACTTGACAACTATGTTATTGTTTGAGGATTTTTTTTTTAGATCTCTTACATTGATCAGAATGATATAATTGAGGTTGACCCAGACACCAAGGAAATGTTAAAAGCTTTGGTAAGTTGAGGGAAAAGGGCAATTAAAGGATTTCATGGGTTTGATAAACAAAGGTAAAACTGATGACATCTATTTACATGTTGTATGCCAGATTTTTCAAAATAAACAAGTAGTTGTCTTTCAAAACATGGAAAAGTTGCATAAACTATTTTTAAGCTCGTCTGACCCGAAGGGTCATGTGAGCTCGGGTACAGAAATTAACGGTCACCCAATTTCAGCTGGGCAATTAGAAAATTGTTTCAAAGGGGCCCAGCTGGTGACTGAATCCTTGTAGAGCTGTTGGGGTATTGAAAGTTATTGACAAGGCCGAGAGACCCTTTAAGAGAAAGTTTTTTAATAACTTAATTTCAATATACATGTACATGTAAATATTTAGGGCCCCGCATCGAAGATGCAGACGCCCTATAGTTTTCACTTTGTCCGTCTGTCCGTCCGTCCGTCCGTCCGTCCGTCCGTCTGTCCGTCCGTCAACAATTCTTGTGAACACTAAAACTCAAAAACTATAAACACCACAGTTCTGAAACTTTGCACAGCTGCTAAGTAGCATGTCATGATGTGCATATTAAAATTTTGTGCAAATCTGATTAAAATTTTTGGAAAAAATCTTCATTTTTTATTGAAAATCACAGATTTTGAGAATTGGACTTTGTGAACACTAAAACTCAAAAACTGTTAACAAAACAGTTCTGAAACTTTGCACAGCTGCTAAGTAGCATGTCATGATGTGCATATTAAAATTTCGTGCAAATCTGATTAATATTTTTGGAAAAAACTTCATTTTTTAACGAAAAATCACAGATTTTGAGAATTGGCCTTTGTGAACACTAAAACTCAAAAACTGTTAACAAAACAGTTCTGAAACTTTGTTCAGCTGCTAAGTAGCATGTCCTGATTTGCATATTAAAATTTCGTGCAAATCTGTTTAATATTTTGGAAAAAACTTCATTTTTTATCGAAAATCACAGATTTTGAGAATTGGACTTTGTGAACAATAAAACTCAAAGGCTATTAACAATACAGATCTGTAGTTTCATATGCATTCCATGGAACATGCTTTAGTGGTTATAATTAAAGTTCGTATGATTTTGAAAACACTTAGATATTTTGCCGCGGGGCCCTTTCTGACTTTGTCAGTATTCTAGTTATCCTGTTGATCATGGCTCGTTTATCGGAAACAAAATAAATAATCTGATCCCTAAACCAATGTAATTTTCGAAACCCAGTAATGAACAATGTGGGTGTGTTTTTTTGTTAAAAACCAGAATGCACCGGCAAAGTTAGTTTTAAAAAAGAAGATTTAACTCAAAATGTGTACTATTCATTTGTTTAACTTTAAATAAGTTGTTGAAAATGATAAATATTAAACCCCCTGAAGACTGAAATATTTTCGAACTATGCCGATAAATAAATTTATAAAATAACGATTCCAATCATTCTGGTTTTGACAAAGAAATTCGACCGAATTATGACAATGAGGAAGGAAAAATGCTTACAATTAAAAAAAATGTGTTTGAATAAATAATACTTATTCTGTCATGTATCATGATGAAACTTGAATTTTCAGTTGAATCTCGGTATAACCATGAAAATCTTTTGCATGTGCTGTTTACATTGAAATAAAATGAAATGTCTTGATGGCTTTCACGAGATTGATCCTGGGTAGAAAACCTTTATGTAACAGAACAAATTTATGATTTTGGTCTTTACTTTGCAAACTGTGTTAATTTGATAGGTAAAATCTCCCCGGACTTTGAAAAATAATCAATTAAAAGGTAAATTTTCACTGTTTTACAAGCTTGCCTTTAATTTTAATTACGAATTTTAATCAAGGTACTTGGCTTGGCCGTTTTTACAGGTTAGCCATTTAATATGATTAAGGCCCTGCCTTTTTAGTGAGCATCGAAAATTCATTTATATTTTAAAAACAAAGTCATGTGCTCGACCCGCTAAGTGTAATGTTTAGAGGGAACTTTTAAAAAAGGAATTACGTGTAGAGGGTAGCAAAGTCTGAACACCCCCCGAATCATATGCATTTGAGAAAGTTGTTGTTTAAATATCTGGGATCAATAACTACTTATCAAAAATTCAGCTATGTGTGCAAATAATAAATCCTGTAACATTCTGGGATGACATTTAGCGGGGACGAAATTATCCCTTTATGGATTCCGTGACGTCATTTCCTTGTCAGAGTATTTCACACTTCTTCAGCAGACTTAAACAACATTCAGGTTTTGTGAGATTTTCTGAGTATCAGTGTTTAATTCGTAGCATTGGTAACAGAAGGTACATTAAGAAACCTGGCGGGAAAAAAAATGGTAAAGCAAAAATATTATGCAGGATTGAGGAAAGTGAGTTTTCTTACCTGATTTTTACCAAAAATGTTTTTATACGACCGCAAAAAATTTGCGGACGTATAATGGTATGATGCTGTCGTCGTCGTTGTTGTCTGTTAACTGTAGTGTATACACGATAACTTTAGTTCTAGTAATCCGAATGCAATGAAATTTCACAATGATATTCCTTACTGATGGATGAATGGGATTTATTTTCGGGGTCCCACATGTTTTGGTTTGAAATTAGGGGCCAAAAATGCTACTTTTTAGCTCACCTGGCCAAAGGCCATGTGAGCTATTGCCATCACTTGGCGTCCGTCGTCGTCGTCCGTCGTCGTTAACTTTTCTTCAAACCTCTTCTCCTCTGAAACGGCTGCACAGATTCAAACCAAATTTGGTCTGGTGGTACTTTAGGGTATCCCCCACAGAACTGATGTGGGAATATTTGATTCGTCGAAAAACATGGCCGCCGTTGCTAAAAATAGACCAGGGGGGTCAGACTACTGTTTTTGGCTTGTAAATCAAAAAGTATAAGAGATAGATGAAATCTGATGCCACACTACTGCTTCAGCATCAAAAGCTCTACAAAAGTCTCCATTGAGTGGAAGTTGTCAGATGACCCCTTATGGGAGTTACGGCCCCTTAAAGGTGAAAAATAGCATTTTTTCATGTTTTTGGCCTATGGAATGAAAACTATTGCAGATAGAGAGAAGCTGTTGCTTGCTTAAATGTTCAGCTCATTTAGCTCTACAAAAGTCTCCATAAGGTCAAAGTTGTCAGATGACCCCTTATAGGGGTTATGGCCCCTTAAAGGCAAAAAATAGAGTTTTTGGCCTATAGAATGAAAACTATTGCAGATAGAGAAAAGCTGTTGCTTGCTTAAATGTTCAGCTTGTTCTACACAAGCCTCCATAGGGTCGAAGTTGTCAGATGACCCCTTATAGGGGTTACAGCCCCTTAAAGGCAAAAAAAAGTGTTTTTGGCCTATGGAATGAAAACTATTGCAGATAGAGAAAAGCTGTTGCTTGCTTAAATGTTCAGCTCATTTAGCTCTACACAAGTCTCCATATGGTCGAAGTTGTCAGATGACCCCCTTTAGGGGTTACAGCCCCTTAAAGGCAAAAAATAGTGTTTTTGGCCTATGGAATGAAAACTATTGCAGATAGAGAAAAGCTGTTGCTTGCTTAAATGTTCAGCTCATTTAGCTCTACAAAAGTTTCCATAGGGTCAAAGTTGCCAGATGACCCCTTATAGTGGTTACGGCCCCTTTAAGGCAAAAAATAGTGTTTTTGGCCTAAAGAAAGAAAACTTTTGCAGATAGAGAAAAGATGTTGCTTGCTTAAATGTTCAGCTTAATTAGCTCTACAAAAGTCTTTTTAGGGTTGAAGTTGTCAGATGACCCCTTTAAGGGTCATGGCCCTTTAAAGGTGAAAAATAGTGTTTTTTGCTTTGGAATGAAAACTATCGCAGATAGAGAAAAGCTTTTTATTGCTTAAACATTCAGCTCATGTAGCTATACAAAAGTCTTTGAAGGGTTGACATTAAGACCAGGTGAGCGATTCAGGCTCCTGGGAGCCTCTTGTTTGTTTGTTGCCACGATAACTTAAGTTCTAGTCATCCTATTGCTTTGTACTTTGGCATTTATGTTCCTTGACATAAAAGGGTGAACGGGATTGATTTTGGGGGTACCCCTTATTTTGTTTAGAAATTAGGGGCCCAAAAGGGGCAAAAAATTCTAATATTTTATTATTTCCACCATAATCTTTGTTTCTAACTGGCTTATTGTTGTGAACTTTGTGAAGAATGTTTCTTACAATAAAAGAATGAATCTGATGAACTTTTGGGGGCCCCCTTTTTCCCCGTTATGAAATTAGGGGCCAAAATTGAAACTTTTATATCAATGGTCCGATTTTGAAAATTATTTTTGCATGTTTGTTCTTGTCAAATAGCAATACAAAATTGAGAATCAATTTTTGCGACCCCCCCCTTTTTTAGCTCACCTGGACCGAAGGTCCATGTGAGCTATTACCATCACTTGGCGTCCGTCGTCGTCGTCTGTCGTCGTCGTCTGTCGTCGTCGTCTGTTAACAATTTTTCAAAAATCTTCTCCTCTGAAACTACCAAACAGAATTTAATGAAACTTGGTATGAATGATCCTTAGGGTGTCCTGCACCAAACTTGTGTTTTGATTTTTAATCCGTTAAAAAACATGGCCGCCGTTACTAAAAATAGACTAGGGGGTCAGACTACAGTTTTTGGCTTATAAATCAAAAAGTATAAGAGATAGAGGAAATCTGAGGCCACGCTACTGATTCAGCATCAAAAGCTCTACAAAAGTCTCCATTTGGTCAAAGTTGTCAGATGACCCCTTATAGGGGTTACGGCCCCTTAAAGGTGAAAAATAGCATTTTTTCATGTTTTTGGCCTACAGAATGAAAACTATTGCAGATAGAGATTAGCTGTTGCTTGCTTAAATGTTCAGCTCATTTAACTCTACAAAAGTCTCCATAGGGTCGAAGTTGTCAGATGACCCCTTATAGGGGTTACGGCCCCTTAAAGTTGAAAAATAGCCATTTTTCATGTTTTTGGCCTACAGAATGAAAACTATTGCAGATAGAGATTAGCTGTTGCTTGCTTAAATGTTTAGCTCATTTAGCTCTACGAAAGTCTCCATAGGATCGAAGTTGTCAGACAACCCCTTGTAGGGGTTACGGCCCCTGAAAAATGGCATTTTTTCATGTTTTTGGCCTACAGAATGAAAACTATTGCACATAGAGATTAGCTGTTGCTTGCTTAAATGTTCAGCTCATTGAGCTCTACAAAATTCTCCATAGGGTCGAAGTTGGCAGATGACCCCTTATAGGAGTTACGGCCCCTGAAAAATAGCGATTTTTCATGTTTTTGGCCTACAGAATGAAAACTATTGCAGATAGAGATTAGCTGTTGCTTGCTTAAATGTTCAGCTCATTTAGCTTTACAAAATTCTCCATAGGGTTGAAGTTGTCAGATGATCCCTTATAGGGGTTACGGCCCCTGAAAAATAGCCATTTTTCATGTTTTTGGCCTACAGAATGAAAACTATTGCAGATAGAGATTAGCTGTTGGTTGCTTAAATGTTCAGCTCATTTAGCTCTACAAAAGTCTTCATAGGGTCGAAGTTGTCAGATGACTCCTTATAGGGGTTATGGCCCCTTATAGGTGAAAAATGGTGTTTTTGGCCTATAGAATGAAAACTATTGCAGGTAGAGAAAAGCTGTTGCTTGCTTAAATGTTCAGCTCATTTAGCTCTACAAAAGTATAGGGTCAACATCAAGACCAGGTGAGCGATTCAGGCTCCTGGGAGCCTCTTGTTGTTTATTAGCATTAGGTGTATTGAACTGATGTGGGGATTTTTGAATGGTTGTAAAACATGGCCGCTGTGGCTAAAAATAGAACATTGGGTTAAACTGCATTTTTTTGCTAATAACTCAAAAAGGGTGACAGATTTTTGAATTTTAATTGAGATAAAAGTGATCAGCACCTTAAGATCCACCATATTGTCAGATGGCCCCCTTATTAAACTTATAACCCTTTCAATGTCAAATAGATTTTGCCTAATAGCCTTTACTTCAGGTGAGCGATTCAGGCTCCTGGGAGCCTCTTGTTTCCCTTCTTATGTAATGAGGGGCCAAAAGGGACCAAAATCAAAACTTTTTTACTTGTGATCCGATTTTGAAAAAAAAAATTGCATGTTTGTTCTTGTCAAATAGTGGATACAAAATTGAGAATTAATTTTTGCAACCCCCCTTTTCCCCCTATTATGTAATTAGGGCCAAAATGGAAAATTTGTGGTCTAATTTTGATCTCCTTTCCAAAATAAATAATTCCTTTTAAATTGTAAGTGGAAAGTCCACCAAAAGCTGCATGTGTCAAAAACCTTTGTCAGTCCACCATGGGCTGCATGTGTCAAGAGCAATTGACTATCCATATTGGGCCTAAAACATACAGGGTTCAACATGTTGTGGTCGTATCATGCTGCGCTCGGCGAAGCTTTTTATTCCTTTTGGTGATTAAAAGTAAACAGCTTAAATTTTGGGTAAAAATTTTCATTTTTAGCTCACCTTGCTGAAGGCAATGTGAGATCACTTGGCGTCCATCGTCCGTCGTTCAACTTTTCAAAAATCTTCTCTGAAACCGCTTAGTCAAATGTAATGAAACTTGGTAGGGTTGTTCTGTAGTATGTGGTCTACAAAACTGTCGTTCGAAATTTTTATTCAACAAAAAACATGGCAGCCATGGCTAAAAATAGAACATCAGGGTAAATTGGAGTTTTTTGCAAATTACTTAAGAATTAACTGTAATAATTTTTTGGTTTATTGAACCATAAACTATATTTTTCATGGTGCACATTGAATAATCCGCAAAGCGGTTTATGTAGAATGTGCACCATTAAAAATTTAGTTTATTGCTTCTATAAACCACAAAAGTATTACAGTTAATACTTATAAATAAATTTATTGATATATTCGGCGCGAAAATTTAGAAAAATAATATTTTTTCTATGAAAATATAAAAAAATCGCTTAATTAAATCGTCATATTGATATTTACACCTGTCAATCACATTGCACGTGGCGTCCGTGCAACTGCAAAGTGTATATAAACTTCATTGTTGTATTCCTGTTTAAACTGGAATCGATAATACTTTTTTTCCGATAAAAAGCATAGTTTAAATGATCGTTAATCCAATCAAATTCTTTTGACTTTTAAAAAGTTTACAAGAAAATAAACCAAATTTTCTTTCAATGCAAATGCAACTAATAATTTTCTAAAATTTATTTATTCAAAAATGGTAACAGATATTAAAATTCTGTTTGTTTTATAATGATCAGCACATTAAGATCTACCTGCCCTGAAGTTTTGAAGAAGATCTGACAATGGTTGTAGGAGTTATTGCCCTTTTTCTGTTTCAAATTTTGCTCTTTTAAGACTAATATCTTGAAAAGTACGCAAGATATTTGAAAAAATTTAAATTACAACTGGTTAAGCACATAAAGATCTAAAAATTATGTAATGGGGTCAAAGTTGTAAGACTTTTCTTGATAGGAGTTGTTTTCCTTAGAACATTAAAATTGATAATTCCACAGAGTAGCAGTCCTTTGTTAAAATATCCAGCTTATAAGTATCATAGAATTCAAGGTTAGCGATTCAGGCTCCTGGGAGCCTCTAGGTCATTTTTGGGGTAAAAAGGTGGTTTTTTAAATCTCAGAAACTGGAATTCAAAATTTTTTGGGGTTTTTTGCCGAAAATGATCTGCATAATCCACTCGACATTCGGTGAAAATTTCAACTTGATAACTGTATTTTTTTATGATTTTCTGACTGAAAGAAATTAAGGTATAATTCATTTCCAATAGATATGCACAGTTTCTTTTTTCCATGAGTACATGTATATTAAAATTGAGTTGAAAATATAGAAAGAATGGTAAAAAATGAAGTCCGGGGATACCAGACTGAAATTCCTAATTTGTAGCCCTGACTAAAAATTTTGTACACAGCTTTACTACCTTGCCTCCCCTTTCCAGGTCAATTGGGCATCTACTTCCTATTTTCATAATGGTCAAGTGAGGGTATCCTTAGCATGACTTAGTGCAACCTCTTGTTAAGACTTGTCAAGTGAGCAATTCAGGCTTTGAATAGTAATTTTATATATTTTATTTCAGGACTTTGGCAATCTTCAAGGACTTCAGGTTACACAACCAGTATCTTCAGTACAGAGATTTGGTGGTGCTGGAAGGAACAATTAAATAAAGTGATGTGAACATTACATGTTATGAATTTGATTTGCCAATCGCTTACTCCTGGGCATAAAGTTTTTAACTCCATCCGTCACACTTAAGTTTTCCACACTTTTTTGCATCCTTGCATATATCAGTGATTTTTCTATCGCTCGTCACTTTCGTCATTGGTGAAAAGATATTCAAATTTGCAAAAAAATTAAACCATTTTTGCCTCTTCAATTTTCAAAGGTGTAGTCTGTAGAAAATTATCATTATTTTTTTACAATATTCAGTTAAAAACATTCGTCATTTAATAAACGACAGATTTAAATCTGAAGCCCTAAATCTGATTTATAGCCCCAAGCTAAGATCTGCATGTTTTGACAGTTAATTAACAGGTAATGGTTCAATCTTTTTTAAAAGTCTGTTTTTTGTTTCTTTCCACAATCCTAGTGTCTCTTGGATATTGTGAGATTTTAGTCCTTTTCCTTCAATTCTAACCCAAAGCAGTCGGTCTGATATGAGGGGGTTCAGTCTAGACCTTAACTTGTTGACTATCAGATTACGGCAATAGTTAATTTTATGTTAAAACGGCCGTTACGGCCGGCAATAGTATCACGGACATTCTTTTACCTAAGTTACCTACTTGATATTTTTATTCAAGATAAATTGTTATTGATTAAATGAAAAATTTGCAAAACAGACATTTTTTTATACGACCGCAAAAAATTTGCGGACGTATTATGGTATGATGCTATTGTCGTCGTCGTTGTCGGTGTCTGTTAACTTTTTAGTGTTTCCACAATAACTTTAGTTCCAGTTATCCGATTGCTATGAAACTTTACAATGATGTTCCTTACCATAAAAGGATGCATGGGATTGATTTTGGGGGTCCCCCCATTTTTTGTTAGCTCACCTGGACCGAAGGTCCATGTGAGCTATTACCATCACTTGGCGTCCGTCGTCGTCGTCTGTCGTCTGTCGTCGTCGTCGTCTGTTAACAATTTTTCAAAAATCTTCTCCTCTGAAACTACTAAACAGAATTTAATGAAACTTGGTATGAATGATCCTTAGGGTGTCCTGCACCAAACTTGTGTTTCAATTTTTGATCCGTCAAAAAACATGGCCACCGTTACTAAAAATAGACCAGGGGGGTCAGACTACTGTTTTTGGCTTGTAAATCAAAAAGTATAAGAGATAAATGAAATCTGATGCCACGCTACTGCTTCAGCATCAAAAGTTCTACAAAAGTCTCCATTTGGTCGATGTTGTCAGATGATCCCTTATAGGAGTTACAGCCCCTTAAAGGTGAAAAATAGCGTTTTTGCATGTTTTTGGCCTACAGAATGAAAACTATTGTAGATAGAGAAAAGCTGTTGCTTGCTTAAATGTTCAGCTCATTTAGCTCTACAAAAGTCTCCATAGGGTGGAAGTTGTCAGATGACCCCTTATAGGGGTTACAGCCCCTTAAAGGCAAAAAATAGTGTTTTTGGCCTATAGAATGAAAACTATTGCAAATAGAGAAAAGCTGTTGCTTGCTTAAATGTTCAGCTCATTTAGCTCTACAAAAGTCTTCATAAGGTCAAAGTTGTCAGATGATCCCTGATAGGGGTTACAGCCCCTTAAAGGTGAAAAATAGCGTTTTTGCATGTTTTTGGCCTATAGAATGAAAACTATTGTAGATAGAGAAAAGCTGTTGCTTGCTTAAATGTTCAGCTCATTTAGCTCTACAAAAGTTTCCATAGGGTCAAAGTTGTCAGATGACCCCTTATAGGGGTTACAGCCCCTTAAAAGCGAAAAATAGTGTTTTTGGCCTATAGAATGAAAACTATTGCAGATAGAGAAAAGCTGTTGCATGCTAAAATGTTCAGCTCATTTAGCTCTACAAAAGTCTCCATGGGGTCGAAGTTGTCAGATGACCCTTTTCAGGGGTTAAAGCCCCTTGAAGGTGAAAAATAGTTTTTTTTGCATGTTTTTGGCCTATAGAATGAAAACTATTGTAGATAGAGAAAAGCTGTTGCTTGCTTAAATGTTCAGCTCATTTAGCTCTACAAAAGTTTCCATAGGGTCGAAGTTGTCAGATTACCCTTTATAGGGGTTACAGCCCCTTAAAGGCGAAAAATAGTGTTTTTGGCCTATAGAATGAAAACTATTGCCGATAGAGAAAAGCTGTTGCTTGCTTAATTGTTCAGCTCATTTAGCTCTACAAAAGTCTCCATAAGGTTAAAGTTGTCAGATGATCCCTTATAGGGGTTGCAGCCCCTTAATGGTGAAAAATAGCATTTTGCATGTTTTTGGCCTATAGAATGAAAACTATTGTAGATAGAGAAAAGCTGTTGCTTGCATAAATGTTCAGCTCATTTAGCTCTACAAAAGTCTCCCTGGGGTCAAAGTTGTCAGATGACCCCTTATAGGGGTTACATCCCCTTAAAGGCGAAAAATAGCGTTTTTGGCCTGTAGAATGAAAACTATTGCAAATAGAGAAAAGCTGTTGCTTGCTAAAATGTTCAGCTCATTTAGCTCTACAAAAGTCTCCATGGGGTTGAAGTTGTCAGATGACCCTTTATAGGGGTTTAAGCCCCTTTAAGGCGAAAAATAGTGTTTTTGGCCTATAGAATGAAAACTATTGCAAATAGAGAAAAGCTGTTGCTTGCTTAAATGTTCAGCTCATTTAGCTCTACAAAAGTTTCCATAAGATCAAAGTTGTCAGATGATCCCTTATAGGGGTTACAGCCCCTTAAAGGTGAAAAATAGCGTTTTTGCATGTTTTTGGCCTATAGAATGAAAACTATTGTAGATAAAGAAAAGCTGTTGCTTGCTTAAATGTTCAGCTCATTTAGCTCTACAAAAGTCTTCATAGGGTTGAAGTTGTCTGATAACCCCTTTAGAGAAATGATTTTTCATGCTTAAACATTCAGCTCATTTAGCTATACAAAAGTCTTCATAGGGTTGACATCAAGACCAGGTGAGCGATTCAGGCTCCTGGGAGCCTCTTGTTTAGAAATTAGGGGCCAAAAATACTACTTTTTTGTTTGTTTCCACAATAACTTTAGTTCTAGTTATCCAATTGCTATGAAATTTGACAGTGATGTTCCTTACCATACAAGGATGAATGGGATTGATTGTGGGGGTCCCCCCTTTTTTTGTTTCGAAATTAGGGGCCCAAAAGGGGAAAAAAATTCAAATATTTTACTTGTTTCCGCCATAACTTTGGTCCTAGTTGGCCTATTGCTGTGAAATTTGTCAAGAATGTTTCTTACAATAAAAGAATGAACCTGATGAATTTTTGTGCCCCCCTTTTTCTCCGTTGTGTAATTAGGGGCCAAAAGGGGCCAAAATAAAAACTTTTTTATTTGTGGTCCGATTTTGAATTTTTTTTTTACATGTTTGTTCTTGTCAAATAGCGGATACAAAATTAAGAATTAATTTTTGCGACCCCCCTTTTTTCCCCCTATTACGTAATTAGGGGCCAAATGGGGCCATAATCGAAACTTTTTTATTTGTGGTCCGATTTTGAAATTTTTTTTTGCAAGTTTATTTTTGTCAAGTAGCGAATCCAAATTTGAGAATTTATTTTTGCGACCCCCACCCCTTTTTCACCTGTTACATAATAAGGGGCCAAAAGGGGCCGAAATTGAAACTTTTTTATTTCTGGTCCGTTTTTATACGACCGCAAATTTTTTGCGATCGTATTATGTTATGGCGATGTCGTTGTCGTTGGCGTTGTCGTTGTCGTCGTCGTCTGTAGACACTTTGGTTTCCGTGCGATAACTTTAGTTGTAGTATACCAATTGTTATAAAATTTTGATATGATGTATATAACCACTAAAGGAAGGTTCGTATTGCATTTTGGGTTTCTGGTCCCTACCATTTTAGAAAAAGGGCCAAAAGGGGCTAAAACGGGTGTATTGACAAAACGTCTGTAGAATGTTTAATTTTTCAACCGATTTTGATCATTCTTTTTTATTGTATTCCTCAATAAATTCTGTCAACAAAATGTAACAAAACCGTTGATGTTTCTTGTACCGTTACATTGCTATAAGGGGTCAAAAAGGGGCCACACCCAAAAAATCGACTTTTTTATTTATGGTCCGATTTTCAAAATCTTTTTTTCATTGGAATCCTTGTAAACATCCCTGCCTGCGTTTTTCAATCAGATTTGCAATATCTCATACCGTTTTCGAGAAATAAGGGGTCAAAGGGGCTAAAAACGCCATTTATAAAAGTTTGTCCAGGCAAATAGTTTTTTTACCAATATAAGTTGTATTGGGCCAGCCAAATGTTATGAAGTTTAAATATGATGATTATATCCACAAAAGGAATGTTGGTTTTGTATCTGGGGTTTGTGGCCCCTACTGTTTTAGAAAAAAGGGCCAAAGGGGCTAAAACGGGTGTATTGACAAAACTGTTGTAGAATGTTCATTATTCATTCAATTTTGAAAATTCTTTTTTTGTTGAAGTGCTCATAAAATTCTGTCTGCTAAACGTATTTCACCATTACATTGCTACAGGGGGCTAAAGACAGACCACGCCCATAAAATCAACTTTTTAATTTTTGGTCCGATTTTCAAAATCTTTTTTTCATTGGAATCCTTGTGAAAATCCCTGGCTGCGTTTTTCAATTAGATTTGCAATATCTCTTACCGTTTTCGAGAAATTAGGGGTCAGAGGGGCCAAAAACACCAATTTAAAAAGTTGTCAAGGCAAATAGTTATATACTTAAAATTAAGTTGTAGTTATTACATGTATATATCCATATTAGGCCTCCAATGTACAGAGTTAAACTTGTTGCGGTCGTATCATGCTGCGCTCGGCGTAGCTTTTTATTGAAAATTTTTTTTGCATGTTTGTTCTTGTCAAATAGCGGATACAAAATTAAGAATTAATTTTTGCGACCCCCCCTTTTTCCCCTTATTACGTAATTAGGGGCCAAATGGGGCCAAAATTGAAACTTTTTTATTTCTGGTCCGTTTTTGAAATTTTTTTTTGCATGTTTGTTCTTGTCAAATAACGGATACAAAATTAAGAATTAATTTTTGCGACCCCCCCTTTTTCCCCTTATTACGTAATTAGGGGCCAAATGGGGCCGAAATTGAAACTTTTTTATTTCTGGTCCGTTTTTGAAAATTTTTTTTGCATGTTTGTTCTTGTCAAATAGCGAATACAAAATTAAGAATTTGCGACCCCCCCTTTTTCCCCCTATTACGTAATTAGGGGCCAAATGGGGCTTTTTTATTTGTGGTCCGATTTTGAAATTTTTTTTTGCAAATTTATTCCTGTCAGGTAGCGATTCTAAATTAAAGAATAAATTTTTGGGCTGTAATCATAATTTTTAAAAAATTCTGGTTCGATTTTTAATTTTTTCCCCAAACATTATTCTTTTAAAGAGTAGAATACAACATTAAAAATTTATATTTTTAGCCCCTTGGTTGAAAGTCCATCAGAGAAGCATGTGTCAAAAACCTTTGTCAGTCCACCATGGGCTGCATGTGTCCAGAACAATAGACTATCCATATTAGGCCTAAAACGTACAGGGTTCAACATGTTGCGGTCGTATCATGCTGCGCTCAGCGAAACTTTTTATTTATTATTGATCTCGTCACTCAACACGACCGGAGATTTTTAGAAATATATCGTAAACCTACGGATAATTCTACTGTAATCTATTAGTATTTTATAGATTATTTTAAATTTTGAGCATCGGAAACTTCAAATCTATTGGCAGTTTGGTTAATTAATAGTCCACTTCGATCAGATTCACATACTGACTGATGGGTATTTATAGTCGCGACTAGGGGAAAGCCCCTCTGCGTCGACTTTTAATACCTAAACAGGTATAGACTCGCTATGTGCCATGGGTCGTCCAGCCCATGACACACCACCGCCAGTGTTAGCTGCTCCAGAGTATCCTTTGTTATCGCTGGAGCAGGGCCCGTCTTCCACCACGGGGAGGTACTGGTCGGAATTCTGGAAGACCAGATTCACATTACTAATTTTCTATTTTTATAACCAGTTCCAGGAATCGTAGGACAATAAGCCATTTGATTGGACGACTATTTAAAGCTTTATTTTCATAACAACTTTCGATTAGCCGATAATTTAAAGTACTCTATTTTTAGATAAGGGGAATTCAAATTATTATTCTAAAGTGTAGATAGACGCCGATGTTTAGAATGTGCACTACGGCCCGTCCCTTTTGTACTTCAGTGCGCCATTTTAAGCGCAAATTGCGCATGGCGCGTGGCCTTCCCATTCCCTGTATATGGTCATAATAACATGTGTTTGACCATCACTGATTGATTTTGAAATCAATTATGAATGAAATATTATTGACCAATCAGAGTAAGTTTATTTTCATAACCCGAAATCTACGCCTAACTACTTAGTATAGGGGTTATAATTGTCTTTGGGTTCGCATTACATGTTTTGTAAATAATAATGCGCGTAAAAATATATCCCTGCATAAGACATTGCAAAACGATAATTAATGAACAGATGAAAATATTCTGGAGACTGATTTTCATATAATTACTAATTTATTCGAATATGAGTTTGTATTACAGTAAATATCAAACATGTATATGCATTGAAGCTACGAATGTAGTAATATGTAAAAGTAGTCCACGAGGCTTCACTCTAACTTCGCCATTTTTAAGAGATAATTTTTTTGCATTGTTCATTAACCTCTTCAACATGTAGTTTAAGATTATACTTTTCAATTGTTAATTTTTTGAAATTATCTGTTCAAAATGTAGTACTCCAAAGTGGTTATGAACTTTGAACAACTTAAACTGACTATAAAACATGGCATTGTTTGTTTTGTTCTTTTATTAGATGTATCGATCTACTTCCTTGTTTATATATAAATCCCGGATATAAATATAGTAAATAAGTGATGGTTCGTCACGTGTGATTTTCCCTATCTGATTAATATCTAAATTAAAAAGGGGGGGGGGGTTGTGGTTTCATTCCTAACAAAAGTACAGTTTTATAGCATGATGTTTACAATGGGAATGGCGAAATTATTTAAAAGCATGATGAGCAGTTAGTTCAACACTTTTTGGGCAAATTTTATATTGTCAGCAGTAGCGGATCCAGGGGGGTGTCACCCGGTGCACGTGACACCCCCATGAGGTTCACAAATATATGGTTTCACTGGCACACTTTCTGTAATAAAATTAATTTGTATACAAAAGGTAACCTTGATGGCTACTTGTAAATTGCTAAATAAACATGCCATAGGTTAATTGCGCTTGTGACAACACTCATTTCATTTTTTGTTAATTAGGTTCTTTTGATCTTTGACCCGACATGTAAAGTTTTAACATTAGCCATCTACTTTTAAATAATGCCTAAAAATCTCTTTTAATTCTATAATTTGTAAAAATCCACAACTGTAAGGAAAAACGGTGTACATACAGCACTCGCATAATTATGTCGTTCTGCATGAATTCCAGCATTCTTGGAATACTGTTCAAAACTTTTTAAGGACGATTATAAATTAGTAAATTGCATATATGTGAGAAATAAATCAAAAATAACTTTTCCATATCAGACGAAACCTTGCTGCTCCCTGAAACATTGTACTCTTTGTTAAAAGAGAGTCGATATTTTTTGTAGTACAACAATCATGCATCTAAAAACCGTCTAATAGCCCTTTTACATATCTCACCAGGGACTTACTTTCTGGTTGTAAAATAACGGAATAGGTTTGTGAATAAAGGTAATAACAAAACTACCGAACTTGAATGATCAATCTCACAGTCCAGAGAAAATGACAAAAACGAATCAGTCATACCGGAGAATTGGTGGATCGCAATGGTCCTGACTTGGTACAGGCATTTCAAACGAAATGGTGGGTTAAACCAGGTTTTATGGCGCCTATAGCCCGCTATAAATCTTGTCGGTAAAAGTCAACTAAGCGCTCAGAAACATGACTGGGTGCGCACCATATGTTGTTATATGGAATACCGTGGTCGTAAGGCTACAATACGGAAAACGTGACCACTAACTACAACAGTAACATTCGAAATTTTCCTCCCCTATTGGTCTTGTGCACCCATTTCATCCACCTCATTATCAGATCAAAGTTCATTGTGTCACCCTTTCCATGTTGATCTTCTTGATGTTGCTCAAATCGTACTGTTTGGGAGTAAAGCAATTATAACTAATAACTAAATCTAGTTGTCCAAGAATTTTGCAACCTGCTTCTTAAATCTATTATAGATGAATGATAATTCAGCCACCATAAAGAGATCAATATATGACATTTGATTGCTGATTGCCTCTTAAAAAAGTCTTTGCTTTTTCATGACTTTTTCCACATTGCCCGTTTTAAAGCTTGGGATTTGACAATCAAACAACAAGTTTTGCACTTTTCATGTGTGGGTTGCAATCTGTAGCCAATGGCATGACCTCTAGTTATACTCTAACAAAAGAACTGGATTTGATCGACTTTACAATGGTAAGGTTCTATATTTTGTCATTTGGTGACACCCCCCTGACAAAATCCTGGATCCGCCCCTGGTCAGACACAATAAATTTCTATTAATGAACCATTGAGATGTACGGCATGTACACAATTTGTTTATAACTGTTAATAGCTAAATTTATATAAAATCTAAATCCCTCCATCGTAGTTTTGCCCTTTAGCTTGTTTAACCCTCTTTTGGAATTGTGGTTTTCCTATGTTTGCATGCTTCTAGTGCTGCTGATGAGGAATAAAATTGATCATTCCGAAATTGCCATATAGCTCAATTAATTGCAGTTGGAGTCGACAATATAACTGAAATATGTGTTATAGTCTCATGTTAATTTACTCCGTATCCTTTCATCAAGTATATCATAACAAAGGAACCTGTTACTAAAACAAATACTTATAACTAAAAATATATATATAAAACCATAGATGGCCATAGATATAATATATATTATATCTATGATAAAACCAATGACAAGTATAATATTTAATAAACCGGTCTACATATGAAACAGAAATATACATTATTAATTAGGAAATTCATCACGGTCTTGATCGGGTTATCACTGGATATGGTGACAACCATATCCTCTCTTGTTATAAGAGCTGATATAAATATTGATTTGTTTGTCAACCCACATGCTCTGACCATGTTGGCTAAAATGATAAATATTCTTATGTAAATATCAGAAAACTGAAAGTAAATATAAATGAAAGGATTCACCTTCATGAAATTATTAGTCCCCTACCGGCGAAAGCCGAAGGGGACTATAGGTTTGCCGTCTGTCTGTCATGGCTCAGTTTTCCTCACTTCTTTTCTAAACGCTTATAGATAATGAACTGATTTTTGGTATGTGAGTTAACCATGATGAGTTGAAGATCAAGTTTGAGTTTCGTGCCAGTCCACAAATTTTTATGGGAGTTATGGCCCTTTGAACTTTGAAAATTCACTTAAATTTCAGTTTTCTGCACTTTTTTCAAACGCTTACAAATAATGAACTGATTTTTATACGACCGCAAAATTTTTGCGATCCTATAATGTTATGGCGATGTCGTCGTTGTTGTCGTCGTCGTTGTCTGTGGACACTTTGGTTTCCGTGCGATAACTTGAGTAAATGTTGACCGATTGTTATTTTGATATGATGTTTGTTACCACTTAAGGAGGGTTGGTATTGTATTTAGGGTTTGTTGTCCCCTACCATTTTAGAAAAAAGGGCTAAAACGGGTGTATTTTGTCAAAACTGTTGTAAAATGTGTATTATTCATTTGATTTGGAAAATTCTTTTTTTATTAGCTCACCTGACCCGAAGGGTCAGGTGAGCTATTGTCATCACTTGGCGTCCGTCGTCCGTCCGTAAACTTTTTTTGTCCCCCGCCGCGCCGCGGAGCGGGGACATAGAAATGCCGGGCGTCCGTCTTTCCGTCCGTCACACTTTTTGTAAGCGCTCTCAAGGCTACAAATTTTGTTGGATTTTCATAAAATTCATTCCAAATGTTTATATCACTAATACCTTGGACAAGTTTGAAAATCAGCATTTTTCAATAATTTTCGTAGGAGTTATGGGACTTTGACCATAAAAACGACTGTTTTTTTTGCTAAACAGACCTTGTAAGCGCTCTCATCCCTACAGATGTTGACAGATTTTCATGAACTTTATACCAAATGTTTATATCACTAATGCCTTGAACAAGTTCGAAAATCAGCATTTTTTGATAATTTTTGTGGGAGTTAGGGGACTTTCACCATAAAAATGACTGTTTTTTTTGTAAAACAGACCTTGTAAGCGCTCTCAACCCTACAGATGATGACGGATTTTCTTGAAAATTATACCAAATGTTTAAACCACTTATACCTTGGTCAAGTTCGACAATCAGCATTTTTCGATAATTTTTGTAGGAGTTTGGGGACTTTGACCATAAAAACGATACTGTTTTTTTTTTTTTTTTGGCAAAACAGACCTTGTAAGCACTCCCATCCCTACAGATGTTGACAGATTTTCATGAAATTTATACCAATTGTTTATTTCCCTAATATCTTGGTCAAGTTTGACAATCAGCATTTTTTGATAATTTTTGTAGGAGTTTGGGGACTTTTGACCATAAAAACAACTCTGTTTTTTTTAAAACAGGCCTTGTAAGCGCTCTCATCCCTACAGATGTTGACGAATTTTCACGAATACCTGGGTCAAGTTTAAAAATCAGAAGTGTTCGATGATTTTTGCTTCACCAGCGGGGGACCCTGGAATTCCATTCTTGTAAACGTTAACTTCTCTGACACCTCAAGTCCAATTGCAACCAAACTTGGTATGGTTGTTCATTAGCATTCGGTGTTTAGAACTGATGTGGGGATTTTTGAAATTCTGGCATAGGGTAAAAGTGATCAGCACCTCGAGATCTACCTACCCTGAAATTTTGAAGAAAATCCAACAACCCATGTGGGAGTTATTGCCCTTTTTTTGGATTTTTTGCAAATTTTGCACCTGTTTAGCTCAATATCTTGAAAACCATACAAGATATTTGAGAAATTTAAATTGCATATTGTTAAGCACATCAAGATCTACAAAATATTTAACTAGGGTCAACGTTGTAGAACCTTTCTTTTAGGAGTTATTGCCCTTAGAACGTCAAAATTGAGCATTTTAACAGCATTTCTTCATTACATTGAAAACGTTAACTCCTCTGACACTTCAAGTCCAATTGGAACTAAACCTGGTATAGTTGTTTATTAGCATTAGGTGTATAGAACTGATGTGGGGATTTTTGATTGGTCGTAAAACATGGCCGCTGTGGCTAAAAATAGAACACAGTGGTAAATGGCAGTTTTTTGCAAATAACTCAAAAACGGTGACAGATTTTAAAATTTTGAATGGGATTAAAAGTGATCAGCACCTTAAGATCTACCAGCTCTGAAATTTTGAAGAAAATCCAACAACCCATGTAGGAGGTATTGCCCTTTTTGTGTATTTTTTTGCAAATTTTGCACCTGTTTGACTCAATATCTTGAAAACTATACAAGATATTTGAGAAATTTAAATTGCATATTGTTAAGCACATCAAGATCTACTAAATATGGTCAGGGTCAACGTTGTAGGACCTTTCCTTTTAGGAGTAATTGCCCTTAGAACGTCAAAATTGAGCTTTTAAAAAGCATTTCCTCATTACATTAAGAAACGTTAACTCCTCTGACACTTAAAGTTCAATTGAAACCAAAATTGGTATAGTATTTATTAGCATTAGGTGTATAGATCTGATGTGGGGATTTTTGATTGGTTGCAAAACATGGCCGCTGTGGCTCAAAATAGAACATTGGGTTAAACTGCATCTTTTTTGCTAATAACTCAAAAGGGTGACATATTTTTGAATTTTGACTGAGAACAAAAGTGATCAGCACCTTAAGATCCACCATATTGTCAGATGACCCCCTTATTAAACTTATGACCCTTTCAATGTCAAATAGATTTTGCCTAATAACCTTTACTTCAGGCACATATGTCCGGTGAGCGATTCAGGCTCCTGGGAGCCTCTTGTTCGCCACAGCATGATTCGGCTGTGATTGGGATTGATTGGTAGCCGTGTTCCTTCTTCAGCTTCAAAAGCTCTACATAAGTCTCCATTGGGTGGAACTTGTTAAATGACTCCTTATGGGGTTTCTACCCTTCTTAAAAAGGTAAAAAATGGCGTTTTTTGTCTCGCCTGCGAAGCAGAGCGGGACATAGGTGTTACTTTACCGGCGACGGCGGCGGCGGCGACGACGGCGGCGTTAACTTTTTGGAAAAGTTTTATGAGCACCTCCATATCTCAAGAACTATAGGTCCTGGGTTGATGAAACTTGGTATGCATATGCCCCAGTAGTAGCTTAGCACAGTTGCATCCCCATCTTTTGACCTTGACCTTGATTTTCCAGTTGAATGACTTTGACAATTTTCAATACATATAATAGCAATGAAAAAGTTTTGCGAGCACCTCCATATCTCAAGAACTATAGGTCCTAGGTTGATGAAACTTGGTATGCATATGCCCCAGCAGTAGGTTAGCTCAGTTGCATCCCCATCTTTTGACCTTGACCTTGATTTTCCGGTTGAGTGACTTTGATTATTTTCAATACATATAATAGCAATGGAAAAGTTTTGTGAGCACCTCCATATCTCAAGAACTATAGGTCCTAGGTTGATGAAACTTGGTATACATATGCCCCAGTAGTAGCTTAGCACAGTTGCATCCCCATCTTATGACCTTGACCTTGATTTTCCGGTTGAGTGACTTTGATTATTTTTATTGCATATATTTGCAATGTTTAAGTTCTATAAACATCTTTTGATCTCAGAAACTGAAAATCCATGTAAATTCAAAATATAGTGGAAGTAAGAAAGAATAAATGTTTCTGATGGTGCCGGCAGGCGAGACATACTTTAGTGTTAACTCTTGTCATGTTTTTTTTTTTGCCTTTAAAATAAAAAAAATATTGCAGATAGTGAAATGCTGTTACTTGCTTAAACCTTCAGCTTATTAAGCTTTACAAAAGTTTCCATTGGGTCGAAGTTGTAATTATATAGACTCCTTACAGAGGTTATTACCCTTTAAAGGTGAAAAAAAGCATTTTATGTGTTTTTGACTATAGAATGAAAACTTTTATAGATAAAGATGTTGCTTCCTTAAGCCTAAAGCTCATTGAGCTCTACAAAAGTCTCCATTGGGTCGAAGTTGTCAGATAATCCCTTCCTTTAAAGGTGAAACATTGTGTTTTATGTGTTTTTTTTGGCCTTTAAAATGAAAACGGTTGCAGAGAAAAGCCGTTGCTTTTGCCTTGCAGATTAAACCTATAAAAGATTATGAAAAGCTTTTGTTTGTTTAAATGTTTGGCTATATGTGCTCTAGAAAAGCCTTTATAGGTGGAAGTTGTATGATGATCCTTTAAATTATTGAAGTTTTTCGCGTCAAATACCCCAAAATGTCTTCATTCCATTACTCATTGAAGTCAGGTGAGCGATTCAGGCTCCTGAGAGCCTGTTGGTTAAAGTGACCGTTTTTTCTCGCCTGCGAAACAGAGCGGGATATAGGTGTTACTTTACCGGCGGAGGCGGCGGCGGCGTTAACTATGAGGACCTCCATATCTCAAGAACTATAGGTTCTAGGTTGATGATACCTGGTATGCATTTGCCCCAGTAGTAGCTTAGGCTTAGCACGTTTGCATCCCCATCTTTTGACCTTGATATTCCGGTTGAGTGACTTTGACAATTTTCAATACATACAGCTGTATATTAGGAATGTTAAGAATTTGCGAGCACCTCCATATCTCAAGAACTATAAGCCCTTGGTTGATATAACTTGGTATGCATATGCCCTAGTAATAGCTTAGCACAGATGCATCCCCATCTTTGACCTTGACTTTCTGGTTGAGTCTCTTTGATAAATTATTGCATATATAAGCAATGTTTTAAGTTCTATAAACACCTTTTGATCTCAGAAACTGAAAATCCTTATAAATTCAAAATATAGTGGAAGTAAGAAAGAATAATTGTTTCTGATGGTGCCGGCAGGCGATACTTACTTTAGCTTTAACTTTTTGTTTTAACCGAAGAAAACATACTAGTCATGTCATACTCCGCCATTTTGTATTCTATCTGTTATGTTAATTCTGACATTTCTATACATCCAACCAGTTATTTCATTGTTTTACATTAACTTAACCCGGCCAAGAGACTTTTACTATTTAAGTTTTAACTGTGCTAAATACTGGTTCTATGTAATAGGCTTTGGCCCCCAACAAAGGCCCATAGTTCATCGCCGTATTCCGCTGTAGAATGAAAATCGTGTCTCGGCTGCGGACCTGTTTTTAGCTCATTTTACCTATTGCCGTCACTTGTCGTCCGTTGTCTGTCCGTAAACTTTTCAAATATAAATAACAACAAAGTTCCAGACAATAAATTTTGCAACGCCTGACGCACGTTTCGTCTTTTCAAGACTCATCAGAGGCGCTCTACCAAAAGTTGACAATGCCAAACACTATATGACTATGAAGAGCATAGAATGATACCAAAAATGTCGAACTAATGACCAAGACCAACCAAAGCTTAACTCGTCTGACACCATACATCCAACTTCAACCAAACTTGGCACAGTTGTTTATGAGTATTAGTGCTACAAAACTATCGTTTGGAAAATTTGATTTGTCGAAAAACATGGCCACCGTTGCTAAAAATAGAACATAGTGGTAAATTGCATTTTTTTGCTAATAACTCAAAAACGGTAACAGATATCAAAATTCTGACAAGGGTAAAAGTGATCAGCACCTCAAGATCTTCCTGCCCTAAAATTTTCAAAAGCATCCAACAACCGATGTAGGAGTTATTGCCTTTTTTGTGGATTTTTTGCAAATTTTGCAACTGTTTAGCTCAATATCTTGAAAACTATACAAGATATTTGAGAAATTTAAATTGCATTTTGTTAAGCACATCAAGATCTACAAAATATGTCAAGAGTCAATTTTGTACGACCTTTTCTTTTAGGAGTTATTATACCCCACGCAACGAAGATGCGAAGGGTATAATGTTTTTGACTAGTCCGTCCGTCCGTCTGTCTGTGATCAATGTTTGTGATCGCAAACCCTCTTAAACTACTGAACAGAATTTAACGGAACTTGGTATGCAAGAAGTACACCATATGTAGTTGTGCATATTACAAGGATTTTGCAATCCACAAATGTTTGTGGAAGTTATTGCCCTTTTGACTTGGAAATTTGCAGAAAATCATGATTACAGTTTGTGAACGCAACTCCTCTTAAACTACTGAACAGAATTTTACGAAACTTGGTATGCAAGAAGTACATGTATACCATTTGTAAATGTGCATATTACCAGGATTTTTTTATCCGCAAATTTTTGTGGGAGTTGTGGGCCTTTGGACTTAGAAATTTGCAGAAAATCATGATTACAGATTGTGAACACAACTCCTATTAAACTACTAAACAGAATTTAACGAAACTTGGTATGCAAGAAGTACACCATATTTAATTGTGCATGTTACCTGGAATTTTATATCCCAAAATTTTTGTGGGAGTTATGGCCCTTTGGACTTAGAAATTTGACATACATGTTTTCAAATACTTGCACATTCACTTTTACAATCATTTAATATTATTGATTCCCGTAGCTTGATACTAATTCATTGATAGTCCAATAGCGGAACGCGTGGGGTATGTGAGCCTGCTCACTAAGGTTCTTTCATTGCCCTTATAACGTCAAAATTGAGCATCTTCTCGGCATTTCCTCATTACATCGAAAACATTAACTCTTCTGACACTTTAAGTCCAATTGGAACCAAACTTGGTATGGCTGTTCATTACCATTCGGTGCTTTAAACTGATGTCGATATTTTTGATTCGTTGTAAAACATGGCCGCCGTGGCTAAAATTAGAATATAATGGTAAAATGCAGTGTTTTGCAAATAACTCAAAAACGGCTACAGAAATCAAAATTCTGGCTTTTTGGTAAAAGTGATCAGCACCTCCTGATCTACCTACCCTGAAATTTTGAAGAAAATCCAACAACCCATGTAGGAGTTATTGCCCTTTTTGTTGATTTTTTGCAAATTTTGCATCTGTTTACCTCAATATCTTGAAAACTATACAATATATTTGAGAAATTTAAATCGCATATTGTTAATATAAAAAACGGAAGAATATGGAATATGTGCCAAAAAGACACGATCCACATATTCAAATGATTTTAATAAATGTACAAAAGCAAAATTTCACTGCGTGTGAAGCGCTTTTCTGGATTAACCTTCATCAGACACGCTAGAAGTAGAAAACTTGGAAAACCGGTAGAATATTAGATTTAATTTTAAAAATGCCAAAAAATATTACAACAATGACCAAACAGATAAATCTATCAATTTTTAAAGAAACAGCCAAACGTTGTTAAATTTTGGAAATATGTAAACTGTGTCGTTCCAACACATATTCCAGTACTCGAAAATATATAAGAGCATAAAACTGAAGAACGGGGAAGCTTTCTACGACCTCCACACGGCACTAAAGCCAAACTCTGAAATAATATAAAAAACGAAAGAATATGTGCCAAAAAGACACGATCCACATATTCAAATGATTTTAATAAATGTACAAAAACAAAATTTCACTGCGTGTGAAGCGCTTTTCTGGATTAACCTTCATCAGACACGCTAGAAGTAGAAAACTTGGAAAACCTGTAGAATATTAGATTTAATTTTAAAAATGCCAAAAAATATTACAACAATGACCAAACAGATAAATCTATCAATTTTTAGCTCACCTGGACCGAAGGTCCATGTGAGCTATTACCATCACTTGGTGTCCGTCGTCGTCGTCGTCGTCTGTCGTCGTCGTCGTCTGTTAACAATTTTTCAAAAATCTTCTCCTCTGAAACTACTGAACAGAATTTAATGAAACTTGGTATGAATGATCCTTAGGGTGTCCTGCACCAAACTTGTGTTTCGATTTTTGATCCGTCAAAAAACATGGCCACCGTTACTAAAAATAGACCAGGGGGGTCAGACTACTGTTTTTGGCTCGTAAATCAAAAAGTATAAGAGATAGATGAAATCTGATGCCACCCTACTGCTTCAGCATCAAAAGTTTTACAAAAGTCTCCATTTGGTCAAAGTTGTCAGATGATCCCTTATAGGGGTTACAGCCCCTTAAAGGTGAAAAATAGCATTTTTGCATGTTTTTGGCCTATAGAATGAAAATTATTGTAGATAGAGAAAAGCTGTTGCTTGCTTAGATGTTCAGCTCATTTAGCTCTACAAAAGTCTCCATAGGGTCAAAGTTGTCAAATGACCCCTTATAGGAGTTACAGCCCCTTAAAGGCGAAAAATAGTGTTTTTGGTCTATAGAATGAAAACTATTGCAGATAGAGAAAAGCTGTTGCTTGCTTAAATGTTCAGCTCATTTACCTCTACAAAAGTCTCCATAAGGTTAAAGTTGTCAGATGATCCCTTATATGGGTTACAGCCCCTTAATGGTGAAAAATAGCATTTTGCATGTTTTTGGCCTATAGAATGAAAACTATTGTAGATAGAGAAAAGCTGTTGCTTGCTTAAATGTTAAGCTCATTTAGCTCTACAAAAGTCTCCATAGGGTCAAAGTTGTCAGATGACCCTTTATAGGGGTTACAGCCCCTTAAAGGCGAAAAATATTGTTTTTGGCCTATAAAATGAAAACTATCGCAGATAGAGAAAAGCTGTTGATTGCTTAAATGTTCAGCTCATTTAGCTCTACAAAAGTCTCCATGGGGTCGAAGTTGTCAGATGACCCTTTATAGGGGTTAAAGCCCTTTATAGGCGAAAAATAGTGTTTTTGGCCTATAGAATGAAAACTATTGCAGATAGAGAAAAGCTGTTGCTTGCTTAAATGTTCAACTCATTTAGCTCTACAAAAGTCTTCATAGGGTTGAAGTTGTCTGATAACCCCTTATAGGGGTTACAGCCCCTTAAAAGTTTAATAATAGTGTTTTTTGATTATTTAAAATGAAAACTATTGCAGATAGAGAAATGATTTTTCATGCTTAAACATTCAGCTCATTTAGCTATACAAAAGTCTTTATAGGGTTGACATCAAGACCAGGTGAGCGATTCAGGCTCCTGGGAGCCTCTTGTTAAAGAAACAGCCAAACGTTGTTAAATTTTGGAAATATGTAAACTGTGTCGTTCCAACACATATTCCAGTACTCGAAAATATATTAGAGCATACAACTGAAGCACGGGGAAGCTTTCTACGACCTCCACACGGCACTAAAGCCAAACTCTGAAATAATATAAAAAACGAAAGAATATGGAATATGTGCCAAAAAGACACGATCCACATATTCAAATGATTTTAATAAATGTACAAAAGCAAAATTTCACTGCGTGTGAAGCGCTTTTCTGGATTAACCTTCATCAGACACGCTAGAAGTAGAAAACTTGGAAAACCGGTAGAATATTAGATTAATTTTAAAAATGCCAAAAAATATTACAACAATGACCAAACAGATAAATCTATCAATTTTTAAAGAAACAGCCAAACGTTGTTAAATTTTGGAAATATGTAAACTGTGTCGTTCCAACACATATTCCAGTACTCGAAAATATATAAGAGCATAAAACTGAAGCACGGGGAAGCTTTCTACGACCTCCACACGGCACTAAAGCCAAACTCTGAAATAATATAAAAAACGAAAGAATATGGAATATGTGCCAAAAAGACACGATCCACATATTCAAATGATTTTAATAAATGTACAAAAGCAAAATTTCACTGCGTGTGAAGCGCTTTTCTGGATTAACCTTCATCAGACACGCTAGAAGTAGAAAACTTGGAAAACCGGTAGAATATTAGATTTAATTTTAAAAATGCCAAAAAATATTACAACAATGACCAAACAGATAAATCTATCAATTTTTAAAGAAACAGCCAAACGTTAAATTTTGGAAATATGTTAACTGTGTCGTTCCAACACACACTGGGGTAAATGTGATATCCGTTACTGCAGCTACGGACATCCATGGACATTCGAAAATGGCGGACGCTGAATCGGGAAATAATTATGTTTATCGATTTTGCAATGATTATCCATCATTTTCCCGTAATTTATGTTTTGTTTGATGTGTTTTTTTTTTATTTGGAACTGAAATTCTGTAACAACTATTCAGTGATAAATCGCTACATTGAGAAATCAGCTGTACAAAAAACAGCGGTGATATGGGTAACTGACAAAAATAAAATTTTGAAGATGTCCGTAACTGGACATTGTGGATATCCGTAACTGGTATGACTAACATTATTGGAATGAACCTAAATATTCTGAAAAGTCATTAAAATTATTCAATGAGCTGTTGCGTGTTTTCTGTCAATAACACTTCATTTGGTAGATGGGATTCCTTCAATATATACTGCAGAATTGGAGATTAAAGAGACCACAGAATCAATTTGCTTCACGTCTTTCTTGGATTTGCACCTCGAATTTGACCCCGGTGGTCATCTCAGTACAAAAAATTGCGATAAAAGAGACGATTTTAATTTTCAAATTATTAATTTTCCAAATCTACAGAGCAATATACCTACTTCCCCTGCATACGGTGTTTATATTTCACAACTTATTCGATATGCCAGAGCTTGCACACATTTCACAGATTTTTTGATCAGACACCGATTTCTTCGTGACCGACTTTTGAAGCAGGGCTATAAGAAAATACGTCTCATACGATCCATAAAAAAATCTTTCTTCGTTATCAGCCACTTGTAGAAAAGTTCAAAATTAAGTTAAAAGATATGGTGGTTAATTGTTTTTAATTAGTCTTTGACTGGTCTGCTGTACTGAGATGATCAACTCAATATCCCTATTGTGTCTCACAACTATGTTGTGTTCTATGGTCATTACCGGATCCTAAGATCGCAATGGAAGAGGGAGGTTAAAAAAATAAAAGCTGGTTTAACCCACCATTTCGTTCGAAATGCCTGTACCAAGTCAGGACCATTGCGATCCACCAATTTTCCGGTATGACTGATTCGTTTTTGTCATTTTCTCTGGACTGTGAGATTGATCATTCAAGTTCGGTAGTTTTGTTGTTGCCTTTATTTATTGACATTAAAAGTCGATGACAAACGGCTTCCGTATGACATTCCTAGCTATAGTCTTTGTTGATTTTTTGTTGAAATCTTATATAGACTATACTACTTTAAATAAAGAAAATGATTTTTATTAGCCAAATAACAGCAGTAGCCATATGCATAGAAAATGGAATTCATGTGTACACTTATTCCAAATTCCATTATTTTCTATTATATATATTAGTTATAGGAATTCCAAAATTTAACAAAGATATTAACAAATTCTGGAGACTCTTTCTGTCCAGAACTAATAAACTGTCGCGCATGTTTTTAACAGGTGATAAACACAAAGCGCGGGACCTTTTAAAATAATAATAAAAAAGCTGATCAAAACTGTTACCAAGATAGCATAGTTATATAAAAAGATCCCGGCATAAAAAAGGCAAAAGACAATTTTATGGGCGGAGCGGCATGTACAGTGGCAGGTGCGCCCTTTTTGGATAACTTAGCTTGATCCCAAATTCCCGTAATATAGAAAAGACTTTTCCACAATTCCAGTTGAATTAATCATTTAATTCCCGAAAATCGAAAATGGCCAAATCCCGATGGGTTTTTGGCGAATTCCCGGCCTTCAAAATGGCTAATCCTAGATTACCGGAATAGGTCTTCTCCACCCTCACAATTGTATTAAAAGCACGGCATAACACATGCAAAGTTCTTTTTAAAAGAGTTCTTTCCACTTTTAGCTGAGAGGCTGTGACCTTAAATAACATATAAAAAATCCTTATGTGCGTTTTGTTCATTCATTCATTCATATCCTCTCTGGGCCCTTATGGACTCATGAGGCCGGACAATATCTTGCGCCATCCCTGTCTTTCGCTTGCCACGACTTCAGCCCTTTGCCATGTCTCCCATCCAACTTCCTTTCTCTCCTTCTCTACTGTTCTTCGCCAGGTGTTTCTAGGCATACCAGATTTCTTTTTCCCTTAGGTGTCCATGTCAGTGCTATTTTGTTGCTGCTGTTATTATCTATGCGCAGGACATGGCCAATCCATCTCCATCTGTGCACTTTGATGGTTGTAGACAGTGGTGTGGTCTCCGTGCGTGTGTATAGGTCAGTGTTGGAGATTTTTTCAGGCCAATGGATCTTTAGTATTCTGAGCAGGCACTTATACGATGGAAAGTGTCTAGTTATGGCCCGACCACGTATGTGGAGTCGGCCATATAGTTTTACCCTTGTTCGTCCGCCCGTCCGTACGTACATCCGTCCGTAACACTTTGGTTAAGGTCCATTACGCGGATACTAGATGTTTGGGGTCAATGATATTTCACCACCAGATGGGTCTTGGGTAGGGCTGCACCACTCACTAGAATTTAGGTCACTGTGACCTAAATTTTATGCATGAACAACTTCGGTTAAGTTCTTTGTTAAGGTCCATAACTTGGATACTAGATGGAGGGGGTCAATGATATTTCACTACTAGATGTGTGTTAGGTAAGGTGACACCACCCACTAGACATGAGGTCACCGTGACCTATATTTTACGCATGAATGACTTTGGTTAAGGTCCATATCTCAGATACCACATTTTGATGGTCGATGGTATTTCACCACTAGATGTGTCTTGGGTAACATGACACCACCCAATAAAAAATAGGTCACTGTGATCTATATTTTATGCATGAACGACTTCGGTTAAGTTCTTGGTAAAGGTCCATTACTTGGATACTAGATGTTGGGGGTCAATGATATTTCACCACTAAATGTGTCTTGGGTGAGGTGACACCATCCACTAGACATGAGGTCACTGTGACCTATATTTTACGCATGAATGACTTTGGTTAAGTTCTTGGTTAAGGTCCATATCTTGAATACTACATGTTAGGGGTCAATAATATTTCCCTACTCGATGAGTCTTGGTAACATGGCACCACCCACCAGAAATGAGGTCACAGCGACCTATATTTTACACATGAACACTTTTGATCAATTTCTTGGTAAAGGTCCATATCCCAGGTAATACACATTGAGAGTCAATGGTATTTCAAGAACGGGAGTGTCATCCTGTGGCTCATAGACACTTTTTTTAGTTATTTAATTTTTGCTTATTGTGGATCAGTGTAGGTAGGATATTAACATATAAGAAAAAGTGCTTTGGTCATGTTGGTGGAATATTATCATGATATTGAATTTTTGGGTTTTGTTTTTTTTATTAAACTACAATATAAAAGTACATGGATTCGTATGAGAAATATGAGAAGTATGAGAAGTGCCGGCCATAATTTTAAAATAAGTCGTATAATTACTTGAGTCTTTTCTGATAATGACCGGATTGCAACCGTTATACAAAAAGGTCATAATAATATTTATTTGAGACTAAACTTCATATGCTGAGATAATTTTAAACATAGATCGCCAATAGCAAACAGCTTCTAGAAAAAAACATCATTTACATCGATTCCGCCATAGTTCTGAAAGTAGAAAATATTTAAAACTACTGAAAATCTCTGAGAACTTGTTCAAATAAAATGCCAGAATGTCGGAAAATATGCATAGAATCGTTTCACAATTCGCCAGTTACGGATATCACTGAAAAGACATCTATATCAGTTACGGATATCAGTGCCAACCAGTTACCCATGTCACCGCTGTTTTTTGTACTGCTGATTTCTCAATGTAGCCATGTATCACTAAATAGTAGTTGAAGAATTTCAGTTCCAAATAAAAAAAATCACTTCAAACCAAACATAAATTACGGGAGAATGATGGATAATCATTGCAAAATCGATAAAAAGTAATTCAGCGTCCGCCATTTTGGAATTTCGATGGATGTCCGTAACTGCAGTAACGGATATCACATTTACCCCAGTGAACACATATTCCAGTACTCGAAAATATATAAGAGCACGTCAAGATCTACAAAATATGTAATAGGGTCAATATTGTAGGACCGTATCTTTAGGAGTACATTAGAACGTCAAAATTGAGCATTTTCACAGCATTTCCTAATACATTGAAAATATTAACTTCTCTGACACTTTAAGTCCAATTGGAACCAAACTTGGGATAGTTGTTTAATTATTAGCATTAGGTTTATGGAACTGATGTGTGAATTTTTGATTGGTTATAAAACATGGCCGTCATGGCTAAAAATAGAACATAGGGGTAAATTGCTGTTTTTTTTGCTTACAAGTTATTCCGCTTAGAAAAGGATCAATGTTAAATAGTATTTGCATTTTTAATAGTATTTGCCTAATATTCTATAGTCTAAGCACATAAGTCATGGAGCGATTCAGGCTCCTAGGAGCCTCTTGTTTTTAAGTAATAATATTTTTTTATCTTATTGTTACCGCTCATTATTGTTACCTGAAATGTGTTAACTTACAACGAGTTTTTACTTGCCTAGTATAATACACATGACACAGAGCGTGAAAACAATATTAAAATTTGATTTATAATTTTAAGTCACTGTGATATGTAGTTTCTGAGAAAATGTTGCAAAAATTTTCAATAATTGACCAGTAATGTTGAAAATTTACGAAGTCGGTAAACAGGAGGTAGATATCCAACTATTACGAATGTTGTGTTGCGGACGGAAGGACAGAGGTAAACCAGTATACCACCCTCTTCTTCGAAGCGGGGGTAAAATCAAGAAAAAGGGCAAATCACTCCTACATGGATGGTTACATCTTCAAAATTTCAGGGCAGGTAGATCTTGAGGTGCTGTACACTTTTGCTTTCCATCATAATTTTGATCTGTCACCATAATCAATTTACCCCTATGGTCTATTTTTAGCCATGGCGTCCATTTTTTTTTAACAAATCAAAAATCCAAGAATAGTTTTGTAGCACTCATGCCAAGAATTAACAATATTAAGTTTGGTTGCAATTAAACTTATGGTGTTAGAAGAATTAACGATTTTAATACAAAGAATAAAAACTGCAAAAATGGTTAATTATGACATTCTAAGGGGAATAACTCTAAAGGAACGAACCTAAAACTTCGATCTTGTTACAAACTTTGTTGATCTTAGTGTGCCTAACAATATGTTATTTAAATTTTTCAAATATCCTTTATAGTTTCGAAGATATTGAGCTTAATAAGTGCAAAATTTTGAAAAAATGAAGGAAAAGAGCATAAATTCCTACATGGGTCGTTAGATCTTCAAAATTTCAGGGCAGGTAGAACGCTTTTACCCTCTGCCAGAGTTTTAATAGTTGTCACAATATTTGAGTTATTTGCAAAAAACTGCAATTTATCCTTATGTTCTATTTTTAGCCGTGGCGGCTTTGTTTTTTAACAAATAAAAAATCCAGAAAACAGTTTTAAAGCACATATGCCAATTAACAACTGTACCAAGTTTGGTTGCAATTGGACTAATGGTGTCCAATAGCTCACATAACCCTTCAAGTCAGGTGAGCTGAAAACTATATTTTATATTTGAGAAATTTAAATTGCATATTGTTAAGGACATCATGATCTACAAAATACAATACCAAAACGGGTATAAAAACAGTTAATTTGGTTATGTTGTGTATCGATATTTCAAAGAATAACCTCTCATCAGCAGCATTTTAGTCAAAACGTCAAAAATCAAAAGTATTGAATGAAAAGTACTCAAAGAAAAAAGGTTCAAATAGGGGAACCAAATATAGCACCAGGATGTTGACCATGTGCAGTATAAGGAAAGAAACCTGGTGTTAAAAACAATTTAGAATCTAACAATCAGGAATTTCAATAACAATCCTATGAAGACTTTTGTATCTAGCTAAATGAGCTGAATGTTAAAGCAAGCAACAGCTTTTCTCTTCTGCTTTAGTTTTCATTCTATAGGCCAAAAACATGATAAACGTTATTTTAAGGGCCGTAACCCCAATAAGGGGTCAAATGACAACTTCAACCCTATGGAAACTTTTGTAGAGCTAAATGAGCTGAACATTTAAGCCAAAAACATGTAAAAATGCTATTTTTTACCTTTAAGGGGCCGTAACTCCTATAAGGGTCATCTGACAACTTTTTGATTTACAAGCCAAAAACAGTAGTATGACCCCCCCCTGTTTTATATCTAGTAACGGCAGCCATGTTGTTTGGACAGCGGTCACCATTTGTGCAATCTTGGTAGAGGACATCCCATAGATGAAGTGTGCAAAGTTTCAAAGTAATCCCTTTAGTCGTTTCGGAGGAGAAGATTTTCAAAGAAAAGTTAACGACGACGGACGCCAAGTGATGGCAATAGCTCACCTTCGGGTCAGGTGAGCTAAAAAGTTGCCCCTTTCCTCTTGCCTATGAAATTGACAAATAAAGAAAACAAGATTATTACATAGATGCATATGAAATACCGATTTTTCCCAGTGAAATAAAATCTGGTAAATTCACAATGTGAAATAACAAAAATATTTTCACTCTTGCGTCCTTTCCGGTCAAACTCAATTATGACGTCGTGAATTGTATTGCGTTGTCGTCATGACTCCTGTGGTCTAAATTCATACGCCATTCAAATAAATTTATTAAAAACTATTTATTAGCGGCATTTAATCTATGTAATAAATACGATAATCAATTAGGTCTCATGAATAACCAAAATATGATCACTCGTGCGGGAACGCACTGAGATTTAACTCGTGCGCGGAACAAGTTCCGCGCACTCGTATAAATCTGTGTGCGTTCACCGACTCGTGATCATATTTTGGTTATTCACTCGACCCAATTAATTATCCTATAAGTCTCCCAGGTGCATGAAACGCTCAACTGACTTAAATAATGCCTGAATTATAAGCTATTTGACATTGAAAGGGTCATAAAGTTAACATAATTTTGACGTTCTAAGGGGAATTACTCCTAAAAGAATTGGTCATGGATCCTGTAACAATTTTTGTAAGTCTTGATATGCTGAACAATATGCCTTCAAATTTCTCAAATTATATTAATAGTTTTCAAGATATTGAGTTTAAAAAGTACAAATTTTGAAAGAAAAAAAAATCCAAAAAAATGGCAATAACTCCTACATGGGTAATTGGATTATCTTGAAAATTTCAAGGCAGGTAGATCTAAAAGTATTGAACATTTTTGTTTTCCATCTGAATTTTCATATCTGTGACAATTTTTAAGTTATTTGCAAACAAGGAGCCCAGGAGCCTGAATCGCTCATCGGTCTTGATGTCATCCCTGTGGAGAATTTTGTAGAGCTAAATGAGCTGAACATTTAAGCAAGCAACAGCTTTTCTCTTTCAGCAGAAGTTGTCATTCTGTAGGCCAAAAACCTGCAAAATGTTATTTTAAAGGCCGTCTGAACACTTTGACTCTATAGAGGCTAAAGAGCTTAATAACTGAACATTTAAGAGGCTTGTTTAGGGTATATTGGGATATGGGATATCCACACATTTCCTTAGTGGGATACGGGATATTTGAGGCAAAACTTATTGGGATATGGAATATTTTTGTCAATTTTATTTACAGGGATATGGGATACTGGAAAAACATTTTTTTGGGATACAGGATATTTGATGAAAAATTTATGGGGATATGGGATATTGGTAACCCCCCTAAACAAGCCCCATTTAAGCAAGTAAACCACTTTTCTTTATCTGCTTAAGTTTTCCTTATATAAGCCTAAAACATGAAAACATGTTAATCTAGGGGCTGTAATCCCTTTAAGGGGTAATCTGACAACTTCAATCCTATGAATGCCTTTAAAGAGCTAAACGAGCTAAACATTTAAGCAAGCAACAGCTTTTCTCGATCTGCTATAGACCAAAAACACTATTTTTCGCCTTTAAGGGGCTGTAATACCAAAAAGAGGTCATCTGACAAATTCAACCCTATGAAGACTTTTGTAGAGCTAAATGAGCTGAACATTTAAGCAAGCGACATCTTTTCTCTATCTGCAATAGTTTTCATTCTATAGGTCAAAAACACTATTTTTCGCCTTTAAGGGGCTTTAACCATTTTCAGTGGTGCCCGGGTCATCTGATAACTTCGACCCTAAGGAGATTTTTGTAGAGCTATATGAGCTGAACATTTAAGCAAGCAACAGCTTTTCTCTATCTGCAATAGTTTTCATTCTATAGGCCAAAAAACACTGTATTAAGCCTTTAAGGGGCTGTAACCCCTATAAGGGGTCATCTGACAACTTTGACCCTATGGAGACTTTTGTAGAGCTAAATGAGCTGAACATTTAAGCAAGCAACATCTTTTCTCTATCTGCAATAGTTTTCATTCTATAGGCCAAAACACTGTTTTTCGCCTTTAAGGGGCTTTAACCCTTTTCAGGGGTGCCCGGGTCATCTGACAACTTTGACCCTAAGTAGATTTTTGTAGAGCTATATGAGCTGAACATTTAAGCAAGCATTAGCTTTTCTCTATCTGCAATAGTTTTCATTCTATAGGCCAAAAACACTTTTCGCCTTTAAGGGGCTGTATCCCCTATAAGGGGTCATCTGACAACTTTAACCCTATGAAGACTTTTGTAGAGCTAAATGAGCTGAACATTTAGACAAGCAACTGCTTTTCTCTATCTGCAATAGCTTTCATTCTATAAGCCGAAAACATGAAAAACGCTATGTTTTACCTTTAAGGGGCTGTAACCCCTATAAGGGGTCAGCTGACAACTTTGACCCTATGGAGACTTTTGTAGAGCTAAATGAGCTGAACATTTAAGCAAGCAACATCTTTTCTCTATCTGCAATAGTTTTCATTCTATAGGCCAAAAACACTGTTTTTCGCCTTTAAGGGGCTTAACCCTTTTCAGGGGTGCCCGGGTCATCTGACAACTTTGACCCTAAGGAGATTTTTGTAGAGCTATATGAGCTGAACATTTAAGCAAGCATTAGCTTTTCTCTATCTGCAATAGTTTTCATTCTATAGGCCAAAAACACTATTCGCCTTTAAGGGGCTGTATCCCCTATAAGGGGTCATCTGACAACTTTAACCCTATGAAGACTTTTGTAGAGCTAAATGAGCTGAACATTTAGACAAGCAACTGCTTTTCTCTATCTGCAATAGCTTTCATTCTATAAGCCGAAAACATGAAAAACGCTATGTTTTACCTTTAAGGGGTTGTAACCTCTATAAGGGATCATCTGACAACTTCGACCAAATGGAGACTTTTGTAGAACTTTTGATGCTGAAACACTATGGTGGCATCAGATTTCATCCATCTCTTTTACTTTTTGATTTACAAGCCAAAAAACAGTAGTCTATTTTTAGTAACGGCGGCCATGTTTTTTGACAGATCAAAAATCGAAACACAAGTTTGGTGCAGGACACCCTAAGGATTCGTACCAAGTTTCATTAAATTCTGTTCAGTAGTTTCAGAGGAGAATATTTTTTTTAAATTGTTAACAGACGACGACAGACGACGGACGCCAAGTGATGGCGGTCCAGCTGAGTTAAAAACTACAATTAACCCCTATGTTCTATTTTTAGCAATGACAGCCATATTATTTTACAAATGAAAAATCCTAACGACAGTTTTGTAGTACAGATGTTGATAAACAACTGCGCCAAGTGTAGATGTAATTGGATGTATGGTGTTAGACAAGTAAAGGATTTTATTGTAATGAGGAAATGCTGTAAAAATGGTCAATTTTGACGTTCTATGGGGAATTACTCCTAAATGGAACATCCTACAGCATTGACCTTATTACATTTTTTGTAGGTCTTGATGTGCTGAACAATATACAACATATAAATTTCTTCAATAACTTTAATAGTTTTAGATATTGAGCTTAAAATAGTCAAATTTTGCACACACAAAAATCAGAAAAAGGGTAATAACTCCTACATGAGTATTTTGGATTTTCTTGAAAAGTTCAGGGCTGGTAGATTTTGACGTGCTGATCACTTTTATCTTGCAAGAATTTTGATATCTGTAACCGTTTTTAAGTTATTTGCAAAAAACTAGTATTGGACCCCTATGTTCTATTTTTAGCCATGGCCACCAAAGTCCATATTTTTAAACGAATCAAAAATCCGAACGACGGTTTTGTACACATAATACCACTAAACAACTGTATCAAGTTTGGTTGCAATTGCACTTATGGTGTCGCACAAGTATGAAAAATTGTTAACTGACGACGACGACGACGGACGCCAAGTGATTTAACCTTATAGGTAAAAACAAGCGGAAATTTGGTTAAGCACTATTAAAAAGAGGAATATTTTGAAAATCGAACCCTCGATCGAACCCCCCCTTAAAATTTCTGGCTACGGGTATGAATCTATCGATTACGAAGCTCACGTCTTTGCGCATTATTGTCACTAAGTGGGAATCGACTTTAACATTTCAGTTGGCAAAACAGGTAAATGTTGATTTAGACTTTAAGAAAGATAAAATTATTCTGCTTAAAAAGGAAGCAAAGCAAAATTTTAAGTGCTCAATCCATGCAAAAAGAAGTCAAAGCCAGCATCTGAAGCATGCATTGTTTATAGTATCACTAGGTGCACCTACCCTACCAATACCAATATCATTGATGTGGCACTTGTCAGTAAGCAGAAATTGAATTTAACCATTCTTTTGTAATTGGTCATCTATGTAGACAATATAGGTCACAGCAAGCATCCAAAGCATTGTGCTAGCATCACTAGGTACAACTACCATACCAATATCATTGATGTGGCACTTGCCAGTAAACAGGAATGGACTTTAACCATTCTTCTGTAAGTGGTCATCCATGCGGAAAATATAGGTCACAGCCAGCATCCAAAGCATGCATTGTGCTAAGCATCACTAGGTGCACCTACCATACCAATATCACTGATGTGGCCCCTGTCAGTAAACCATTCTTCTGTAAGTGGTCATTCATGCGGAAAATATAGGTCACAGCCAGCATCCGAAGCATGCATTTTGCTAAGCATAACTAGGTGCACCTACCATATCAATATCATTGATATGGCACGTGTCACTAAGTGGGAATGGACTTTAACTTTTCTTCTGTGGGTGGGTCATCCATGCGAAAAATATAGGTCAAAGCCATCATCCGAATCATGCATTGTGCTTAACATCACTAGGTGCACCTAACCTACCAACACTTGTCAGTAAGCGTGTATGGATCTTAACCATTCTTCTGTAAGTGGGTGCGGACGCCGACGCCGACGGTATCACAGTGTGCCTCCCTCACTTTCGTGAGATAAAAATCCCCACATCAGTTCTATACACCTAATATTTATAAAGATCTATATCAAATTGGACTTAAGGTTGTAGAGGAGTTAGCGTTTATAATGTAATGAGTAAAAGCTGTGAAGATGGTCAAATTTGATGTTCCTAGGGGAATAACTCCTAAAATTAATGGTCCTACATCATTGACCCTACTACATATTTTGTAGATCTTTATGTGCTTAACAATATGCAATTCTAATTTCTTAATTATCTCATATAGTTTTCAAGATATTTAAGTTAATAAGTGCAAAATTATTATTTTTTCAAATCCAGAAAAAGGGCAATAACTCCTACATGGGTTGTTGTATCTTCTCCAAAATTTCAGGGAAAGTAGAACTTGCGGTGCTGATTACTTTTGTTATCCATTAGAATTTAAAAATCTGTTACAGATTTTTCTGATAAACCCCTATGTTTTATTTTAAGCGATGGCCGCCATGTTTTACAATCAACCAAAAATCCAAACATCACAACTAATGCTAAAAAAACAGTTGTACCAAGTTTAGTTCCAATTGGACTTAAGGTGTCAGAGGAGAACGTTTTAAAGGTAATGAGGAAATGCTGTGAAATGGTACGAGTATACAATTATGATCAATTATCGTCCCTGGCTTTTCGTGTCATACGAATATAGTCCCTAGAAAATAGTGCCTGTTTTAAAAAAAAATCTTAAAATAGTTTCTCAATAGCTACAGTTATTTAGGAGGTGAATTATTTCAGTTCATAGACCCAATGAAGTGTCATTAAAATTTTGGACCTCAATTCCTAGTGCAAATTTGATTTTTATCCACTGGAAAAAGGTCAAAATTTAGGACTTTAAGAATGTGAAAATTTGTAACAACACAAATTTAGTAAACCTTCTCTCTGGAAAATTGTTGAACAGATCAAATTTGAAGTCATTCTAATAATTTTTCAGGCTTATGACAAGGAGCAACTGGCAGTAAAAAAAATAAAGAAACAATTGATAATTTCTTTCTAAATGTCAAAAATGCTATAAAAGAAATGCATTGTAAATTAATTGTATACTCGGGCCAAATGGCCAATTTCAACGTTCTCACGTTCTAAGGGGAATACCTCCTGAAAGAATGGTCCTACAATGTTGACCTTATTACAAATTTTGTAGATCATGATGTGCTTCACAATATGCAATTCAAATTTTTAAAATATCTTGTATAGTAATTCAGCTATTGAACTTGTGCAAAATAAATTAATCAAGAACAAGGGCAATTACTCCTACATGGGTTGTTGGGTCTTCTTCAAAATTTAAGGGTAGGACGATCTTGAGGTGCTGACTACTTTTACCGCGCCAGAATTTTGCTATCTGTAGCCGTTTTTGAGTTATTTGCAAATAAAAAGCTACGCCGAGCGCAGCATGATACGACCACAACATGTTGAACCCTGTACGTTGGAGGCCCACTATGGATTGTAAAATGTTTTGGACACATTAAGCCCATGGTGGACTCACAAGGCTTATTGACACATGCATTCTGTGGTGGACTTTCAAATGCATATTTGATTTTTTAAATATATTTATACCAACATTTAAGGATCACTCTTGGTGGGTTTTTTTGGCCCCTTTGACCCTTTATTTCACAAAAAAGTAAGAGACATTGCAAATCAAATTGTGCAATGCAAGTAGGATTTTTAAAAGGATCCAATGAAAAATCGGACGACAGATTTTGACCCCCTGTAGCAAAGTACTGGAGCAAGATACAACACATTTTAATAGTTGACAGAATTATTTGAGGAATACAATGAAATATATTTTTATCAAAATCAGATGAAAAATCAAATGAAAACATTCTTCAGCAGTTTTTAAACATTCAATTTACCTCTTTTGGCCCCTTTTCTCTGAATCCTTAAATGCACGAGGAAGCTGCCTATAGTGGTTAGTAACATTACATAAAAACAACATAACAATTGGCCTGCTTACTACAACTTAAGATTTTGCATTAAACCATTTGTCTACACAAACTCTTATAATTGGCGTTTTTAACCCCAAAGATCTCAAAAAACGGCAAGAGATATTTCAAATCTGATTGAAAACGCAAGCATGCAGGGATTTGCACAAGGATTCCAATGAAAAAAAGATTAAAAAAAAACAAATAAACAAGAGGCTTCCGAGGAGCCTGAATCGCTCACCTGGCTTACAGTTTCGGTGTATATTTATAAAAGTTTGTGAACTAATGAAGATGTCTGTTCAGCCATAGACCTGGATATTAGAAATTTTCACACAGATATTCCTTAATCTTTTCTCTGTTTAATGCAATTTATTCTGATTAGTTTGAAAGAAAGGCATAAAAGTTTGAAAAATAAACTCATTTATAAACCAGTGATATTTTCAGACATATACTGGACAATTAACAAGTTACAAATCTATTCAATATACAGGTCTATGGTACAGCTAAATGACCTTATTGTGTAAGAAAATTAAGGCTTCCCTCTGCCTACAGTCCTTATCAAATTGTACACAAAAATCATGATGAAACCAATTTTTTTTTCATAAAAGAAAGCCTGAATTTCGCACTTAATATGTAGAATAAATGTCTAACATTCTTGACTCAAAGAGACCTGTCAATTTCAGGAACAAAGATTTTTTCAACTCTGAAATACTTATCTTCTACATTTTATTTCAAGGGACCATAATCCCTATCGGAGGTTATCTGACATCTTGTAGCTTTGTAGATATAACCATTTAAGCAAGTGACAGCTTTTCTCTATCTTTAAGAATACTTTGCCATGAACAATTTAAGCCAATGACCCAATAGCACTATCGAAGACAAAATGTCTGGCAAGTGAATGTTCTAAGTAGTTTTGCTAAAAATTTAGTAAAACCTTACGAAAACTTAAGAAATTCATGGCTTGGGCCAGTGTCTGGCCTAAAATGTTTATGGAATAGACTGTTTTAGAAATGCAAAACAACATGAAAGCCTTTAACAGATCTATTTTTTGTAAGAAATTTTATAAATTGGCATATCAAAGAAAACAGTAACAACTATTTTTTTCTACAATAACTTAATTATACATGTTTTATGTTCTGTTTTAAATTCAAATAGACTAAAAACATAACTAAGAAAATCTACTGCTTCTCAACTTTCAAGGACCATGTTACCCTTATAAGTGGTCATCTAACGTCGTCTTGAATCAACCAAATGGAGTTATATTTGATGAAAGTTTTTAAGCATGTAACAGCTTTCACTTAGCGTGGGCGTTACGGGATTTAACAAGAGGCTCCCAGGAGCCTGAATCGCTCACCTGACTTATGTGCCCGAAGTATAGGCTATTCAGCAAAATATATTTGACATTGAAAGTATCATAAGTTTAAATTGAGTGACTTTTGACACTGCAATGCCCAATTGGGGCCTCTTTGCTTCTTCAATAATCTGACAATATGGTTTAACTTAATGTAGCAATGATTAAGCAGAGTAATAACCTTTATTTTTTTCTGTAAACATTCTAAGAGGAATAACCCCTAAAATGAACCGGGGTTCATTACAATGTTGACCTATTTACATATTTTGTAGATCATGATGTGCCTAACAATATGCAATTTACATTTCTTAAATATCTCATATAGATTTCAAGATATTGAGCTTAATACATTTTTGTAAGCGCAAAATTAATAAAAATCAGGACTAGAGGCTCCCAGGAGCCTGAATCGCTCACCTTGTATTCGATGATACTTATATGCTGGATATTTTAACAAAGGACTGCTACTCTGTGGAATTATCAATTTTAATGTTCTAAGGGAAACTACTCCTATCAAGAAAGGTCTTACAACTTTGACCCCATTACATAATTTTTAGATCTTTATGTGCTTAACCATATGCAATTTAAATTTTTCAAATATCTTGTATTGTTTTCAAGATATAAGTCTTAAAAGAGCAAAATTTGAAAAAAAACAAGAAAAAGGGCAATAACTCCTACAACCATTGTAAGATCTTCTTCGAAACTTCAGGGCAGGTAGATCTTTATGTGCTGATCATTATTATCCAAATAGAATTTTAATATCTGTTACCATTTTTGAGTAATTTGCAAAAAAACTGCAATTTACCCTTATGTTCTATTTTTAGCCATGGCGCATGGCGGCCATGTTTTTTGTCGAATCGAAATTTCGAACGATAATTTTGTAGACCACATACTACTGAACAACCCTACCAAGTTTCATTGCATTTGACTAAGCAGTTTCAGAGAAGAAGATTTTTGAAAAGTTGAACAAAAAACTGTGAAAATGGTCATTTTTTACAATCCAAGGGGTATAACTCCTAAAGGAAGCATCCTACAACTTTGACTCTGTTACGACTTTTGTAGATCTTGATGTGCTTAGTCATATGCAATTTAAACTTTTGAAATATCTTGTATAGTTTTCAAGATATAGGGCTAAATAAGTATTTTTTTTGAAAAAAATCCAGAAAAAGGGCAATAACTCCTACATCGGTTGTTGGATCTTCTTGAAAATTTCTGGGCAGGTAGATCTTGAGGTGCTGATCACTTTTACCCTATGCCAGAATTTTGATATCTGTTACGGTTTTTGAGTAATTTCCAAAAAAATGCAATTAACCCCTATGTTCTATTTTTTGCCATTGCAGCCATGTTTTTTGTCGAATCAAAATTTCGAACGATATATTTGTAGAGGACATACTACATAACAACCCTACTAAGTTTCATTACATTTGGCCAAGCGGTTTCAGAGAAGAAGATTTTTGAAAAGTTGAACGACGGACGACAGACGACAGACGACGGACGACGGACGACGGACGCCAAGTGATGGCAAAAGCTCACATTGCCTTCGGCAAGGTGAGCTAATAAAAGGGCAACTACCCTTTCATGGGTTGTTGAAACCTCTTCAATATTTCAGAGCAGGTAGATCTTAAGGTGCTCATCACTTTTGATCATAATCAAAATTTTAAAATCTGTCACCGTTTTGGTGTTATTTGCAAAAAACTGCGATTTTCCCCTTTGTTCTATTTTTAGCCACAACAGCCATGTTTTACGACCAAACGAAAATCCCCACATCAGTTCTATACACCTAATGCATGCTAATAAACAACCATATCACGTTTGGTTCCATTTGGACGTAATGTGTCAGAAGAGTTAACGTTTTCAATTCCCTTTTTTCGTAATTAGTGACTTATCCCCCATTTACAAGAGTTATCCGGTATATTACATTGCAATGAATGGGAAACATTAGGTATTTATTTTTTTATAAATTATTTAATGGACTTATTGGGCCTAGTTAGGTTAAGAAAACATGCTAAATACATTTTTGAAAATAACTAAAATTAACTTTTAGATTTTTTTTTACCAACTAAAAAAAATGCAGATAAACTAAAATTGTCCCACAGTAACTAGTATAAAAAACCTCCTAGAAAGAGGAGATATATCTGCAAATGGGAGATAACTCACTATATATCAAAAGAGGAAATGCTGTGAAAATGCTCAATTTTGACGTTCCAAGGTACTCATAAAAGATAAGGTCCTACATGTACAATGTTGACCCTATTACATATTTTGTAGATCTTGACGTGCTTAAAGGGAAAGTTCACAAAAAAAATGAAAATTTGTCATATGATTTCTAATGTATTATCTAATTATGCTATAACATTTAAACTTTTATATTCAATTTAATAAGCTGACAAAAATGGAATTTTATTTTTTATCTTTTGGTTTCTGTCATTTTAAATTACAGAAAACATCTGAATACCACAAAGTCTCTTTTTGACAGTGACCCACCATTTACCTAATTATTGAATTGCCAATATATAATATTTTTGTGTGCATCTATGTTATGGCATTTTAAATAAGTGATAAATAAATCCTTATCAAAATTAACAAAATTGAGTTATTCTTTAATTAGTAATAATGATTTTTTGGTATAAAAATCAATTTAAATAGGTCATTTTTAATTATCTAAGTCATGTTGTGTTGTGATAATCTTGCAGATAAATCACATTATTGGTTTAAATGCTAGAATGAAAATATAATGATCTAGTACATAAACTTTGTCTGAATATTTGTATATTAGGTTTTGATACCTGTAGGTATTGATAATTAGAATTTCCTGTTTATTCCCCCCCCCAAGTCAGCTGTGACTAATTACATTTATGTTTACCTAACCATTACACAGGTACCTGCTGAGAGACAATGACAATGAATTCACATTAATTAACACTTTTAGCAAACCCAGTGGGGGATTAGAAAAAGAATGACATGTAATTTACATAATTAAATCACAATTATTTTCAATGAAATATGATGGCTTACACAACTTCTTTCTTAATAATAAATAAAAATAATATTTTTTTGAATTATAGAATTTAAATTTTAATTAATTGATTATAAAGTTCAATCTAAAAGAAAAAGATAATAGATCAATAAAACGTTTTTGAAAAGTTTTTTATATAGAAAGTAATTTGAAAATATCTTGATGACTTTTGATTATTTTAATTATTTTGTTGGTTTTTGGACGTACCACATGATCACTTAAACGTTTGAACTTATATGATTTTTTGCTACTCAGTAGAAATTCTGATTAACTGAAGTAGTCCCCTAATGTAGAGTAGGGGACTATTTCAAATAAATAATCTCAAATATCTTTGTTATAAGTTAAGATATGAGAGAAAAAATTTGCACACTGTTATAAAATATTGTTCTGAACAATTTAAGACCATATGTCAAAAATCGTGAACTTACCCTTTAACAATATGCAATTTATTTTTTTTTCAAAAAACTGCAATTAACCCTTATGTTCTATTTTTAGCCATGGCGGCCATGTCTTTTGTCGAATCAAAATTTCGAACAACAATTTTGTAGACAACATACTATAGACCAACCCTACCAAGATTCATTACATTTGGCCAAGCAGTTTCAGAGTAGAAGATTTTTGAAAAGTTGAACGACGGACGACGGACGGACGACGGACGCCAAGTGATGGCAAAAGCTCACATTGCTTTCGGCAAGGTGAGCTCAAAAGCTGTGTAAATGGTCAATTTTTCAATCTAAGGGGTATAACTCCTAAAGGAACAGTCCTACAACTTTGACTCTGCAACAACTTTTGTAGATCTTGATGTGGTTAACCATATGCAATTTAAATTTTTCAAACATCTTGTTTAGTTTTCAAGATATTGGTCTAAAAAGTGCAAAATTCAGAAAAAAATCAAGAACAAGAGGCTCCCATGAGCCGAAATCGCTCACCTGGTCTTGATGTTGACCATATAAAGACTTTTGTAGAGTTTAACGAGCTAAACATTTAAGCATGCAACAGCTTTTCTCTATCTACTATAGTCTTCACTTGTAGCCCAAAACATGAAAAACTAGAGGCTCCCAGGAGCCTGAATCGCTCACCTTGTATTCGATGATATTTATAAGCTGAATATTTTGCAAAGGACTGCTATTATGTGGAATTATCAATTTTTATGTTCTAAGGGAAACAACTCCTATCAAGAAATGACTTGAAACTTTGACCACATTACATAATTTTTAGATCTTTATGTGCTTAAATATATGCAATTTAAACTTTTCAAATATCTTAAGATATTACTCTACAAAGAGCAAAATTTAAAAAAAAGAACAAGAAAAAGGGCAATAACTCCTACAACCATTGTTAGATCTTTTTCAAAACTTCAGGGCAGGTAGATCTTGATGTGTTGATCACAATTACCCAAACAGAATTTTAATATCTGTTACTATTTTTGAACAATTTGCAAGAAAAATGTAATTTACCCTGATGTTCTATTTTTAGCCATGGCGGCCATGTTTTTTGTCGAATCAAAATTTAGAAAGACAGTTTTGTAGACAACATACTACAGAACAACTTTTTTAAGTTTCATTACATTTGGCCTGGCGGTATATCAGAAAAGAAGATTTTTGAAAAGTTGAACATTTAGAGGCTCCCAGGAGCCTGAATCGCTCACCTTGTATTCAAAGATACTATTCAAATATTCAAAGAAAGGGAAACAACTCCTATCAAGAAAAGTCTTACAACTTTGATTCCATAACATACTTTTTAGATCTTTATGTGCTTAATCATATGCAATTTAAATTTTTTCAAATATCTTGTATAGTTTTCAAGATATTGGTCTAAAAAGAACAAAATTTTGAAGAAAAAAAACAAGAAAAAGGGCAAAAACTCCTACAACCATTGTCACATCTTCTTCAAAACTTCAGGGCAGGTAGATCTTGATGTGCTGATCACTATTACCCAAACATAATTTTAATATCTGTTACCATATTTGAGCAATTTGCAAAAAACTTCAACTAACCCTTATGTTCTATTTTTAGCCATGGCGGCCATGTCTTTTGTCGAATCATAATTTCAAACGACCATTTTGTAGACAACATATTACAGACCAACCCTACTAAGATTCATTACATTTGGCCAAGCAGTTTCAGAGAAGACGATTTTTGAAAAGTTGAATGACGGACGAAAGACTGACGACGGACGCCAAGTGATGGCAAAAGCTCACATTGCTTTCGGCAAGGTGAGATAAAAAGCTGTATAAATGGTCATTTTTTCAATCTAAGGGGTATAACACCTAATAGTGCAGTGACAATTTAAAAAAAAACGTGCTTATTTTCAGAGTTTAATCAACCGGGTGGACACACGGCCAATTTTTGTTTTATTGCTTAGAGTATACCTTAGGGCAACTCTTTTGCCCGGTCGTAAAGATCCTATGGTGCAGATTTGTTTTTTTATGAAGAAAAAGGGGGCCTTCTGGTTTGGGGGAAATTCATGTGTTGACTTTGGTTTACAATTATTTTTATAGTTAAGAGGGCTAAATAGGGTCAAAATTTATAAGTGGTTCAGGTAGACTAGTATTTCACAATTTTTAAACTTTCTTAATGAAGCGTGTTCATTGTGATGTTTTAAATATTTTTCAAATTTAAAAAAGCCTAAAAAATTAGCAGATTTAGGTGTAATTCAGTTTTAATGACTCAATCCAAAGAGGTTTATGCCTGTATTTTTGTATTTCACTATTACATGTAAAATAGGATCACCTTAAAACATTAGGCTAATTTTTATCTATTTGTGTGTTCTACTTTTAAAGATATGTTTGAAAAATAAAGATGGTTCAAATCTGTCAAAACTTGTTTCCGGATTTCAGTTCCAAGAATGGCCGTTACGATTCAAAAGTTATAAAGTTTATTTTTGCGTGGGCGCCTTAGCAGCCCACGCAATTAGTATTAGAGAGGTTTGACAGGATGCTATGGAGGGGCACGTGACTTCGAGAATTGTGGGAAAGTGTCTCTAAGAAGGGAAGAGATAAAATGCTTTAGTAATTTAAAGCAATGGTGCCTCTAAGGGATAACGTCTCAGGTAAGGCGGTTATTTGTTTTTGATTGTACAAACATTCTCCAAGTGACATTGATCAGCCAGTGTATTGCAATATAGTTTTCAATAAATTAACAATTTGCCTGTGCATACATCGTACTTATAACAAGAGTTAACACTAAAGTATGTCTCGCCTGCCGGCACCATCAGAAACAATTATTCTTTCTTACTTCCACTATATTTTGAATTTACATGGATTTATAGTTTCTGAGATCAAAAGATGTTTATAGAACTTAAACATTGCAAATATATGCAATAAAAATAATCAAAGTCACTCAACCGGAAAGTCAAGGTCAAAAGATGGGGATGCAACTGTGCTAAGCTACTACTGGGGCATATGCATACCAAGTTTCATCAACCTAGGACCTATAGTTCTTGAGATATGGAGGTGCTCGCAAAACTTTTCCATTGCTATTATATGTATTGAAAATTGTCAAAATCACTCAACCAAAAAATAAAGGTCAAGGTCAAAAGATGGGGATGCAACTGTGCTAAGCTACTACTGAGGCATATGCATACCAAGTTTCATCAACCTAGAACCTATAGTTCTTGAGATATGGAGGTGCTCGCAAAACTTTTCCATTGCTATTATATGTATTGAAAAGTGTCAAAGTCACTCAACCGGAAAATCAAGGTCAAGGTCAAAAGATGGGGATGCAACTGTGCTAAGCTACTACTGGGGCATATGCATACCAAGTTTCATCAACCTAGGACCTATAGTTCTTGAGATATGGAGGTGCTCCCAAAACTTTTCCATTGCTATTATATGTATTGAAAATTGTCAAAGTCACTCAACCGGAAAATCAAGGTCAAAGTCAAACGATGGGGATGCAACTGTGCTAAGCTACTACTGGGGCATATGCATACCCAGTTTCATCAACCTAGGACTTATAGTTCTTGAGATATGGAGGTGCTCATAAAACTTTTCCAAAAAGTTAACGTGTCGCCGCCGCCGCCGGTAAAGTAACACCTATATCCCGCTCTGCTTCGCAGGCGAGACAAAAACAATAATTATTTTCTCCATCTGTGACCTGACATGCTAAACTTATCAATATTTGTCAGGCCCTCGACATATACGGTTGTAACCATGCTTTTAATCTGGGCACCTCTCAAAAATCTATGAATTACTAACTGACTGTTATTAATATTGTATTAAGAAAGAAAGTAAAATTTTGAGATCTTCCCTACCAAATTATAATAACATAGAAACATACAAATTATTACCTTAATAATTTGTATGTTTCAAAACCATAAAGGTTTTTTCTACACTAAAACTTTCTGATAAATATTTTCAAGCTAAACCAAATTTAGAATAACAAAATTGAATAATGTTTTCTATAAACATGTCACATAATCTCAAAAACTTCTTTTTGTAAAGAAAAGTCTTCTCAGAAAATGTAAATATTTTGAGATGACCGCGCTTGAAAACACTGATTTACAGGAAGTACAATTAATATGAACAAGATGTCTTGAAAATGGACATGGTGGAATGACCTAGTTATAGAAATCGATGAATGCAAAAAGTATCATATCTACCATGTCAACGGTTGGAGCTCAAAATTCGTTAACACAGCTTTTAAAAATCATTTGAAATAGTTAAACAAAGTCAATTTCAGTTAATAAATGTGGATTATAAACAAATATACATTAAATGTTTGTATCGAGGCGACTAATACTGAAGACTCTACAGCTATTTATAAAATTGATATAACGACCTATTTATAACTTTTGATTGCTAAAGTATGTATTGTTTATCCCGGGCCCATTCAATAGTTGTTTTGCTTTCCCCATATATAAAAGACAAAAAAATAAACAACAATATTAAAACGCCACCGTCGTGAACAGTGCAACCTACCTTTAGAGTTTTTAGTACAGTTTAAATGTTTTAAAGAGAGAGAAGTAAGCGATTTAATTTGACTTGACCTTAACTTTAACGGTACGCTGAAGGAAAAAAACAGTATGTCATATGTTACTTATTTTCATGTTTTGTTGCTTAATTGTTGTGTTCTTGTCTTAAGTCTCCATAGAGTGATCGCTTGTTTCATTGTTGAAGGTTTTTATTACAAACTATCAACGCTTTAAAAAATCACAGCAATAAAATTTTCTTGCCGTGGACAGGGATTAAATAAAACTGTTTTGGACATCCCTGCCGTGGACCAACAGAAAATAATTTTCTTACAGCATCCTTTTTAAAACGATTGTAGTGTTTTTTCTATGAAAAATGTGTGTTTCACTATATATTTATATTTCATTGTATCAAAAATGCGACGGACCATTTAAAAACAAGAGGTCGGATCAACTAGAGGACGGAAATACTACGGACGGAACAACTGAGAACGAATCAACCTGGGGAGGGACCAACCTCCAATCTTTCCTTTGAATAAATATTTTGTAATATGAACATATCGTTTTAAATGGAATATTTGAAATGATTGTTTTACAGCGTTTGTTAAAAATTTAACTTGAAAACGGTTCTTTATATTAGAATATGAAACTAACATAAAATCTCCATTGCCTGACACTTGCTTTTTTGAAAAGCTAATCTTGTATTTACACCGATGAAAACCATTTTCAACATCTGACCTAGATATATATGTATGTTACTGTTTACATAATATTTCGTCACAAGATAAACTTGTTAGCTGCGGAGTTCTGTACGGGATATTTATTTTGCAACTATTAGTAGAGGAATTTATTTTTAGAGAACAATAGCTTATAACAATGCTGTAACACGGCCGTCATTCGGGTAACAGAGGTTTTGGTCTGTTAATACAACAAAACCATAATGATAAATGCGCCATCGGTCTGTTAATTGAGTTGGGTCAAGTCCGTTTAAACGGAATCATCGTAAAAATATCTCAAAGTCATCATTATACAGCCGTGTCGTCCTATATTTGACGCATCGGGTAATGTGATGCACTGGCTTTATTTTTACGCTATCTTTTTTGCGTTTTTTACTAATAATTTATAATTTTGTGAAAAGTGAAGTGTTTTCAACCTTACAGTGCAAGAATTATGACAAAAATATTTTCTCCGACTATTTATCCACGAAAACGTGTTTTTGGCTAAGAACGTCAATTTTGACCCTATAAAAACCCTGCCGTACATCCTATTTTTTCCATTTAGGTGGTTAATGTTTTCCTTTTACAATTATTTGAAATGACCTCCGACTGTACAAACGTTGGTTGGTGTAGCTTTCGCAGAATATAGCCTGTGTGTCACAGGCAAGTCCGTAAAACAGGGGGTATAGTACTTTCGAGCATTTTTTTTTCGAGTTTGGGCCTAAGTCTCATATTAGAAAGTAAAACAGTGTCTAAAAGAAAACATGTTTTTCTGTATTTTTCGTAAATTAAACTTTAAATTTCACAAAAATATGGTTTCCGCACGATTACTAAAGAAAATTATAACCAAATCAAATGAAAATTTAGGATATTGATACATACCAGATAAGTGAGAACCCTATTGATCTTGAAGAATTTTTTGTTAAGGTCAATTAAGGCAGTTAAGGATATTCTTACTTCCATTTGTTCAAATTTACTACCCATTAACTGTAAGTCATGGGAACAATAATAACGTTTAGCTGTTAAGAAAACAAAAAAAAAGGACTTTTTCTACTGTAAATTTCCTGAAAACATTGATCAAGTTTCAATATAGTGCATACATCATACACTTAAGCTTGTAACTTAAAAGCTTCAAATAATACAAAAAGTGTAAGTCAGTGTAAAATTAAATCCACAAAAACTAACATATGTCAGTTTTTAAAAATAACATGCGCCCACGATTGCTTTTTGGAAGAAAAGCAACTTGTTTTACACATTTAAATCGTCTTAAACACATAGAAAATCCATTTTGCTGACAATAAATCATTATTTTTAGCAAAATACTCTTAAAATTAGTTTTTGAATGTAAATTATAATATTTTAGAAGTTTTTTTTCAAAATAACTTAAGACCAAACTATTTAACAATAAACCGCCATGGTCCTATAATGTGGCAATTTGAATGTCTTCAAAATTTTATTTATAGCTCGTCTTGTAATATATTGAAAACGTTTTAACCCTGGTACTTGCAAGTTTTCGACTGAATAATGACACTAAAATTAATAAAAATACTAGGAAGTCAGAGGTAAAATAGACGAAATTCCGAAACAACATTGTTTTCCCAAATTATTGCATTTGATTCCAACATAATAAACATGTAAAAGTATTAAATTCTAAAAGACAAACTGTTTATCCTCCGAAAAAAAGCCATGACAGAACAGTAATTCTTTGAAATATGCATGAAAATTGCATCTTATCCTCTGCTATATAGTCAGCAGTTCAACACGGTATCAAAGAAAAAAGAGAAAAAAGACAGACGTGGTTTCAAATCTGTCGCCTGGAAAACTGTGTTTTAGTGATAGTAAAGTCACATTGTTTAAAATATGTATTTCGATTCCACCAGACGTTTTCAAATTGTCCATAAAATTATAGAAAAAAAACTATTTTATTCCGGAAACAGTCATTTAGCAAAACAAAGATATATCGTCTCTGTGTGTGTTTCAATTTGATACACCTCGAGTGTACAGTTGTAACGGGGTTGCTCCCCTTCCTAGTAGATCTAAATAGCCAGCCTTATCCATGAACACGGAAAGTACTTCTTTGGTTCAGAGGTAGAGCGCCTGACTGTTAACCTAGAGGTCTCGGGTTTGATTCCCGGTCAGGACATGTCGATTTTATGAAGTAATTCATGCTCTCCGGTTACATTGACGCCCAACTAAAAAACCAACGGTGGTTAGAAGGATTCCTAGCCAGGGTTGTGTTGTGTTAAGAGTCATACATAAAGGTATGATGACTCTTGAGGAGGGGGAAGTGTAACGGGGTTGCTCCCCTTCCTAGTAGATTTAAATAGCCAACCTTTATCCCTGAACAGGGGAAGTACTTCTTTGGTTCAGAGGTAGAGTGCCTGACTGAAAACCTAGAGGTCCCGGGTTCGATTCCCGGTCAGGACATGTCGATTTTATGAAGTAATTCATGCTCTCCGGATACACAGTAAAGATATATGTTCTAATATTTAACAGATTACCACTATAGAACAGGAAAAGTCGGCAAACTATTTTTTGGTAAATTTATACCTATTATACAAACTTTTAATCCAGATTCACAAAAAAGCCCTTAAAATTTGAATCAAAGTTTAAGATATTTATTAGCACTAAGACTCCATTCGTTACAAAGACGAATTCTATGCCTCCCAACGACATTTCGAGAGGCATTAAGCTTTACCCATGTCCGTCCGTACGAACCATACATGATAATGATTTGAAATTTGGCAGCTAGGCCGGTGGCTATTTAGTATGACAAACTGTATGCTTTTCAGTCCGACAGTCGGACTTTTACTTTCTTGTTGGGACTGGATTGACATGATATAAATTTATGTTAAAATTTCCATCAAGCTTTTTTCATACACCGTACATAAGAATGATTAAAACTTGGTAGGATAGCTCAGTATCACAAAGTAAGTCCCAAGGGACTTAAGGATTTGTTGTTCTTCTACTCCTCGTATAGGGCATAGCAAGGGCATCCTTGCCCCATTCCTTCTCATACATATAGCTATATCAACAACAATAAATAAATCCATAGATTGATCAATCAGTGATGAGGGTTTAACGAACAATCTTACACACAGACTATTGCTAACTGTCAAAGCAGACTTTGATAAACTATATATTGCTGAACACCTATTCCAAATTTTACAATCTTCTATTGGTGCTTCTCACTAGCTGCCTTACTGATCGAGCTTGTATCGATAGATCTAAACAATGTGTTGATGGTCCTGAATCGGGATCTAAGTCTTTAACGTAAATGGTGTCCCCAGGTTCAAATCCTAGCGTGTCCAGATCCGAAATTTTAGCATTTACATGTCTTATAAGAGTAGCTGAACTTGTGCTTTTGGCCGAATCAAATATTTTGTTGTTGTTCTACACTTATATAGCCAGGTGACTTCGTTTAAGGTTGTTTTGCTTAGGCTATGTGCTCTTATAATTCAGCTGAAGTCCACTGCTTTTGAGAGGAACCGCCTTTGCACAGGGTAGTTTCTTAGTTAAACGTATGTCTTTGTTTGAATTGTCAGTGCATAAGATCTAAAAGCTGGGAACCATCTTTGATATGATCGGCCTTCAATGAATCTGCATGCAATAGTTGATCAACCCGTGTGCCTTCCACTGAAAAAGTGGATCTTGGTCTATTCTCTGTGGTACTGTTTTTTAAAGGCGATTTTTATAAATAAACTACACGAATCTAGAAAATATTGTTTAAAAAATATACTAGAATAACAAATAAAAGAATTTATACATATGTAAAAATAGAATATTCTAAAAAGTGATAGCAAAAACAAGCAACAACAAAACTCCAAGAACATTTACATTTTGTTATATTATACATATGTTATATGACCACTACCGGTATACAGTAAAGTCGACCATTGTTTGTAAGTGCATTAATTTGGGGAGGAGTGTTGAATAACTTATGTGACTTTTATACTTGTCTACTTGTTTTAGTTAATGTTATTCTTGTTGGATTTGACGTATTCTAAGTAAAAGAAAAGCTACAAATCGGTGATTGGTAAAGATGATAGAAAATTACACGATGTCAGGCCATGCATGACATGGGTATTTTATAAATGTAATGGTCTTCATAATTTTTGATAAAATCCTTGTTATAAGTTATCAACAAGATTGCTACGCGTAGTTATGTGTCCCCCGCCGCCGCATGAAAGTTGTGTGGTATGTAAATTCGATCAATATATTCTCTGAGAAACGATAGATATTGGTTGTTTCGGAGACGAAATCATTCAGTCTAAAAAAGGAAGGAAACCAATGAAGATAATTTGTTTTTGACAAAGTCCCATTCTTCAGAACCCTGTGTAACCGAGAAACTAAATATCCTATATTTTGACCTTTCTTCCCCGTTTCCATGGAAACGGCGACCATTTTGAAAATTTCACATATTGGATGATCACCTACTAATAGAACCCTATCAGTGTGTAAAGTTTCAGCAAAATCGGTTCACTAGTATCCGAGGAGTTGCACCCACAAAATCATTTGACAAAGTCCCATTTTCCGGACTGAAAAATCACAAATTCGTAAATAACTCGAAAACCGTAAATATCGCTTCAATTTTTTTTCCGTATTATTATAGAGTACCTTTTGCTCTATCAGCCTACAAAATTTCAGAACCCTGTGCACCTAAGTAATCGAGATATTGAATGTCCTATATTTTGACCTTTCTAACCTTTCTTCTCCGTTTCCATGGAAACGGCGGCCATTTTGAAAATTTCAAATATGGAATGATAGTACCCTATCAGTGTGTTAAGTTTCAGCAACATCCGTTCAGTAGTGTCCGAGGAGTTGCACCCACAAAAAAGTGTCGGACGGACAGACGGACGGAGACCATTACTAGGTCCCTCCGACGCGTTGCGGCGGGGGACAAAAATAGGTACACACTTTGAAAAATATTTTGCAATTGATAGAAATGAAAACAACGTTTATAATTATTCAGAACTTCCGGAATAAATATAGAAATTCGAAAAAATGCACCTAGAAGGAAAAGGGGCATAATTCAAGCAGTAACAGAGTTATGACCCCTTATTATTTACTCTGTTAATTTGGTATTTGCTTAAAGTATCTTAAAATATAAAAGTTTAAACAAAATCACAATCCTCTACTAAAATATAGGCATAAACTTTGAAATTTTACGAAAAATTGCATGCTGAAAATTTGACCTTTGACCTCTGATCACAGACTTTTGCACCACTTGTAACCTTTACGACCACTCAAAATGGATGGGGTAAAAATTAAGCTATCCAAAAAGGTATGTTTCAACCGTGTGTCAGGGTGATTGATTAAAATTTGAAATCGACTTTTGAACTTTGACTCTGCTACAACTGTGGTGCCTCGGCGTTGCTTGCCTTGCTTACAGTATAACCAACACTAAATGTTCCATCAGTTTATTCAACATAATTCATAGGTGACAGTGTGACATGAAGTTGATGATGAATGAGTGTGTGTGTACATAAGTAGCATGTGTGTGCGTAGGCGTATGCTTGTGCGTGTGTGTGGTAAATTACTGAAATTAAACAAAAACAAATATTTAAAAGAAGAAAAGGAGAAAATTAAAAACAATATCTTACTGCTATAATAACTCTAGAACTATCAAAAGGTGTAAAACTTTACCAAAACAATTAATCAACTTATGAAATTATGACAGTTATTGTGTTCCATACATTTTTTATTCGAACAGCATTCTAGTGCTATTGGTGTTTGCAAAATCTATTTTTAGAGTGGATATGTAGGAAATGAGGTCACGTGTCGGCCAACTTATCAAATCAATTGTAGATGAATAAATAGCAAAAATACAGTTGAATCAAACAGTACAGGTGTGAAATGCAATGGTATCTGACAAAATATGTACAAATCAAAACAACACAAACGATATACATGTAAATGATTAAACAGCGGTATCAAGGGAGCAGAGGTGAACGTGTGCTGACCGAATTATGTAAACAATGTGAAATGCAGAAAAATGAAAGTTTATCAAAATAACGTTAATTAACGACTTGAACTAAGACTAAAATGATGTAAAATGATTACTATGATAAACAAAATAATAAAATAAAAATGACTTACTCTGTGATGAGCTAATGATTAAAGAAATGAATGAAAATGTAGACAATAACAAACAGTGACCTGGATGACGTGTTAGGTAGCAGGTTCTTGATATAAACTACGGAAAGCATTTACGATAATAGTTAACTTCATCAAAAAATAAAAAATTCAAAAATAAAAATGAATAGGTAGCAGCACACTCCCCGTCTGATGCCTAAGCATCACTACAATCAAATATAATAAAAATGATTACAATAGATATCTACAAAAATGAATGTCCATATCAGAACACTTTAAATTGTCTTTTAATTACAGTCCATAATACTTCACAAAAAGTCTATTCACTGGTATTATGCATTAGTCACTAGATTCGGGACTCACTAGTAGAATGAGTTCGGATATCGGTCTTACATAGGTTACGGATTTACAGTTTTTGATTGTTCTGACTTTACATGAGCGTACTAAATTGTCATCTCCTCGGTATGCATCTTCCACTATTGCTAACGGTCATAGATAGCGCGGACAGTCATTCTCTTTTAGCAATACAACATCTCCAGATGAAACGTTTGTTCTTTGCTCAGTCCATTTTCTTCGGTATTGTAAAGTGTGTATGTATTCATTCCTCCAACGATTCCAGAATTGTTCGGCGAGATATTGAACGCATCTCCATTGCTTCGTATAAATGTCACTCTTTTGTATGGTATCTCCTAGATGAACGGATGGCGGAGGTTTTTGAGTTACTAATAAAGATGGTGACAAGGGATTTGGACTATCCGGATCGGTTGTCAGTGCCGTTAGGGGTCTAGAATTCATGATGGCCGACGCCTCCGCCATGAAGGTTGCAAGCATTTCGTGGGTCAATTTGTTCCTACGATGATCCATAAGAAGAGAGTCCAAAATACTACGGGGTACGCCTATTAGTCTCTCCCAGACTCCACCCATGTGAGACGCGTGGGGTGGATTGAAAATCCAAACGGCTTCATTACTATGAATGTATTCTTTTATGCGATCGTCTTCAACGTTAATAGCGTTTATTCCTAGATCATCAGTAGAGCCTACGAAATTGGTTCCTCGGTCAGATCTAAATATCTTGACGGGTCCACGGATGGAGACAAATCTTCTCAATGCCATAATAAATGATGATGAGCTTAGTTCGTCTAGAACTTCGATGTGAACGGCTCTCGTGGCTAAACATGTAAAAAGTGCAGCCCATCGTTTGCTATTGGCAAGTCCACCTCTCGTACGGCGACTAAATACTTCCCAAGGGCCAAAGCAGTCCACGCCAACATTTGTAAATGGGGGTCCCGGTTCTAGCCTATCAGCTGGTAAATCAGCCATTTTTTGTTCGCAGAATGGTGCTCTTAGTCTTCGGCATTTAACGCAATTTCGAATAATCGAAGAGATCATTGATTTTCCTTTAGTTATCCAGTAACCAGCGGTACGGATAGCTCCTTCGGTGATTTTTCTACCTTGATGTTGAGATTGATGATGAAAATGACGGATTATTAAGGCGGCGATATGTTGATTGCCGTTGATAAGTATCGGATTCATTTCATTTGATTGTAATTGTGAGTTCTTCAGACGTCCCCCAACTCTCAGTAGACCGTGTTGATCGAGAAATGGAGAAAGACTAACGATCGAACTTGACTTTGGAAGTTGTTTTCCACTAGATATACAGTCTATTTCTTCGCTATAAGTTTCATTTTGGACTTGACGAATTATTTCCCTTTCAGCTTGTTTGCACATTTCAACGGTGCAAGCGTTTGGACATTTGTGCCATCCTTTACAACCAATGTTCTTTCCGGTGAATGATTGAGCTAAATGCTTCAAAAATGCAATCGATTTAACAAGCTGTCTCCACGATGAGTATTTCTCGAAATGTTCGCATATCGAACGAAGATTGTCAATAGTGTCAGTTCTATTGGTTGAAACTTGTTGTCTTATCTCTGAGTCATTGTCGGGGTCCTGAAGATGATAAACTTCTTCATTTTCGACATCTTCATTTTTCAGTAGCAACTTGGGTCCATTTGTCCATTCGGAGTTCATTATGTCGTTTGCTCGCACTCCGCGCGTGCCTTGATCTGCTGGATTTTTTCCAGACGGTATGTACGTCCATTGAGATGGATGAGAGATCGCTCTGATCCTTTGTACACGATTGGCGACGTAGTTGTAGAAGCGTTTCGTCTCGTTGTTGATGTACCCGAGGACGATTCGACTATTTGAGTAGAATTTAAAATCGCTAAACGGAAGTTCCAGATGATTTGAGATTGTTGCTGCCATTTCGGTTGCTAATACAGCTGAACAAAGTTCTAGGCGAGGGATAGTATGTCCTCCTGAAGGCGATACTTTTGATTTTCCTAACAGAAATCCTAATTCGAACGGATTCGATGAATTTTTGGCTCGTATGTAGCTGACGGCAGCTATTGCTTTCTCTGATGCATCGCAGAATATATGGACTGACTTTTCACTCATTGTCCTGAACGATTCTGAGAATAGCGTGCGAGGTACTTTGAAAGTATTCAGATCTTGTAAAGACTTCGTCCAATTTCTCCATATGCTTGCCCATTCAGTTGGAAGAGGTTCGTCCCAATCACTGGTGTTTTTAATCAGATCTCTTTGTAGTAATCTTCCTTCGAGTACAACCGGACTAAGAAATCCCAACGGATCGAAAATTGAATTTATAGTTGAAAGAACGCCTCTTCTAGAGAAAGGTTTCTCATTTTCATCTAATTCAAATGTGAACAAATCTGATTCGAGATTCCACCGGATGCCAAGGCTATGCTGGGCTGGCAAAGCAGTTGAACAGTTGTCAAAATCCAGATTTTCAAGATTCTTGGCTAGATCGTTTGATGGAAAAGCACGTATAACGTCTTTGTTGTTCGACGCAATTTTATGAAGTCTTATATTTCCTTCGTCTTTGAGGACCCTTTGTGTTCTCGAAAGTAAATCAATTGCTTCATCTGCTGTTGGAGTTGATGCAAGGCCATCGTCAACGTAAAAGTTGTGCTCTACGAAATAGATGACGTCTGATTGACTCGAGTTTAATACTGAAGCACGTAGTCCATATGTAGCTATGGACGGTGACGCTGTGTTGCCAAATATGTGAACGCACATGCGGTATTCTACAAGCGGCTTGTCAAAATCATTATCTTGGTGCCACAAGAACCGTAGAAAGTTTCTATGACCCTCGTCTACCCGGAAGCTGTAGAACATCTGCTGGACATCTGCGACGACAGCTACAGGTTCTTGCCTGAACCTTAGCAATATTCCCAGAAGACTGTTCGTAAGATCCGGACCTGAGAGTAACGTGTCATTCAGAGAGGTACCATTATATTTTGCTGCTGAAGCGAATACTACTCTGACTTTATCTTTCTTCCTATGATCGTATACCCCGAAAATGGGCAGATACCAGCCTTCCTCTCCGGCCTTTAGAGGAGGTGCTCTCTCAGCGTGTTTGTTGTTGAACATATCTTCCATAAACTCAATAAAATGTTTACGTTTCACATGATCCTTGATGAGCGACTTGTCTAAGTTATGTGCTCGTTTCAAAACTTGATCGAAGTTGTTTATGAGTTTTGACCTATTCTCCTTAAACGGTAAAGGACATGTCCAGTTTCCTTTTTCATCTTTCTTCAAGTTAGATTCCATAAAAGTAAGAAAACGACGATCCTCAATCGATAGCCCTGGCGAGTTGTCATCCTCTTTGCGTTCAAATACGTCGTACTTTTCTTAAGGATTCTCTCGTAAATCAAACTGATTTGTGCATGGTTCAAACAAAGTGTTTCTCCCATCAGGAAGGACGTGAGTTTTGTGGACGGTGAGTTCATCGGGTACATGAACTTTGCCTAAACAGCTTTCCCCTATGATGCACCAGCCTAACGGTAGCCTTTGAGCATAAGGAGTGTTCATGGGACCGATTCGGTGGTCTAAGACATGATGGGCCTTGATGGCGTCGCGTCCTAGCAAAAGCATGATGCTAGCATCGTCGTCGATTGGTGGAATGTACGCTGCGATATCATGAAGATGTGGGAAGCTTTCGGCAACATCTGGGGTAGGAATTTCATTCCTGTTGTTTGGAAGATTATCGCATTCCACGATCAACGGAAGTTCTAAGTTGGAAGATTGATCTATTGAACGGAGTACTAAACCACTTAATCTCCTTCCTGCCTTCGATACTTCCCCAGCGCATGTTTTCATCGTATATCGAGAACTTTCGCCCTGAATATCAAGAGAGTCGAAAAGTTCGGGACTTGCGAGTGTCCTGTTACTTTGATCGTCGATCATGGCGTAGATACGAGTTGATTCGTTAGGTTTGTCTTTAAGATAAACATCTCCTAATATTATTTTGGAGCAAGATTTACCAGGAAATCTTCCACAGATTTTAGTACATTTATTGTCGATGTCGAGTGGTCCCTCCCCGCCATGAGACGTTGAAGCCTTCCGGATCTGATTGTGATCCTTCATTCCGCTACTTCGAATATTCTCAGCACCTTCAACATGTAGCCCAAAGCAGTGGTCTTTGCTGTTGCAAGTCTTGCACTGTAGGATAGCTTTACAATCTGCTTTGGAATGCTCGGTGGAGTCGCAGCAACGGTAGCACAACTTGTGTTCTTTCAAAAATTTATACCTCTCTGTGATCGGTTTGGATTGAAACGCTTTACAAACAGACAGTAAATGCTTAGTTAGATGTAATGGACATTTAATATCATTTTCGTTTGGCCTGTTGGTCTTAATTGGTGAATGGCTGGGTAGTTTCCTGTCTATTGTGTTCGTGGATCTTACGTGCACTCTGTCGGGTTGCCTACGAGGTTGAAAGTCCCGGCGAGTGACGGTCGTACTTGTTTCGTAATTGAAACTAGGATTGTTCTTTATCCTACTAATATCCTTCATGAAATCTACAAAGCAAATGAATGGTGGGTAGGCGACATCCTTGTTTCGCATGTAATTGACTGCTGATGACGTCCATTTCTCCTGTAGTCTAAAAGGTAACTTGTTTATCAACGGGGTAACACCAATGGATGAATCATAATGGCTCAGCAGCGGACGTAATTTGGGATTGCGCTTGTTTGACTCTATCTCTAAAGCAAGGTCGTATAAATCGTATAACTTCTTGTTATCTCTATCAGTTAGTTTCGGAAAACTATCGACTCTACGTTTTAATGATGCCTCCACCATCTCTGGGTATCCATAGCGCTCTTCGAGTCTTTCCCACACTCGTTTTAGTCCGAACTCTGGATCGGAAATATTAGCTGATTTGATATTGATTACATGTCTTCTTGACTCTGGGCTTGTCCACTTTCCCAAAAAGTCTAGCTCTTCAATGGGCGATGCTGAGAGTTCCTTCATTACTGTTAAGAATGACGATTTCCATGTTTGATATGTTTCAGGTTTGTCGTCAAAGTTAGAAAGACGTTCCAACAGAAGATCCTTCTTTAGCAAATACTTCGTTAAGTCGGAAGCTAATGACATTTGACTATACTCGACATTTTGCGTTCGTGGTTGAAAGGGTTCCGCCTTCACATTGAGCTGTTTATATTTCAAGATTGGAGGTTTGACTTCATTTACGGCTACCTCTTTATTTTCAAAATTAGCTATTGGTTCGTTTTGGTGCGACTGAATGGTGTCAATTGTATTCACATATTGCTGAGTTTGGAAATCGGCATCTACGGTTTGTTCTACATTGTAGTCGTCGAGGTTTTGTGAAGCTGTATCCCCTTCTAATTCGGATTCCAAGGCTTCAACTTCTGCCTTTGCCGCCGCAACTTCCTTCTGTTGGTTTAACAGAGCGAGATCGGCGTCTAGGTTGGCCTTTTGCTGCTTGGATTTGGCTCTAGCAATAGCTTCCTCTTCTTCGATTAAGGCTTTTTGCTTTTCAATTCGTGATACCTCTTCTGCAAACTCGAGCTTGACCTGAGATGAAGCCATTTCCGCTCGTTTGATCGCCAAGATCGAACTTCTCTTTGAACCAGAATTGGTGCTTCGACGTGATGTCGTCCGGTGCGTTGTGCTTCGTTTGGATTTTCCGATGTCGCTTTCATCGCTTCTGATTTCGAAGATGTGGTCAGACTTTGTGTCTTGTCGATCAGTTGTTTCATTGTATGGCTGACGACTTCGTCGATCGACTGCATTACCAGTTGGTGACTCTCCATTGCAGTTTGAAAGTCGGCTGCCATGTGTCTTTCCAGAAACTGCCTAAATTCTGAGGATAAATTGTTTGCCTTCTTGTATAGCCCTTCGAGGGATTCGGTTTGTTCCCTAATTGAAATTATGTCGGTTGTATCGTCAATGACATTTGCTATTTCATTTATCCTTTTCCGTGTGACATCTATTTGTTTTATGCGACTGGCTTGTTGTTCGGTGTAGTGCTCGAACCCTGCCGGTGTTTGATTTCTCACCCGTTTGATTTCTACGTTATCTGTTGACATCATTTCTTTATCTCGATTCTCATTAGATAAATTACTGTGGTGCCTCGGCGTTGCTTGCCTTGCTTACAGTATAACCAACACTAAATGTTCGATCAGTTTATTCAACATAATTCATAGGTGACAGTGTGACATGAAGTTGATGATGAATGAGTGTGTGTGTGAACATAAGTAGCATGTGTGTGCGTAGGCGTATGCTTGTGCGTGTGTGTGGTAAATTACTGAAATTAAACAAAAACAAATATTTAAAAGAAGAAAAGGAGAAAATTAAAAACAATATCTTACTGCTATAATAACTCTTGAACTATCAAAAGGTGTAAAACTTTACTGCTTTACTTTGCTTTTTACTTTTTTGCTGTTCTTGTTCATGTTTACCGGTTTTGTCGTTGCCTTTTCGGACTTTTGACACTAGAATGCCCCTTTGGTGCCTCTGCTTATCTCATGAACTTTAGAGAGAAACCAGAAGAATTTATTGGATATTTTTTATCGTGCAATTAAAGCCCAAAATCTAAATGTCAAATCCAGATTAAACCGGAATACAACCTATAGAATTTTGACTTTGCAGTTGCACGGACTCCGCGTGCTTTTTGATTGATAGGTGAAAATATTAATGCGCTAGATTGATTATCTGACTTTAAAATATGTTTGACTAAAAATTTAATTTCAATTTTTTTTTACGCGGAATGTATTTTAAAATTTATTTATAAGAATTAACTGTAATAAATTTTTGGTTTATAGAACCATAAACTTAATTTTTCGTGGTGCACATTAAACATAATCCGCTTCGCGGATTATTCAATGTGCAGCACGAAAAATTAAGTTTATGAAGCAATAAACCAAAAATTAATTACAGTTAATTCTTAAATAAACCATGGGTACAGTGGTGGATGTAGTATATAGACACTATATATAGTGTTATCAACAATGGGTACAGTGGTGGCTGTAGTCTATAGACGCTATGTATAGTGTTATTAACCACGGGAACAGTGGTGGATGTATTCTATAGACGCTATGTATAGTTTTATTAACCACGGGTACAGTTGTTGATGCAGTCTATAGACGCTATGTATAGTGTTATTAACCACGGGTACAGTGGTGGATGTATATATAGACGCTATGTATAGTGGTATCAACCACGGGTACAGTGGTGGATGTAGTCTATAGACGTTATGTATAGTTTTATAAAGCACGGGTACAGTGGTGGATGTATTATATAGACGCTATGTATAGTGGTATTAGCCATGGGTACAGTGGTGGATGTAGTATATAGACACTATATATCGTGTTATTAACCATGGGTACAGCGGTGGATGTAGTCTACAGACGCTATGTAAAGTGTTATAAACCATGGGTACAGTGGTGGATGTAGTATATAGACACTATATATAGTGTTATTAACAATGGGTACAGTGGTGGATGTAGTCTATAGATGCTATGTATAGTGTTATTAACAATGGGTACAGTGGTGGCTGTAGTCTACAGACGCTATGTATAGTGTTATTAACCACGGGAACAGTGGTGGATGTATTCTATAGACGCTATGTATAGTGTTATTAACCACGGGTACAGTGGTGGATGTATATATAGACGCTATGTATAGTGGTATTAACCACGGGTACAGTGGTGGATGTTGTATATAGACGCTATGTATAGTCGTATTAACCACGGGTTCAGAGGTGGATGTAGTATATAGACACTCTATATAGTGTTATTAACCACGGGTACAGTGGTGGATGTAGTCTATAGACGCTATGTATAGTGTTATTAACCACGGGTACAGTGGTGGATGTATATATAGACGCTATGTATAGTGGTATTAACCACGGGTACAGTGGTGGATGTATTCTATAGACGCTATGTATAGTGTTATTAACCACGGGTACAGTGGTGGATGTAGTCTATAGGGCGCTATGTATAGAATTTCAAACCATGGGTACAGTGGTGAATGTAGTCTATAGATGCTATGGATAGAGGTATTAACCACAGGTACTGTGACCGATGTAGTTTATAGACGCTATGTATAGTGTTATAAACCACGGGAATAATGGTGGATGTAGTATATAGACGCTATGTATAGTGTTATTAACCAAGGGAATAATGGTGGATGTAGTATATAGACGCTATGTATAGTGTTATTAACCAAGGGTACAGTGGTGGATGTAGTCTATAGACCCTATGTGTACTGTTATTTACCTTAGGTACAGTGGTTGATGTAGTCTATAGACGCTATTTTTAGTGTTATTAACCACGGACACAGTGGTGGATGTAGTATATAAACGCTATATATAGTGTTATTTACCACGGGTACAGTGGTGGATGTAGTCTATAGACGCTATGTATTGTGTTATAAACCACGGGTACAGTGGTGGATGTAGTCTATAGACGCTATATATAGAGTTATTAACCATGGGTACGGTGGTGGATGTAGTCTATAGACGCTATGTATAGTGTTATAAACCACGGGTACAGTGGTGGATGTATATGTAGACGCTATGTATGGTGTTATAAACCACGGGCACAGTGGTAGATGTAGTTACTAGACGATATGTATAGTGTTATAAACCAAAGGTACAGTTGTGGATGTAGTCTATAGACGCTATGTATAGTTTTATAAAGCACGGGTACAGTGGTGGATGTATTATATAGACGCTATGTATAGTGGTATTAGCCATGGGTACAGTGGTGGATGTAGTATATAGACACTATATATCGTGTTATTAACCATGGGTACAGCGGTGGATGTAGTCTACAGACGCTATGTAAAGTGTTATAAACCATAGGTACAGTGGTGGATGTAGTATATAGACACTATATATAGTGTTATTAACAATGGGTACAGTGGTGGATGTAGTCTATAGATGCTATGTATAGTGTTATTAACAATGGGTACAGTGGTGGCTGTAGTCTACAGACGCTATGTATAGTGTTATTAACCACGGGAACAGTGGTGGATGTATTCTATAGACGCTATGTATAGTGTTATTAACCACGGGTACAGTGGTGGATGTATATATAGACGCTATGTATAGTGGTATTAACCACGGGTACAGTGGTGGATGTATATAAAGACGCTATGTATAGTGGTATTAACCACGGGTACAGTGGTGGATGTAGTATATAGACACTATATATAGTGTTATCAACAATGGGTACAGTGGTGGCTGTAGTCTATAGACGCTATGTATAGTGTTATTAACCACGGGAACAGTGGTGGATGTATTCTATAGACGCTATGTATAGTTTTATTAACCACGGGTACAGTTGTTGATGCAGTCTATAGACGCTATGTATAGTGTTATTAACCACGGGTACAGTGGTGGATGTATATATAGACGCTATGTATAGTGGTATCAACCACGGGTACAGTGGTGGATGTAGTCTATAGACGTTATGTATAGTTTTATAAAGCACGGGTACAGTGGTGGATGTATTATATAGACGCTATGTATAGTGGTATTAGCCATGGGTACAGTGGTGGATGTAGTATATAGACACTATATATTGTGTTATTAACCATGGGTACAGCGGTGGATGTAGTCTACAGACGCTATGTAAAGTGTTATAAACCATGGGTACAGTGGTGGATGTAGTATATAGACACTATATATAGTGTTATTAACAATGGGTACAGTGGTGGATGTAGTCTATAGATGCTATGTATAGTGTTATTAACAATGGGTACAGTGGTGGCTGTAGTCTACAGACGCTATGTATAGTGTTATTAACCACGGGAACAGTGGTGGATGTATTCTATAGACGCTATGTATAGTGTTATTAACCACGGGTACAGTGGTGGATGTATATATAGACGCTATGTATAGTGGTATTAACCACGGGTACAGTGGTGGATGTTGTATATAGACGCTATGTATAGTCGTATTAACCACGGGTTCAGAGGTGGATGTAGTATATAGACACTCTATATAGTGTTATTAACCACGGGTACAGTGGTGGATGTAGTCTATAGACGCTATGTATAGTGTTATTAACCACGGGTACAGTGGTGGATGTATATATAGACGCTATGTATAGTGGTATTAACCATGGGTACAGTGGTGGATGTATTCTATAGACGCTATGTATAGTGTTATTAACCACGGGTACAGTGGTGGATGTAGTCTATAGGGCGCTATGTATAGAATTTCAAACCATGGGTACAGTGGTGAATGTAGTCTATAGATGCTATGGATAGAGGTATTAACCACAGGTACTGTGACCGATGTAGTTTATAGACGCTATGTATAGTGTTATAAACCACGGGAATAATGGTGGATGTAGTATATAGACGCTATGTATAGTGTTATTAACCAAGGGAATAATGGTGGATGTAGTATATAGACGCTATGTATAGTGTTATTAACCAAGGGTACAGTGGTGGATGTAGTCTATAGACCCTATGTGTACTGTTATTTACCTTAGGTACAGTGGTTGATGTAGTCTATAGACGCTATTTTTAGTGTTATTAACCACGGACACAGTGGTGGATGTAGTATATAAACGCTATATATAGTGTTATTTACCACGGGTACAGTGGTGGATGTAGTCTATAGACGCTATGTATTGTGTTATAAACCACGGGTACAGTGGTGGATGTAGTCTATAGACGCTATATATAGAGTTATTAACCATGGGTACGGTGGTGGATGTAGTCTATAGACGCTATGTATAGTGTTATAAACCACGGGTACAGTGGTGGATGTATATGTAGACGCTATGTATGGTGTTATAAACCACGGGCACAGTGGTAGATGTAGTTACTAGACGATATGTATAGTGTTATAAACCAAAGGTACAGTTGTGGATGTAGTCTATAGACGCTATGTATAGTTTTATAAAGCACGGGTACAGTGGTGGATGTATTATATAGACGCTATGTATAGTGGTATTAGCCATGGGTACAGTGGTGGATGTAGTATATAGACACTATATATCGTGTTATTAACCATGGGTACAGCGGTGGATGTAGTCTACAGACGCTATGTAAAGTGTTATAAACCATAGGTACAGTGGTGGATGTAGTATATAGACACTATATATAGTGTTATTAACAATGGGTACAGTGGTGGATGTAGTCTATAGATGCTATGTATAGTGTTATTAACAATGGGTACAGTGGTGGCTGTAGTCTACAGACGCTATGTATAGTGTTATTAACCACGGGAACAGTGGTGGATGTATTCTATAGACGCTATGTATAGTGTTATTAACCACGGGTACAGTGGTGGATGTATATATAGACGCTATGTATAGTGGTATTAACCACGGGTACAGTGGTGGATGTATATAAAGACGCTATGTATAGTGGTATTAACCACGGGTACAGTGGTGGATGTAGTATATAGACACTATATATCGTGTTATTAACCATGGGTACAGCGGTGGATGTAGTCTACAGACGCTATGTAAAGTGTTATAAACCATGGGTACAGTGGTGGATGTAGTATATAGACACTATATATAGTGTTATTAACAATGGGTACAGTGGTGGATGTAGTCTATAGACGCTATGTATAGTGTTAATAACAATGGGTACAGTGGTGGCTGTAGTCTACAGACGCTATGTATAGTGTTATTAACCACGGGAACAGTGGTGGATGTATTCTATAGACGCTAAGTATAGTGTTATTAACCACGGGTACAGGTGTTGATGCAGTCTATAGACGCTATGTATAGTGTTATTAACCACGGGTACAGTGGTGGATGTATATAAAGACGCTATGTATAGTGGTATTAACCACGGGTACAGTGGTGGATGTATATATAGACGCTATGTATAGTGGTATTAACCACGGGTACAGCGGTAGATGTAGTTACTAGACGCTATGTATAGTGTTATTAACCACGGGTACAGTTGTTGATGCAGTCTATAGACGCTATGTATAGTGTTATTAACCACGGGTACATTGGTGGATGTAGTCTATAGACGCTATGTATAGTGTTATTAACCACGGGTACAGTGGTGGATGTAGTCTATAGACGCTATGTATGGTGTTATAAACCACGGGTACAGTGGTGGATGTAGTCTATAGACGCTATGTATGGTGTAATAAACCACGGGTACAGTGGTGGATGTAGTATATAGACGCTATATATAGTGTTTTTTACCACGGGTACAGTGGTGGATGTATATATAGACGCTATGTATAGTGGTATTAACCACGGGTACAGTGGTGGATGTATTCTATAGACGCTATGTATAGTGTTATTAACCACGGGTACAGTGGTGGATGTAGTCTATAGGGCGCTATGTATAGAATTTCAAACCATGGGTACAGTGGTGAATGTAGTCTATAGATGCTATGGATAGAGGTATTAACCACAGGTACTGTGACCGATGTAGTCTATAGACGCTATGTATAGTGTTATAAACCACGGGAATAATGGTGGATGTAGTATATAGACGCTATGTATAGTGTTATTAACCAAGGGAATAATGGTGGATGTAGTATATAGACGCTATGTATAGTGTTATTAACCAAGGGTACAGTGGTGGATGTAGTCTATAGACCCTATGTGTAGTGTTATTTACCTTAGGTACAGTGGTTGATGTAGTCTATAGACGCTATTTTTAGTGTTATTAACCACGGACACAGTGGTGGATGTAGTATATAAACGCTATATATAGTGTTATTTACCACGGGTACAGTGGTGGATGTAGTCTATAGACGCTATGTATTGTGTTATAAACCACGGGTACAGTGGTGGATGTAGTCTATAGACGCTATATATAGAGTTATTAACCATGGGTACGGTGGTGGATGTAGTCTATAGACGCTATGTATAGTGTTATAAACCACGGGTACAGTGGTGGATGTATATGTAGACGCTATGTATGGTGTTATAAACCACGGGCACAGTGGTAGATGTAGTTACTAGACGCTATGTATAGTGTTATAAACCAAAGGTACAGTTGTGGATGTAGTCTATAGACGCTATGTATAGTTTTATAAAGCACGGGTACAGTGGTGGATGTATTATATAGACGCTACGTATAGTGGTATTAGCCATGGGTACAGTGGTGGATGTAGTATATAGACACTATATATCGTGTTATTAACCATGGGTACAGCTTGGATGTAGTCTACAGACGCTATGTAAAGTGTTATAAACCATAGGTACAGTGGTGGATGTAGTATATAGACACTATATATAGTGTTATTAACAATGGGTACAGTGGTGGATGTAGTCTATAGATGCTATGTATAGTGTTATTAACAATGGGTACAGTGGTGGCTATAGTCTACAGACGCTATGTATAGTGTTATTAACCACGGGAACAGTGGTGGATGTATTCTATAGACGCTATGTATAGTGTTATTAACCACGGGTACAGTGGTGGATGTATATATAGACGCTATGTATAGTGGTATTAACCACGGGTACAGTGGTGGATGTATATATAGACGCTATGTATAGTGGTATTAACCACGGGTACAGTGGTGGATGTAGTATATAGACACTATATATCGTGTTATTAACCATGGGTACAGCGGTGGATGTAGTCTATAGACGCTATGTATAGTGTTATAAACCACGGGTACAGTGGTTTATGCAATCTATAGACGCTATGTATGGTGTTATAAACCACGGGTACAGTGGTGGATGTAGTATATAGACGCTATGTATGGTGTTATAAACTACGGGTACAGTGGTGGATGTAGTCTAAAGAGGCTATGTATGGTGTTATAAACCACGGGTACAGTGGTGGATGTAGTCTATAGACGCTATATGTAGTGTTATAAACCATGGGTACAGTGGTGGATGTAGTCTATAGACGCTATGTATAGTGGTATTAACCACGGGTTCAGTGGTGGATGTAGTATATAGACACTCTATATAGTGTTATTAACCATGGGTACAGCAGTTGATGTAGTCTACAGACGCTATGTATAGTGTTATAAACCATGGGTACAGTGGTGGATGTAGTATATAGACACTATATATAGTGTTATTAACCATGGGTACATCGTTGGATGTAGTCTATAGACGCTATATGTAGTGTTATAAACCATGGGTACAGTGGTGGATGTAGTATATAGACACTATATATAGTGTTATTAACCATGGGTACATCGTTGGATGTAGTCTATAGACGCTATATGTAGTGTTATAAACCATGGGTACAGTGGTGGATGTAGTATATAGACGCTATGTATAGTGGTATAAACCACGGGTTCAGTGGTGGATGTAGTATATAGACACTCTATATAGTGTTATTAACCATGGGTACAGCGTTGGATGTAGTTTACAGACGCTATGTATAGTGTTATAAACCATGGGTACAGTGGTGGATGTAGTATATACACTATATAAAGTGTTATTAACCATGGGTACATCGTTGGATGTAGTCTATAGATGCTATATGTAGTGTTATAAACCATGGGTGACCCATGGGTACATTGGTGGATGTAGTATATAGACACTATATATAGTGTTATTAACCATGGGTACAGTGGTGGATGTAGTATATAGATGCTATGTATAGTGTTATTAACCACGGGTACAGTTGCTGATGTAGTCTATAGACGCTATGTATAGTGTTATAAACCATGGGTACAGTGGTGGATGTAGTATATAGACGCTATGTATAGTGTTATAAACCACGGGTACAGTGGTGAATGTAGTCTATAGACGCTATGTATATTGATTTTAACCACGAGTTCAGTTGTTGATTTAGTCTATATACGCTATGTATAGTGTTATTAACCACGGGTACAGTGGCGGATGTAGTCTATAGACGCTATGTATAGTGTTATAAACCACGGGTACAGTGGTGGATGTTATCTATAAACGCTATGTATAGTGTTATAAACCACGGGTACAGTGGTAGATGTAGTTTACCACGGCTATAAGTGCTATAAAGAGTGTTGTTATCACGGGTACAGTGGTGGATGAAGTCTATTGACGCTATATACAGTGTTATAAATCACGGGTACAGTAGTGGATGTAGTCAATAGACGCTATATGCAGTGTAATAAACCTCGGATGCAGTTGTGGATGTAGTCTATAAACATTTTTGATAGTGTTATATGCCACGGGTACAGCGGTTGATATAGTCTTCAAACATTATTGATAGTGTTATATACCATGAGTACAGTGATGGATGCAGTCTATATACAATATTTATAGTGTTATATACCACGGGTACAGTGGTGGATGAAGTCTATAACCATTATTGATAGACGTGTTATATACCACGGGTACTGTCAGGCCTGTCAGACTCTCACTGTTTTTGGTTGGGCCGAAATGAAATCTATTAAAATCGACTTCGAAATTTCCGTCCAGCTTTTCTCAGAAACCGTAAATGGGAATGGTATGAAACTTGGTAGGATTGTTTAGTATGACACATTGTATGCCCTAAGAAACTATCAGACTTCAATGAGATATCTTAAGTTTTGTTGTATGATTAAGGACATTTAGAAATGTGGTAAAAAAACTCAATTCCGCATCTTTATCTTGAGACATATTTTAAATAGATTATATAGCGCAGGAATAGTGTCACAATGGCGTATTAATGCCATCGCACAATTCATTTACGCCATCGTTTATCCATTTATGCAATCGCAGAAAACATATTTTTCGACCAATCAAAATTTATATAACATCGATTTAAACTTCTATTAATTTATATGGAAAAGTCCAAGTACAAACGAATGAAAGTTACAATATTCAGCCAGTTTACCTATAACAACCTGTATAAGCACCATGCGGAAATCAGACAGCTGAGTAAACGTAAATTGTATATAATCATAATTTCAGCTGGGCCCCACCCTGGTGCCCCTTCCTTTTCCAATATTCTCTTGGTAATCAGACACCCTAGACACCACCTAGCCTTTCAACCCCCAGATTGCCACCAGATTTGCTGTTGAAGGACAGACTTTCTTCACCCTAACAGGCTTATGTCTCCAGTATGTAGCACCACCATATATAGGACCAAGCACCACTTCAACTGGTCCCCTCCCTTTTACGACTTTCTCTGTGGCCAATCAGGCACCCCACCTAGACTTTTACCCCCCGGTTTACCACCAGCTTTGCTGTTGACGGACAGACATTCTTCATCCTAACCGGCTTATGTCTCCAGTATGAAGTACCACCATATATACATGTAGGACCAAGCACCACTTCAATTGCATGGGCCCCTCCCTGGTGCCTTCATCTTCTTCTAGCTTTCTTTGTGGGCAACAAGGCACCCCACCTAGCATGTAAACCCCCAATGTTACCACCAGCTTTGCTGATGAAGGACAGACATTCTTCTCTCTACCCTTATCATGCCTCTTGTATGTAGCACCACCATATATGGGACCAAGCACCATTAGAGCTGGGCCCCACCATTTTGCCCCTCTATAGAAACTGTGTATGTGGGTCCATATGAGTAAGGCATACATTTCTAAATATGCAATCTCCTTGTGATTGCTCTCAAAGGAAATGTCGTCCCTTGTGTATAACAAAACGTTATATAGAAATCTTTCACCATCGGAACGGACCTTGTGCATATCCCTGCACTATTCTGGCGTTTGATATATAGTACTATAGCATAAGGGTGATGACAGAAAGAAATTATATAGACTTATTGTTGGAAGTGAGAGTGCGATTAACATACAAATTGTTTTATAAGGAATAAAATATGGTTTTGGGATTGGCATCTGAACAGTTTCTTAGATAACTAACATTTTACAAAAATAAGAGGGTTGCCTAACCCTCAGAGTTGCTTGTACAAATAATAAAGGAATAACAATATATGGATTAGGGGTTGGTATCTATACTAATCCTACAAATTGCATTTGGCTGACAAACAAAACAATGTATCAATAGGCTTCCTATGTAGCTAAGCCCTAGGGGCATTATCAAAATTATGAAACCTTCGGAATAATCTATACCCAGAGTGTAATTACTGAACGAAGTGTCAGTTCGATATTCCAATTAACCTGGGGTTGATGCATGACAAAGAAACAATGCGGCTCCCTTAGGCTTCCTTTATTGCCCGCGGGCATTATCAAAATCCCGACACCTTCGGCATAATCTACATCCATAGTGTAATTACTGAGCCAAGTTTCAATTCCATATTCAAAATAACCTGGGGTAAGTTGCGTGACAAATGATTAATGTGCCCTTAGGCTACCTATATACCCCAGTCACTAGGGGCATTATCAAAACTCCGAAACAGTTCACGCAGTCCCGACCAACAATGCATTCAATGACCCAAGTTTCATGTTTCTACTCAAAGTGGTTACGGAGATTATCCTGGGCATTAACGGCATACGTAGGTATGTACGTACACCAAAAAGCAAACCTTAACACCGCTAGCATTTGTATTCAGATAATGATGAGATGTTAAATAGGTGTATACGACACAGCCCGCACAAGAAATAGGAAATTTAAAAACCACAATGAAAAACAGCCAGCAGCATTCAACGAGGCCAGAAGGGGCTGCTCGCCATTGGCGATTGGCCCAAAGCTAAAATAAGATGTATTCAATTAAATTCAGCCTTGAAATAGTCGGAGAGAGATACTGTTTTTAAACAAAGAACAAAACAAAATAAAACTAATAAATGCAAACAGAATTATGGGGCTTAAAACAGGTAACCACTATTTCTTTTGAAATGTCTGTACCACTGTACCAAGTCAGATCCATTGCGATCTTCAGTTTCTCCGGTATGTCTTGTTTGTTTTTCTCTTGGTTATTTGAGATTGGTCCTACCAGTTCTGTAGTTTTGTTATTACCCTTTGGCCACACAGAATTGATTACTTGTTCTTTGGACAATTTAGTTAAAAAAAGGGAGCGAGCGAGCGAAAATTTTTTTATTAATTTTTTTTCAAGAATCCTAATTTTTTGGAGCGAATGGTATTTCTGTAGGCGAGCGGCATGTTTTTAGTTTTTTAAAAATATTTTTTATTCAATTTGAACAATTTAAACAGGCGGGCGACAATTTTTTTATTTATTATTTATTTTTTATTGTTTTATTGAAGCGGGCAACAAAAATTTCCAGAATTTTTTAAAAATTATGTCAATTTTAGAAAGTGACAACAACACTCAATATTGTGTTTTAAGACCTTAACACATATTTAAAATGTTCTTTAATGCACTTTTCAATTGTTTTTGACAAATAATTATGATATCTGAAGTAAAAATAAGATGTTTAGTAGTTTTGACCAGAATTTGGAGCGAGCGCTCAAAATTTAAATTTTATTTTCACTTTGCAATTTTGACATGAGGGCGATCCGAAGAACAAGTAATCAATTCTCTGTGGCCTTTTACAACACTATTTTTACATTAAAATCTTATATGGAAATACTCTTGTTTCGCTTTTAATGTAAAACAAGAACAACTGTTAGCCGCAGCGTACGAATATATACTCACCGCACCCCAAGAATTGGCCAGATATTTTTTAAGTAGAAGTTGCAAATCTCTATTATGTCGCAAACATTATTAACAAAATTCATGAAAATCCTTTGAGTGGTTTAGAATCCATTGGATGATTTAGGAGGAGTTGCGAATCGATAAGATATCGGTGCCTTCTTGCCATCAAACGGGTTAAATGCGAAACCCTAAAAATCTATCTGATCAAATTTTAAGATAGATGCTTGTCATATATACATTCTGTGAAATTTAATGAAAATCCTCTAGAGGTTTAAGGGGTGTTGTGAATATAGGAATGGTACCCTTAGCCGGAGTATAATAAGTGTTTTCTTCTCGGTGCGAATATGCTTTCCCTGTGGGTATTCTTTTCCCGCGGGAGCCCGGTACGGTCGCGAGTATTCTGGGGGACATGTTTTTCCAAGGAAGACCCGGTCGCGGGCTTTCATCTGGGCTCCAACTTTAAAGTTGATAATTTAGCAAATCCATAATCCACTAATCTAAATATAACGATCTTCTTAACTTTTAAATGAAAATACCCCGTGTATTCTTGATCTATTTCATTGTCTTTATTAACAAGAATACAAACGTTGTCACGAAAATATTTGTTGGATTGACGAGCGGAAGTACGAGTTGATTGTAATATATCCCAAATCCTACAGCTTTTTAATAAGTGAGCTACAGTTTGATTTTTATGGGTGGAAAGGGGGAGCTAGTATGAAAAATTTTGTCCTGCAATTTTTAAATTAGATGTAATATCTGCCCCCCCCCCCCATCAAAGACCTTTCCATTTTATCGAAAACAAAGTTGATGACGATTCCTGCCGAGTGTTTGATTTTTTTTTTTTTAAATACCCAGCATGCAAAATAAGCAGTTGAAAATCACGATGCACGTAAAATTAAATAAGCAGATTACACTGAACATGCTGAACGAGGCATCTGTCTCGCGCGACTGAACGTCAAATAAAAAGTTAAAAACACGTGAAACGTGAAGTAAAAAACAACGATCACGTTGCACGAAAATAACCCTTTACCACCCTCGTTAAGGAACTACCATTAACTTTCTTTTTATTCGGATTTCCTTACTGATAAATATATTTTTATTGAGGCCGGATCCGGCGACGTTGAGCCGGGTTGGCTTGGAAAGGATCGACATGAAACTCCGCACTTTTGATTGATCGTTTTGATTGACGTACCTCCCCCTGAATCAGCCAGTCATTCTTTTCGTCACAATAATTCACATAGAAATCAGGAAACTTGTAATACGCTTTTAAATGTTACATTATTTTAAAACCAGTGATTATATTATCTTTATTCAGGGGCGGATCCAGAAATTATCGAAAAGGGGGGGGGGTTCCACACACTGGGTTCTGTGGGCCAAAGGTGGGGGGCTCCAGACCAATTTTGCTGAAAATCTACACAAAAATTTTAAAATTTCGGAGGAAAGGGGGGTTTCCGACCCCCGAAACCCCCCCCCCCCCCCCCTGGATCCGCCACTATTATCCTAAAGTTTAGTAATACACGAGTTACATGGTTTTTAGATGTACCGTTTCTATTGTACAAAGTTTCACCCTGAATAAAACATGTAATGAGATTTCGATTGGACAAATTATGGAATCATTTTTGTCATACCGTAAAAGTATCTATGCGATCGCGTAAATAATTACGCCATTACGCGATGGCATAAAACGCCATTTATGGCATCGCTTAATAATATTATACATGACCCCCTTTTTTTCATTAATACCCCTAAAAAAATAAAATTTCGATAAAAATGATTTAATTTGTCTTTTCTTATCATTTCTTAACAAACTTTGTCAAAATATTGTTGTTTTATTCTATCCAAAATTTTTACCCTTTGGTATACTAATTATATTTATACATATTAATTTATTTATTAATGCAAACATGTCCCAATTAGGGGTAACAGCATACATTTACAATACAAACATAAATACAGAGTTGAAACATACAATGTACAACATGAACAACAACAGAAAATACAGTAAATTATCTATAGAGTATCCTCTCTCCCCAGTTCTAATGACTGTATAATAAAAGAATAAACTATGGAGATTTGATCCGGTGTTGATGGATTTAAGAGCCATTTCAATTTATTTATTTCATTTAAAGATTCAAAATTATAATCTATTAATTTCAATTTTTCAAACATTATATTTCGAAGCGCCTGGTTTTTTTTTGACAATGAAAAAAGAAATGATTCTCATCTTCTATTTTATTACAGAAAGTGCATAATCTTTTATCTCTTGGTATCTTATTATACCTTCCAACTTCAATTTGAAGTTTGTGGTCACATATTCTAAATTTTGTAAAAGTTTGTCTGTATTTGAAATTAGGATGGGAGAGATAATATTCCTCCTCATCCTCAGTTTTGAAGTATTTATATAAATATGCCTTATTATTTTTCATCAAATTTATTTATCTTATCAAGTGTGATATCTTTATAAAATTTATTTACATTATTTTTAATATTATTTGTAAGTTTACTAAGAATTTTAGAATTAGTACAATTAGTAAAATCTTCTATGTCCATATGAATATCTTTAGTTAAAGTTTTGGCATATGAATACCATGTGTAAGTTCCTTCTGAATCTAACTGTTTTGTCAACTCAAAAGCTTCTTTAAGTAAAGCTCTTGATAATTTAACCTTGCTAGGTATTTTAAAGTTTGAATGTTTATGAAGCATTCTAATGGATTTCTATTTAGTTCAGCTCTGTTGACAACATTTGTTGAGCATTTGTTTGTTCCTAATGTACTTTTACAGAAGAGTAAATGTACTTTTTCTAGGTGCGTTTTATCTATAAAATTAAAAATATCTAAATCCTTGTGTGTTTTACTGGCACGTTCTTTTGCTCTATAGTATTTTAGATAAATATCCATATAGTAAATTTCTGAATTATAACAAAATATAGGTTTTACCAGTGTATCAAAGAGATTACATGAAACTTTAACTGGTAAATCTTTGAGTAATGAAGTATAAGATTTGATAGAGAATAAAACTTTGCGTGCTTTTTTTGATAAATGGTCACCGTTAGATTGCAGTGTTCCATTTGATTTTATTATGGTTCCAAGATATTTATACTCTTGGACATTTTCGATGTCATTACTTTTATACTTTAGAAAACTGTTTGGTATGTTACGTGGATTATTTTGAATAATCATTGATTTAGATTTATTGACATTCACTGTCAGTTGCCAATTATCACAATATGTTGACAGGTTTATTAAACTATTTTGTAAACCAGAACTACTCTCAGATAATAATATGAGATCATCTGCAAATAGTAGACTATTTATACTACTATCCATAATTTTTGGTGCATCACACTTGTTAGATTCTAAAAATTTAGTTATATCTGATCATTAACAAATATATTGAACAGAGTAGGACTTATCGAATCTCCTTGTCGCACACCCTTTTCTATTCCAAAATAAAAAGCTACGCCGAGCGCAGCATGATACGACCGCAACAAGTTTAACCCTGTACGTTGGAGGCCTAATATGGATAGTCCATTGCTTTGGTCACATGAAGCCCATGGTGGACTTACAAAGCTTTTTGACACATGCATCCTGTGGTGGACTTAAAAATGCATTTTTGACACATATTTATTTACATCAACATCTAATACAAAAAGCCTTATTTATATACATGTAATAACTACAACTTAATTTTAAGTATAAAACTATTTGCCATGACAAACTTTTAAAATTGGTGTTTTTGGCCCCTTTGACCCCTAATTTCTCGAAAATGGTAAGAGATATTGCAAATCTGATTGAAAAACGCAGCCAGGAATTTTCACAAGGATTTCAATGAAAAAAAGATTTTGAAAATCGGACCAAAAATAAAAAAGTTGATTTTATGGGCGTGGCCGGTCTTTAGCCCCCTGTAGCAATGTAATGGTGAAATACATATCAAAATCATTGACACATTTAGTAGACAGAATTTTATGAGCACTTCAACAAAAAAAAGAATTTTCAAAATTGAATGAATAATGAACATTCTACAACAGTTTTGTCAATACACCCATTTTAGCCCCTTTGGCCCTTTTCTTCTAAATCAGTAGGGGCCACAAACCCCAAATACAAAACCAACATTCCTTTAGTGGATATAATCATCATATTTAAACTTCATAACAATTGGCTGGCCCACTACAACTTATTATTGGTTGAAAACTATTTGCCTGGACAAACTTTTATAAATGGCGTTTTTGGCCCCTTTGACCCCTAATTTCTTGAAAACGGTATGAGATATTGCAAATCTGATTGAAAAACTCAGGCAGGGATTTGTACAAGGATTCCAATGAAAAAAAGATTTTGAAAATCGGACCACAAATAAAAAAGTCGATTTTTTGGGTGTGGTCCCTTTTTGACCCCATAAAGCAATGTAAGGGTACACGATACATCAAAGGGGTTGTTACATTTTGTTGACAGAATTTATTGAGGAATGCAATAAAAAAAGAATGATCAAAATCGGATGAAAATTTAACATTCTATAGACGTTTTGTCAATACACCCGTTTTAGCCCCTTTTGGCCCTTTTTTCTAAAACGGTAGGGGCCAGAAACCCCAAATGCAATACCAACCTTCCTTTAGTGGTTATAAACACCATATCAAAATTTTATAACAATTGGTTAACTACAACTAAAGTTATCGCACGGAAACCAAAGTGTCTACAGACGACGACAACGACAACGACGACAACGCCGACAACGACGACAACGACAACGACATCGCCATAACATAATACGATCGCAAAAAATTTGCGGTCGTATAAAAAATGGAATGTTTACCATCAAATTTGAATGCTCCTTCAGTATTATTAAACTGACTTTTTAAAATATTATACATCTTTCTTCCAATTCCAACTTTCAAAAGCTTATACAATAATCCATTTCTCCAAAGTGAATCAAAAGCTTTTTTTTAGGTCAACAAAGCAGACAAACAGTTTTTTCTTGTTTTTATGTATATATTTATTGATAAGGGATTTTAGTATAAAAAGGCTGTCAGAAGTTCTGTGATTTTCTCTAAATCCAAACTGGTTGGCACAGAATTTCTTGTCCATATATTTCACTATTCTTTCATTTAGGACAGCACTAAAAAGTTTTGAGAAACAGTTCATAAGAGAGATGCCTCTATAATTATTTAAACTCTTTTTATCTCCGGATTTATGAATTGTAATGATAGAGGACTTTTTCCATAATGATGGGTAAATTCCTGTATCTAGTAACAAGTTAAAAAGTTTTGCACATGATTTTAATGTTGTAATACTACTATGTTTTAATGTTTCATTTATTATTCTATCAGGTCCTGCTTTTTTTCCCAACTTCAGTTTATTTATAATCAGTTTTATTTCAGAGCAGGTTATAGGTTTATCTGTTATTTCCTGTTCTTTTATATTACTTTCTAATTCTTTAACTTCCTTATTTACTTCTTGTTCAAAAGTTTTATTGTAAGATTTACATGTTCCTTGCTCTTGGAAGTGTCTTTTTAGCTCATCAAGACCCTTTAAAATTTCTTCAGAATCACTTCTTTTTTCTTCAGTTTTATTTTTCAGCGTTCTTAGAATTTTCCAGTATACTTGAGGATTTTCACCTTGCAAATTTTCAAGTTTGGAATATAATTCTTTTTTATATTGAAATTTTCTTTGTTTAATTATTTTTTTTAGTTGTTTACACAAGTTTAAATATCTACTTTTTAGCGAAAGATCATATGGGTTTTCTCTAATATATTTACTTATCAAATTGATCTGCGTTTTATGTTCATGTATAGTTTGATCTTTAGGAATGTACTTTTTCCTTTTTTATATTTTTTTTTAGGTTTATTATTAATTTTACAGCAGTTGTTCGAAATTTTTGTAAGAATGTCAGTTAGTTGTTTTGTGGCTTCATCAACACCTTGTTTGTCCTAGAAAATTAATTACTTTCGAAATCTAAAATATTATTTCTAATCTCTTCAGATGCTAAATAGTCCATTAAACGCTTTTCACTAGTAAGACTATCCCATCTATATTCACTTATATCTTCCCATTAATCAATCAATCAATCAATCAATCAATCAAATTTATTGTCATATAAACATCTAGACAGAGTTTGTGACAAAAACAAATAATATAACAAAAGAACAGTAGAAATACATAATTAACGTATAATACATGATATTTTACGTGAACAATGCAATATAGGCTTTGCAAGTATTTTATCAAGAGTCCCCTGTCCTCAATACTAATGATTGTTTTATTTAAGAACTTAAAACATAAACTTGTTTATAGCTATTTGGATTAAGAAGTATTTTTAATTTTTGGTTGTTATTATATTGTTCATAATGATCAATATTTTCAAAAAATTCTTCGATTATTTTTTTTCGTAAAGACTCGTTTGTCTTGCAAATGTATAGCAGAAAATAAAATCCATGCTGCTTCAAAGTAGAATAAAATGTCTATAAATAATTATCTAAATAACCATCTCTACTATTTTTAGAATACATTATGACAAATAGATCCGGTATGCTGGTGTACTTCCGGTATACTGATGTACGGGTACAGTGATAGACCCCTCTCCATTCTAGTGCTATCGGTGTTTGCAAAATCTATTTTTAGAGTGGATATGTAGGAAATGAGGTCACGTGTCGGCCAACTGTAGATGAATAAATAGCAAAAATACAGTTGAATCAAACAGTACAGGTGTGAAATGCAATGGTATCTGACAAAATATGTACAAATCAAAACTACACAAACGATATAAATGATTATTAAGGGACATATCATTTTTTATCTGGGAGGGGGGGCTGGTCAAAAAGTAGGGGGGATCAATTTTATTTTTCTTGATAGAAATGGGGGGCTCAGATTTTTTAATAACTTTATAAAGGGGGGATCAATTTAATTATGCACTATTTTTGTGATTAAACTAAGAAGAAGAGACTTTATTTTTTTTAAATCTGTGACATCATGTTTGCACTGTATACCGTCCCCATCTATTGATCATGGTACATTTGAAAGTTATATTGTTACCTCTGCTTCAAAATTTTGCATTGATGCAATGTACTTTTTGTGGGATGTGTTATTTATCAAAACGACAGTGTGTGTTTTCTTTTAAAGGGTTACCAAAGAATAGTTTTTATTGCTGACAATTTTTGTCTCCTGGAGGAGGGGGGGGGGGCTATCTTGAAAAATTTTAGGGGTGGAATGTGCCGTTTTTTTATTTGAATTCAATTCCCATATTAAAATTTTCAATCTTTTTCATAGAATATTAAAAATGATACCCATTTTTATATGATCTTTTCTTAAAACTATAACCATTTTAATTTTAATTTTTCCAATTAAAAATCTTATACCCATATTTTTGGCAGATCTTTGTTCTGCTTTATATATTGTAAGTTCATCCCTAGTCTTTGATGGATTGCATCAATACCATTTGATAAAATTAAGCTCTAATACCTTTCTATATTATACAATTATTTACCCCCCTAGTTGAAATTTGACCCAGATGCTTCTTTCCCGAGAAAGTAAGGTACTCGAGGCTTTCCTAGAAACTGTTTCAAAGGCAAGGTGGTTCAGTGTTACAAATTATGGCGTCTTAAATGTCTTACAGACCTGGCATGCCACTACTTCCTGTTTGGGACTTTTTGTCAAGCGTTTCATAGAAATCGTACATAAAAATGACTTGAAATTTGGCAGGGTACTTCAGTGTCATAAATTGTATGTCCTTTGCAACTTTTGATCCTGTTGGGACATACACTATTTCCTGATTGAGATAGAACAGTTTAATTACTTAGAGTTAAAGCAATTTATATGCACACCGTTATTTGAATATTAGATGTAAAAAGGGGGGGGGGTCAATTTTTTTTTCAACTGGAAGAGGGGGGATCTAGAAATATCTTTATATTTCAGTAGGGGGTTCAAAATTTTTTTCAACTTCAGATTTTAAATGACCAGCCCCCCCTCCCAGCTAAAAAATGATATGTCCCTTAAAACAGTGGTATCAAGGGAGCAGAAGTGAACGTGTGCTGACCGAATTATGTAAACAATGTGAAATGCAGAAAAATGAAAGTTTATCAAAATAACGTTAATTAACGACTTGAACTAAGACTAAAATGATGTAAAATGATTACTATGATAAACAAAATAATAAAATAAAAATGACTTACTCTGTGATGAGCTAATGATTAAAGAAATGAATGAAAATGTAGACAATAACAAACAGTGACCTGGATGACGTGTTAGGTAGCAGGTTCTTGATATAAACTACGGAAAGCATTTACGATAATAGTTAACTTCATCAAAAAATAAAAAATTCAAAAATAAAAATGAATAGGTAGCAGCACAACAACTTTTGTAGATCTTGATGTGATTAACCATATGCAATTTAAATTTTTCAAACATCTTGTATAGTTTTCAAGATATTGGTCTAAAAAAGTGCAAAATTCAGAACAAGAGGCTCCCATGAGCCGAAATCGCTCACCTGGGCTTGATGTTGACCATATAAAAACTTTTGTAGAGCTTAATGAGCTGAACATTTAAGCAAGCAACAGCTTTTCTCTATCTACTATAGTCTTCACTCTGTAGCCCAAAACATGAAAAACTAGAGGCTCCCAGGAGCCTGAATCGCTCACCTTGTATTCGATGATATTTATAAGCTGAATATTTTGCAAAGGACTGCTACTATGTGGAATTATCAATTTCTATGTGCTAAGGGAAACAACTCCTATCAAGAAATGACTTACAACTTTGACCACATTACATAATTTTTAGATCTTTATGTGCTTAATGATATGCAATTTAAATTTTTCAAATATCTTAAGATATTGCAGTCAGATAGGTGGTCAGAACGAGACAAAAGAATATGCGCTCTTCAGTAAATAAGGTAGAATTTGATTCGGGATGTTTACGTAGTAACTATGGGCATTAAAAAGTTTATTAGAGCAACTTTTAAAATAAAATGTGATATAAAATATGTAAAATGAAAGTAAACAACACCGAATTTGCCTTGGTTTATTAAATATGCAGCGTGAAAAGAGCAAATTTCTCATGTTAAGTGATGTTATGGGGTCTGATTTCCTTGGTGACAAATAAAACATCATGCTCCTAAAAATCTGAAAAACAAGAGGCTCCCAGGAGCCTGAATCGCTCACTTGGTCTTGATGTCAACCCTATGAAGACTTTTGTATAGCTAAATGAGCTGAATGTTTAAGCATAAATAAAGGTAATAACAAAACTACCGAACTTGAATGATCAATCTCATAGTCCAGAGAAAATGACAAAAACGAATCAGTCATACCGGAGAATTGGTGGATCGCAATGGTCCCGACTTGGTACAGGCATTTCAAACGAAATGGTGGGTTAAACCAGGTTTTATGGCGCCAAACCTCCCTCTTCCATTGCGATCTTAGGATCCGGTAATGACCATAGAACACAACATAGTTGTGAGACACAATAGGGATATTGAGGTGATCATATCAGTACAAAAGACCAGTCAAACACTAATTAAAACAATTAACTATCATATCTTTTAACTCAATTTTGAACTTTTCTACTAGTGGCTGATAACGAAGAAAGAATTTTATTAGTGATCGTATGAGACGTATTTTCTTATAGCCCTGCTCCAAAAGTCGGTCACGAAGAAATCGGTGTCTGATCAAAAAATCTGTGAAATGTGTGCAAGCTCTGGCATATCGAATAAGTTGTGAAATATAAACATCGTATGCAGGAGAAGTTGGTATATTGCTCTGTAGATGAAGCATGAAAAAGCTTTTCTCTATCTGCATTAATTTTCATTCTAAATAATCAAAACACACTATTATTCAACTTTTAAGGGGCTGTAACCCCTATAAGGGATTATCAGACAACTTCAACCCTATGGAGACTTTTGTAGAGCTAAATGAGCTGAACATTTAAGCAAGCAACAGCTTTTCTCTATCTGCAATAGTTTTCATTCTATAGGCCAAAAACACTATATTTTGCCTTTAAGGGGCTTTAACCCCTATAAAGGGTCATATGACAACTTCGACCCCATGGAGACTTTTGTAGAGCTAAATGAGCTGAACATTTAAGCAAGCAACAGCTTTTCTCTATCTGCAATAGTTTTCATTCTATAGGCCAAAAACACTATATTTTGCCTTTAAGTTGCTTTAACCCCTATAAAGGGTCATATGACAACTTTGACCCTATGGAAACATTCGTAGAGCTAATTGAGCTGAACATTTAAGCAAGCAACAGCTTTTCTCTATTTACAAAAGTTTTCATTCTATAGGCCAAAAACATGCAAAAACGCTTTTTTTCACCTTTAAGGGGCTGTAACCCCTATAAGCGATCATCTGACAACTTCGACCAAATGGAGACTTTGTAGAACTTTTGATGCTAAAGCAGTAAGTGGAAAAGTGTCTAATTTAAAATTTTATTATGACAACAAAGAAATAGAACATACCAAAAGTTATAAATATCTTGGAATAGTTTTTACTACTAGTGGTACGTTTACTCATTGTCAAGCTGATTTGTACAAACGTGCATTAAAAGCACAGTTTAAGATGTTAAAAGGTTTTGGAAGTGTTAAACCAAAACCGAACACTCTTTTACATCTTTTTGACCATATGATAAAACCTATTTTACTTTATGGTTCTGAAATTTGGGGAACAAATTAATATGTATTCATCAAAAGTTAAACGAAATAGTTATTCTATTGAAAATTCGATGGAAGATTTGTTTTGTGACAAATTACACATTAATTTTTTAAAATATATAGCAGGCGTTCATAAGAAAGCTTCAAATGATGCACTTTTTGGTGAATTTGGTCGCTATCCTTTATACATTGATGTGTTAGTTAATTGTATAAAATATTATAAAAGACTTGTTAATAATGAAAACGAGGTAAAAAATCTATTGTATCACTCTTATAAAGAAAGTGTGTCACTTTTTCAAGATGGTAAAAACAGCTGGATAACAAGTTTAAATTTCTTATTAGAAAAGATTGACATTGATAGAAACAATACTAATTTTATTATTGATTCAAAATCTGTTCTGATAGAAAGATTTGTAAAAGCCTGGGAATCTAAACTTAGAGAATGTGAAGAAAATCAAATTGGTAAACTAAGAACATATTCACTTTTTAAAACAAGATTACAAAAAGAAAAATATTTGTTTGTTATTGATAATTTTGAAGTTAGAAAATTATTTACAGCCTTCAGAATAAGTTCTCATTCCTTGGAGATAGAGAAAGGGAGATATAAGAAATTACCGGCCGATGCACGAATATGCAAATTTTGTAAAAATAATCATTTTGCTTTTGAGTGTGATTTATATAGTAGTCTACGGGACGATTTTTATCATAAAATAGGAATGACTTGTAAAAAAATTTTCTCAATGTCTCCAAGAAATAAACTTATATGGCTGATGACAAATGAAGAAGAACATGTCATTTCTCTATTCTCTTCATACATTTTTAATTATTTTCAATACAGAAACAACCATGTTACATGATCATCTGATGTCTTTTACTTTTTATACGACCGCAAAAAATTTGCGGACGTATTATGGTATGATGCTGTCGTTGTCGTCGTCGTCGTCGTCGGTGTCTGTTAACTTTATAGTGTTTCCACAATAACTTTAGTTCCAGTTATCCGATTGCTATGAAACTTGACAATGATGTTCCTTACCATAAAAGGATGAATGGGATTGATTTTGGGGGTCCCCCCATTTTTCGTTTAGAAATTAGGGGCCAAAAAAGGGCCAAAAATACTACTTTTTTGTTTGTTTCCACAATAACTTTAGTTCTAGTTATCCGATTGCTATGAAATTTGACAGTGATGTTCCTTACCATACAAGGATGAATGGGATTGATAGCATACATGATCTTTAGGATGTCCTCTACCAAGTTTGTGAATTATATACACGTCGACAAACCAACATGGCCGCCGTTGCTAAAAATAGAACAGGGGGGTCAGACCTTTGTTTTTGGCTTATAACTCGAAAAGTATAAGAGATAGAGAAAATCCAAAGCAACCTTCCGTGTTCAGCATCAAAAGCTCTACAAATCTCTCCATTGAGTCGAAGTTGTGAAACGACCCCTTATAGGAGTTATTGCCCTTTAATCATCAAAATTGACCATTTTTGCAGTTTTTGGACGATATCTGGAAAACCGTTAGAGCTAGAGGAAAAGTTAGCATTGCAGAATTGTTTTAGCTCATTGAGATCTACAAAAATGATTCAGGGTCTAAATTGTCAGATCAACCGTTTAAGAGTTATTCCCCTTTAACTGTTTTTTCCATTAATTTACACTGATTTTCAAAAATCTTCTTCTCTGTAACCACTGAAGGGATTGCATTGATACTTGGTATACATGATCTTTAGGATGTCCGCTACCAAGTTTGTGAATTATATACACGTCGACAAACCAACATGGCCGCCGTTGCTAAAAATAGAACAGGGGGGTCAGACCTTTGTTTTTGGCTTATAACTCGAAAAGTATAAGAGATAGAGAAAATCCGAAGCAACCTTCCGTGTTCAGCATCAAAAGCTCTACAAATCTCTCCATTGAGTCGAAGTTGTGAAACGACTCCTTATAGGAGTTATTGCCCTTTAATCATCAAAATTGACCATTTTTGCAGTTTTTGGACGATATCTGGAAAACCGTTAGAGCTAGAGGAAAAGTTAGCATTGCAGAATTGTTTAGCTCATTGAGATCTACAAAAATGATTTCAGGGTCTAAATTGTCAGATCAGCTGTTTATGAGTTATTTCCCTTAAACTGTTTTTTCCATTAATTTACACTGATTTTCAAAAATCTTCTTCTCTGAAACCACTGAAGGGATTGCATTGATACTTGGTATACATGATCTTTAGGATGTCCTCTACTAAGTTTGTGAATTATGTACATGTCGACCAACCATCATGGCCGCCATTGCTAAAAATAGAATAGGGGGTTAGACCATTGTTTTTGGCTTTTAACTCGTAAAGTATAAGAGGTAGAGAAAATCCGGAGCAACTTTTCATGTTCAGCATCAAAAGGCCCTTACATGAGTTATTGCCCTTTAACTGTTTTTTTCTATTAATTTAAACTGATTTCCAAAAATCTTCTCTTAAACCACTGAAAGGATTGTTTTGCAAGTTTGTATACTTGAAAGTTTGTGAAATTTATTCAAACTTTGGCATAAGAGATCAGGTGAGCGATTCAGGCTCCTGGGAGCCTCTAGTTTACTGCTACCATTCACACAATTATTTAAGAAGTGTTTTAACATAATATTAAAAACGAAAGAATATGGAATATGTGCCAGATACCCCTATCCATTCTTTACTAGTTTTAGTGCCTTCTAACTATACACCCATACATTTTTTTATTTAGAAGTAATTACCTCAATTAAATTGGCTTTTTTTCTATGTGATCGTTTTAAAGATAGATGTTTACTTGTATATGTACCTGTTATACATGTTATAGATAAATGTATCTCTTTGGGCCACAATGTCTTTAACTTAATTTTTTTTAGAAAAATGAAATGATTAATTTTAGTAATAGATCCTATTTTTAGCTCACCTGGACCGAAGGTCCAGGTGAGCTATTACCATCACTTGGCGTCCGTCGTCGTCGTCGTCGTCTGTCGTCGTCTGTCGTCGTCTGTTAACAATTTTTCAAAAATCTTCTCCTCTGAAACTACCAAACAGAATTTAATGAAACTTGGTATGAATGATCCTTAGGGTGTCCTGCACCAAACTTGTGTTTTGATTTTTGATCCGTTAAAAAACATGGCCGCCATTACTAAAAATAGACTAGGGGGGTCAGACTACTGTTTTTGGCTTATAAATCAAAAAGTATAAGAGATAGAGGAAATCTGAGGCCACGCTACTGATTCAGCATCAAAAGCTCTACAAAAGTCTCCATTTGGTCAAAGTTGTCAGATGACCCCTTATAGGGGTTACGGCCCCTTGAAGGTGAAAAATAGCATTTTTTCATGTTTTTGGCCTACAGAATGAAAACTATTGCAGATAGAGATTAGCTGTTGCTTGCTTAAATGTTCAGCTCATTTAACTCTACAAAATTTTCCATAGGGTCGAAGTTGTCAGATGACCCCTTATAGGGGTTACGGCCCCTTAAAGGTGAAAAATAGCCATTTTTCATGTTTTTGGCCTACAGAATGAAAACTATTGCAGATAGAGATTAGCTGTTGCTTGCTTAAATGTTTAGCTCATTTAGCTCTACAAAAGTCTCCATAGGGTCGAAGTTGTCAGATAACCCCTTATAGGGGTTACGGCCCCTGAAAAATAGCGTTTTTTCATGTTTTTGTCCTACAGAATGAAAACTATTGCAGATAGAGATTAGCTGTTGCTTGCTTAGATGTTCAGCTCATTTAGCTCTACAAAATTTACCATAGGGTCGAAGTTGTCAGATGATCCCTTATAGGGGTTACGGCCCCTGAAAAATAGCGATTTTTCATGTTTTTGGCCTACAGAATGAAAACTATTGCAGATAGAGATTAGCTGTTGCTTGCTTAAATGTTCAGCTCATTTAGCTTTACAAAATTCTCCATAGGGTCGAAGTTGTCAGATGACCCCTTATAGGGATTACGGCCCCTGAAAAATAGCGATTTATCATGTTTTTGTCTTATAAAATGAAAACTATTGCAGATAGAGATTAGCTGTTGCTTGCTTAAATGTTCAGCTCATTTAGCTCTACAAAATTGTCCATAGGGTTGAAGTTGTCAGATGACCCCTTATAGGGGTTACGGCCCCTGAAAAATAGCGATTTTTCATGTTTTTAGCCTACAGAATGAAAACTATTGCAGATAGAGATTAGCTGTTGCTTGCTTAAATGTTCAGCTCATTTAGCTCTACAAAATTCTCCATAGGGTAGAAGTTGTCAGGTGACCCCTTACAGGGGTTATGGCCTTTGAAAAAAGCGATTTTTCATGTTTTTGGCCTACAGAATGAAAACTATTGCAGATAGAGATTAGCTGTTGCTTGCTTAAATGTTCAGCTCATTTAACTCTACAAAAGTCTCCATAGGGTCGAAGTTGTCAGTAACTCCTTATAGGGGTTATGGCCCCTTATAGGTGAAAAATGGTGTTTTTGTCCTATAGAATGAAAACTATTGCAGGTAGAGAAAAGCTGTTGCTTGCTTAAATGTTCAGCTCATTTAGCTCTACAAAAGTATAGGGTCAACATCAAGACCAGGTGAGCGATTCAGGCTCCTGGGAGCCTCTTGTTTTTATTTATATCACCAGAATTCCAATTCACTTGTCAGGGAAAAAATAGATTATACCTCAAAATATTCAAACTTAAACTTTCATTCATTTATATACTGCACAAGACTCATTTTTTAGCTCACCTGACCCGAAGGGTCAGGTGAGCTATTGTCATCGTAATGCATCCGTCGTCCGTCCGTTAACTTTTCTTCAAAGATCTTCTTCTCTGAAACCACTGAAGGGATTGCATTGATACTTGGTATACTTGATCTTTAGGATGTCCTCTACCAAGTTTGTGAATTATATACAACCAACATGGCCGCCGTTGCTAAAAATAGAACAGGGGGGGGGGTCAGACCATTGTTTTTGGTTTATTACTCGAAAAGTATAAGAGATAGAGAAAATCCGAACCAACCTTCCTTGTTCAGCATCAAAAGCTCTACAAATTTCTTCATTGAGTGGAAGTTGTAAAACGACTCCTTATAGGAGTAATTGCCCTTTAATCATCGAAATTGACCATTTTTTCAGTTTTTGGACTATATCTTGAAAACCGTTAGATCTAGAGGAAAAGTTAGCATTGTAGAATTGTTAAGCTGATTGAGATCTACGAAAATGATTTCAGGGTCAAAATTGTCAGATCAACCGTTTAAGAGTTATTCCCCTTTAACTGTTTTTTTCCATTAATGTACACTGATTTTCAAAAATCTTCTTCTCTGAAACCACTGAAGGGATTGCATTGATACTATGCATACTTGATCTTTAGGATGTCCTCTACCAAGTTTGTGAATTATATACACGTTGACCAACCAACATGGCCGCCGTTGCTAAAAATAGAACAGGGGGTCAGACCATTGTTTTAGGCTTATAACTCGAAAAGTATAAGAGATAGAGAAAATCCGAAGCAACCATCCTTGTTCAGCATCAAAAGCTCTACGAATCTCTCCTTTAAGTCGAAGTTGTGAAACGACTCCTTATAGGAGTTATTGCCTTTTAATCATCAAAATTGACCATTTTTTCAGTTTTTGGACTATATCTTGAAAACCGTTAGAGCTAGAGGAAAAGTTTGCATTGCAGAATTGTTAAGCTCATTGAGATCTACGAAAATGATTTCAAGGTCAAAATTGTCAGATCAACCGTTTAAGAGTTATTCCCCTTTAACTGTTTTTTCCATTAATTTACACTGATTTTCAAAAATCTTCTTCTCTGAAACCACTGAAGGGATTGCTTTGAAACTTGGTACACTTGATCTTTAGGATGTCCTCTACCAAGTTTGTGAATTATATACATGTTGACCAACCAACAAGGCTGCCATTGCTATGGTCCTTATAGGAGTTATTGCCCTTTAACTGTTTTTTTTTCTATTTATTTAAATTGATTTCAAAAAATCTTCTCTGAAACTACTGAAAGGATTGTTTTGCAACTTTGTATTCTTGAAAAGTTGTGTAATTAATTCAAACTTAGGCGTAAGAGATCAGGTGAGCGATTCAGGCTCCTGGGAGCCACTAGTTTATTTGTGGTCCGATTTTGAAATTTTTTTTTGCATGTTTGTTCTTGTCAAATAGCAGATACAAAATTAAGAATTAAATTTTGCGACCCCCTTTTTCCCCCTTTAACGTAATTAGGGGCCAAATGGGGCCAAAATCGAAACTTTTTTATTTGTGGTCCGATTTTGAATTTTTTTTTTGCAAGTTTATTCTTGTCAGTTAGCGAATCCCAATTTGAGAATTAATTTTTGCGACCATCCCTTTTTTCACTTGTTTTGTAATTAGGGGCCAAAAGGGGCCGTAATCAAAACATTTTTATTTCTGATTTGTTTTTGAAAATTTTTTTTGCAAGTTTATTTTTGTCAAGTAGGGAATCCAAATTTGAGAATTTATTTTTGCGACCCCACCCCTTTTTCACCTGTTACGTAATAAGGGGCCAAATCGAAACTTTTTTAATTTTTGTCCGATTTTGACAATTTTTTTGCAAGTTTATTCTTATCAAGTTGCAGATATATTTTTGTGTCCCCTTTTTTTTACTGTTACGTTATTATGGACCAAAAGGGGCCAAAATTGTAACTTTTTTATTTCTGGTCCGATTTTGAAATTTTTTTTTGCATGTTTGTTCTTGTCAAATAGAGGATACAAAATTAAGAATTAATTTTTGCGACCCCCCTTTTTTCCCCTTATTACGTAATTAGGGGCCAAATGGGGCCAAAATCAAAACTTTAATTTGTGGTCCGATTTTGAAATTTTTTTTTTGCAAATTTATTCTTGTCAGGTAGCGATTCTAAATTTAAGAATAAATTTTTAGGGCTGTAATCATAATAAAAAAAAAATTCTGGTTCGATTTTTAAATTTTTTCCCCAAACATTATTCTTTTAAAGAGTAGAATACAACATTCAAAATTTATATTTTTACTCCCTGGGTCGAAAGTCCATCAGAGAAGCATGTGTCAAATACCTTTGTCAGTCGACCATGGGCTGCATGTGTCCAGAGCAATAGACTATCCATATTAGGCCTAAAACGTACAGGGTTCAACATGTTGCGGTCGTATCATGCTGCGCCCGGCGAAGCTTTTTATTATTAAATATATTATTTTGTTATTATCATTTTCCATTAATATTGTTTAGATGCATAATTTGTGACATGTATATGTAATTTATTATTTTCAAATCAATGTAATATATGCCAGAAATGGCCCATGATTGGTAAAATAAAAGTATTCTATTCTATTCTATTCTATTCTATCTCTTATACAGTCAGACAGGTGGTGACAAAATATTATCTCCCTTGTAAATATTTTGTATGTCAAACTGATCCGAAAAACACATCATTTTGAATGACGCGGTGAGCTGAAATCACCAACTTAATCTTTTGATTAATAAAAAGTAGGTCATGGTTATTTTAAAGTTCGGGTACAAGTGAATGGACAAACTATTGTTCTTTTTTCTTAGTTATGATATTTTACGCATAGAATAATAATTTGTGACAAAAAAGGAATTTATTATCTCTAAGGAATAACCGGAACTCTATAAAGGTGATAAACATGTTGAATTTAAAAAATAATGGTAAGTGCGACGGGTTACATACTTTGACAGATGACGACCAATCTTATGCTTTTTTTGTTGACAAAATTTTAAGGAAATCGGAGAAAAATGTTTTTTTTGTCACAAGCAAGTCTAAAAGGTTGCTAGGCAAATGAAGGGAGACGATTACAGTTTTACAAATCGAACAAACCTCACTTAATAGACCTCCCCCTTCTAAAACGTCATTTTACATTTGCTTATTATCATTTTATTATAAAAACATGCATTATATTAATAAAAAGTAAAATTTAAACAGTTTCACCAGCTAAGGCCTTGTATATTGCAGAATTAAAGAAAAAATATTTTAGGAAGTCGAGTAGACCATTGCTATTTTTAGCTGGGTATGAGATACCCTCAATGTTTATTTATTTTATGAATGAAATTTCTATATTTAGAAAGGGGGATTCACAAATAACTTATGAAATTAGCACAACTTTGACAATCATTTTTATCAATACCGCTATAGCGACGGGTTCAGAAATTTTTCATCAGAAAGAATGGAGTCTTATCTGTTGTATATATTTTTTTCAGATTTTTAGGAGCATGATGTTTTATTTGTCACAAAGGAAATCAGACCCCATAATATCACTTAACATGAGAAATATGCTCTTTTCACGCTGCAAATTTAACAAACCAAGGCAAATTCGGTGTTGTTTACTTTCATTTTACATATTTTATATCACAATTTATTTTAAAAGTTGCCCATAGTTACTACGTAAACATGCCGAATCAAATTCTACCTTATTTACTGAAGAGCGCATATTCTTTTGTCTCGTTCTGACCACCTTTCTGACTGTATACTTTTTGATTTACAAGCCAAAAACAGTAGTCTGAACCCCTGGTCTATTTTTAGTAACAGTGGCCATGTTTTTTGATGGATCAAAAATTGAAACAAAAGGTTGGTGCAGGACACCCTAAGGATCATTCATACCAAGTTTCATTAAATTCTGTTCAGTAGTTTCAGAGGAGAAGATTTTTGAAAAATTGTTAACAGACGACGACGACGGACGCCAAGTGATGGTAATAGCTCACCTGGACCGAAGGTCCAGGTGAGCTAGAAATATATCCAACATCCATTCTTTCTGATAAAAAATCCCTGAACCTGTCGCTATAGCGGTATTGATAAAAATGATTGTCAAAGTTGTGCTAATTTCATAAGTTATTTGTGAATCCCCCTTTCTAAATATAGAAATTTCATTCATAAAATAAATAAACATTGAGAGTATCTCATACCTAGCTAAAAATAGCAATGGTTTACTCGACTTCCTAAAATATTTTTTTCTTTAATTCTTCAATATATAAGGTTTTAACTGGTGAAACTGTTTAAATTTTACTTGTTATTGATATTAATGCATGTCTTTATAAAAAAATGATAATAAGCAAATGTAAAATTACGTTTTAGAAGGGCGAGGTCTATTAAGTGAGGATTGTTCGATTTGTAAAACTCTAATCGTCTCCCTTCATTTGCCTAGCAACGTTTAAGACTTGCCTGTGACAAAAAACATTTTTCTCCGATTTCCCTAAAATTTTGTCAACACAAAAAGCATAAGATTGGTCGTCATCTGTCAAAGTATGTAACCCGTCGCATTTACCATTATTTTTTAAATTCAACATGTTTATCACCTTTATAGAGTTCCGGTTATTCCTTAGAGATAATAAATTCCTTTTTTGTCACAAATTATTATTCTATGCGTAAAACATCCTTACTAAGAAAAAAGAACAACATTTTGTCTATTCACTTGTACCCGAACTTGAAAATAACCATGACCTACTTTTTATTAGCTCACCTGGACCGAAGGTCCATGTGAGCTATTACCATCACTTGGCGTCCGTCGTCGTCTGTCGTCGTCGTCGTCGTCTGTTAACAATTTTTCTAAAATCTTCTCCTCTGAAACTACCAAACAGAATTCAATGAAACTTGGTATGAATGATCCTTGGGGTGTCCTGCACCAAACTTGTGTTTTGATTTTTGATCTGTTAAAAAACATGGCCGCCGTTACTAAAAATAGACTAGGGGGGTCAGACTACTGTTTTTGGCTTATAAATCAAATAGTATAAGAGATAGAGGAAATCTGAGGCACGCTACTGATTCAGCATCAAAAGCTCTACAAAAGTCTCCATTTGGTCAAAGTTGTCAGATGACCCCTTATAGTGGTTACGGCCGCTTAAAGGTAAATAATAGCATTTTTTCATGTTTTTGGCCTACAGAATGAAAACTATTGCAGATAGAGATTAGCTGTTGCTTGCTTAAATGTTCAGCTCATTTAGCTCTACAAATTCTCTATAGGGTCGAAGTTGTCAGATGATCCCTTATAGGGGTTACGGCCCCTTAAAGGTGAAAAATAGCCATTTTTCATGTTTTTGGCCTACAGAATGAAAACTATTGCAGATAGAGATTAGCTGTTGCTTGCTTAAATGTTCAGCTTATTTAGCTCTACAAAATTCTCCATAGGGTTGAAGTTGTCAGATGACCCCTTATAGGAGTAACTGCCCCTGAAAAATAGCGATTTTTCATGTTTTTGTCCTACAGAATGAAAACTATTGCAGATAGAGATTAGCTGTTGCTTGCTTAAATGTTCAGCTCATTTAGCTCTACAAAATTCTCCATAGGGTCGAAGTTGTCAGATGACCCCTTATAGGGGTTACGGCCCCTGAAAAATAAAGATTTTTCATGTTTTTGGCCTACAGAATGAAAACTATTGCACATAGAGATTAGCTGTTGCTTGCTTAAATGTTCAGCTCATTTAGCTCTACAAAATTCCCCATAGGGTTGAAGTTGTCAGATGACTCCTTATAGGGGTTACGGCCCCTGCAAAAATAACGATTTTTCATGTTTTTGGCCTACAGAATGAAAACTATTGCAGATAGAGATTAGCTGTTGCTTGCTTAAATGTTCAGCTCATTTAGCTCTACAAAATTCTCCATAGGGTCGAAGTTGTCAGATGACTCCTTATAGGGGTTATGGCCCCTTATAGGTGAAAAATGGTGTTTTTGGCCTATAGAATGAAATTTATTGCAGGTAGAGAAAAGCTGTTGCTTGCTTAAATGTTCAGCTCATTTAGCTCTACAAAAGTATAGGGTCAACATCAAGACCAGGTGAGCGATTCAGGCTCCTGGGAGCCTCTTGTTAATCAAAAGATTAAGTTGGTGATTTCAGCTCATTGCGTCATTCAAAATGATGTGTTTTTCGAATTTGTTACACATTCAAATTATTTACAAGGGAGATAATATTTTGTCACCACCTTTCTGAGCGATTGGTCTACAAAGAGCAAAATTTGAAAAAAAAAGAAGAAGAAAAAAGGCAATAACTCCTACAACCATTGTCAGATCTTTTTCAAAACTTCAGGGCAGGTAGATCTTAATGTGTTGATCACAATTACCCAAACAGAATTTTAATATCTGTAACCATTTTAGAGCAATTTGCAAAAAACTGTAATTTACCCTTATGTTCTATTTTTAGCCATGGCGGCCATGTTTTTTGTAGAATCAAAATTTCAAACAATAATTTGTAGACGATATACAACAGAATAACCCTACCAAGTTTCATAACATTTGGCCAAGTGGTTTCAGAGAAGATTTTTGAAAAATTGAACAAAAAGCCGTGAAAATGGTCAATTTTTACCATCTAAGGGGTATAACTCCTGAAGGAACGGTCCTACAACTTTGACTCTGTTACAACATTTGTAGATCTTGATGTGCTTAACCATATGCAATCTTCTTCCGAATTTCAGGGCAGGTAGACCTTCAGCAAGGTGAGCTAAAAACGTTATTTTAGGGCCCATAACTCCTATAAGGAGTCATCTGAAAACTTCAACTCTTTGAAGACTTTTGTAGAGCTAAATGAGCTGAACATTTAAGCAAGCAACAGCTTTTCTCTATCTGCATTAGTTTTCATTCCATAGGCCAAAAACACTATTTTTTGCCTTTTAGGGGCTGTAACCCCTTAAGGGGTCATCTGACAACTTTGATCCTATGGAGACTTTTGTAGAGCTAAATGAGCTGAACATTTAAGCAAGCAACAGCTTTTCTCTGTCAGCAATAGTTTTCATTCTAAAAGCCAAGAACATGAAACAAGAGGCTCCCAGGAGCCCGAATCGCTCACCTGACATATGTGACTGAAGGTGAGCAATTCAACAAAATCTATTTGAAATTGAAAGGGTCACAAGTTTAATAAGGGGGTCATCTGACAATATGGTTTAACTTAATCTAGTAATGACTGTACAGAGTAATATTTTAGCAATTGAAACCTTTTAATATTTTACTTTCCTTCAACATTCTAAGAGGAATAACCCCTAAGATGAACAGTATTACAATCTTGACCTTATTTCATATTTTGTAGATAATGATGTGCTTAACAATGTGCAATATCTCATATAGATTTCAAGATATGGAGCTTAAAACATTTTTGTAAGTGCAAAATTAAATAAAAAGCTTCGCCGAGCGCAGCATGATACGACCGCAACATGTTGAACTCTGTACGTTTTAGGCCTTATATGGATAGTCTATTGTTCTGGACACATGCAGCCCATGGTGGACTGACAAAGGTTTTTGACACATGCTTCTCTGATGGACTTTCGACCCAGGGGGTAAAAATATAAATTTTGATTATGATTATGATTACATCCCCAAAAATTTATTCTTAAATTTAGAATCGCTACCTGACAAGAATAAATTTGCAAAATTTTTTTTCAAAATCGGACCACAAATAAAAAAGCCCCATTTGGCCCCTAATTACGTAATAGGGGGAAAAAGGGGGGGTCACAAAAATTAATTCTTAATTTTGTTTTCGCTATTTGACAAGAACAAACATGCAAAAAAAATTTTCAAAATCGGACCAGAAATAAAAAAGTTACAATTTTGGCCCCTTTTGGTCCCTAATAACGTAACAGTAAAAAAAGGGGACACAAAAATATATCTGCTACTTGACAAGAATAAACTTGCAAAAAAATTTATCAAAATCGGACAAGAATTAAAAAAGTTTCGCTTTCGGCCCCTTTTAGCCCCTTATTACGTAACAGGTGAAAAAGGGGTGGGGGTCGCAAAAATAAATTCTCAAATTTGGATTCGCTACTTGACAAAAATAAACTAGCAAAAAAAATTCAAAATCGGACCACAAATAAAAAAGTTTCGATTTTGGCCCCATTTGGCCCCTAATTACAAAACAAGTGAAAAAAGGGATGGTCGCAAAAATTAATTCTCAAATTGGGATTCGCTAACTGACAAGAATAAACTTGCAAAAAAAATTTTCAAAATCGGACCACAAATAAAAAAGTTACAATTTTGGCCCATTTTGGTCCCTAATAACGTAACAGTAAAAAAAGGGGACACAAAAATATATCTGCTATTTGACAAGAATATACTTGCAAAAAAAATTATCAAAATCGGACAAGAATTAAACTAGAGGCTCCCAGGAGCCTGAATCGCTCACCTGATCTCTTATGCCAAAGTTTGAATAAATTTCACAAACTTTGAAGTAAACAAAGTTGCAAAACAATCCTTTCAGTGGTTTCAGAGAAGATTTTTGGAAATCAGTTTAAATTAATAGAAAAAAACAGTTAAAGGGCAATAACTACTGTAATGACCTTTTGATGCTGAACAAAAAAATTTGCTTCCGATTTTTTTTATCTCTTATACTTTTTGAGTTATAAGCCAAAAACAATGGTTTGACCCCCCTGTTCTATTTTTAGCAACGGCGGCCATGTTGGTTGGTTGACATGTATATAATTCACAAACTTGGTAGAGGACATCCTAAAGATCATGTATACCAAGTATCAATGCAATCCCTTCAGTGGTTTAAGAGAAGAAGATTTTTGAAAATCAGTGTAAATTAATGAAAAAAAAACAGTTAAAGGGGAATAACTCTTAAAAGGCTGATCTGACAATTTAGACCCTGAAATCATTTTTGTAGATCTCAATGAGCTCAACAATTCTGCAATGCTAACTTTTCCTTTAGCTCTAACGGTTTTCAAGATATTGTCCAAAAACTGCAAAAATGGTCAAATTTGATGATTAAAGGGCAATAACTCCTATAAGGAGTCGTTTCACAACTTCGGCTCAATGGAGAGATTCGTAGAGCTTTCGATGCTGAACATGGAAGGTTGCTTCGGATTTTCTCTATCTTTTATACTTTTTGAGTTATAAGCCAAAAACAATGGTCTGACCCCCCTATTCTATTTTTAGCAACGGCGGCCATGTTGGTTGGTCGACATGTATATTATTCACAAACTTGGTAGAGGACATCCTAAAGATCATGTATACCAAGTATCAATGCAATCCCTTCAGTAGTTTTAGAGAAGAAGATTTTTGAAAATCAGTGTAAATTAATGGAAAAAACAGTTAAAGGGGAATTACTCTTAAACGGCCGATCTGACAATATAGACCCTGAAATCATTTTTGTAGATCTCAATGAGCTAAACAATTCTGCAATGCTAACTTTTCCTTTAGCTCTAACGGTTTTCAAGATATTGTCCAAAAACTGCAAAAATGGTCAAATTTGATGATTAAAGGGCAATAACTCCTATAAGGAGTTGTTTCACAACTTCGACTCGATGGAGAGATTCGTAGAGCTTTTGATGCTGAACAAGGAAGGTTGCTTCGGATTTTCTCTATCTCTTATACTTTTTGAGTTATAAGCCAAAAACAATGGTCTGACCCCCCTGTTCTATTTTTAGCAACGGCGGCCATCTTGGTTGGTCGACATGTATATAATTCACAAACTTGGTAGAGGACATCCTAAAGATCATGTATACCAAGTATAAATGCAATCCCTTCAGTGGTTTCAGAGAAGAAGATCTTTGAAGAAAAGTTAACGGACGACGGACTCTTAACGATGACAATAGCTCACCTGACCTTCAGGTGAGCTAAAAAGTTTCGCTTTCGGCCCCTTTTAGCCCCTTATTACGTAACAGGTGAAAAAGGGGTGGGGGTCGCAAAAATAAATTCTCAAATTTGGATTCGCTACTTGACAAAAATAAACTAGCAAAAAAAATTTCAAAATCGGACCACAAATAAAAGTTTCGATTTTGGCCCCATTTGGCCCCTAATTATGTAATAGGGGAAAAAAGGGGGGGTCGCAAAATTAATTCTTAATTTTGTGTCCGCTATTTGACAAGAACAAACATGCAAAAAAAAATTTCAAAATCGGACCACAAATAAAAAAGTTTTTATTTTGGCCCCTTTTGGCCCCTAATTACACAACGGAGAAAAAGCGGGTGCAAAAATTCATCAGGTTCATTCTTTTATTGTAAGAAACATTCTTGACAAATTTCACAGCAATAGGCCGACTAGGACCAAAGTTATGGTGGAAACAAGTAAAATATTTGAATTTTTTGCCCCTTTTGGGCCCCTAATTTCGAAACAAAAAAGGGGGGACCCCCAAAATCAATCCCATTCATCCTTTTATGGTAAGGAACATCATTGTAAAGTTTCATAGCAATCGGATAACTGGAACTAAAGTTATTGTGGAAACACTAAAAAGTTAACAGACACCGACGACGACGACGACGACGACGACGACGACAACGACAGCATCATACCATAATACGTCCGCAAATTTTTTGCGGTCGTATAAAAAAGAATAAATAAAAGGGCAATTACTCTTTCATGGGTTGTTGGATCTTCTTCAAAATTTCAGGGCTGGTTGATCACTTTTGTTCTTATTCAGAATTTAAAAATATGTCACCCTTTTTGAGTTATTAGCAAAATCTGTAGTTTACCCCAATGTCCTATTTTTAGCCACAGCGGCCATGTTTTACAACCAATCAAAAATCCCTACATCAGTTCTATATACATAATGCTAATAAATAACCATAACAAGTTTTGTTTCAATTGGACTTATGGTGTCAGAGGAGTTAACGTTTTCAATGTATTCAGAATGCTGTGTAAATAATCATGATCAATTTTGATGTTCTAAGGGGAATAACCCCTAAAATGAAGGGTCCTACAACGTTGACCCTGTTACATATTTTGTAGTTCTTGATGTGCTTATCAATATGTTATTTAAATTTCTCAAATATCTGATATAGTTTTTTTAAGATATTGAGCATAATAGGTGCAGAATTTACGAAAAATTCACACACAAAAAAGGCATCAACTCCTACATGGATTGTTGGATTCAGAGCTGGTAGAACTTAAGGTGCTGGTCACTTTTGTTCCCAATCAAAATTTTTGAAAATCTGTCACCTTTTTTGAATTATTTGCAAAAAAACTGCAATTTTCCCCTATGTTCTATTTTTAGCCACAGCAGTCATGTTTTACAACCAATCAAACATCCCCATATCAGTTCTATACACATAATGGTAATAAACAACTATATTAAGTTTGGTTTCAATTGGACTTAATGTGTCAGAGGAGTTAACGTTTTGTAATGAGGAAATGCTGTGAAAATGCTCAATGGACAATAACTCCTTGAAGGAAAGGCCCTACAACGTTGCCCTTTAACATATTTTGAAGATCTTGACGTGCTTAACAATATGTTATTTAAATTTCTAAAATATCTTTTATAGTTTTCAAGATATTGATCTAAACAGGTGCAAAATTTGCAAAAAAAATAAAAAAAGGGCAATAACTCCTACATGGTTTGTTCGATTTTCTTCCAAATTCCAGAGCTGGTGGATCTTGAGGTGTTGATCACTTTTGCCAGCTAAAATTTTAAAAATCTGTAACCGTTTTTGAGTTATTTGCAACAAAAATGCATTTTACCCCTATGTTCTATTTTTAGCCAGGGCGGCCATGTTTTACGACGAATCGAAAATCCCCACATCAGTTCTAAGCACCGAATGCTAATGAACAACCATACCAAGTTTGGTTGCAATTGGACTTGTGGTGTCAGAGGAGTTATCGTTTTAAAAAGTTTACGGATGATGGACGCCAAGTGATGACAATGGCTCACATGACCCGAAACATGACCCTTTGGGTCAGGTGAGCTAAAAAGAATTTTCAAAATTGAATGAATAATAAACCATCTACAACAGTTTTGTCAATACACCCGTTTTAGCCCTTTTTGACCCTTAATTCCAAAACGGTAGGGGCCACAAACCCTACATACAATACCAACCTTCCTTCAGTGGTGACCAACATCATATCAAAATTTCATAACAATCAATCAATATTTACTCAAGTTATCGCCAGAAACCAAATGTCCACAGACGACCAAGACAACATCGCCATAACATTATACAATCGCAAAAATTTTGCAGTCGTATTAAAACAAACTTAACATGTCCCTAATGAAATCCCTATGATCCTACATCTTACTCCTATCTGACTTAACTTCCCTACTCTACTGATATGACAATTTCTGTTCTACCTTATATACAAAATTATAAGTAAAGTCAATAAAGTCATGGTGCTGCTGAGACACATCAATTATTTACATAACAAACTGGCTACGATTACCTGGAAAAGTAACAATAAGAAAAACAAGAGGCTCCCAGGAGCCTGAATCGCTCACCTGGTCTTAATGTAAACCCTTTGAAGACTTGTATAGCTAAATGAGCTGAATGTTTAAGCAATAAAAAGCTTTTCTCTATCTGCAATAGTTTTCATTCCAAAGCAAAAAAAACTATTTTTCACCTTTAAAGGGCCATAACCCCTTAAAGGGGTCATCTGAAAACTTCGACCCTAAAAAAACTTTTGTAGAGCTAATTAAGCTGAACATTTAAGCAAGCAACATCTTTTCTCTATCTGCAAAAGTTTTCTTTCTTTAGGCCAAAAACACTATTTTTTGCCTTTAAGGGGCCGTAACCACTATAAGGGGTCATCTGGCAACTTTGACCCTATGGAAACTTTTGTAGAGCTAAATGAGCTGAACATTTAAGCAAGCAACAGCTTTTCTCTATCTGCAATAGTTTTCATTCTGTAGGCCAAAAGCTCTATTTTATGCCTAAGGGCCATAACCCCTATAAGGGGTCATCTGACAACTTTGACCCTATGAAGACTTTTGTAGAGCTAAATGAGCTGAACATTTAAGCAAGCAACAGCTTTTCTCTATCTGCAATAGTTTTCATTCTATAGGCCAAAAACACTATTTTTTGCCTTTAAGGGGCCGTAACCCCTATAAGGGGTCATCTGACAACTTCGACCCTATGGAGGCTTGTGTAGAGCTAAATGAGCTGAACATTTAAGCAAGCAACAGCTTTTCTCTATCTGCAATAGTTTTCATTCTATAGGCCAAAAGCTCTATTTTATGCCTTTAAGGGGCCATAACCCCTATAAGGGGTCATCTGACAACTTTGACCCTATGGAGACTTTTGTAGAGCTAAATGAGCTGAACATTTAAGCAAGCAACAGCTTTTCTCTATCTGCAATAGTTTTCATTCTATAGGCCAAAAACACTATTTTTTGCCTTTAAGGGGCCGTAACCCCTATAAGGGGTCATCTGACAATTTCTACCCTATGGAGGCTTATGTAGAGCTAAATGAGCTGAACATTTAAGCAAGCAACAGCTTCTCTCTATCTGCAATAGTTTTCATTCTATAGGCCAAAAACTCTATTTTTTGCCTTTAAGGGGCCATAACCCCTATAAGGGGTTATCTGACAACTTTGACCTTATGGAGACTTTTGTAAAGCTAAATGAGCTGAACATTTAAGCAAGCAACAGCTTCTCTCTATCTGCAATAGTTTTTATTCTATAGGCCAAAAACATGAAAAAATGCTATTTTTCACCTTTAAGGGGCCGTAACTCCCATAAGGGGTCATCTGAAAACTTCGACGCAATGGAGACTTTTATAGAGCTTTTGATGCTGAAGCAGCAGCGTGGCATCAGATTTCATGTATCTCTTATACTTTTTGATTTACAAGCCAAAAACAGTAGTCTGACCCCCCTGGTCTATTTTTAGCAACGGCGGCCATGTTTTTCGACGAATCAAAAAATCCCCACATCAGTTCTGTGGCTGATACCCTAAAGTACCACCAGACCAAATTTGGTTTAAATCTGTGCAGCCGTTTCAGAGGAGAAGTTTGAAGAAAAGTTAACGACGACGACGACGGACGACGACGACGACGGACGCCAAGTGATGGCAATAGCTCACATGGCCTTTGGCCAGGTGAGCTAAAAATATTGTTACCTGACGCCGGAAGTCAAAGTAAAATATTAACCGGTTCACGCGTACGGATGCGGACCTGTTTTAATGAAAGTAACAATAAGAAAAATGTTTATTGTTACCGCTCGTTATTGTAACCGTAAAATGTATGGACTATATAACAACGATTTAAAAAAAAATTGTTTATAAGGCATATGATAAAGTGACATTAAATAATACAAATTGAATCAGGATTAACTTAAATGGAAGTTATTTTAAGTTTGGTAACAAAAATTCCTGACACGAATTTAACTTCTCTTCATTTCGATTAGTCTCGAACCCAAACTCATACTACTAAGGTAGTGAGTCTGGGAAAACACCTATTGATTTCTCGTAACCACTAGGTGGCGATCGTTATACCTTTTAAACTTTACCACGTGTGTATATGACGTGTTTAGCATACAAAATTCATTTCAATCTAAAATGAACCAACTTTAGAAACTCAACGTTTCATTGGTCATCCTTAGTTTTTGAAAACTGGTTCTGTAAAATCAAGAATCGGATTGGCCGAACATGCATGGTTTTGTAATCAAGAATTTCCACATTTTTGACTCCAATAAACATAAACAATTTCCAAAACCAAGTAGACGCCCGTGAGTACAATTTAACCATAAATCGATTTTTTTAAAAAGTTTACAAAACCATCATGTGTTCAAAAATGTAAAATGGGAGATAAAAAATATTATGTTATTTGAAAACAACTCACATCAATTAGAGAAGTTATCTCGCTGTTGCATTTGCATAAATTCACTGAACCATAGGCACGGTAATCTGAACATACGGTTGAATGATTTTCGTCGAACACTATGATAAAGCCTGAAAGTACTCCAAACGCACACATAACAAAATAGGTAATGGGACTGTCCCAGACTCTTATCTATCGATAAGTGTCTGGGTGACCGAGACTACATTTCGATAAGTGAATTGAATTTTATTCGCCACCTGCACCTCGGACGCCATTTTGATACGTTTTTCATAGGCGGATCCAGGTTGAATATATAGGAATTAAATTACTGAATCGTGACCAGGACCCCTCTTAGGCCAGTCGGTGGGCCCTCTCTTTTCAGAATTTCTAGATCCCCCAGTGTTTTTTTTTCGTCTCGGGCCGAAGGCAAAACTGACCAAATGTATTAACTTAGGATGGTTTTATAGAATTCAAGTCACCGGTGATTTTATTAGTTAAAATAAAGGAAAAAAATATTCCAAGTTTCCAATTACAAAAGCATTATACGATAATGATAGAAAGTTCAATTATTTAGTTGTACTATGAGCTAGAATTTCCTTCAACGTCCGGTTTAGCACGCATGTTTTCCAGCCATTTCAACGTCTTTTTGAAGCTGTGTTCTTTTAAAATATCCTTACGTCATTCGAAAATAAAAACAAACTAGCTTTTCTTGTGGGTCAATTATGCAATTGACCCACAAGAAAAGCTAGTTTGTTTTTATTTTCGAATATAAGTTGTTTCAATTTATTGCATAATAAACATTTGAAATAATTTTAGCTTGAAAAATATTTAAGGATACGTTTTACTTCGGGAGCGTCACAGGTTAAACTTGCATCATATTATATATGATGTTTATTGTGACACTTTATATGAAAATAAGAAATATACATATTGTTAATAATATTCTTAAATACAAAATAATATTCAAATTCATATAATCAGGTAACAATAACAACAAGTAACAATAAGAAAAATACTTATTGTTTGTTGTCATTTGTATTTCGAACACACGTGAAGGTTAGCACTGCTGGTGGAGTTTAAATTCCCCGAGGTTAGCCCTCTCCGGCACCAACACTTTTGAGTTGGAGAATACATCAAAGCTTTAAAATATCCGTCTAAATTTCAAAATTGTCTAAACCCTAAGGATCTTCCTACCCCAGACATAGGTTGATAATCTTAGTGAAAATTTGGTTCCCCAGTTTGGTATTTTTGGTTATACTGTTCTATGCTCTTCATATTCATACAGTGTTTGGCATTTTCAATATTTTTGGTAGAGCGCCTCTGATGAGTCTTGAATAGACGAAACGCGCGTCAGGCGTAGCAAAATTTATTGTCTGGAACTTTGTTGTCATTTGTATTTCTTCCATTAAAACAGGTCCGCGTCCGTTACACGGTTTTCCGTTAGTCCGTCATTCCGGCGTCAGGTAACAATAATTTTATTCTTATTGTTACTTTTCTAGGTAACTGTATCCAGTGCCTTTACATAAAGTAACTCGAACAATGTCAGCTTGGACATGATAAGGTCAATCAGAAAAGCTAAATTAACAATACAAACTTAAAGTAAAACAGTTAAAATATCTCAGACACATGGTAATAAAGTGACAATGTTATGACTAAATACTAATCTTCAATTAACAGATTAATTTTACATTTATAGAAAACTCACATGTCATGAATTATAATATGGAAATAACGCTATGTCGATTTTCTAAACAATAAAATATATTTTTTAACTTTGCATCAAATATTACCTTATGACATATGCATTTGAAAAACCTGATTTATTTGAAACAAGAACTGAATTCCTGAGTCCCCCGTCGAGCGTAAAACATTCTTAGTCCGCTCTCTTGACAGGAAGCAGGTAAGCGACAGACTTGAAAACGTATCCCACCATATGCACAGGAGACCCCTACCTGAAACTGCATACCAAATATCAAAAGCCTGGGATTAATAGTAGCTGAGAAATCTGTTACGAAAATTTTTCAATTTTTTAACCCTAAAAATATTTTAAGTCAGCTTGTTAAACAGGAAGTAGGTAAGCGACAGACCTGAAAATGCATCCCACCATATGAGACCCCTACCTGAAGTTGCATACCGAACAAAACAAGAGGCTCCCAGGAACCTGAATCACGCACCTGAACTACACAGATATTGTGCTTAACCATATGCAATTCAAATTTCTGAAATATCTTGTTTAGTTTTCAAGATATAGGGCTTGATAAATGCAAAAATTGGCAAAAATTATGAAAAAGGGCAATAACTCCCATATCAGCAGTCAGATCTTTTTCAAAATTTCAGGACAGGTAAATCTTAATATAATACTAAAAGTCAGGTACGCCACAAGGTTAAAATGTAAATTAGAATTATAAATACACAAAAACATATCACTTAACATCAAATATAAAACGATTGAGGGGCCCGAGTACTTTCGGTCAAAAGACCTTCTTCAGGGAAATAACAAGAGGCTCCCAGGAGCCTGAATCGCTCACCTGAACTACACAGACACATGTATTTTGTAGATATTATTGTGCATAACCATATGTGATTTAAATTTCTGAAATATCTTGGTTAGTTTTCAAGATATTGGGCTGAATAAGTGCAAACTTTGGCAAAAATCAGGAAAAAGGGCAATAATTCCCACATAAGCAGTCAGATCTTTCCCAAAATTTCAGCACAGTAGATCTTAATATGCTGATCTTTTTTGATTCTTGCACAATTTTGATATCTGAAACCATTTTTGAGTTATTAGCAAAAAATGCAATTTACCCCTATGTTCTATTTTTAGCCATGGCGGCCATGTTTTTTGACAAATCAAAAATCTGAACAATAGAGTTGTAGCATATAAGCTATTTAACAAGTGTGCCAAGTTAAAATGCAGTTGGTCTTACGGTGTCAGACAAGTTAATCTTTGAAATTCAGGGAAAAAGTAATGAAAAATGGTAAATTTTGTTGTTTTAAGGACAATAACTCCTAAAAGAAATGATCCTACAGCTGTGATCTAAATACATGAAATGTAGATCTTGATGTCCTTAATCATATGCAATTTAAATTCTTGAAATATCTTGTATAGTTTTCAAGATATATGGCTAAACAAGTGAAAAATTTTGAAAAAATCCAGAAAAAGGGCAATAACTCCTACATCGGTTGTTAGATCTTCTTGAAACTTTCAAAGCAGGTAGATCTTGAGATGCTGATCACTTTTGTCTCCCATCAGAATTTTGATATCTGTAACCATTTTTGAGTTTTTAGCAAAAAAACTGCAATTTACACCTATGTTCTATTTTTAGCCATGGCGGCCATATATTTTTATGAATCAAAAATCTGAACGATAGAATTGTAGCATACATGTATATGCTATTTAACAACTGTGCCAAGTTTGGATGAAGTTGGATATATGGTGTCAGACAATTTAATCTTTGAAATTCAGGGGAAAAGTAATGAAAAACGGTAAATTTTGATGCTTTAAGGGCCATAACTCCTAAAAGAAATGGTTCTACAGCTTTGACCTAATTACATGAAATGAAGATCTTGATGTGCTCAATCATATGCAATTTGAACAAGGGGTTGCACTAAGTCGTGCTAAGCATACCCCCACTCGGCCATTCAGAAAACAGGAAGTTGATGACCGACTGACCTGGAAAGGGGAGGCACGATACAACTCATCATGCTAAAGCTGTACACCAAATTTAAAATCAATCCCTTCTCTAAAAGCCGAGAAATCTGTTACGAAAAATTGTCTAATTTTGACCCATAAAAAGTCTAAGTCAGCTCAGAAAACAGGAAGTAGATGATGGACAGACCTGGAAAGGGGAGGCACAGTTTAACTAATCATGCTGAAGCTGTGTACCAAATTTGAAACCAATCCATCCAGTAGAAGCCATGAAATCTGTTACGAAAAATTTCACTTTTCAAATTTTTTACCCTAAAAAGTCTAAGTTGGCTTGAAAAACAGGAAGTAGATAATGGACTGACCTGGAAAGGGGAGGCACGGTATAACTCATCATGCTGAAGCTGTGTACCAAATTTGAAACCAATCTATCCAGTAGAAGCCGAGAAATCTGTTACGAAAAATTTCACATTTCAATTTTTTTTCCCCTAAAAAAGTCTAAGTCGGCTTGGAAAACAGGAAGTAGATGATGGACTGAGCTGGAAAGGGTAGGCATAGCATAACTCATCATGCTGAAGCTGTGTACCAAATTTGAAACCAATCCATCCAGTAGAAACAGAGAAATTGAACCGGACGGACAGACGGACAGACGGACGGACAAGGTGATTGCAATATAGCCCCCTCTCTTACGAGTGGGGGTATAATTTTTAAAATATCTTGTATAGTTTTCATGATATAGGGCTAAATAAGTGCAAAATTTTGAAAAAAATCCAGAAAAACTCCTACATCGGTTGTTGGATCTTCTTGAAAAGTTCTGGGCAGGAAGATCTTGAGGTGCTGATCACTTTTACCCAGGCCAGAATTTTGATATCTGTTACCGTTTTTGAGTTATTTGCAAAAAACTGCAATTTACCCCTATGTTCTATTTTTAGCCACAGCGGCCATGCTGTTCAGCCAATCAAAAATCCGAACGATGGTTTTTGTAGAGGACATACTATAGAACAACCCTACCAAGTTAAGTTACATTTGGCCATGCGGTTTCAGAGAAGAAGATTTTGAAAAGTTGGACGACGGACGACGGACGCCAAGTGACGGCAATAGCTCACATGACCCTTCGGGTCAGGTGAGCTAAAAACGGGGAGAAAAAAGAAAAACACCCGCACAACACAAAGACAAGACTGAGGTGAATGGTCCGTCCAACACTTTCACTCTTAGAAATGGGTTTACTTGCGTATCGGAGAATTTGATATACGCAATCAAATGCAAAAAAATGTCTGATGGTTTATGTCGGTGAGACCTAACGTAGACTTGGAGACCGCTTAGTGGAATACATCATAAGTGTTTGTAATAGTGGAGATTGTCCGGTAGGTCGCCACTTCAGACAACCAGGCCACAATTTGTCCGATATGCAAGTGACTGTGTTGATAGTGACCAATATGGGTGAAAAGCAACGGCAGTCTCTAGAACAGAGAATCATCAAGTTCCTTGGTTCTAGTCACCCTAAGGGCATGAATATCAAAAACAATCCGTTGTAACTCGTAAATGTTCTCTAATTAAGGTCTTTCCCTTTCCAAAGGGAAGACCTTATTGTATTTCGTCGGCCTATTATTATTATTATTCTTTTTTTTTTTCTTCCAGTCGGGAGCAAAAAGTGCCTTGACCGATTTTCATGAAATTTTGCACACTAACTCAGCACTACCAGGAATAGACTAAGCTATGGACACGACGCTAAATTATTTGTAGTTTCGGCGCAATAGCGCAAAACGCTGTTTACCCTTGTTATCAGGTGAGCTCAGAAACGGTTATAGTTATCAAGATTCTGTTTAGTGAAAATGGAAGCTAACATCCTGATGATGATTTATCATGCAAAAAGAATGCTGTAATTTACTTCCTGGTTGCGCGCATATGGCGCAAACTTGGCGCAAAATGTAAAAATTGTCCGATTTTGATGAAATTTGGTTTCCCGGTAGATTTGAGGGTCCTGATTACGAATCTGTGGTCAAAATTTTTTTTGCGTTTACCATTGCCAAAATGGCGGTCGTCAAATGGTTTTTTACTTATAACTCGAAAACCGTTAGAGATAGTATAGACAATATATGAACAAAAAATGATCGTCTTGAAATGACCTACAATTTAAGTCCAAGAAGTGCATGATTCGGTTGAGCGGTTTCGAAATGGCGGCCGAAACTGGTTTTCGCGAAATAGGTTTTTTGCCAATAACTTGAAAACCGTAACAGATATTATAATAGACATGTGTATGAAAAGTTACCGTCTTGACAAGACCTATCCATTAAGCCCAAGAAGTACATGTAATGGTTGACTGGTTTCAAAATGGCGGCCAAAAACATCATCCAATGCATTATTTACTTCTATATAACAATTAAAGGTTACAGATAATATAGTAAATATATATATATTTATTATCAGTAATTCAAGAGCTTGACTATAAGAAAAAGGTCAAAGGTCATAGGTCAGTTTACGGGAAAGACCTCTCATTTGTTCTCTGAACAAATGGCACTTTAATTTTATATATTATTCTATTCTTATGTTTCATATTTAGCTAAATACATATATTACAGTGCTGGTAGGTTTTTAGTCATAAAAGATTACTAGCTTGTGACGTATTTATGCTAATTATATGCATGTTTATTTACAATGTTCAGGATTGATTGTGACGGAATTTATCACTTCTGGTTATACTAGCTAATCAGTCTTGTCCTTGTCTTTGTGCTGTGCGGGTGTTTTTTCTTTTTTCTCCCCGTTTTTATTTCCCTGAAGAAGGTCTTTTGACCGAAAGTACTCAGGCCCCTCTATCGTTTTATATTTGATTTTAAGTGATATGTTTTTTGTGTATTTATAATTCAATTTTACCTTTTAACCTTGTGGCGTACCTGACTTTTAGTATTGTATTGATTTTTAATTCCGCCACACCGCAACTCCTATTATTATAAATCTTAATATGCTGATCACTTTTGATTCTTGCACACTTTGATATCTGAAACCATTTTTGAGTTATTTGCAAAAAACTGCAATTTACCCCTATGTTATATTTATAGCCATGGTGGCCATATTTTTTGACGAATCAAAAATCTGAACAATAAAATTGTAGCAGATATGTGTGCCAAGTTTAGATGCAGTTGGTCTTACAGTGTCAGACAAGTTAATCTTTGAAATTCAGGGGAAAAGTCATTAAAAATGGTAAATGTTGTCCCTTTAAGGGCAATAACTCCTAAAAGAATTGGTCCTACAGCTTTGACTTACTTACATGAAATGTAGATCTTGATGTGCAATATATGTTTGAATTTTAAAATTATGAAAAATCTTGTACAGTTTTCAAGATATAGGGGGCCTGGTGGCCGAGTGGTCTAAGGCGCTGGTTTAAATACCACACTATTGATCACTAGCCGATCACCTCTCAGCTGGTGTTCGATTCCCGTTTGTATTTAACAAACAAGAGGCTCCCAGGAGCCTGCATTGCTCACCTGACATATGTGCCTGAAGTAAAGGTTATTGTCATAAGATTAATAAGGGGGTCATCTGAAAATATGGTGGATCTTAAGGTACTGATCACTTTTGTTCTCAATCAAAATCTTAATATCTGTCACCCTTTTTGAGTTATTAGCAAAAAAATGCAGTTTAACCTAATGTTCTATTTTTAGCCACAGCGGCCTTGTTTTACAACCAACCAAAAATCCCCACATCAGTTCTATACATCTAATCATATAAACAACAATACCAAGTTTGGTTCCAATTGGACTTATAGTGTGAGAGGAGTTAACGTTTTCAATGTAGTGAGGAAATGCTTTTTAAATGCTCAATTTTGACGTTCTAAGGGCAATAACTCATCAAAGGAAAGGTCCTAAAACGTTGACCCTATTACATATTTTGTAGATCTTGATGTGCTTAACAATATGCAATTTAAATTTCTCAAATATCTAGTATAGTTTTCAAGATATTGAGCTAAACAGGTGCAAAATTTGCAAAAAATCCACAAAAAGGGCAATAACTCCTACATGGGTTGTTGGATTTTCTTCAAAATTTCAGAGCTGGTGGATCTTGAGGTGCTGATCACTTTTGTTCCCAATCAAAATTTTAAAATCTGTCACCGTTTTAGAGTTATTTGCAAAAAACTGCCATTTACCTCTATGTTCTATTTTTAGCCACAGCGGCCATGTTTTACGACCAATCAAAAATCCCCACATTAGTTCTATACACCTAATGCTAATAAACAACTATACCAAGTTTTGTTCCATTTGGACTTAAAGTGTCAGAGGAGTTAACGTTTTCAATGTAATGAGGAAATGCTGTTAAAATGCTAAATTTTGACGTTCTAAGGGCAATAACTCCTAAAAGGAAAGGTCCTACAACGTTGACCCTATTACATATTTTGTAGATCTTGATGTGCTTTACAATATGCAAATTAAATTTCTCAAATATCTAGTATAGTTTTCAAGATATTGAGCTAAACAGGTGCAAAATTTGCAAAAAATCCACAAAAAGGGCAATAACTCCTACATGGGTTGTTGGATTTTCTTCAAAATTTCAGTGTAGGTAGATCTTGAGCTGCTGATCACTTTTATCCTATGCCAGAATTTTGATATCTGTAGCCGTTTTTGAGTTATTTGCAAAAAAACTGCATTTTACCCCTATGTTCTATTTTTAGCCATGGTCGCCATGTTTTACGACGAATCAAAAATCCCCACATCAGTTCTAAGCACCTAATGCTAATGAACAACCATACGAAGTTTGGTTGCAATTGGACTTATGGTGTCAGAGGAGTTAACGTTTTAAAAAGTTTACGGACGACGGACGCCAAGTGATGACAATAGCTCACATGACCCTTCGGGTCAGGTGAGCTAAAAAGGGACTTCCCTAACTGTATGTGATTAGGTTTGTCAGTTACTTGCCCAAGGTCGGTGGTTTCCTCTGGGTACTCCGGTTTCCTCCACCAATATAACTGACCGCCCTACATGGCCCAGGTGCGTGTATAAAGGGCGTTAAACACCAACACACACACACACTCAAGATATAGGACTAAATAAGTGAAAAAAAAAGAAGAAAAAATCCAGAAAAAGGGCAATAACTTCTACATCGAATGTTGGATCTTCTTGAAAATTTCAGGGCAGGTAGATCTTAAGGTGCTGATCACTTTAACCCTGCCAGAATTTTGAAGGGCACTGGATAGAGTTACCTGGAATAGTAACAATTAGAAAAAATATTGTTACCTGACACCGGAAGGACGGACTAACAGAAAACCGTGTAGCAGACACGGACCTGTTTTAATGAAGTAACAATAAGTATTTTTTTTATTGTTACTTGGCTTTAATATTACCTGATTTTATGAATTTGAATACAATTGTTGTATTTAAGAATAATATTAACAAAATGTTTATTTCGTTTTATATCATGTTTTTGCAATTGAAAACTTGAAATAAAAATTAATTTATTTTACCTTTATTTAACCTGTGACTTTAATTGTGATCATGAAAATACATATAGTGAAACACCGTCTTTTCTATAATAAAACCCCAAGTTAATAGTACATTTAGTCTGCTTTGCCTCCGTCCTAGGTAAAAAAAAACTCAAGCTCACAAAATATTGAAATGGCTTCCGAGATGCGGGTGGTGTATGAAATTCAATTCACTTATTGAATTTGAAGAAAACCTGAAGCAACTTACTGGATGCGTAGGAAATGCAGCCAAAAATGAAATTACTTCCATTTAAGATAATCCTAATTAAAATGTTCTAATTATTTTCATGTCACTATATCATGTGTATTAAAATTGCCTTTTTTTAAATCGTTGTTATAATTTAAGACATTTTCAGGTAACAATAACTATCGGTAACAATAAGACAAATTCTTATTGTTACTTTTTTAAAAACAGGTCCGCGTCCGTGGACCGGTTAGTATTTTACTTTGACTTCCGGCGTCAGGTAACAATAATTTTTTTCTTATTGTTACTTTTCCAGGTAAATCCAGGTAATCGTAGCCATTTTGTTTGAGTTATTTGCAAAAAAATTGCAATTTAACCCTATGTTCTATTTTTAGCTACAGCGACCAGTTTTTTTTTACAAATCAACGATAGTTTTGAAGCACCTATGCCAATAAACAACTGTACCAAGTTTGGTTGCAATTGGACATATGGTGTCAGAGGAGTTAACGTTTGAAAAAGTTAACGGATGATGGACGACAGACGGACAGATGACAGATGCCAAGTGATGGCCCTTCAGGTCAGGTGAGCTAAAAACTGCTGTTTTACCCTTCTGCTCTATTTTTAGCAAAGATGGCCATGTTTTTTATCCGATCAATATAAAATGAGGATCGTTTGTAGCCAACATGTCATATATCATTCCTGCAAAGGTTCAGTGGTTTCTTTCTTGTCTGGAACTTTGTTGTCATTTCTATTTGGAACACCCATGCTGGTGGAGTTTTAATTTCCCCAAGGTTAACCTGCTCCGGCACCAACACTTTTGTGTTGGAGAACACATCAAAGCTTTAAATTATCCATTTAAATTTTAAAATTGTCTTCACCCTAAGGTCTTCCTACCCCAGACATAGGTTGATCATCTTAGTAATAATTTGCTTCCCCAGTTTGAAATTTTTGGTTTTATTGTTCTATGCTCTTCATTATCTTATAGTGTTTGGCATTTTCAATATTTTTGGTAAAGCGCCTCTGATGAGCCATGAATAGACAAAACACATGTCAGGCGTAGCAAAATTTATTGTCTGGAAATTTGTTGTCATTTTTATTTCAGATGATAAGATTTTTTAAATTATTAACGGACAACGACAGACACATAGTGATGGCATAAGCTAACATGGCCTTTGGCCAGGTGAGCTAAAAAGTGTGACAGACAAACTGACGCATTCACGCTCGGGTGCCCGGCATTTCTTTGTCCCTTCTCCGCATTGTGGCAGGGGAAAAAAAATTAAAATATTGTTTGACCTGTTGTATGTTTATCTTATTAAATTTTATTTTCACAGGAATAGATAAGATCATGCAAATAGGAGACAACTCACACTAATTGAAAACAGCAAATATATCCATTCAGTCACCCCAAAAAAACATTTGTCCACTTAATCTATTTATTATTAACATCACAATTGTATTCTTTAAGAATCTGGATACTTGTCACAAGCCCATCTCCAAGTATCTTTAAGTCTTCTATAAGGGCATTCAAGTTGAACTTCATACCTACGTTAGTTCCTTCTTTATTGATGCTTTCAGGTTTACTGCCACACATATTGTTCAACTACAACATAAAACAAAATCAGAATTCTAGTTTTCCCAGTGGGAAATGAAAGACCTGCATTAAATTGCTTTACACCAAATAATACTATCTGAAGAAGCAACATGCAAAATATTATGCAGTTTTCTGGTGAGCTACGATGACCCTAATATCATTCCTATTTTATTTAAAATTTCTTATGGTATAAAACCTTGTTGTAAAATTTCACAGCATCTGGTTAACCAGAACAAAAGTTATTGTGGGATGGCATGGCCCCTAATTTTCTAAACCAAATAAAAAGCTAAGATGAGCGTAGCATGATACAACGGCAACATGTCGAACGACAACGACGGATGTCAATAGCTCACAAGGACCTTTGGTCCAGGTCAGCTAATAAAAACTAGAGATTCCCAGGAGCCTGAATAGCTCACCAGATTCCAATGACAGATGGAATGAAAATAATTTGGGCTATCTCAGGTGAAAAACTCCAATAAAGGATCACCATACAATTTCAACCTTATAATGAAGGATTTTGTAGAGCACATATATCCAAACATTCAAGCAAACAAAAGCTTTTCTTAATCTTTTATAGGTTTAATCTGCAAGGCAATAACCCAAAACTTGACTATTACAGGCCATAACTTTTATTAGGGGGTTATCTGACAGCTTCAGCCTAATGGATATTTTTGAAGAACTAATTGAACTGAAGATTTAAGCAACCAACATTTTTCTCTATCTGTAACAGCTTTCATTCAATAGGTCAAATACACCAAACAAAAATTTTCTCCATTAAAGGACAATAACCCTGATAAGGGGTCATCTCATAATTTTGACACTGAAATAATTTTTGTAGATCTCAATTACTTTATGAATTCTCCAATGCTAACTTTTCCTTTAGCTCTTACAGTTTTCAAGATAAAGATTTTTAAAATCAGTTAAAATGGATGGTAAAAACATTTGACTCATTGGAGAGTTTTGTAAAGCTTTTGATGCTGAAGAAGGGAGGTTGCTTTGGTTTTCTCTATCTCTTATACTTTTTGAGTTATAAGCTAATTAAAAGCTTCGCTGAGCGCAGCATGATACAACCACGACATGTTGAACCCTGTACGTTGTAGGCCCAATATGGATAGTCAATTGCTCTGGACACATGCAGCCCATGGTGGACTGACAAAGTGTTTACACATGCAGCCTTTGGTGGACTTTCCATCCACATTTCACAAGGAATTCATTTTATTGAAAAGCAGACCAAAATAAATTACAATTGCAAAAATAACACCCCTTTTGCCCCTAATAAAGAGTAATTGCTACCTTTCACTTTTGCCCCTTATGACCCCTAACAAGAATTAGGAGGAGGGGAGTGTCACAAAATCAATACTCATTTTTTTTTAAATTCACTACTTGACAAGAATTAATGAGCAAAAAAAAACAAGAGGCTCCCAGGAGCCTGAATAGCTCACCTGGTCTTGATGTCAACCCTATGAAGACTTTTGCATAGCTAAATGAGCTGAATGTTTAATGTTGAATTAAGCAAGAAAAAACTTTTATCTATCTGCAATAGTTTTCATTCTAAAATAAGCAACAAGAGGCTCCCAGGAGCCTGAATTGCTCACCTTGTCTTGATGTCAACCCTATGAAGAACTTTGTAGAGCTGAATAAGCTGAACATTTAAGCAAGCAACAGCTTTTCTATTTCAGCAATAGTTTTCATTCTGTAGGCCAAAAACATGCAAAATGTTATTCTAAGGGCCGTCTGAACACTTTGACTCTATAGAGACTTTTGTTAAGATCTGAATGAACATTTTAGCAAGCAACCACTTTTCTTTATCTGCTATAGTTTTCATTATTTAAGTCAAAAACATAAAAAAAACATGTTTATTTAGGAGCTGTAATCACTGGAAAGGGTCATATGACAACTTCAACCTTATGGAGACTTTTGCAGAGCTAAATGAGCTGAACATTGAGGCATGCAACAGCTTTTCTCTAGCTATCTGCAAAAGTTTTCATTCTATAGGCTAAAAACACTATTTTTTCACCTTTAAGGGACTGTAACCCCTGTAAGGGATCATCTGACAACTTCAACCCTATGGAGACTTTTGTAAAGCTATATGAGCTGAACATTAGAGCAGGCAACGTTTTATAGGCAAAAAACACTTTTTTCGCCTTTAAGGGTCTGTAACCCCTATAAGGGATTATCTGACAACTTTGACCCTATGAAGACTTTTGTAGAGGTAAAAGAGCTGAACATTTAAGCAAGCAACAGCTTTTCTCTATCTGCAATAGTTTTCATTCTATAGGCCAAAAACATGAAAAAAACCCCGCTATTTTTCACCTTTAAGGGGCTGTAACCCCTATAAGGGATTATCTGACAACTTTGACCTTATGGAGACTTTTGTACAGCTAAATGAGATGAATTTTTAAGCAAGCAACACCATTTTTTTATCTGCAATAGTTTTCATTCTATACTGTAGAAGCAGAAATAATCGTGGGGGGTTAATTTTCGTTTATTTCGTGGGTAAGAAAAATCAATGAAATTAAATCCCCTCGAATTTTAAATATTTAGTTAAAGAGTGTATTTCAAAATTACAAAATCCACAAACATTTGTCCCCTCCAATTCAGTTTTGTGCTCTAAACCACGAAATTTCATCCCCACGAAAATAAATGATTATACAGTAAGCCAAAAACACTATTTTTCGCCTTTATGGAGCTGTAACCCCTATAAGAGATCATCTGACAACTTTGACCTTATGGAGACTTTTGTAGAGCTTAATGAGCTGAACATTTAAGCAAGCAACAGCTTTTCTCTATCTGCAATAGTTTTCATTCTGTAGGGCAAAAACATGAAAAAAAAACGCTATTTTTTACCTTTAAAGGGCCATTACCCCTGTCAAGAGTCATCTGTCAACTTCGACCCTTTGAAGACTTTTGTAGAGCTTTTAATTCTGAAGAGCCTAAGATCCGTCAAATTTCTATCTGTAATGGTTGCTGAGTTATAAGCCATTTTAAGTGATTTTATCCTATGTTCTATTTTTAGTAACAGTGGCCATGTTTTTAATTGAATCATTTTAAAATTAGGTTTGTTGCCAACATGTCATAAATCATTCCTGTAAAGTTTCAGTTAAATTGGTTCAGTGGTTTTAGAGAAGAAGATTTTTGAAATTGTTAACGGATGACGACGGACGACGACAGATGACGGACGCATAGTGATGGCATAAGCTCACTTGGCCTTTGGCCAGTTGAGCTAAAAATTTGAAATGGGACTTTAAATAAGTTTTCATTTTAACCCTTAACTTCATCTCTGAATCAAAAGCTTCACCGAGCGCAGCATGATACAACCGGAATATGTCGAACCCTGTACGTTTTAGGCCCAATATGGATAGTCAATTGCTCCGGACACATGCAGCCCATGGTGGACTGACAAAGTTTTTTGACACATGCAGCCTTTGGTGGACTTTCCACCTTCATTTCATGAGGAATCCATTTTTTTTCAAAAGCAGACTAAAATTAATTACAGTTACAAATATATTACACCTTTTGTCCCCTAATCAAGGGTACCTGCTACCTTTTATTTAGCCCTTTTTGGCCCCTAACAACAACAAGGGGGAGGGGAATGTCATATAATTAATCCTCAATTTTGCAGGTTACTACTTGATATTGAGTTAATAAGCAAAAACAATTTTTGAAATCGGACAATAAATGAAATACACATGTATTCGATTTTGGCCCCTTTTAGCCCCTAATTGCATAAATGAAAATAAAGGGGGTGCAATAATTAATCCTCCATTTTGTGTCCACTACTTGACAAGAATTAAATTGCAAACAAAAATTTCAAAATCGGATCAGAAATAAACAAGAGGCTTCCAGGAGCCTGAATCACTCACCTGGTCTAGATTTCAACCCTATGAAGGACTTTGTAGAGCTGAATAAGCTGAACATTTAAGCAAGCAACCGCTTATCTCTTTCAGCAAAAGTTTTCATTCCGTAGGCCAAAAATGTGCAAAATGTAATTCTAAGGGCCATCTGAACACTTTGACTCTATAGAGACTTTTGTGAAGAGCTTCAGTGTTCTCCTTTTTTTCAAAAAGGTAAGGTGGGTGTTTTGAAAAACCACTTACCAACCGGGTTTTTTCTACTGCTTAACCCTTATCAACCTGTTTTTTTTTCAGAGGCCAATCTAGAGGGAAGTTCAAGGGTCTGTGTTCCTCTTGTTGCAAAAATATATGATTTCATGCAAACTGTTGGCAAAGTTTTTTTCAAAGTGAATTTGGACCCCCCCCCCTTGTTCTGAGGACCCCCCCCCCTTTTAAAAAAAAAAAATCTGGATCTGCCCCTGAAACCCTCCATCAGAGAGAGTGATTGTTTGATTAAACCATAAAATACACAGTATACAAACAAAGATACAGTAATAATAGCCTTAATTAAATCTAGGCTATTTTAAGAATTTTCTTTTATTTTTGTTTGGGCTAGAGTTATCTTTCTTTTCCTAATAGTTAGCCAATATGTTAATTTTCCCGCCAAAAAGTCACATGATCACAGCTCAAATGTAAACAAACACACTTTATCCTTCATTAGCATTGCAGAAGTTCTGTCATCAAATATTCAAACTTTATTGTATGTTTTATGTTCTTTTTGTGGATTAAACTATTTCTAAATTGAAGGTAAATATCAATATTCTTTTTCTTTCAATAAAACCTTTGAATAAACCACATGGATGCATGTCATTCTGGACACGTGCCAGCAATTTTTTATTTACATTTTCTCCATTTTCGATTGGATGATAAGAAATTTACATCTATAAATTATTCTTAGCACCTCCTGTTTTACCTTGTCCGCAAATTTCTTTTATGTTTGCTGGTCACCTATCCGGATCTATGGTTTTAATTGGCTTGGGTTATAAAAGTGTCACTCAATGTCTTCATTTAATTAGTAACAAAAGACCTAATTAAACATGGAATTTTTTGAAAATTGCCGACCACCTTACCAAAATGAAAGGTGGTCGGCTCTGGAAAAAAGGTGGTCGGCACACCCGGCTTAAATGGCGAATGGAGAACACTGAGCTTAATAAACTGAACTAAATTTAAGCAAGCAACCACTTTTTCTCTATCTGCAATAGTTTTCATTCTATAAGCCATAAACACTCTTTAAGGGGCTGTAACCCCTATTAGGGGTCATCTGACAACTTCAACCCTGTGAAGACTTTTGTAGAGCTAAATGAGCTGAACATTTAAGCAAGCAACAACTTTTGCCGATCTGCAATAGTTTTCATTCTATAGGCCAACAAGAGGCTCCCAGGAGCCTAAATCGCTCACCTGGTCTTGATGTCAACCCTATGAAAAACTTTGTAGAGCTAAATAAGCTGAACATTTAAGCAAGCAAAAGCTTTTCTCTATCTGCAATAGTTTTCATTCTATAGACCAAAAACACTATTTTTCGCCTTTAAGGGGCTGTAACCCCTATAAGGGGTCATCTGACAACTTCGACCCTATGGAGACTTTTGTAGAGCTGAATGAGCTGAACAATTTAGCAAGCAAAAACTTTTCTCTATCTGCTATAGTTTTCATTCTATAGGCTTAAATCACCTTTTTCGCCTTTAAGGGTCTGTAACCCCTATAAGGGGTCATCTGACAACTTCGACCCTATGAAAACTTTTGTAGAGCTGAATGAGCTGAACATTTAAGCAAGCAACAGCTTTTCCCTATCTGCAATAGTTTTCATTCTATTATACGATCATAAAAATTTTGCGGTTGTATAAAACACCGACAACAACAACGATGACATTGCCATAACATTATAGGATCATAAAATTTTTTTTGCTGTCTTATAAAAATGATTAATACTTACTGTGATCTCTTTTTCTTTAAATGACTGTGGTTTGATTAAAACACCAATTACTTGTCCTCCATACTTATCATAGAAGAACAAAACCTTTCCTTCATGAATCTCCTAAATGACAAAGACAAAACTCAATAAAACAAGTAATCTGTGAACCAATGCTCACCAGTGATATCCCCGCTTTTGCAATTATTCCCTGTGTTAAAATATTACAGAACCATGAAACTAAGGATAGACACAGGTAAAACAATATATACCCCTCTTCTTCGAAGCAGCTATAAATACAGTGCAGTTTCTTTTATGAAATGCTGTATTAAATACATGTTGTCATTTGCAGAGTTTGAAACAGGCCAAGGGTAGATTTATTAACTTTGACTCAGATGAAGTAAATATATTATCAGAGCAAACAGAAAGCAGCAGAGCAACTTTAAGTTGAATATCAAGATTTGGACCTTGACATACTGATGCTGCATTCCAAATATCAGAAAGCTGTTAGTGTCCTGAAATATGACAAACCTGTACATTTCAGACTTATCATGGACTAAGTTTAGTTTAGGGCACAAAAGACAGTGTCCAGCTATATACATGTATCAGTGAGATGGTACATTAAGAAATTTACTTTAAAAAAATTACTTTAAGATCATGAAGATACTTTTCTGCTGGGTCAAAGTCAAAAACAGGGAGACAACTCTTGTATTCCTTTTCTTGATTGTTTTCCAAGACTGGTTGGTACTTAGCAGGTCTGTCGATCATTGCAATTTCACAGGCCAGTTGCTTTCTGTTTAAGTGTATTATAATATGGAAATCTTTGAGAGATGGCCGAAATATTTTCTGAAATAAGATGAAATATGTTGCTTATTCAAAATATTTGTGACGTATCCGAAAAGTTAAGGGTACAAAAAAGTATACATCAGACCAAAACATATTGTACATCTACAGTACACTCAGAGGGGATTGATTCTCATACTCTGATTTCAGTGTCCAGTGATTCACAGAGTTTCACTGAGTCAACTCTTAAAATTTTCCAAGTAATTTCTCCCACCTGGGAGAAATTTATTACCTTTTTCGGAGTATTTTGGAGTTGTTTATTACCTTGTGTATTATAATCATTTTCACCTGACAAGAAAGACAGGAAATAGGTGCTACTTCAAAGGTTTTCAAGGCAATAAAAAACTCCAAGCTCAGAGTAATTTATGACCCTTTGGAGGGAGTACTCCTAAAACCCTCCTAGATTTTATGGCTTTTCTTGGAGTTTCCTGGAGTCATTAAAAAATTTCCCTCCGAAATCAGAGTATGAGAATCAATCCTCTCTGAGTGTACTGTATGTATCTGAGTTTTTCAAATCCATGTGCTATTTCTGGTCTGCATCAACTGTAAGACAATAGATAGAATTCTGTTTTTTAATAGTGTGATGGAAAACTTAACAGGTATGTTACTTTATCCTAAATTTGGCATGGAGTCCATTGTATTTACAGTTGTTAAATAAACAAGAGGCTCCCAGGAGCCTGAATCGCTCACCTGGTCTTGATGTCAACCCTATGAAGAACTTTGTAGAGCTGAATAAGCTGAACACTTAAGAAAGCAACAGCTTTTCTCTTTCAGCAATAGTTTTCATTCTGTAAGCCAAAAACATGCAAAATGTTATTTTAAGGGCCATGTGGACAATTTGACTCTATAGACTTTTGTTAAGAGCTTAATGAGCTCTGAACATTTAAGCAAGCAACCACTTTTCTTTATCTGCTATAGTTTTCATTATATAAGCCAAAAACATGAAAACATGTTTACTTAGGGGCTGTAATCCCTATAAGGGGTCATCTGACAACTTCAACCCTATGGAGACTTTGTAGAGCTAAATGAGCTAAACATTTAGGCAAGCAACCGCTTTTCCCTATCTGCAATAGTTTTCACTCTATAGGCCAAAAACACTATTTTTTGCCTTTAAGGGGCTGTAACCCCTATAAGGGGTTATCTGACAACTTCGACCCTATGGAGACTTTTGTAGGCGCTAAATGAGCTGAACATTAAAGCAAGCAACAGCTTTTCTCTATCTGCAATAATTTTCATTCTATAGGCCAAAAACACTAGTTTTCACCTTTAAGGGGCTGTAACCCCTATAAGGGGTCATCTGACAACTTCGACCCTATGAAGACTTTTGTAGAGGTAAATGAGCTGAACATTTAAGCAAGCAATAGCTTTTTTCTATCTGCAATAGTTTTCATATATTTTGTAGATATTATTGTGCTTAACCATACGCTATTTAAATTTCTGAAATATCTTGGTTAGTTTTCAAGATATTGGGCTTAATAAGTGCAAAAGGACTAGAGCCACGAACCCCCATATTTGGCCCTGTTAATACTCAAATATCAAAATTGGTTTGTTTTACACCAAAATTTGTGTATGTATAGCTGGATGTCTGTGTTAAAAAAGAAAAGATTTGGTTATGGTGTATAAATGAATATTCAAGTACCATAACCCTTCAAAAACAACCTTAATCAGTGATTTTTCACTTTTTGCCCAAATGACTTGTTTTTCAGTCACAATTTTGTGATTTTCTATGTGGCGCCACCCCTCGCCCATCCAAATTTTTGTTGAAATATGAAGAAAATGATGTATTTATAAAATTTAAGCAAAAATATTTATGGGCGAGAGGTGGCGCTCATGTCATTTTATTTTAACTCGGTTAAATATACTTACAATGTTACTATTAATAATATTGAATATAAGATTTCACGTATTAGTACGTCCACCGTAAACACGGAGATGATTAAGATTTAAACATCACGTGATGTACATCTCCATAACAAGATACCTGTATGAATACAGGTAAGTAATCACTTTTAAAATTTTACGGCTACTAGTCGGACGTCCATCGACTTTAAGTTTTGCTATACAGTTTTCTTGAGTGTTACGTTTTAATTTTTAGATAAACACTCTCGTATTTCTATAATTTTCTATAATGGAAGATTCTGATTCTAACGACCCAGATTTTGAACCGGCGCCATTGCCACGTACTCAAAATGTCGAGAATGAGAAAACGACAGTAAATACTGTCAAAGATGTTGTTACTCCCACGTCTAGAACGAGCGGGGTAAGAAAGACGACAACTAAGAAAAAACGTACGTCTTCTAAGGCCTTTCAAGCTGAGGTAGATGACAGATTTAAAAATTTAGAAGAGAACGTAAACAGTAAGTTAGACAAACTTTTTCAATTATTTCAAGAGAGTCAGAATAGGGTTTTGCCCAGATCTAACTCTGATGTTGTGGATAATGTCCCATCTGGGGAGCATAGACCCATTGAAAATAGAAGTAGTGGTTCATCAGGAACCTATAGACAGATACTTCCGTTAGAGCCAAATTTACATGAGGACTTAGGGCCTCATAGAGTTTCGACAAACACTGATTTTGACGCCAGGTCAGAAATGTCAATTGGTGTTTCTAGAGAGGAAAGGGAGCAATTTGAATATAATAATGATATTCGCTCTGACCCCGAAAGTGATTGTAACTCAGTAGATAGGCTATCTGAGGAACACACTCATACAAATAATCGTAAATCAGAACGATTTGTCAAACATGTAGTCCATAATGCTGAAGCAAATCAGGTTTCATCTGATAAGTCAGACAGTATTAATTCTAAACCAGATAATAATGACAATAATACATGTCAGGTTGACAAACAATCAACTAAAAGTGTGGATGTTTTGTCAAATATTTTCAAAGAAGATATTGTCAAACAACAAGCTAGGGCTGGTTTAATTCTTGATCAAGCACAAATTGACATTCTTAATAATTCTTGGCGTAGTAAGAATCCTGACAGAATTTCTGCATATAGGGAAGAGTATAAGGCTTGTTTTCCCATTAATGATAATGCGGTTAGCTATTTACAAGTTCCAAATCTTGATGACATTCTGGAACCTATGTTAAGGCAAACTCATGGTCTTAAAGCTGTTAAGTCCTGGAATGAGAAAAGACTGTTACATTCTCAACCTTTGAAACAAATAGAGAAACTTGGTTTTCAAGGTCAGTTAAGCGCGAGAATGAACATTATATCAGTGCTATATTTACAACAAGCTTTGGGCTCTTTAGCTCAATGCGTTGAAAGTGGTTATTTTGACAAGGATGTTTTATTAGAAAACATTAAAGATTTGTTTGCTATGTCTACCAAAACTCTCGATCAAGCAGGTAGATCTGGGGCATTCTTTCATCTTATGCGTCGTAGATGTGCTGCCCAAGACTCTGGGCTTGTAAACATTTCTGATATAATTACTAAATGTCAGTATTTACCTCTTACTGAGGAAGGTGTTTTTGGAAAGTCGTTAGAGACTGTATTAGAGAAAAGGAAGGAGCAGAAAGATCAGCTCACTGATCTCTTACCAGAATTCTCTAGAAAGAGAAAATGGGACAATGACACTAGAAATTCGGGTAATACCACGAATAAGGTCCCAAGGTATGATAATCAAGGCACAAATAAAGATGCTAAGAACATTAACAATAGGTCGCATGATTTCTCTTACAACAGGAAGAGTGATCAACAGTCTCAAAGAGATAGATTTCCACAGAGAGATGGATTTAAGAAACCACAGGGGAAACCAGCAGCTAAAGGCAGCAGTTCCCAGTCTTCTTGGGGTTCTTTTCGGATCCCAAAGAAGAATAGCAGTTGACAATCAAGTAAGTCTCCTTATGTATCCGCAGATACCAGTGGGGGGACGTCTAACATACTTTCTTCAAAGTTGGAAACAAGTAACCTCCGATCAGTGGGTTCTGTCCATTATAAAGGAGGGTTACAAGTTGGAATTTATCCAGAAACCTTTGTACTCGGGGATAAAACAAACGAGGGTATCCAAACTAAATTCAGAAGTTTTTATAGAAGAAATAAATTCTTTGCTAACAAAAGATGTAATAGAAGTAATACCATATCCTCAGAACCGTCAAGGTTTCTACAGTACATTATTTCTGGTCCCCAAAAAGAATGGCAAATTAAGAATGGTCACAAATCTGAAACCATTAAACAACCATCTAAAGAAAATTCACTTCAAAATGGACACGATGTCCAAAGTCATAAACCTAGTGAAACCAAACGATTGGGCAATTTCTCTCGACTTGACAGACGCATACTTACACATTCCGATATTTCAAAACCATCGGAAATTCATGAGATTTTGTTTTCAAAACAAATGTTACCAGTGGAAAGCGATGTGCTTCGGTCCAACCTGTGCACCACGGGTATTCACCAAGATATGTGCAGTCGTAGCAGCATATCTCAGAGCTCAAAACATTCGACTGTTAATTTATCTCGACGACTGGTTAATCGTGAATCAAGACAAGAGTTTGCTTTGTCAGGATCGAGAGAAATGCCTGAATCTGTTAGTTTCACTGGGGTTCATTGTGAACAAGGAAAAATCCAGTCTGATTCCTTGTCAGAGAGTAACATATTTGGGAGGTCTGTTTCATTTCGATCAAGGTTTGGTTTTTCCAACTTTGGAGAGAGTACAAAAGTTACAATTTTTGATTCAGGAAATGTGTACAGGGGACACTATAGCCTTGGATTTTCTGCGTGTTCTGGGCATGATGGCTTCATGCATAGAACTGATTCCATATGCACGTCTTCACATGAGACCAATTCAGTTGCATTTGTTGAGTTTTTGGCATCCAATATGCAAAGATTTGACACAAAAAGTACCATTTACTCAACATCTGAAATCCCATCTTTTGTGGTGGACAAATTCAGCCAACACGCAGAAAGGCCGATCTTTAGTGTCTCCTCTGACAACAGTTACAGTCACAACCGATGCTTCCAAAAGCGGTTTTGGGGGTTATGTTGGCAGTCAGATCTATCAGGGGACTTGGAATGTTCAACAAAAGAGTTGGCACATCAATTGTCTCGAAATGAAAGCAGTTTTCTTGACCATTCAAAATTTTGTCAAATTATTGAAGGGCAAAAATGTTCTAGTAAGGAGCGACAATACGAGTGTCGTACAGTACATAAATCGTCAGGGGGGCACAAAATCTCCAAAACTATGCATGTTAACATGGGAACTTTGGCAATTGGCGATTCAGAACAAAATTTTTCTAAAAGCAGCTCATATTGTGGGCAAGAAAAACGTTTTAGCAGACCAGTTGAGTCGGATACGGATTCGACAAACGGAATGGACTTTGAACAGGGGAGTGGTTCTTCAAATTTTCAATCGTTTGGGGAATCCTCTGATAGATTTGTTTGCCTCGGGGGAGAACAAACAGTTGGGGATATTTTGTACTTGGTTTCCACATCCAGCAGCCTTGGCAGTGGATGCACTGACCATATCGTGGGAGAACATGTTCGCATATGTTTTTCCTCCGATATGCATGATTCCCAAGATACTAAAATATATGAGGCAATTCCATTGTCAGATTATTCTTATTGCTCCCCAATGGCCGAGGAGACATTGGTACCCAGAGATTCTGCAAATGTTGATTGCACCTCCTCTGAGGTTACCGGTCACGGAAAATCTCTTGAGTCAACCGAAGACCAGGATATATCATCCAGATCCTCAGATGTTGAATCTAACAGCATGGCTGCTTTCCACAGAAATTTCGAATCAAAAGGATTTTCAGAGTCAGTTAGAAATTTGCTCCAAGCTTCATGGCGAGAGGGCACACAAAGAGACTATTCTAAGAAATTCGAAAAGTACAATAGCTGGTGTGCTGAACAACAGATTGATCCCTATTGTACCACTTTAGCACAAATTTCAGAATTTTTAGCTTATTTATTTCATTTAGGGCTACAATATCGAACAATTTCTGGGTATCGATCTATGTTATCCGCAGTTTTACCTCCAATTGACAATTTTCAAGTGGGTAAACATCCTTCTATTGTTAGATTAGTTAAGGGTGTGTTTCATTCTAGGCCGCCCAAAAAGAAATTATTACCAGAATGGGATTTAGAAAGGGTGTTGAAAGTTTTAGAAAACAAACCTTTTGAACCCATGGAGAAAGCAACTTTAAAGTTTATCACTTTGAAAACAGTTTTTCTTGTAGCTATCACTACATTCAGAAGATGTAGTGATTTACAAAGTCTTAGAATAGATCATGAGTCAATGAGAGTGCAGGATAAAGGCATAACTTTCATTCGTCACGGTTTGTCCAAACAAGATCGCCAAGGGCATTTAGGGGTTAAGATTTATGTTCCCCATTTTCCTGAAAAAATATTGTTAGATCCAAAAAGAGCTGTTACGTCTTATTTGGAAAGAACAAAAAAGTTGAGAAAAAAACTAGAGGCTTCAGATAGAACAAAATTATTTTTATCAATCAATGAGCCTCACAAGCCAGTTTCAGCTGTGACAATTTCAAAATGGATTGTTCAAACTGTTCAGGAAGCTTATTCTGATAAGTCTATGAAGGTTAGGGGTCATTCGACCAGGGCTGTTGCGCCAAGTTGGGCTTTATATAATGGGGCATCAACAAATTCTATTTTAGATGCTGCAGATTGGTCTTCTGAGTCAACTTTTGTAAAGTTCTATCTTAGAGATATGGACTTTGAGAAAGTATTACAATAGAATTAAAAAGTAATTTTTAGTTGTATATATATTGAGATAATACAGTGTTGTTACTTTATTTATATGTTTGATGATGTATGATTTTATACATTGTAATGAACAATATGTTTTCATTGTTATTTTACAGATTGAATACTGCAATGTTTCCTGTAAATAGCTGTTTGTTGTTCATTATTTTTTGTTTATTGGTGATGGGAACCTGTTCAGAATGTTTTTTGACGTTGTTTATTTTGATGCACAGACAAGAAATTTTTCTGCCACCACCTGAATTCACTGCTTTGAAATCAGTGAGTATTCAATATTATTAATAGTAACATTGTAAGTATATTTAACCGAGTTAAAATAAAATGGTAATTTTTGAATCTCAAGAAGAGATTTTATTTTAACTCTTTAGGTTAAATATACTTACAAGGGACCACCATCCGTCCCCAAAATTTCTTTAACTTGCTATTGTTGTAGTTAGAGTTAAAAATTTTAAAAGTGATTACTTACCTGTATTCATACAGGTATCTTGTTATGGAGATGTACATCACGTGATGTTTAAATCTTAATCATCTCCGTGTTTACGGTGGACGTACTAATACGTGAAATCTTATATTCAATATTATTAATAGTAACATTGTAAGTATATTTAACCTAAAGAGTTAAAATAAAATCTCTTCTTGAGATTCAAAAATTACCATTTTCACCAAAAACTAGGTGGAAAATTGTGAAATTTAGCTGAAATTAGCATATTTTCAATTTTAACTTCACTTTATGACGTCATTACAACGTCACAAGTAAAGAAAACTTTAAAATTGATTTTGTTTTGTAACAAGTAATCATTCTAGACTACTTGGCCACAAAAATCTTATCTCACAAATGAATTTGAAAAAATTCCCCGATTTAGGGCCAAATATGAGGGTTCGTGGCTTTAGTCCTTTGTCAAAATTTACGAAAAAGGGCAATAACTACCACGTCAGATCTTTTCTGAAATTTCAGGACAGGTAGATTTTAATATGCTGATCACTTTTGATTCTTGCACAATTTTGATATCTGAAACCAGTTTTGAGTTATTAGCAAAAAAATGAAATTTACCCCTATGTTCTATTTTTAGCCATGGAACGATAGAGTTGTAGCATATAAGCTATAAAACAAGTGTGCCAAGTTAAGGTTCAGTTGGTCTTAGGGTGTCAGACAAGTTAATCTTTGAAATTCAGGGGAAAAGTAATGAAAAATGGTTAATTTTGTTGTTTTAAGGACAATAACTCCTAAAAGAAATGGACCTAAAAACTGTAGATCTTGATGTGCTTAGTCATATGCAATTTAAATTTTTGAAATATCTTGTATAGTTTTCAAGATATATGGCTAAATCACAGGCGTTTGGGTCCAGGTTTTAATTTTTGTCTCGCCTGCGAAGCAGAGCGGGACATAGGTGTTACTTTACCGGCGGCGGCGGCGGCGACGGCGGCGTTAACTTTTTGGAAAAGTTTTATGAGCACCTCCATATCTCAAGAACTATAAGTCCTAGGTTGATGAAACTTGGTATGCATATGCCCCAGTAGTAGCTTACCACAGTTGCATCCCCATCTTTTGACCTTGACCTTGATTTTCCAGTTGAGTGACTTTAACAATTTCAATACATATAATAGCAATGGAAAAGTTTTGCGAGCACCTCCATATCTCAAGAACTATAGGTCCTAGGTTGATGAAACTTGGTATGCATATGCCCCAGTAGTAGCTTAGCACAGTTGCTTCCCCATCTTTTGACCTTGACCTTGATTTTCCGGTTGAGTGACTTTGACAATTTTCAATACATATAATAGCAATGGAAAAGTTTTGCGAGCACCTCCATATCTCAAGAACTATAAGTCCTAGGTTGATGAAACTTGGTATGCATATGCCCCAGTAGTAGCTTAGCACAGTTGCATCCCCATCTTTTGACCTTGACCTTGATTTTCCGATTGAGTGACTTTGATTATTTTTATTGCATATATTTGCAATATTTAAGTTCTATAAACATCTTTTGATCTCAGAAACTGAAAATCCATGTAAATTCAAAAAATAGTAGAAGTAAGAAAGAATAATTGTTTCTAATGGTGCCGGCAGGCGAGACATACTTTAGTGTTAACTCTTGTTATTTATTGTGTGTATATAAAAAAATCTGACCCTCGCTATATAACTATTTCCACAAGGCAAGAATGTTTGACAGTTCTAAAAATAGAACAAATTTACTCGCGGAAAACTCCCATATTTTCTAATAGATACGGTAAATATTGGTGATTGTCTGAATCTTTTCAGTTTAATCTCCCAATTGGGCACACATTAATGGTGAAACAATTCGCAATTACTTTAAATCCAATCTTTTTCCCCCTGAAGCGAGCCATACAAACCACCACGGACGGAAGTAGTTTAAAATTTTCAAGGGAGACAATATTCTTCTACTTTTGTTAAATATGAAATAACCACGTATTTTTGTATCCTTGAACGTCTTTTGGAAAATTAATGGAACACACATCGGGTCTTAGTTTATAGGTACGTTTTATTATACTACCATCTCGCCAATAAAAAATATTTCAAGTAAAATTGAGACCACATTTTCCGCCAAATGATTTTGTTCGAACTCATCCAGATTTTACCTTACTGTAGTATAACTTGGAAGTCCTTTGATTTGGCGGAATATTGTTTCCCTTGAAAATCTCTGGCTACTTCCGTCCGTGGTGATTTTTTGTTTCGCTTCGTAGGAAAAAAGACCCGATGTGAGATTTATACACACTGACATGCTTTACTTTTGCTTTCGAAAGAGAGTAAAAGCTTAAAGGAGTTATAGAATTTTCTAGTTGTTTATGATAAAAGATACTTCTACAAGAAAAAAAGGAGTTTCCCTCGGGTTCTATTTTTAGAACTTTCAAACATTCTTGCCTTGTGGAAGTAGTATATAGAGACGAAATGAAAATTTTAATATACACGTTATTAATGTAAAATCCTGGACCCAAAGGCCTGTGGGCTAAATAAGTGAAAATTTTTGAAAAAATCCAGAAAAAGGGCAATAACTCCTACATCAATTGTTGGATCTTCTTGAAACTTTCATAGCAGGTAGATCTTGAGCAGCTGATCACTTTTGTTTCAATCCGAATTATGATATCTGTAACCATTTTTGAGTTATAAGCAAAAAACTGCAATTTACCCCTATGTTCTATTTTTAGCCATGGCAGCCATATTTTTTGACAAATCAAAAATCTGAACAATAGAACTGTAGCATTTATGCTATTAAACAACTGTGCCAAGTTTGGTTGAAGTTGGATGTATGGTGTCAGACAAGTTAATCTTTGAAATTCAGGGGAAAAGTAATGAACAATGGTAAATTTTGACGCTTTAAGGGCCATAACTCCTAAAAGAAATGATTCTACAGCTTTGACCTAATTTCATGAAATGTAGATCTTGATGTGCTTAATCATGTGCAATTTGAATTTTTAAAATATCTTTAATAGTTTTTTGGGTATAGGGCTAAATAAGTGCAAAATTTGGAAAAATCCAGAAAAAGGGCAATAACTCCTACATCTGTTGTTGGATCTTCTTGAAAATTTCTGGGTAGGTAGATCTTGAGGTGCTGATCACTTTTACCCAATGCCAGAATTTTGATATCTGTGACGGTTTTTGAGTTATTTGCAAAAAACTGTATTTGCCCCCCCTCCTGTTCTATTTTTAGTAACAGAGGCCATGTTTTTTGACGTATCAAAATTCCCAATGCAAACTTTTTGCACAATACCCTAAGGAACAACCATATCAAGTTTGGCTGCATTTGGCCAAGCAGTTTCAGAGAAGAAGATGTTTGAAACAAGAGGCTCCCAAGAGCCTGAATCCCTCACCTGAACTACACAGATACATATATTTGTAGATATTATTGTGCTTAACCATATGCAATTTAAATTTCTGAAATATCTTGGTTAGTTTCCCCATAGAAAATACAACTGAGATCACACCAAATCTCAATGGGATCTCGCCGAGATCCCATCTCTTAGGATGAGATAGGGTGGGATTAGGTGGGAATTAAAGAGATAAAAAATCCCATCCGAGATTTACTTGTGGGATCCCACCTGAGAAGTGAGAAAAGGTGGGATGGAGTGTGAAATAGTGGGATCAAGTGTGAAAAAAAGAGATATGGGATAATTATCTCCCTTTGCTTCTTACCAATAATATATATTTTTTAAATCTTGAGAATTTGAAATGGGTTTACAAGTAGTATAACTTAATGAGATTTCTGTGTTTTTTTATTTTAAACCTTATTTGGGCATATGGTAATCTTATTTCTTATATTTGTGCATTAAACCTGTCAGTTGAAGACCTTTTGAAGCGTTTTACAGAAATGGTTCCACATATATAGGGATTGGGAATTACTATTAGTATAGAAATTTGACCCTATGGTGTTGACGTATAGGATATCAATTAGAAGAAAGGTGTTGAAGAGATAAAGAACAAAATATACAGTCAAACTAGGACAAAATGTAGGATGAGTGTAAATTCTTTCAATCTTTAATGGAAATGCCTGTTGAGATATCATCATAATGATGGTAACATTAAACAGCTAGTCACTAAGAATTGTAGACATTAAATTATTTTTCAGTTTAGTGATGTTTTGGAATAGATTTACCTACAATGTGCATGCAGAATTTACCCCTATGTTCTATTTTTAGCCATGGTGGCCATGTTTTTTTAAGAATAAAAAATCTGACAATAGAGTTGTAGCATATACGCTATTAAACAATGGAAAATGGTAAATTTTGACGCTTTAAGGGCCATAACTCCTAAAAGAAATGGTTCTACAGCTTTGACCTAATTACATGAAATGTAGATCTTGATGTGCTTAATCATATGCCATTTGAATTTTTAAAATATCTTGTATAGTTTTCAAGATATAGGGCTAAATAAGTGAAAATTTTTAAAAAAATCCAGAAAAAGGGCAATAACTCCTATGTCGATTGTTGGATCTTCTTGAAAATTTCAGAGCAGGTAGATCTTGAGATGCTGATCACTTTTGTGTCCCGTCAGAATTTTGATATCTGTAACTATTTTTGAGTAATTAGCAAAAAACTGCAATTTACCCCTATCTTCTGTTTTTAGCTATGGCTGCCATATTTTTTGACAAATCAAAAATCCAAACCATAGAATTGTAGCAATTATGCTATTAAGCAACTGTGCCAAGTTTGGTTGAAGTTGGATGTATGGTGTCAGACAAATTCATCTTTGAAATTCAGGGGAAAAGTAATGAAAAATGGTAAATTTTGACGCTTTAAGGGCCATAACTCCTAAAAGAAATGGTTCTACAGCTTTGACATAATTACATGAAACATAGATCTTGACGTGCTTAATCATATGCAATTTGAATTTTTAAATATCTTGTATAGTTTTCAAGATATAGGGCTAAATAAGTGCAAAATTTTGAAAAAATCCAGAAAAAGGGCAATAACTCCTACATCAGTTGTTGGATCTTTTTGAAAATTTCAGGGCAGGTAGATCTTGAGGTGCTGATCACTTTTACCCTATGCCAGAATTTTGATATCTGTGACCGTTTTTGAGTTATTTGCAAAAAACTGTATTTGACCCCCCTGTTTTATTTTTTGTAACAGCAGCCATGTTTTTTGATGTATCAAAAATCCCAACGCACAATACTCTAAGGAACAACCATATCAAGTTTGGCTGCATTTGGCCAAGCAGTTTCAGAGAAGATGTTTGAAAAAAGCTAACGGATGACGGACAACGGACGACAGACGAAGGAATACAGACGGACGACAGACGCAAAGTGATTGCATTAGCTCACATGACCCTTTGGGTCAGGTGAGCTAAAAAGCTAACGGATGACTGACAACAGACGACGGACGCCAAGGGATGGCAATAGCTCACATCACCCTTCGGGTCAGGTGAGCTAAAAATGGTTAACCTCAGCCAAATCGGTGTAAAATTTCAAAGTCAGTAGACCGTGACTGCAGGAGCATACAGATGAAATGCTTTTGAAATTGATCTGTACTAACCCAATATCAATGGTGAACCATAACTGTTTCATGCTAAACAGACGTAAGAAAAAAGGTTAACCTTGGCAAAATCAGTGTAAAACTAGGAACAAGAGTTAACACTAAAGTATGTCTCGCCTGCCGGCACCATCAGAAACAATTATTCTTTCTTACTTCCACTATATTTTGAATTTACATGGATTTTCAGTTTCTGAGATCAAAAGATGTTTATAGAACTTAAACATTGCAAATATATGCAATAAAAATAATCAAAGTCACTCAACCCGCAAATCAAGGTCTAGGTCAAAAGATGGGGATGCAACTGTGCTAAGCTACTACTGGGGCATATGTATACCAAGTTTCATCAACCTAGGACCTATAGTTCTTGAGATATGGAGGTGCTCGCAAAACTTTTCCATTGCTATTATATATATGTATTGAAAATTGTCAAAGTCACTCAACCGGAAAATCAAGGTCAAGGTCAAAAGATGGGGATGCAACTGTGGTAAGCTACTACTGGGGCATATGCATACCAAGTTTCATCAACCTAGGACCTATAGTTCTTGAGATATGGAGGTGCTCGCAAAACTTTTCCATTGCTATTATATGTATTGAAAATTGTCAAAGTCACTCAACCGAAAAATCAAGGTCAAGGTCAAAAGATGGGGATGCAACTGTGGTAAGCTACTACTGGGGCATATGCATACCAAGTTTCATCAACCTAGGACCTATAGTTCTTGAGATATGGAGGCGCTCGCAAAACTTTTCCATTGCTATTATATGTATTGAAAATTGTCAAAGTCACTCAACCGGAAAATCAAGGTCAAGGTCAAAAGATGGGGATGCAACTGTGCTAAGCTACTACTGGGGCATATGCATACCAAGTTTCATCAACCTAGGACCTATAGTTCTTGAGATATGGAGGTGCTCGCAAAACTTTTCCATTGCTATTATATATATGTATTGAAAATTGTCAAAGTCACTCAACCGGAAAATCAAGGTCAAGGTCAAAAGATGGGGATGCAACTGTGCTAAGCTACTACTGGGGCATATGCATACCAAGTTTCATCAACCTAGGACCTATAGTTCTTGAGATATGGAGGCGCTCGCAAAACTTTTCCATTGCTATTATATGTATTGAAAATTGTCAAAGTCACTCAACCGGAAAATCAAGGTCAAGGTCAAAAGATGGGGATGCAACTGTGCTAAGCTACTACTGGGGCATATGCATACCAAGTTTCATCAACCTAGGACCTATAGTTCTTGAGATATGGAGGTGCTCGCAAAACTTTTTCATTGCTATTATGTATTGAAAATTGTCAAAGTCACTCAACCGGAAAATCAAGGTCAAGGTCAAAAGATGGGGATGCAACTGTGCTAAGCTACTACTGGGGCATATGCATACCAAGTTTCATCAACCCAGGACCTATAGTTCTTGAGATATGAAGGTGCTCATAAAACTTTTCCAAAAAGTTAACGCCGCCGTCGCCGCCGCCGGTAAAGTAACACCTATGTCCCGCTCTGCTTCGCAGGCGAGACAAAAACTGTTTTAGCGCACTAAAACTGATGTCTCCCCTTCCTTAAATAACACAAGTTCAACCTTGAGGTCAAAAGATCAAAGTCACAATGACATACATTGTACAACAAATTGTTTAATAATTACACATCTACATTCTAAAGCCTGATGTCAAAGGATAAAAAAGTTATGTCCTGGAAAGCTTTGCATGCCAAATTAGCATTTATTTGACATTGTAGTCACAGGTCAAGGTCATTAACGTTAGTGACACATTGTTCCCATGATGACACATTATCAGGTCAAAAATCAAAGCTTTTTGTTTAAAGGATTAAAATATATATGGCCCAGACATGTTTAACCTGTAAAAATAGCATCAGATTTATCTTGAAGTCAAAGAACAAGGTCATAAGATCATTCTGGTAGGCGACCCATCATCTCATGGTGATACATGCACATGTCAAATATTATAGACCTATGTCAAAGAACAAAAAAGTTATGACACAGACACACTTTCCATGTAAAATTAGCATTGATTCAACATTTAGGTCAAGGTCATATGAAGGTCATTCAGGTTCACACCACATCATCCTATGGTGATACATCCACATGCCAAATATAAAAGCCCTATGTCAAAGAACAAAAAAGTTATGGCCCGGAAGACTTTGGATGTAACATGAGCATTAATTTGATCTTGAGGTCAAGGTAATATGAAGTTCATTCTGGTACACGACACATTGTCTCATGGTGATACATCCACATGCCAAATATCAAAGCCCTTTGTCAAAGAACCAAAAAAGTTATGGCCCGGAACACTTTGGATGTAAAATAAGAATTAATTTGACCTTGAGGTAAAATGTCAAGGTCATATGAAGGTCATTCTGGTATGCAACACATCGTCTCATGGTGATACATTCACATGTCAAATATTATAGCCCTAAGTCAAAGAACAAAAAAATTATGGCAAAGACACACTTTCCATGTAAAATTAGCATTAATTTAACCTTAAAGTCAAAGGTCAAGGTCATACGAAGGTCATGATGGTACACGACACATAGTCTTATGGTGATAAATCCACATGCCAAATATCAAAGTCCTTTGTCAAAGAACAAAAAAGTTATGACCCGGAACACTTTGGATGTAAAATTATCATTAATTTGACCTTAAGGTCAAAAGTCAAGGTCATACGAAGGTCACTCTGGTACGCGACACATCGTCTTATGGTGATACATCCTCATGCCAAATATCAAAGCCCTATCTCAAAGGATAAAAAAGTTATGGCCCGGACACGCTTTGTATGAGAAGAAGAAGAAGAATAAGAAGAAGAAGAACTGACACAAAAACAATATGTCTCCCCCTTCTGGGAAGGGGAGACATAATTTCAAAGTCAGTAGAACGTGACTGCAGGAGCATACAGGTGAAATCCTTTTAAAACTGATCTGTACTGATGCTGATGCAACTGCATACCAAATATCAATGGTGTAACATAACTAGTTCACACAGAACAGACTTAAGCAAAAACTTTAACCAATTGTGGACGCCGCCGCCGCCGCCGCCGCCGCCACCGCCGGAATCACCATACCTAAGTCTCGCCTTTTGCGACAGCGAGACAAAAATAGTGTTTCAAAGACAAAAAAAACACAACAAAAGTTAACAAGAGCTTCCTCGGAGCCTGAATCGCTCACCTGATCCTTAAACCATAAGGGTCTATGAGCAATATAACACCTATCAGGGGTCATTTGATAACTTTGACCCAATGCAATATTGTTTAGCAAGGAACAACTTTTCTTTACCTGCAATAGTTCTCATTCTAAAAAACAAAGACATGAAAGAAGAGGCTCCCAGGAGCTTTATTCACTCACCTGGTCCTTAAGCCTCAAGTCTCATCTGATAACTTTGACCCTAAAAACGCTTAATAAGCTGAGAGTGAGATCTGCATTAATTTCATTATATATGACAAAAACATGAAAAAATGCTATGTTTGACCACACCTATGCAAAGTCATCTGACAACTTGGACCTAATGGATAATTTTGTAGAGCTTAATGTTGTAGTATTCATTCTACAAGCAAAAATTATTAAAAGGAACAAAACCCATATAAGGGGTCATCTGACAACTTAGACCTTGTGTAGACTTTTGTAGAACCTAATAACAATTCTGCAACGCTTACTTTTCCTCTAGCTCTAACGGTTTTCAAGATATTGTCCAAAAACTGCAAAAATGGTCAATTTTGATGAATAAAGGGCAATAACTCCTATAAGGAGTCGTTTCACAACTTCGATTTAATGAAGAGATTTGTAGAGCTTTAGATGCTGAACAAATAAGTTGCTTCAGATTTTCTCTATCTCTTATACTTTTCGAGTTATAAGCCAAAAAAAATGGTCTGACCCCCTGTTCTTTTTTTAGCAATGGCGGCCATGTTGGTTGGTCGACGTGTACATAATTCACAAACTTGGTAGAGGACATCCTAAAGATCAAGTATACCAAGTATCAATGCAATCCCTTCAATGGTTTCAGAGAAGAAGATTTTTGAAAATCAGTTAAAATTAATGGAAAAAAAAACAGTTAAAGGGGAATAACTCTTAAACGGCTCATTTGACAATTTTGACCCTGAAATCATTTTTGTAGATCTCAATGAGCTTAACAATTCTGCAATGCTAACTTTTCCTCTAGCTCTAACGCTTTTAATGATATTGTCCAAAAAATGCAACTAGAGGCTCCCAGGAGCCTGAATCGCTCACCTGATCTCTTATGCCAAAGTTGAAATAAATTTCACAATCTTTCAAGTATACAAAGTTGCAAAACAATCCTTTCAGTGGTTTCAGAGAAGATTTTTGGAAAACAGTTTAAATTAATAGAAAAAAACAGTTAAAGGGCAATAACTCCTGTAAGGACCTTTTAATGCTGAACATGAAAAGTTGCTTCGGATTTTCTCTATCTCTTATACTTTTCGAGTTATAAGCCAAAAACAATGGTCTAACCCCCTATTCTATTTTTAGCAATGGCGGCCATGTTGGTTGGTCAACATGTACATAATTCACAAACTTGGTAGAGGACATCCTAAAGATCAAGTATACCAAGTATCAATGCAATCCCTTCAGTGGTTTCAGAGAAGAAGATTTTTGAAAATCAGTTAAAATTAATGGAAAAAACAATTAAAGGGGAATAACTCTTAAATGGCAGATCTGACAATATTGACCCTGAATCATTTTTGTAGATCTGAATGAGCTTTACAATTCTGCAATGCAAACTTTTCCTCTAGCTCTAACAGTTTTCAAGGTATTGTCCAAAAACTGCAAAAATGGTCAATAACTCCTATAAGGAGTCGTTTCACAACTTCGACTCAATGGAGAGATTTGTAGAGCTTTTGATGCTGAACACAGAAGGTTGCTTCGGATTTTCTCTATCTCTTATACTTTTCGAGTTATAAGCCAAAAACAATGGTCTGACCCCCCTGTTCTATTTTTAGCAACGGCGGCCATGTTGGTTGGTCAATGTGTATATAATTCACAAACTTGGTAGAGGACATCCTTAAGATCATGTATACCAAGTATCAATGCAATCCCTTCAGGGGTTTCAGAGAAGAAGATTTTTGAAAATCAGTGTAAATTAATGGAAAAAACAGTTAAAGGGGAATAACTCTTAAATGGCTGATCTGACAATTTAGACCCTGAAATCATTTTTGTAGATCTCAATGAGCTTAACAATTCTGCAATGCTAACTTTTCCTTTAGCTCTAATGGTTTTCCAGATATAGTCCAAAAACTGCAAAAATGGTCAATTTTGATGATTAAAGGGCAATAACTCCTATAAGGAGTCGTTTCACAACTTCGACTCAATGGAGAGATTTGTAGAGCTTTTGATGCTGAACACGGTAGGTTGCTTCGAATTTTCTCTATATCTTATACTTTTCGAGTTATAAGCCAAAAACAATGGTCTGACCCCCCTGTTCTATTTTTAGCAACGGCGGTCATGTTGGTTGGTCGACGTGTATATAATTCACAAACTTGGTAGAGGACATCCTAAAGATCATGTATACCAAGTATCAATGCAATCCCTTCAGTGGTTTCAGAGAAGAAGATCTTTGAAGAAAAGTTAACGGACGACGGACGACGGACGGACGATGGACGCTTAACGATGACAATAGCTCACATGACCCTTCGGGTCAGGTGAGCTAAAAATGGTGAATTTTGATGATTAAAGGGCAATTACTCCTATAAGGAGTCGTTTCACAACTTCGACTCAATGGAGAGATTTGTAGAGCTTTTGATGCTGAACAAGGTAGGTTGCTTTGGATTTTCTCTATCTCTTATACTTTTCGTGTTATAAGCCAAAAACAATGGTCTGACCCCCCTGTTCCATTTTTAGCAACGGCGGCCATGTTGGTTGGTCGACATGTATATAATTCACAAACTTGGTAGAGGACATCCTAAAGATCAAGTATACCAAGTTTCAATGCAATCCCTTCAGTGGTTTAAGAGAAGAAGATCTTTAAAGAAAAGTTAACGACGGACGGACGACAGACGGACGACCGACAGACGCCTGACGATGACAATAGCTCACATGACCCTTTGGGTCAGGTGAGCTAAAAACGACATTTAAGGGGCCATTACCCCTATAAGGGGTCATCTGACAATTTCGATCTTATAAAGACTTTTGTAGAGCTAAATGAACTGAACATTTAAGCAAGCAACAGCTTCTCTCTAGCTGCTATAGTTTTCATTCTATAGGCCAAAAACATGAAAGAACGTTATTTTTAGGGACCCAAACCCTTATAAGGGTACATCTGACAACTTTGACCCTATGGAGACTTTTGTAGAGCTAAATAAGCTGAACATTTAAGCAAGCAACAACTTTTTTCTATCTGTCATAGTTTTCATTCTATAAGCCAAAAACATGAAAAATGCTATTTTTCACCTTTAAGGGGCCGTAACGCCTATAAGGGGTCATCTGACAACTTGGACTCAATGAAGCTTTAAATGCTGAAGCAGTAAAATGTCATCAGATTTCATCTATCTCTTATACTTTTTGATTTACAAGCAAAAAGCAGTAGTCTGCCCACCCTGGTCTATTTTTAAAAACAGCAGCCATGTTGTTTGGACGGCGGTCACATTTGTGCATTCTTGATAGAGGACATCCCATATATGAAGTGTGCAAAGTTTCAAAGCAATCCCTTCAGTCCTTTCAGAGGAGAAGATTTTCAAAGAAAAGTTAACGATGACAACAACAGACGACGACGACGGACGCCAAGTGATGGCAATACCTAACAAGCTGGGAGCCTGAATCGCTCACCTGGTCTTGAGTCAACCCTAAACATGTAAACACTTTTCTAGAGCTAAATGAGCTGAACATTAAAGCAAGCAACAACTTTTCTCCATCTATAGGCCAAAAATATGAAAAAACGTTATTTTAGGGGCTGTAACCCCTATAAGGGTTCATCTGACAACTTCGACCCTATGGAGACTTTTGTAGAGCTAAATGAGCTGAACATTTAAGCAAGCAACAACTTTTCTCTATCTGTAATAGTATTCATTCTATAGGCCAAAAACATGAAAAAATGCTATTTTTCACCTTTAAGGGGCCGTAACTAATATAAGGGGTCATCGGACAACCTCGACTCAATGGAGACTTTTGTAGAGCTTTTGATGCTGAAGCAGTAACATGGCGTCAGATTTAATCAATCTCTTATACTTTTTGATTTACAAGCCTGAAAAACAGTAGTCTGACCCCCCTAGTCTATTTTTAGTAACGGCGGCCATGTTGTTTGGACGGCGGTCACCATTTGTGCAATCTTGGAAGAGGACATCCCATAGATGAGGTGTGCAAAGTTTCAAAGCAATCCCTTTAGTTGTTTCAGAGGAGAAGATTTTCAAAGAAAAGTTAACGACGACAACGGACGAAAACAGACGACGATGGACAAGGACGGACGCCAAGTGATGGCAATAGCTCACATGGACCTTTGGTCCAGGTGAGCCAAAAAGGCAATAACTCGCACATAGGTTGAAAATTTCAGGGCATATAGATCTTGAAGTGCTGATCACCTTTGTTATCATCAGAATCAGTTAAAGCACCTTATGCTCATGAACATCCATACCAAGTTTGGTTCCAGTTGGACTTAAGGTGTCAGAGGAGTTATCCTTTAAATGTATAATGAAGAAATGCTGTGAAATGGCTAATTTCGACGTTCTAAGGGGAATAACTCCTAAAAGGAATGGTCCTACAATGTTGCCCCTTCTTCATTTAGTAGACCATGATGTGCTCAACAATATGTAATTAAAGTTTGTTTTTGCCTACAAAATGGACGGACAGAGGGACGGACGGATGGACATGACAAAAACAATATGTCTCCCCACTAAAGTGGGGGGAGACATAATTCAAATTTCTCAATTATCTTCTGTTGTTTTTAAGTATGAGCTTAATAAGTGCAAAATTCCTAAAAGATGAAGAAAAAGGTCAATAATTTCTACATGGGTTGCTGGATCTTCTTCCTTTTATGCAAGAATTTTGATATGTGTAGCCGTTTAAGAGTTATATGCAAAAATCTACAATATAAACCTATGGTCTATCCACGGCTGCCATGTTTTAAGACGAATCAAAAATCCACACATCTGTTCTATGCAAATGATGCAGATAAACAACCATACCAAGTTTGATTGACTTTGGGCCTATAATGTCAGAGAAGTTAATGTTTTAAAAAGTTAATGGACAGATGACAGACAACGGACGCCAAGTGAAGACAATAGCTCGCATGACCTTTGGATCTAAGAAACACATATAATTCACTTTTAAAGGGCAACTTTGAACTTGTGAAGACTTATGTAGAGCTTAATGAGCTGAAGTTTAAGCAAGCAACAGCTTTTCTCTATCTTCTATAGCTCCAAAACATGGAAACATGCTATTTTTGCCTTTTAAAGGCCAAAACCCATCTGAGGAAAAATTTGAAAAATTCCCTTCCAATATCTCTGAGAAAAAGAATTTTGAAACAGTAACAGATGGACAGACGCCTCGTGATGACAATAGCTCACTTTCCCTTCAGGTCAGGGGAGCTAAAAACTATACAGTAATTGCAAATATTAACAAGACCAATTGATGTCTGGCCCTGCGTCGCACGGCAAAACGTTGAACCCTGTACGTTCTAGGCCCAATATGGACAGTCAAAAACTTTGACACTTGCATCCTATGGTGGACTTACAAAGCATATTTGTCACATGCCACCCAATATTGTAAAAATAGACAAAAAAAATAGTTTCTATTTTTTTTCCCTTTTGGTCCCCTTATTGCTAAACAGAAAAGGTGGGTCAAGAAAAAATTGTATCCTTTATTTTGTATCCAATATATGACCAAAATTAACTTGTAAAATAAAAATTCTAAATAAGACCATAAATAAACAAGAGGCTCCCAGGAGCCTAAATCGCTCACCTGGTCTTGATGTCAACCCTACATTTTGTAGAACTAAATGAGCTGAACATTTAAGCAAGCAACAGTTTTTCTTTATCTACTATAGTTTTCATTCTATAGGCCAAAAACACGAAAACCGTTATTTAAGGGGCCGTAACCCCTATAAGGAGTCATTTGACAACTTCAACCCTATGGAAACTTTTGTAGAGCTTTATGCGCTGAACATTTAAGCAAGCAACAGCTTTTCTCTATCTGCTATAGTTTTCATTCTAAAGGCCAAAAAAATGAAAAAGGTTATTTTAGGGGCCGTAACCCCTATTAAGGGTCATCTGACAACTTCGATCCTATTGAGACTTTGGTAGAGCTAAATAAACTGAACATTAAAGCAAGCAACAGCTTTTCTCTATCTGCTATAGTTTTCATTCTATAGGCCAAAAACATAAAAAAGGTTATTTTAGGGGCCGTAACCCCTATTTAAGGTCATCTGCTAACTTCGATCCTATTGAAACTTTTGTAGAGCTAAATGAACTGAACATTTAAGCAAGCAACAGCTTCTCTCTATCTGCAATAGTTTTCATTCCATAGGCCAAAACATGAAAAAACATTATTTCAGGGGCCGTAACTCCTATAAGGGGTCATCTGATACCTTCGACCCTATGGCAACTTTTGTAGAGCTAAATGAGCTGAACATTTAAGCAAGCAACAGCTTTTCTCTATCTGCAATAGTTTTCATACTATAGGGCAAAAACATGAAAAAAACACTATTTTTCACCTTTAAGGGGCTGTAACCCCTATAAGGGGTAATCTGACAACTTCGACCCTATGGAGACTTTTGTAGAGCTAAATGAGCTGAACATTTAAGCAAGCAACAGCTTTTCTCTATCTGCAATAGTTTTCATACTATAGGGCAAAAACATGAAAAAATGCTATTTTTCACCTTTAAGGGGCTGTAACCCCTATAAGGGGTCATCTGACAACTTGGACCAAATTGAGACTTTTGTAGAACTTTTGATGCTGAAGCAGCGTGGTGGCATCAGATTTCATCTATCTCTTATACTTTTTGATTTACAAGCCAAAAACAGTAGTCTGACCCCCCTGGTCTATTTTTAGCAACGGCGGCCATGTTTTTCAATGAATCAAAAATCCCCACATCAGTTCTGTGGGGGGATACCCTAAAGTACCACCAGACCAAATTTGGTTTGAATCTGTGCAGCGGTTTCAGAGGAGAAGAAGTTTGAAGAAAAGTTAACGACGACGACGACGGTCGACGACGACGGACGCCAAGTGATGGCAATAGCTTACATGGCCTTTGGCCAGGTGAGCTAAAAATGTCACATTTTTGCCCCTTTTGGGCCCCTTGTTCCTAAACAAAAAGAGAGGTGACACCCAAAATCATCCCCACCCTTTAATTTATGGTGAGTAACACTACTGTAAAGTTTCATAGCATTAGGTCAACCAAAACAAGTTATTGTGGAAACAAATAAAAAAGTTGCTTTTTTGGCCCCTTTAGGGCCCTTAGTTTCTAAACGAAAAAAGAGGGGACACCCAAAATCAGCCCAACCCTTCCTTTTATGGTAAGTAACATTACTGTAAAGTTTCATAGCATTTGGTCAACCAGAACAAAAGTTATTGTGGAAACAAATAAAAAAGTCACTTTTTTTTGGTCCCTGTAGGGCCCTTTATTTCTTAACGTAAAAAGAGGGGACACCCAAAATTAGCCCAACCCTTCCTTTTATGGTAAGTAACATTACTGTAAAGTTTCATAGCATTTGGTCAACCAGAACAAAAGTTATTATGGAAAAAAATTAAAAAGTCGCTTTTTTGGCCCTTTTTGGGCCCCTAACTTCTAAACGAAATTATAAAATGACCCCAAAAGGGGAGGTGCACATCTTCAATATATCTATAATCACTGTGTAAAATTTAAGAAAGATCTAGTGTTTGGTTTTTGAGATTCAGATTACACAAGACAGGCACCCCATAGCGGGACGGACGGACAGACGGAAGGACGGACGGATTGACGGACAGAGTGACCCGAATACTAGACCTGCTTTCGCCTTCGGCGACGCAAGTAAAAAAGACATTGACCAAAACTTTCAAATACCTTAAAGTCCACTTCAAGTATACTTTGTTTCATAATTTGTGCTTCCAATACTTGCAAGCATTCAGTTGCTAAGAGAACAAATCTATTAAGAATCATAGAAGTTGGTTGTTTCACTGTCCATATAGACTTGACATGATCTTGTGGCGTAGATATAAACATTGCTGGCATATTTGTTCTAAACTTTGTAAAATGGGAAGAAATATGTGAATAGTCCTCAACTGTAAAAATAAAACGAAAAAGATTATTTACCGGTAATACCTAATTGTCTAAATCAACTGGAAACTTCAAGCCCCATATATACAAGAACATTATTTTTTTTTATGGAGTAGATTTTTCTTTTGACATCCGGGTACAAGCACTCTCAGCACTAGATCTTACCGGCAAGAAAAATGACATAACTCTCAGGGAAAAAATTACCTTTAAAATATTAATTGGATCACCCTTCGTATTTGATAGATAAAAACATTCAAACTTTTGAAACAGTTTAACAACAAAATCTTCCTACTTATTTTTTTTCTTCCTTGGACATAGTTCTTGTAGACTTTTGCCATCATTAATCTGCTGGCATCATGGCAAAAACATCTTATGACCTCTCCTATTCTCTTCCCCATCTTTCAGCCAGCAAACAATATAACGTTTTTCATTGTATGCTGCTAAATCTTTTTTTTAACCATCAGGCCAAAAACAAAATATATGTTTGTTTCCTGCTTCCTATTCTTGAAAATTAGGGTAGGTAGGTAGGAAAATTATTTATTTTTACAAAATTATTTTACATTGAGTCAATGGGTAAGCAATCCCAACTTGAACAGTGCTTGTTCCAAAATGCCAATAAAAACTTTAGGGTAGGGCCCAAAAAAAGGGGAGGTAGGGAAGCAGGAAACAAAGAAGCAAAGAGGCACCAATGGGGCATTCAAGTGTCAAAAGTCCATATGAGTAATGACCAAACCTGTAAACATGAACAAAAACAGCACGAAGAAACACAAAACACAAAACCAACCCAATGGAAATCAACAATGTGAACTCAAGTCGTGACAAGAGTGAACTCAGGTGCTCCGGAAGAGCTCATAAGTTACAACTTAATTCATTAAAAGAATTAAAGTTTGGTTTTGCCTACAAAAACGATGTCTCCCCCCGTTTCCCCAAAAAGTTCTAAGTTCAAAGGACCATAACTCCCACAAACATTTGAGGATCAAAATTTCCTGGTAATATGCACAACTACATATGATTTTCTTCCTATATACCAAGTTTCATTGAATTCGGTTCAGTAGTTTCAGAGGAGTTGCGCTGACAAGATGATAAATGAGGATTTTCAGCAATTTTCTAAGTTCAAAGGGCCGTAACTCCTACAAAAATTTGGGGATCAAAATTTCCTGGTAATATGCACAACTACATATGGTGTCCTTCCTATATACCAAGTTTCGTTGAATTCGGTCCAGTAGTTTTAGAGGAGTTGCGCTGACAAGATGATAAATGAGGATTTTCAGCAAATTTCTAAGTTCAAAGGGCCACAACTCCAACAAAAATTTGAGGATCAAAATTTCCTGGTAACATGCACAACTACATATGGTGTCCTTGCTATATACCAAGTTTCGTTGAATTCGGTTCAGTAGTTTCAGAGGAGTTGCGCTGACAAGATGATAATTGAGGATTTTCAGCAATTTTCTAAGTTCAAAGGGCCGTAACTCCTACAAAAATTTGAGGATCAAAATTTCCTGGTAACATGCACAACTACATATGGTGTCCTTCCTATATACCAAGTTTCGTTGAATTCGGTTCAGTAGTTTCAGAGGAGTTGCGCTGACAAGATGATATTTGAGGATTTTCAGCAATTTTCTAAGTTCAAAGGGCCATAACTCCCACAAAAATTGAAGGATCAAAATTTCCTGGTAATATGCACAACTACATATGGTGTCCTCCCTATATAACAAGTTTCGTTGAATTTGATTCAGTAGTTTCAGAGAGGAGTTGCGCTGACAAACTTTGTGACGGACAGACGGACGGACAGACGGACGGACGGACACGACAAAAACAATATGTCTCCCCACAAAAGTGGGGGGAGACATAATTCAGTTAGGTAATCCATATGAACAATTTAAAGTGACTAACCTGTTAGCTCAGAGTTGAGATTAACAATTAAAGGTGATGTGTTCCAATCAAATGTAGAAACCAGGTGAAGAAATCTCAAGAAACCAGTCAAAGGAATGCTATAAATTATAAGATATAAATAAAATGTAAATGTCAAAGTAAATATTTATTTTTCCCCTTTAAAAACTTTGAAACCAGAAAATGAGATACCTCATAATTCATCCCATCTATCCTTTTATGGTAAGAAACATCATTGTGCAATTTTATAGAAATAATTAACTAGATTAATTTATTATTGAAACAAACTACTGAAGAACATGTAAGAAACAAATCTAAGTTTTCAAAACTATTCAACAGATGTTCATGAAATTTTAATACGTTCACAGGAAAAAACTTGATAACTGTGAAAATTTCAAATCTGTATTCCATATAGTTTTATAGTTGAGCTTTCACAAAATTGTTGAAGGACAGACAAAGAGACAAGATGTACTAAAAGGAATCAAAGAGCTAAAGCGTTAAAAGGCAGAGCTAAATCTAAGCACTAAAATAAAGAACGATCTGTGTTTCATTAACTTGAACATGTTGAATAGCACATCAATTTTGTTTGTTTGCTCTGCACACTTACACATTTGTTAAGAAATCAGTAATTTGGCTCCGCCCACTTGATCAAAGCCAGGTCAAAGGTCAACAATGCTTAGGTAAACATCAACGTGTATTGATACACAATAAGTACAATGTACATGATGTAGTGCACATTTATACCGCATTTAAGGATGTACCTCTTATTTTAGACAATCTGTATAACATTTTAAATACATTGAAAAATAAAAATACATGATTAAAGTTCTGTAAAAGATCCTGTGGTAGGAATATTGGCTGACCGATTTACCCTGTCTAGATGAAAAAAAAACGCAAAAATCAGATAGCTTTATGACTACATAAGGCTCTGCCTAAAAATGAAAACAAGTAATACTGTGAGCGAGCTCACAAAAGAATACCCCCCCCCACTTCATATTAGACTCTGTTCTCTCCTCTCCCCCCAAAAAAACAATTATCTCCCCTCAATAATATCTGAGACAGATGAAAATTCTACATGTGATGTAATTCCTTCATGTAAAGATTCATCAAAATCTGACAAGGGGTAAAGAAGGAGTTGCGCTTAAAAGAGGTATCCCATTGAATACTATATTCAAAAAGTCTACCTATAAGTCAAATTATCTCCCCTGAATTACCAGAATCAGTGGAGTGTGAAAATGAGATCAGGGTCACCTAGCATGGTGTCTATACCCGATATCAGATGCCTAGCAGCAATTCATCGTCCACAAAAGTCTTACAAAAAAGTTTACGGACTGAAAAAAGACCTAAGTTCACAGAGTCACTTGAGCGTGAAAATTGGGTCAGGGTCACACGGCATGGTGACAGTTGGGTAGACCATAAACTGAACTGTCTGTATACCAAATATCAGATGCCTAGCTATAATGCTTTTCAAGCAATCTTTGTCCACAAAAGTCTTACAAAAAAGTTTACGCCGCCGCCGCTGCCGCTGGAAAGTAATACCTATGTCTCGCCTTCAGCGACTATTAGTCGAAGGCGAGACAAAAATGACGATAGTAAAAACGCTTACGGATATTTAAAGTAAGTATCAAATATCAATATTTCTGCCAAAAAACACTAAATTCAAAGATTTAACCAAAATATTCAATTCATATCCTTTCCGTAATAAATTTTGAATCCAATTGTTTTTAAACTTGTGAGCTTTATAAACAAGAGGCTCCCAAGAGCCTGAATCGCTCACCTGAACTACACAGATACATATGTTTGTAGATATTATTGTGCTTAACCATATGCGATTTAAATTTATGAAATATCTTGGTTAGTTTTCAAGATATTGGGCTTAATAAGTGCAAATTTGGCAAACATTAGGAAAAAGAACAATAACTCCCACATCAGCAGACACATCTTTTCAGAAATTTCAGGACAGGTAGATATTAATATGCTGATCACTTTTGATTCTTGCACAATTTTGATATCTGAAACCAGTTTTGAGTTATTAACAAAAAAATGAAATTTGCCCCTATGTTCTATTTTTAGCCATCGTGGCCATGTTTTTTTACAAATAAAAAATCTGAACGATAGAGTTGTAGCATATAAGCTATCAAACAGTGTGCCATGTTAAGATGCAGTTGGTCTTACCGTTTCAGACAAGTCAGGGGAAAAGTAATGAACAATGGTAAATATTGACGCTTTAAGGGCCATAACTCCTAAAAGAAATGGTTCTACAGCTTTGACCTAATTACATGAATTGTAGATCTTGATGTGCTTAATCATATGCAATTTGAATTTTTAAAATATCTTGTATATTAAAAACGAAAGAATATAGTTTTCAAGATATAGGGCTAAATAAGTGCAAAATTTTGAAAAAATCCAGAAAAAGGGCAATAACTCCTACATTGGTTGTTGGATCTTTTTGAAAATTTCTGGGCAGGTAGATCTTGAGGTGCTGATCACTTTTACCCTTTGCCAGAATTTTGATATCTGTTTATACCGTTTTTAAGTTATTTGCAAAAAACTGTAATTTGACCCCTATGTTCTATTTTTAGCCATGGCGGCCATGTTTCTTTACGAATCAAAAATCCAAACGATGGTTTTGTACATATAATGCCACTAAACAACTATACCAAGTTTGGTTGCAATTGGACTAATGGTGTTGGACAAGTTAACGTTTGAAAAATTGTTTACAGACGACGACGATAGACGACAGACGACGACGACGACGACGACGGACGCCAAGTGATGGTAAAAGCTCACATGGACCTTCGGTCCAGGTGAGCTAAAAACATTACCATAAAATTCAGGATATAGGATCAAGTATTTATCAAAGCACAAATTAACTATTTTATCGGTCATAGCTGTACATATGGCATATAAACATGAAAAAAAAACTTATATAAAAACTTTTGTAAAGGTCTTCAGAAAAAACCAAATTTGAATGAAAAACTTTATTGCAGAAATATTTTTATGCTATATGCTCTGGGTATATTATATATATAGAACATTCTTAAAATTTTATAATTAAATGTGACATATGACATAATGATTAAGGTAGTACTCCACAATTTTGGAGTACTACCTAAAGTAGACTAAGAGACTAATAGTTTCACTATAATTAATAAAAAGCTACGCCGAGCACAGCATGATACGACCGCAACAAGTTGAACCCTGTACGTTGGAAGCCCAGTATGGATAGTCCATTGCTTTGGTCACATATAGCCCATGGTGGACTTAAAAAGCTTTTTGACACATGCATCCTGTGGTGGACTTAAAAATGCATTTTTGACACATTTATATTTACATCAACATCTAATACAAAAAAGTAGTTAAGTAATTGGGAGAGTCCAACACACCCCTGGTTTTTTTTTGTTTTTTTTTATGCCCCAGTATACCCCCACTGAGAAAATGAAAAAAATGGAAAAATGAAAAAATTGGGAGGGTCAGAAAATAAAATGGGGATAAGAAAGATAAAAAAAAATGATACCCCAGTATACCCCCTCGGCTACCCGATTCCGAAATTTTTTTTTTTTAAATTTTTACCCAGCACATTGTCTCTGGGCCCCGAATTCCAAAATGAAAACATTTTGAAGAGGTCAGATGTTCACCGAAAAAAATACGCCTTGGGGCATCCAAAATTGCAAAATGGTTCTTATGAATTACGGTCTAAGTTAGATAACTCTGAAGTAAAACTTTGCGAAGATTTGTATTACCAGGTAATATTGAATAAATTAATATAAGTCTGAAGCGGTTACAACACACACCCACTGCTTCAAAACTCGGTGATCTGTAACTCTTGTTCGTAAAAACTTCCTTTAATTTCTTCACCTTTTAAATCATTTATCCTTATAAGTAGCAGGATTTGTATTTAAAATTTTTTCAATTACAAATATTTCTCTAGTCCAACGAGTGGTGTAACCCTTTTCAAATTTACCTTTCTTTTTAGATATTCTTACTCTATCACCCACTTTGAATTTAGGTTTTTTTATTTTCTCTTCCTTTTCCGGATATAAATTTTGACGTACCTTTAATTCATTTTCCAATTTACTTGCTGCAACAGGTGTCATTTTAATAGAAGAATGTACTGTATTATTATAATTCTTAACTAATTTATCCAACACATCATAATATTTGGTAGTTTCGTTAGCAGTAAAGTATTTATACATATGTAGTTTCATTGTTCCTATCCAACGTTCGACCAGACTGCTTTTTTCTTCATTCTCAGTTGAATATAACTTTATGTTATTATCTTTTAATAATTCTTTTACTTGTCGATTATAAAATTCTGATCCTTTATCCGACCAAATATACATTGGTTTTCTTTCTTTGAATAATGTTTTAAAAGCTTCGCTGACTGTTACTCCTGTTTTGTTTTTCAAAGGGATTAACCAACCATATTTACTAAAAACATCTATAACTGCTAATAAATATTTATAGTGTTTATTTTGTTTTGAATATGGTTGCATATCTATCAAATCAACTGCCCATGTTTGGTCTATTGAATGAACATAAACACGTCTTTTAGGAAACGATTTTACAACTCTATGGTGTAATTCATCTGCCAATTTATTTGTAAGATTTTTTTTGGACATTTTTTAAGTAACTAAAAAAATTTTCTTTAAAAATGATGGAAGGAAAAATCTGCACAAGGTGTAAAGAATGTAAATCATTTTGTGAATATCATAAAGATGGAAGAATGCGTCTTGGCGTTAAATCCGCTTGTAAACAATGTAATAAACCAAAACAAAGATTACATTATCAAGAAAATAAAGAAAAATATAAAAAAGCTTATCAAGAGTTTATGATTAGAAATCCTAATTATCAACATGAATATTACTTAAAAAATAAAATAGATGCCTAATTAAAATTGTTTTTATTAAAAATGATCCCAAAAAAATCATTCAAAGATCTTATAACTGAAACCACCATTGATGATATAGAAGAAACTGATATAACTAAATACATAAAATCACTAAAAGATAAAATACTTATTAATCAATTTCCTCTAAAAATAAAATTAATAATAACGAGTGAATTTTCAACTCCCATGGCATTTGATATTATAGAGAGTCATTACTCTCATCCAGTTGAAGTTGTCCTAACGCAAAACAATTTATCTACATTTTATGAAAATTTAATAGATAAATTTGAAGCTTGGATAGATGAATTTCAAGAAAGAGGATCTGGTTTTGTTTTCGATGGTATTAAAAGTGTAACAGTAAAACAATATAAATATGAACATCAAAGAGCCTCGTCTTATATTCCCCTCCAATTTAAATCAACTAATATTATCAACGTTCAAAATAAAAACGATAATAAGTGTTTTCTTTGGTCAATATTAGCAAGTTTATTTCCAGCTAATGAAAATAAACAAAGAGTAACTAAATATAAAGAATATGAAAACGAAATTAACATGAAAGGAATTGAATATCCTGTTTCTATAAAAGATATCTCAAAAGTAGAGAAACAAAATTATCTAAGTATAAATGTATTTGCTTTAAAAAATCAAACAAATAAACAATCTTTGTATCCTGTTCGTATTTCAAACGTGGAAAGCCAAAACGTAATTGATCTCTTATATATTGAAAGTGATGAAAACACTCACTATTGTTTAATTAAAAATTTAGATAGTTTTATGTGTGATAAAAACAAACATAAATCCTTTACATGTAGAAATTGTTTACAAGGATTTCGAAGGGAAGAAACGTTAAAAAAACATAAAAAAATATGTTATGATAATGAACATTGTAAAACCATTATGCCTAAATTAGGACAAAACATTCTCGAATTCAAAAATCATCATTTTAAGAATAGATTACCATTTGTATTATATTGTGATTTTGAAGCAAATAATATTTCAATTCAATCATGCGGTCCTGATCCTAATAAATCATATATTAAACAAATAAGCAAACAAGAAGTAAACAGTTATGGTATATATGTTTATTCCGATTACCCAGAAATATTTAAATCACAATACTTTTCTTATGTTGGTGATGATGCAGTGGAAAAATATGTGAAAAAAGTAATGAAAATATTCAAAAAAATAACCTATAATATGCATGAAAATGAAAAGAAAGAACCAATATTAAATGAAAAGGAAGAAGAAGAATTCCAAAATACAACAAATTGTTACATATGTGGAAATAAATTTCGAGAAAATAATAAAATCAGAGAACATGATCATTTATCAGGTAAATATAGAGGAGCATCGTGTCAATCGTGTAATACAAAAGAAGGTAAAGCAACAAAATTAATACCTGTGTTCTTTCATAATGGATCAAATTACGATTTCCACTTTTTAATTGAGGAATTAATGAAATATGAAGATAAATATAATAAAGTAAAACTTCTTTCTAAAAGTTCTGAAAATTATATCTCTATTGATTATGGTTCAAATTATAAAAAAATAAGATTCCTAGATTCATACAGATTTATGCAGAAAGGTTTATCTGATATTGCAAAATCATTGAATGAATTTCCAATTTTGGAAAAAGGGTTTAATGGAGATATAGAACTTTTAAAACAAAAAGGAATCTATCCATATGAATATATTGATTCTTATGATAAATTAAAAGAAAAAAAAACCCCAGATTTGGAAAAAGTAAAAATAGTAAATGAAAATAAATCTCTTTATAATATGGATAGAAATCATCCGATGTATAAATTTTGTTTAAAATGGTATAATTTTAAAAGGGTGTCCAAATGGTATAGTAATTTAAATGGAAAAGATATTACGAAAGAAGAGTATGAACATGCACAAAAAGTTTGGGAACATTATAAATGTAAAACTTTAGAAGACTATCATAATTTATATCTTAAAACGGATGTTCTTATCTTGGCTGATGCTTTTGAAAAATTTAGAAAATTCTTTTTAATGAATCATGAAATTGATCCATGCTATTGTTTTTCTGCTCCAGGTTTGACATGGCAATGTGGATTAAAATATACAGGGATAAAATTGGAATTGTTAACCGATGTTGATATGTTACAAATGTTTGAGAAAGGAATAAGAGGAGGATTTTCCGGTGTTTTAGGTCCAAGATATGTGAAAGCTAATAACAAATATACCGGTACTTTAAATTATGATGAAGATTTTAGAATAATAGATGAAAATGAAAAAAAAGAATGTTTAAAAAGATTAAAAGAGGGAAAAAGTAATTATTTACTGTATCTGGATGCTAATAATTCATACGGTTGGGCAATGTCTCAAAAGTTACCAACCGAAGATTTTAAATTGGAAAAAGATCCAAATTACTATAAAAAAATTCCAGAAGGAAGAGGATGTCTAATCGAATGTGATTTAAAATATACAAAAAAATGTAAAAAGAAAACACATAAATATCCTTTGGCGCCGGAAAAGATGAAAATAAAAAAGGAAGAATTGTCAGATTATCAATTAAATCTGTTAGGGGACAAACCATTGGGTAATGAAGAAAAATTATTTTTAACATAATTCACTACAGCGTTTTGAAAAAATATATAGATCTTGGAATGAGAGTAACAAAAGTTCATAGAATAATTTCATTTAAAGAATCAAACTGGTTAGCAAAATATATAAATTTCAATACAGAACAAAGAACTAAATCAAAATCAGAGTTTGAAAAAGATCTTTGGAAACTGATGAACAACAGTTTTTACGGTAAAACGCTAGAAAATATTAGAGGAAGAAGTGAAATAAAATTATTAACGGATGAGAAAGAAGTAAAGAAATATATAAAAAAACCAAATTTTAAAGATTCAATTATATTTAATGATAACTTTGTCGCAATTGAAAACAATGTTACCTCTGTTAAATTTAATAAACCTATTTATTTGGGACAAGCCATATTGGATTACTCAAAACAATTAATGTACGAGTTTTATTATGATGTAATTAATAAATTATGGGGAAAAAATGAAGTAATTGCAAGTGATACTGATAGTATTTTTTTGAATATTAAAACCGAAGATGTTTACAAGGATATGAAAAATATATTAGACGAATTAGATACATCTGGATATCCAAAAGATCACTCCTTATATTCAGAAAAAAATAAAAAAGTAATTGGTAAATTTAAAGATGAACTAAACGGGAAAATTATGAATGAAATAGTTTTCTTAAAAAGTAAAGCGTATTCTTTTATATTAACAGATTTAAGTGAAGAAAAAAAATTAAAAGGAATTGGAAAAACTACAATAAATAATGTTATTAAATTTGATGATTATAAAGATTGTCTGTTTAACAACAAAACTAAAATGAATAAAATGTGTACACTAAACTCTAGCAAACACAAAATGTATGTTAATGAAGTAAATAAAATAAGTATGTCTCCATTCGACAACAAAAGATATATTTTAGATAATGGAATTGACACTCGTCCTTTTGGATTTTTATCCTAACTTCCATGCAACAAATCCAGTTAATGCCATACCACCAATAACAAATGCAATCTCTCTATTTTTCTGGTCATCCGATGGAGTATAAAAATCACTTAATGTAGGTTTGTCCGGTAACTGAGATATTTTTTTATTTGTGACACGATAGTATAGTTTCATTGCCTGGTCAACATCTTCAAAAGTCCGAACCGCGTGATGTTCTTTTTGTAATTGTTCATTAATAAAATCTAATCTTTGTATTCTTTTTTTATTCCATTCCGCTTGTGCTTTTTCCAATTTTTCTATAGCTTTATCATGTCTGATTTTCTCTTCGTTTGCATTACTACCCATATGCGAAAATAAATAATTACTCCCCGAAAATGCAAAAGCGTTTGTTAATGCCCCACCAAGCATCATTGCTAAAGCGCTTGCCATTTTATAATCATTGTTTTAAAGAGGTTCGCTCACTTCGTTCGCTCTCCTCACTTCATTATATCAGCGGGTATGATACCTTGTTTAACCAACATATCTTTTGTTGCCATTGCGAGTAGTATATCAACGGTTAACATTGCAACATCATGCATATTGAAATCCACTTTTGGTGCCGATCTTTTTAATACCTTTCTACCTAATTCCGCATATCCAATTGTTAATAACGTTTCCACTCCCGCATGATATAACATATTTACAATTTCTTTTCCGTCTTTTGATGCTGCCATTTTAATATAATAAATTTAGTTAAATTCAAAAGGGTCAATTTCTTTTTTTTCTTTTTTTGACTCCTTTTTACTTACACTCCATGGTTTTTTTCTGGTTTTTTATTTTTATTATAAATATACCATCCCAATCCAACAATACCTATTGGAAAAAGTACAAATCCATAATTTAATAAATTTATTGAATGTTCTGGACAAGGAGGAAGACAAATTTCTTTTGGTTCATCTGTTTCTGAATCTTTTGTTATTTGTTTGATTTTTAAATTTTCTATTTTCATTTTTTTTAATTCTTTTTTTCTTAATTCTGCATTTCTTGTTCTTACTTCTGCACCCCTTTTACCGGCTGCAACCCTTTTTGGGTTTTTCTTTTTTTCCATTTTAGTTTCTTCTTTGTTTTCATTTTCATTCATCATTTTCTATGTCATTATTTAAAGGCGCTTCGCTTGCCAAGTCTTTTTTAAATTCAATATGTTTTGCCGTTGTTAACATTGCTGTAAAAGGGGCAAGATACATTCCAAATTTATAATACAATTCACAACATGCACTATTTAAAGCGTTATTAACAAAAGGGTCTTCCTCTAAATCTTGTATTAGTTTTGGAGGATCAACAACTTTAAAATATTTTGATACACCCAAGACATACAAATTTATAAAACAGTTTCCCAAAGTCTTTGTCATACTAGACCCTAATCTTGCTTCATATTTACAGTATAGTTTGTTTATTTGTTCCGTTGTCATTCTGTCGATATCTGATATTTGTAGTTCTCTTCCAATATATTGTTTACTTTTTCCACCGACAACAATAGCCGATAATCTCTCACGTTTTTTATCTTGCGAGAAACCATCAACATCCAAGTTTCCATCCTCAATTTGGTCACCTAAAAATTCTTCAGCATTCATTTTATATGTTGAAAAAAAAGAATTTTTAAATTTTAAAAATTTAAATACGAAATATCCAACTAATGATAAGACAGTCATGTTTGTTGTAATTGTTAGAATTTCTAGAAGCATTGCTTTTTTTAATGCTTATTTTTGCCTAATTTCTTAAGAATTACATAGGCATTTCTTAGGCATTTCTTAGGCAATTCTTAGACAATTCTTAGGCATTTCTTAATCATTACTTAGTCAAGTAACCAATAATCGGTAGGTTGATCTGTCTTTAATATTAATTTACGATGCTTTTTTTTTTTAAGTTCTCCCTTTATTCTTTGTCTTTCTTCCAAAGTTGGGATGACGTCATTTTCTCTTAAACAATTGTCGTAACTATCCCTGTCTTTTGTGTAAAACATACATAACCATTTTGTTTGTTCTCTCAGATCTTTTAAGACAGAGTTGTATCTCTGTGAAATGACCCACACCGATTGTTCCGCATGTCTTCCTGAAAATGCAAGCTCAGACAACATAACTTTTTTTTTTGTTAGTTCTTTTGTTGCACTGCAGTCATCAATAATATATAACGTTGGATGACTTGCATATTTATTAAAAAAAAATCTCAAAAGCTCCTGTAACTTTTCTTCTTCTTTTACTATTGGATTAACGATGATTAGATTTTTTGTTTTTGGTTTTTTAACGTCACCAATCCATTCACGATTTTTGTATGCTTTGTTCCATTGAATGGTTGGGCAAAGTACAACTATATATTCAAACACTTTATTATATTCTTTTTCTAATAAATCAAGAACAAATTCAGTCTTTCCACATCCTGTTTGACCGCAGATAATGGCACAATGGGGATATTTTGGCATTTCCATTTTTAACTAATAATTAACTTCTTTAAATCTTCCATCTTCAAAATTAATTTGTGCATCTTGTATAACAAACAGATAAACATTTATTGATTTGTCTGCTCCTGAAGTTTTGGTTATTTGTATGGTAACGCCTTCAGAAGTGTTTTCGATTCTTCTGCCCGAACCGTGTAATGCGTTATCATCCGTTGAACGTAAATCTAGCCACAATGCATAATTAGTTGTTAAATATTTTTCCAATGTTGTATATGATAAATTTAGATTTTTTGCAATCAGGTTTGTTTCTTTATCCCTTTTTGAATTCAAACCAAAGAATTTATTTATTTCATCCCACTGTTGATATGCTTTCATTCCTTGACTATAAAGTTGATTTGGAACCCCTTCAATTGTCATTTCTACTTTTGTTATGTTAGGATTATAAAAAGTTTCAGTGCTTGTCCTATCAGGATCTTCAAAAAGCATTAGAATTCCTTTCATGCTTTTTGAAGATCCTGATAGGACAAGCACTGAAACTTTTTATAATCCTAACATAACAAAAGTAGAAATGACAATTGAAGGGGTTCCAAATCAACTTTATAGTCAAGGAATGAAAGCATATCAACAGTGGGATGAAATAAATAAATTCTTTGGTTTGAATTCAAAAAGGGATAAAGAAACAAACCTGATTGAAAAAAATCTAAATTTATCATATACAACATTGGAAAAATATTTAACGACTAATTATGCATTGTGGCTAGATTTACGTTCAACGGATGATAACGCATTACACGGTTCGGGCAGAAGAATCGAAAACACTTCTGAAGGCGTTACCATACAAATAACCAAAACTTCAGGAGCAGACAAATCAATAAATGTTTATCTGTTTGTTATACAAGATGCACAAATTAATTTTGAAGATGGAAGATTTAAAGAAGTTAATTATTAGTTAAAAATGGAAATGCCAAAATATCCCCATTGTGCCATTATCTGCGGTCAAACAGGATGTGGAAAGACTGAATTTGTTCTTGATTTATTAGAAAAAGAATATAATAAAGTGTTTGAATATATAGTTGTACTTTGCCCAACCATTCAATGGAACAAAGCATACAAAAATCGTGAATGGATTGGTGACGTTAAAAAACCAAAAACAAAAAATCTAATCATCGTTAATCCAATAGTAAAAGAAGAAGAAAAGTTACAGGAGCTTTTGAGATTTTTTTTAATAAATATGCAAGTCATCCAACGTTATATATTATTGATGACTGCAGTGCAACAAAAGAACTAACAAAAAAAAAAGATATGTTGTCTGAGCTTGCATTTTCAGGAAGACACGCGGAACAATCGGTGTGGGTCATTTCACAGAGATACAACTCTGTCTTAAAAGATCTGAGAGAACAAACAAAATGGTTATGTATGTTTTACACAAAAGACAGGGATAGTTACGACAATTGTTTAAGAGAAAATGACGTCATCCCAACTTTGGAAGAAAGACAAAGAATAAAGGAAGAACTTAAAAAAAAAAGCATCGTAAATTAATATTAAAGACAGATCAACCTACCGATTATTGGTTACTTGACTAAGTAATGATTAAGAAATGCCTAAGAATTGTCTAAGAATTGCCTAAGAAATGCCTATGAAATTCTTAAGAAATTAGGCAAAAATAAGCATTAAAAAAAGCAATGCTTCTAGAAATTCTAACAATTACAACAAACATGACTGTCTTATCATTAGTTGGATATTTCGTATTTAAATTTTTAAAATTTAAAAATTCTTTTTTTTCAACATATAAAATGAATGCTGAAGAATTTTTAGGTGACCAAATTGAGGATGGAAACTTGGATGTTGATGGTTTCTCGCAAGATAAAAAACGTGAGAGATTATCGGCTATTGTTGTCGGTGGAAAAAGTAAACAATATATTGGAAGAGAACTACAAATATCAGATATCGACAGAATGACAACGGAACAAATAAACAAACTATACTGTAAATATGAAGCAAGATTAGGGTCTAGTATGACAAAGACTTTGGGAAACTGTTTTATAAATTTGTATGTCTTGGGTGTATCAAAATATTTTAAAGTTGTTGATCCTCCAAAACTAATACAAGATTTAGAGGAAGACCCTTTTGTTAATAACGCTTTAAATAGTGCATGTTGTGAATTGTATTATAAATTTGGAATGTATCTTGCCCCTTTTACAGCAATGTTAACAACGGCAAAACATATTGAATTTAAAAAAGACTCGGCAAGCGAAGCGCCTTTAAATAATGACATAGAAAATGATGAATGAAAATGAAAACAAAGAAGAAACTAAAATGGAAAAAAAGAAAAACCCAAAAAGGGTTGCAGCCGGTAAAAGGGGTGCAGAAGTAAGAACAAGAAATGCAGAATTAAGAAAAAAAGAATTAAAAAAAATGAAAATAGAAAATTTAAAAATCAAACAAATAACAAAAGATTCAGAAACAGATGAACCAAAAGAAATTTGTCTTCCTCCTTGTCCAGAACATTCAATAAATTTATTAAATTATGGATTTGTACTTTTTCCAATAGGTATTGTTGGATTGGGATGGTATATTTATAATAAAAATAAAAAACCAGAAAAAAACCATGGAGTGTAAAAAGGAGTCAAAAAAAGAAAAAAAAGAAATTGACCCTTTTGAATTTAACTAAATTTATTATATTAAAATGGCAGCATCAAAAGACGGAAAAGAAATTGTAAATATGTTATATCATGCGGGAGTGGAAACGTTATTAACAATTGGATATGCGGAATTAGGTAGAAAGGTATTAAAAAGATCGGCACCAAAAGTGGATTTCAATATGCATGATGTTGCAATGTTAACCGTTGATATACTACTCGCAATGGCAACAAAAGATATGTTGGTTAAACAAGGTATCATACCCGCTGATATAATGAAGTGAGGAGAGCGAACGAAGTGAGCGAACCTCTTTAAAACAATGATTATAAAATGGCAAGCGCTTTAGCAATGATGCTTGGTGGGGCATTAACAAACGCTTTTGCATTTTCGGGGAGTAATTATTTATTTTCGCATATGGGTAGTAATGCAAACGAAGAGAAAATCAGACATGATAAAGCTATAGAAAAATTGGAAAAAGCACAAGCGGAATGGAATAAAAAAAGAATACAAAGATTAGATTTTATTAATGAACAATTACAAAAAGAACATCACGCGGTTCGGACTTTTGAAGATGTTGACCAGGCAATGAAACTATACTATCGTGTCACAAATAAAAAAATATCTCAGTTACCGGACAAACCTACATTAAGTGATTTTTATACTCCATCGGATGACCAGAAAAATAGAGAGATTGCATTTGTTATTGGTGGTATGGCATTAACTGGATTTGTTGCATGGAAGTTAGGATAAAAATCCAAAAGGACGAGTGTCAATTCCATTATCTAAAATATATCTTTTGTTGTCGAATGGAGACATACTTATTTTATTTACTTCATTAACATACATTTTGTGTTTGCTAGAGTTTAGTGTACACATTTTATTCATTTTAGTTTTGTTGTTAAACAGACAATCTTTATAATCATCAAATTTAATAACATTATTTATTGTAGTTTTTCCAATTCCTTTTAATTTTTTTTCTTCACTTAAATCTGTTAATATAAAAGAATACGCTTTACTTTTTAAGAAAACTATTTCATTCATAATTTTCCCGTTTAGTTCATCTTTAAATTTACCAATTACTTTTTTATTTTTTTCTGAATATAAGGAGTGATCTTTTGGATATCCAGATGTATCTAATTCGTCTAATATATTTTTCATATCCTTGTAAACATCTTCGGTTTTAATATTCAAAAAAATACTATCAGTATCACTTGCAATTACTTCATTTTTTTCCCATAATTTATTAATTACATCATAATAAAACTCGTACATTAATTGTTTTGAGTAATCCAATATGGCTTGTCCCAAATAAATAGGTTTATTAAATTTAACAGAGGTAACATTGTTTTCAATTGCGACAAAGTTATCATTAAATATAATTGAATCTTTAAAATTTGGGTTTTTTTATATATTTCTTTACTTCTTTCTCATCCGTTAATAATTTTATTTCACTTCTTCCTCTAATATTTTCTAGCGTTTTACCGTAAAAACTGTTGTTCATCAGTTTCCAAAGATCTTTTTCAAACTCTGATTTTGATTTAGTTCTTTGTTCTGTATTGAAATTTATATATTTTGCTAACCAGTTTGATTCTTTAAATGAAATTATTCTATGAACTTTTGTTACTCTCATTCCAAGATCTATATATTTTTTCAAAACGCTGTAGTGAATTATATATTTTTCTTTATCTTTCAATGTTAAAAATAATTTTTCTTCATTACCCAATGGTTTGTCCCCTAACAGATTTAATTGATAATCTGACAATTCTTCCTTTTTTATTTTCATCTTTTCCGGCGCCAAAGGATATTTATGTGTTTTCTTTTTACATTTTTTTGTATATTTTAAATCACATTCGATTAGACATCCTCTTCCTTCTGGAATTTTTTTATAGTAATTTGGATCTTTTTCCCATTTAAAATCTTCGGTTGGTAACTTTTGAGACATTGCCCAACCGTATAAATTATTAGCATCCAGATACAGTAAATAATTACTTTTTCCCTCTTTTAATCTTTTTAAACATTCTTTTTTTTCATTTTCATCTATTATTCTAAAATCTTCATCATAATTTAAAGTATATTTATTATTAGCTTTCACATATCTTGGACCTAAAACACCGGAAAATCCTCCTCTTATTCCTTTCTCAAACATTTGTAACATATCAACATCGGTTAACAATTCCAATTTTATCCCTGTATATTTTAATCCACATTGCCATGTCAAACCTGGAGCAGAAAAACAATAGCATGGATCAATTTCATGATTCATTAAAAAGAATTTTCTAAATTTTTCAAAAGCATCAGCCAAGATAAGAACATCCGTTTTAAGATATAAATTATGATAGTCTTCTAAAGTTTTACATTTATAATGTTCCCAAACTTTTTGTGCATGTTCATACTCTTCTTTCGTAATATCTTTTCCATTTAAATTACTATACCATTTGGACACCCTTTTAAAATTATACCATTTTAAACAAAATTTATACATAGGATGATTTCTATCCATATTATAAAGAGATTTATTTTCATTTACTATTTTTACTTTTTCCAAATCTGGGGGGTTTTTTTTCTTTTAATTTATCATAAGAATCAATATATTCATATGGATAGATTCCTTTTTGTTTTAAAAGTTCTATATCTCCATTAAACCCTTTTTCCAAAATTGGAAATTCATTCAATGATTTTGCAATATCAGATAAACCTTTCTGCATAAATCTGTATGAATCTAGGAATCTTATTTTTTTATAATTTGAACCATAATCAATAGAGATATAATTTTCAGAACTTTTAGAAAGAAGTTTTACTTTATTATATTTATCTTCATATTTCATTAATTCCTCAATTAAAAAGTGGAAATCATAATTTGATCCATTATGAAAGAACACAGGTATTAATTTTGTTGCTTTACCTTCTTTTGTATTACACGATTGACACGATGCTCCTCTATATTTACCTGATAAATGATCATGTTCTCTGATTTTATTATTTTCTCGAAATTTATTTCCACATATGTAACAATTTGTTGTATTTTGGAATTCTTCTTCTTCCTTTTCATTTAATATTGGTTCTTTCTTTTCATTTTCATGCATATTTTAGGTTATTTTTTTGAATATTTTCATTACTTTTTTCACATATTTTTCCACTGCATCATCACCAACATAAGAAAAGTATTGTGATTTAAATATTTCTGGGTAATCGGAATAAACATATATACCATAACTGTTTACTTCTTGTTTGCTTATTTGTTTAATATATGATTTATTAGGATCAGGACCGCATGATTGAATTGAAATATTATTTGCTTCAAAATCACAATATAATACAAATGGTAATCTATTCTTAAAATGATGATTTTTGAATTCGAGAATGTTTTGTTCCTAATTTAGGCATAATGGTTTTACAATGTTCATTATCATAACATATTTTTTTATGTTTTTTTAACGTTTCTTCCCTTCGAAATCCTTGTAAACAATTTCTACATGTAAAGGATTTATGTTTGTTTTTATCACACATAAAACTATCTAAATTTTTAATTAAACAATAGTGAGTGTTTTCATCACTTTCAATATATAAGAGATCAATTACGTTTTGGCTTTCCACGTTTGAAATACGAACAGGATACAAAGATTGTTTATTTGTTTGATTTTTTAAAGCAAATACATTTATACTTAGATAATTTTGTTTCTCTACTTTTGAGATATCTTTTATAGAGACAGGATATTCAATTCCTTTCATGTTAATTTCGTTTTCATATTCTTTATATTTAGTTACTCTTTGTTTATTTTCATTAGCTGGAAATAAACTTGCTAATATTGACCAAAGAAAACACTTATTATCGTTTTTATTTTGAACGTTGATACTATTAGTTGATTTAAATTGGAGGGGAATATAAGACGAGGCTCTTTGATGTTCATATTTATATTGTTTTACTGTTACACTTTTAATACCATCGAAAACAAAACCAGATCCTCTTTCTTGAAATTCATCTATCCAAGCTTCAAATTTATCTATTAAATTTTCATAAAATGTAGATAAATTGTTTTGCGTTAGGACAACTTCAACTGGATGAGAGTAATGACTCTCTATAATATCAAATGCCATGGGAGTTGAAAATTCACTCGTTATTATTATTTTTATTTTTAGAGGAAATTGATTAATAAGTATTTTATCTTTTAGTGATTTTATGTATTTAGTTATATCAGTTTCTTCTATATCATCAATGGTGGTTTCAGTTATAAGATCTTTGAATGATTTTTTTGGGATCATTTTTAATAAAAACAATTTTAATTAGGTATCTATTTTATTTTTTAAGTAATATTCATGTTGATAATTAGGATTTCTAATCATAAACTCTTGATAAGCTTTTTTATATTTTTCTTTATTTTCTTGATAATGTAATCTTTGTTTTGGTTTATTACATTGTTTACAAGCGGATTTAACGCCAAGACCCATTCTTCCATCTTTATGATATTCACAAAATGATTTACATTCTTTACACCTTGTGCAGATTTTTCCTTCCATCATTTTTAAAGAAATTTTTTTTAGTTACTTAAAAAATGTCCAAAAAAAATCTTACAAATAAATTGGCAGATGAATTACACCATAGAGTTGTAAAATCGTTTCCTAAAAGACGTGTTTATGTTCATTCAATAGACCAAACATGGGCAGTTGATTTGATAGATATGCAACCATATTCAAAACAAAATAAACACTATAAATATTTATTAGCAGTTATAGATGTTTTTAGTAAATATGGTTGGTTAATCCCTTTGAAAAACAAAACAGGAGTAACAGTCAGCGAAGCTTTTAAAACATTATTCAAAGAAAGAAAACCAATGTATATTTGGTCGGATAAAGGATCAGAATTTTATAATCGACAAGTAAAAGAATTATTAAAAGATAATAACATAAAGTTATATTCAACTGAGAATGAAGAAAAAAGCAGTCTGGTCGAACGTTGGATAGGAACAATGAAACTACATATGTATAAATACTTTACTGCTAACGAAACTACCAAATATTATGATGTGTTGGATAAATTAGTTAAGAATTATAATAATACAGTACATTCTTCTATTAAAATGACACCTGTTGCAGCAAGTAAATTGGAAAATGAATTAACGGTACGTCAAAATTTATATCCGGAAAAGGAAGAGAAAATAAAAAAACCTAAATTCAAAGTGGGTGATAGAGTAAGAATATCTAAAAAGAAAGGTAAATTTGAAAAGGGTTACACCACTCGTTGGACTAGAGAAATATTTGTAATTGAAAAAATTTTAAATACAAATCCTGCTACTTATAGGACAAATGATTTAAAAGGTGAAGAAATTAAAGGAAGTTTTTACGAACAAGAGTTACAGATCACCGAGTTTTGAAGCAGTGGGTGTGTGTTGTAACCGCTTCAGACTTATATTAATTTATTCACTATTACCTGGTAATACAAATCTTTGCAAAGTTTTACTTCAGAGTTATCTAACTTAGACCGTAATTCATAAGAACCATTTTGCAATTTTGGATGCCCCAAGGCGTATTTTTTTCGGTGAACATCTGACCTCTTCAAAATGTTTTCATTTTGGAATTCGGGGCCCAGAGACAATGTGCTGGGTAAAAATTTTAAAAAAGAAAATTTCGGAATCGGGTAGCCGAGGGGGTATACTGGGGTATCATTTTTTTTATCTTTCTTATCCCCATTTTATTTTCTGACCCTCCCAATTTTTTCATTTTTCCATTTTTTTCATTTTCTCAGTGGGGGTATACTGGGGCATAAAAAAAAACAAAAAAAAACAGGGGTGTGTTGGACTCTCCCAATTACTTAACTACTCAAAAAGCCTTATTTATATACATGTATTAATTTACATTTTGGCCCTTTGACCCCTAATTTCTCAAAAACGGTAAAAGATATTGCAAATCCAATTAAAAATTAAGGCAGAAATATTCACAAGAAATCCAAAGAAAAAATGATTTTGAAAATCGGACCACAAATAAACAAGAGGCTCCCAGGAGCCTGAATCGCTCACCTGGTCTTGATGTTGACCCTATACTTTTGTAGAGCTAAATGAGCTGAACATTTAAGCAAGCAACAGCTTTTCTCTACCTGCAATAGTTTTCATTCTAAAGGCCAAAAACACCATTTTTCACCTATAAGGAGCCATAACCCCTATAAGGAATCATCTGACAACTTCGACCCTATGGAGAATTTTGTAGAGCTAAATGAGCTGAACATTTTAGCATGCAACAGCTTTTCTCTATCTGCAATAGTTTTCATTCTGTAGGCCAAAAACATGAAAAATCGCTTTTTTCAGAGGCCGTAACCCCTATAAGGAGTCATCTGACAACTTCGACCCTATGGAGAATTTTGTAGAGCTAAATGAGCTGAACATTTAAGCAAGCAACAGCTAATCTCTATCTGCAATAGTTTTCATTTTGTAGGCCAAAAACATGAAAAATCGCTTTTTTCAGAGGCCGAAATCCCTATAAGGGGTCATCTGACAACTTCGACCCTATGGAGAATTTTGTAAAGCTAAATGAGCTGAACATTTAAGCAAGCAACAGCTAATCTCTATCTGCAATAGTTTTCATTCTGTAGGCCAAAAACATGAAAAATCGCTTTTTTCAGGGGCCGTAACCCCTATAAGGGGTCATCTGACAACTTCAACCCTATGGAAAATTTTGTAGAGCTAAATGAGCTGAACATTTAAGCAAGCAACAGCTAACCTCTATCTGCAATAGTTTTCATTCTGTAGGACAAAAACATGAAAAATTGCTATTTTTCAGAGGCCGTAACCCCTATAAGGGGTCATCTGACAACTTCGACCCTATGGAGAATTTTGTAGAGCTAAATGAGCTAAACATTTAAGTAAGCAACCGCTAATCTCTACGTGCAATAGTTTTCATTCAGTAGGACAAAAACATGAAAAAAACGCTATTTTTCAGGGGCCGTAACCCCTATAAGGGGTTATCTGACAACTTCGACCCTATGGAGACTTTTGTAGAGCTAAATGAGCTGAACATTTAAGCAAGCAACAGCTAATCTCTATCTGCAATAGTTTTCTTTCTGTAGGCCAAAAACATGAAAAATGGCTATTTTTCACCTTTAAGGGGCCGTAACCCCTATAAGGGGTCACCTGACAACTTCGACCCTAAAGAGACTTTTGTAGAGCTAAATGAGCTGATCATTTAAGCAAGCAACAGCTAATCTCTATCTGCAATAGTTTTCATTCTGTAGGCCAAAAACATGAAAAAATGCTATTTTTCACCTTCAAGGGGCCGTAACCCCTATAAGGGGTCAACTGACAACTTTGACCAAATGGAGACTTTTGTAGAGCTTTTGATGCTGAATCAGTAGCGTGGCCTCAGATTTCCTCTATCTCTTATACTTTTTGATTTATAAGCCAAAAACAGTAGTCTGACCCCCCTAGTCTATTTTTAGTAACGGCGGCCATGTTTTTTAACGGATCAAAAATCAAAACACAACTTTGGTGCTGGACACCCTAAGGATCATTCATACCAAGTTTCATTAAATTCTGTTTGGTAGTTTCAGAGGAGAAGATTTTTGAAAAATTGTTAACAGACGACGACGACGACGACGACGACGGACGCCAAGTGATGGTAATAGCTCACATGGACCTTCGGTCCAGGTGAGCTAAAAAGTTGATTTTATGGGTGTGGCCTGTCTTTAGACCCCCTGTAGCAATGTAATGGTGAAATACATATCAAAATCATTGACACATTTAGTAGACAGAATTTAATGATGAATTCAATAAAAAAAGAATTTTCAAAATCAAATGAATGATAAACATTCTACAACAGGTTTGTCAATACAACCATTTTAGCCCTTTTTGGACCTTTTTTCTAAAACAGAAGGGGCCACAAACCCAAATACAAAACAAACATTCCTTTAGAGGATATAATCAACATATTTAAACTTCATAACAATTGGCAGGCCCACTACAACTTAATTTTTGGTTTAAAACTATTTGCCTTGACAAACTTTTAAAAATGACGTTTTTGGCCCCTTTGACCCCTAATTTCTAAAAAACGGTTAGAGATATTGCAAATCTGATTGAAAAACGCAGGCAGGGATTTTCATAAGGATTCCAATGAAAAAAAGATTTTGAAAATCGGATCACAAATAAAAAAGTCAATTTTTTGGGTGTGGCCCCTTTTTGATCCCCAGTAGCAATGTAACAGTGCAATATATATCAAAACCATTGACACATTTTGTTGACAGAATTTAATGATGAATTCAATCAAAAAGAATTTTCAAAATCAAACGTATAATAAACATTCTACAACAGTTTTGTCAATACACCCGTTTTAGCCCTTTTTGGCCCTTTTTTCTAAAATGGTAGGGGCCACAATCCCCAAATACGATACCAACCTTCCTTTAGTGGTAACAAACATCATATCAAAATTTCATAACATTCAGTCAACATTTACTCAAGTTATCGCACGGAAACCATAGTGTCCACAGACGACGACGACGCCGACAACAACACAACGACGACATCGCCATAACATTGTACGATCGCAAAAATTTTGCGGTCGTATAAAAATCAACCTACAAAAAAGAAAAAGAAAAAACGTATATACAACACCCAAAGTAAATGCCTTTTCTAGTCACACAGAAACCATGTATCTATGGGCAGTCAGAGTACTAGTCAGGAAAATCTTACCATTTTTTTTTTCATTTATAAATGCGCATAGTAATTAGTCGAGCATGATCACATGGATTTTTTCTTATTATCTAAGTAATCCATTTTCTTATGCATGCACAAAAATTCACATACTCTTAAAGTAATGCCGTTTTTTTTTTAACAGGGTAGTATATTGGGCTACATAGGATCTGGTCAGCCAAAACGGTTACCACTGAAACCAGATGCAGTTCCTACAGTGTTTGGTAATACTGAGAATGTTGTCCCACAAATGTCCAGAAAGAGAGATTTAATCAAGGTAAGTTACAAATTTAAAACACTCTCATAATCTCGACACATTGGAAAAGTTAGAAAAATTCTAACGGCCAAAGACTGCAATAAAATAAATGTTTTCACTTAGAATAATAACATTTGTTTGTCTGTTTGTTTGAAATTATTATTTTGAAAGAGCGAGCAATTGATGCATATAAGTATAAAAGTATATCGTGTGTGATAAATAAACTGGATATGAAAGCTTCAACATTAGCAGTTCAAGTAAATATGACAAGTGTTATATTTAATTTGGTTCCGAAAGTTTTAAAAAAATCTGATGAATTAAAACAGAATCAGATTATAGTTCGAATCTTGCTAAACGACTGCTTGCGTATTCGTCTGTTTCAATCATCCCAAAGAATGATCATAGCTTATACCTGTTCCTCCATCTGAATGCCCTATATAACCCATGTAAAATACAATGGGCACAAAACGCACCATCCATTTACTCACCCAATCATTGAAATATATATATATCATTTAGTATACACTTAGTTAATAATTACCATGATTACTGCTACCAGAATTTTTTTACGAAGTTACAAAACATATTTTATTAAAATTGTAGTTGGGTTCATTGCTGCCTACGAATGAGGATACACAGTCAGAGTCACTTGCATTATCAGTATTAACAGAACTGAAAGGTGAGCATTATGGTACATGTATATCTATTGAAACAATAGTTCCACATTCATGCACATCCCAATCTATCCAAGTACATGTATGCAACTTTTTCTTGTATATAATGTCAACATAATTTTGACTATTTTAAATAAACAGAATACGTTTTGTGCACTTTGAACACAACTTTCATTCGCTAGCATTACTCTGCTCTAAAGTAAAATAAACATGTAGTATATGGAAGTTTTATGTCTGTAGTTGTCCTCTTAAGGCAAATCTGAGACAATAATTTAGGTATAATTTTCTCAGGGCAAATTGGGTGGTTCGTTATACCTTACAGGGAAGTCATTTCAATATTTTTACCCCCTGCCACGACTTTTTGTAGGCACAAAGTTTATCTCATTTCCCTCTAGAAACCGTCCATTGTAAATAGTGAATTTCCCCGAGTTTTAAACATTTCAGACAGGTTGAAAACTTTCTTTCTGTTTTAGAGTACGGGGATAACATAAACATATATCTCAATTTTCAAAATTTATGTTATATTGCAGATTACAATGTCCCAGTAAAGAAAAGTCACGAGTTGTCAAGCCAACCTGCACATCCCATTATACAGGTAAGAGCATTTTTTTATTTTCATCATCATCACTGTGTTACCTGAGCAGAAATATTAAAAAATACAGATCCAATAATTTGAATATATGTATAATGTTATGATACACATGTTTTACTAGCATTCAATTTGTACCGTACTTTCTTACCCATGAACTTGCAATACTATTATCACTGCTTAGCTTTGTTCTTACATCTATTGAGAAGGTACCGGTTTACGGACTACACAATATTTTAAATTTTAAACAAATATAAGATTCATGTGACTCATATTTCGAGCTGGGATCTTATAAATAAATGAATTAAATATAAAATATATCTATAGATCTTATAAATAATTGAATTAAATATAAATATATATAGATAATAAATGATCCACGAGACTCATTTTTGAGCTTGGATCTTCAAATTATAAAAATGTTGGAAAATCAAATATTGGTTACCGTAATTGGAGATTTAATAGATATATTTAAAAATAAAGAAAGAATGGACACGGATGCCCCCGCTGGCCCCAAACAGGAAGTAGATTTCTGACAGGTCTGAAAATCGCTAAGGACATACAGTTCATCATACTGATCCATCCTACCAAGTTTCAAAACATTCTGGTATACAGTTCCTGAGAAAAGCTTGACGGAAATTTTCATAGTCATTTTCACATATTTTAACATTGGCCTAAGTCCCAAACAGGAAGTAGATGTCTGACAGGTCTCAAAACCACTTAGGACGTATAGTTTGTCATACACAAAAATCCTAACAAGTTTCAAATCATTCTCATGTAAGGTTCCTGAGAAAAGCTTGACGGAAATTTTCATAGTCATGTTCACATATTTTAACATTGGCCTAAGTCCCAAACAGGAAGTAGATGTCCGACAGGTCTCAAAATCCCTTAGGACGTATAGTTTGTCCTACTCAACCATCCTACCAAGTTGCAAATCATTCTCATGTATGGTTACTGAGAAAAGCTTGACGAAAATTCGTACGGACGTCAGATGTACGTATGGACGGACGGACATGAGTGAAACTTAATGCCCCCCGACATGTCGTCGCGGGGGCATAAAAATATATAAAATGAATGTAAAATAAAGAAGGAATGTGTCCATGGGACACAGATGCCCCCCCTAGGCCCCAAACAGGAAGTAGATGTCCCTGAAAGTTGCTAAGGTCGTACAGTTTGTCATACTGAACCATCCTACCAAGTTTCAAATCATACCCATGTACACTTTCTGAGAAAAGTTTGACGAAAATTTTCAAGTTGATTTTTATAAAGCCCTAGTCCCAAACAGGAAGTAGATGTCGGACTGGTCTCAAAATCAATTAGGACAAATAGTTTGTCATACTGAACGCTCCTACAAAGTTTCAAATCATTATCATGTACGGTTCCTGAGAAAAGCTTGAAGGAAATTTTCAAAGTCATGTTCACATATTTTCATATTGGCCCAAGTCCTTAACAGGAAGTTGATGTCCGACAGGTCTCAAAATGGCTTAGGACGTATAGTTTGTCATACTGAACATTCCTACCAAGTTTCAAATCATTCTCATGTAAGGTTCCTGAGGAAAGCTTGACGGAAATTTTCATAGTCATGTTCACATATCTTCACATTGGCCTAAGTCTCAAACAGGAAGTAGATATCCAACAGGTCTCAAAAATGCTTAGGACGTATAGATTGTCATACTGAACCATCCTACCAAGTTGCAAATCATTCTCATGTATGGTTACTGAGAAAAGCTTGACGAAAATTCGTACGGACGTACGGATGTACGTATGGACGGACGGACATGAGTGAAACTTAATGCCCCCCGACATGTCGTCGCGGGGGCATAAAAAGATTCATGTGCCTCATATTGAGCTGGGATCTTATTACCAAAAAAAAGATCCATGTGACTCATATTGAGCTGGGATCACCAAAAAAAACAAAAACAAAAAACAAAAACAACTAGATGGAGCCTTCCCCGGAAGGCATATGTCGCCTGCGTATCTATGTCAACTATTCGTCAAACAGGAAGTAGTTAATTTTCAGCCATAAAATCGCCTTACATCTTATAGTACTATGCGATGAAGCTACATACCAAATATCAAGAGGCTGTGGCATGTAGCTGCCTGGAAAACTGCGACGAAAATTTGGCATCTATGTCCATTATATATAACAAGAGGCTCCCAGGAGCCTGAATCGCTCACCTGAACTACACAGATACAAATGTTTTGTATTCAAGTTATTGGGCTTAATAAGTGCAAAATTTAGAAAAAACTCCCACATCAGCAGTCAGATCTTTTCCAAAATTTCAGGACAGGTACTTAATATGCTGATCACTTTTGATTCTTGCACAATTTTGATATCGGAAACCATTTTTGAGTTATTAGCAAAAAAATAAAATTTACGCCCTATGTTCTATTTTCAGCCATGGCAGCCATGTTTTTTACGAATCAAAAATATGAACGATAGAGTTGTAGCATATAAGCTATTCAACAAGTGTGCCATCTTAAGATGCAGTTGGTCTTACGGTGTAAGACAAGTTAATCTTTGAAATTCAGGGAAAAAGTAATGAAAAATGGTAAATTTTGTTGTTTTAAGGACATCAACTCCGAATAGAAATAGTTCTACAGCTTTGACCTAAATACATTGTACATGAAATGTAGATCTTGATGTGCTTGATCATATGCAATTTAACTTTTTGAAATATCTTGTATAGTTTTCAAGATATATGGCTAAATAAGTGAAAAAAATTGAAAAAAATCCAGAAAAAGGGCAATAACTCCTACATCAATTGTTGGATCTTCTTGAACTTTCAGAGCAAGTAGATCTTGAGATGCTGATCACTTTTGTCTCCAATCAGAATTTTGATATCTGTAACCATTTTTGAGTTATTAGCAAAAAACTGCAATTTACCCCTATGTTCTATTTTTAGCCATGGCGGCCATATTTTTTGACGAATCAAAAATCTGAACAATACACTTGTAGCATTTATGCTATTAAACAACTGTGCCAAGTTTGGTTGAAGTTGGATGTATGGTGTCAGACAATTTAATCTTTGAAATTCAGGGAAAAAGGAATGAAAAATGGTAAATTTTGACGCTTTAAGGGCCATAATTCCTAAAAACTAGAGGCTCCCAGGAGCCTGAATCGCTCACCTTGTATTCGATGATACTTATATGCTGGATATAACAAAGGACTGCTTCTCTGTGATATTATCAATTTTAATGTTCTAAGGGAAACAACTTCTATCAAGAAAGGTCTTACAACTTTGACCCCATTACATAATTTTTATATCTTTATGTGCTTAACCATATGCAATTAAAATTTTCAAATATCTTGTATTGTTTTCAAGATATAAGTCTTAAAAGAGCAAAATTTGAAAAAAGAAAAGAAAAAGGGCAATAACTCCTATAACTATTGTCATACCTTCTTCAAAACTTCAGGGCAGGTAGATCTTTATGTGCTGATCATTATTACCCAAATAGAATTTTAATATCTGTTACCATTTTTGAGTAATTTGCAAAAAACTGCAATTTACCCTTATGTTCTATTTTTAGCCATGGCAGCCATGTTTTTTGTCGAATCGAAATTTCGAACGATAATTTTGTAGACTTCATACTACTTAACAACCCTACTAAGTTTCATTTCATTTGACTAAGCAGTTTCAGAGAAGAAGATTTTTGAAATGTTGAACAAAAAACTGTGAAAATGGTCAATTTTTACAATCCAAGGGATATAACTCCTAAAGGAACGATCCTACAACTTTGACTCTGTTACAACTTTTGTAGATCTTGATGTGCTTATTCATATGAAATCTAAATTTTTGAAATATCTTGTATAGTTTTCAAGATATGGGGCTAAATTAGTATTTTTTTTGAAAAAAATCCAGAAAAAGGGCAATAACTCCTACATCGGTTGTTGGATCTTCTTGAAAATTTCTGGGCAGGTAGATCTTGAGGTGCTGATCACTTTTACCCTATGCCAGAATTTTGATATCTGTTACGGTTTTTGAGTTATTTGCAAAAAACTGCCATTTACCCCTATGTTCTATTTTTAGCCACAGCTGCCATGTTTTACAACCAATCAAAAATCCCCACATCAGTTCTATACACCTAATGCTAATAAACAACTAAACCAAGTTTGGTTCCATTTGGACTTAAAGTGTCAGAGGAGTTAACGTTTTCAATGTAATGAGGAAATGCAGTTAAAATGCTAAATTTTGACGTTCTAAGGGCAATAACTCCTAAAACGAAAAAGGTCCTACAACGTTGACCCTGTTACATATTTTGTAGATCTTGATGTGCTTAACAATATGCAATTTAAATTTCTCAAATATCTAGTACAGTTTTCAAGATATTGAGCTAAACAGGTGCAAAATTTGCAAAAAATCCACAAAAAGGCCAATAACTCCTACATGGGTTGTTGGATTTTCTTCAAAATTTCAGAGCTGGTAGATCTTGAGGTGCTGATCACTTTTGTTCCCCCATCAAGATTTTGTAATCTGTTACCGTTTTAGAGTTATTTGCAAAAAACTGCCATTTACCTCTATGTTCTATTTTTAGCCACAGCGGCCATGTTTTACGACCAATCAAAAATCCCCACATCAGTTCTATACACCTAATGCTAATAAACAACTATACCAGGTTTTGTTCCATTTGGACTTAAAGTGTCAGAGGAGTTAACGTTTTCAATGTAATGAGGAAATGCTGTTAAAATGCTAAATTTTGACGTTCTAAGGGCAATAACTCCTAAAAGGAAAGGTCCTACAACGTTGACCCTGTTACATATTTTGTAGATCTTGATGTGCTTAACAATATGCAATTTAAATTTCTCAAATATCTAGTATAGTTTTCAAGATATTGAGCTAAACAGGTGCAAAATTTGCAAAAAATCCACAAAAAGGCCAATAACTCCTACATGGGTCGTTGGATTTTCTTCAAAATTTCAGAGCTGGTAGATCTTGAGGTGCTGATCACTTTTACCTTGTGCCAGAATTTTGATATCTGTAGCCGTTTTTGAGTTATTTGCAACAAGAGGCTCCCAGGAGCCTGAATCGCTCACCTGACATATGTGCCTGAAGTAAAGGTTATAAGGCAAAATCTTTTTAACGTTGAAAGGGTCATACGATTAATAAGGGGGTCATCTGACAATATGGTGGATCTAAAGGTGCTGATCACTTTTGTTCCCAATCAAAATCTAAAAAAATCTGCCACCCTTTTTGAGTTATTTGCAAAAAAATGCAGTTTAACCTAATGTTCTATTTTTAGCCACAGCGGCCATGTTTTACAACCAATCAAAAATCCCCACAACAGTTCTATACACCTTATAATAATAAACAATAATACCAAGTTTGGTTCCATTTGGACTTAAAGTGTCAGAGAAGTTAACATTTTCAATTAAAGGAAATGCAGTTAAAATCCTCAATTTTGACGTTCCAAGGGCAATAACTCCTCAAAGGAAAGGTCCTACAACGTTGACCCTATTACAAATTTTGTAGATCTTGATGTGCTTAACAATATGCAATTTAAATTTCGCAAATATCTTGTATAGTTTTCAAGATATTGAGCTAAACAGGTGCAAAATTTGCAAAAAATCCACAAAAAGGGCAATAACTCCTACATGGGTTGTTGGATTTTCTTCAAAATTTCAGAGCTGGTAGATCTTGAGGTGCTGATCACTTTTGTTCCCAATCAAAATTTTGAAATCTGTCACAGTTTTAGAGTTATTTGCAAAAAACTGCCATTTTCCCCTATGTTCTATTTGTAGCCACAGTGGCCATGTTTTACGACCAATCAAAAATCCCCACATCAGTTCTAAGCACCAAATGCTAATGAACAACCATACCAAGTTTGGTTGCAATTGGACTTATGGTGTCAGAGGAGTTAACGTTTTAAAAAGTTTACGGACGACGGACGACAGACGACAGACGACGGACGACGGACAGACGACGGACGCCAAGTGATGACAATAGCTCACATGACCCTTTGGGTCAGGTGAGCTAAAAACTATACAAGATATTTTAAAAATTCAAATTGCATATGATTAAGCACATTAAGATATACATTTCATGTAATTAGGTCAAAGCTGTGGAACCATTTTTAGCTCACCTTGCCGAAGGCAATGTGAGCTTTTGCAATCACTTGGCGTCCGTCGTCCGTCGTCCGTCGTCCGTCGTCCGTCGTCCAACTTTTCAAAAATCTTCTTCTCTGAAACCGCTTGGCCAAATGTATTGAAACTTAGTAGGGTTGTTCTGTAGTATATCCTCTACAAATTTATCGTTCGAAATTTTGAAGGTTAAAACGGTAACAGATTACAAAATTTTGATGGGGAACAAAAGTGATCAGCACCTCAAGATCTACCAGCTCTGAAATTTTGAAGAAAATCCAACAACTTATGTAGGAGTTATTGGCCTTTTTGTGGATTTTTGCAAATTTTGCACCTGTTTAGCTCAATATCTTGAAAACTATACTAGATATTTGAGAAATTTAAATTGCATATTGTTAAGCACATCAAGATCTACAAAATTTGTAACAGGGTCAAAGTTGTAGGACCTTTCCTTTGAGGAGTTATTGCCCTTGGAACATCACAATTGAGCATTTTAACTGCATTTCCTTTTATTGAAAATGTTAACTTCTCTGACACTTTAAGTCCAAATGGAACCAAACTTGGTATTATTGTTTATTATTATAAGGTGTATAGAACTGTTGTGGGGATTTTTGATTGGTTGTAAAACATGGCCGCTGTGGCTAAAAATAGAACATTAGGTTAAACTGCATTTTTTTGCAAATAACTCAAAAAGGGTGGCAGATTTTTTTAGATTTTGATTGGGAACAAAAGTGATCAGCACCTTTAGATCCACCATATTGTCAGATGACCCCCTTATTAATCGTATGACCCTTTCAACGTTAAAAAGATTTTGCCTTATAACCTTTACTTCAGGCACATATGTCAGGTGAGCGATTCAGGCTCCTGGGAGCCTCTTGTTGCAAATAACTCAAAAACGGCTACAGATATCAAAATTCTGGCACAAGGTAAAAGTGATCAGCACCTCAAGATCTACCAGCTCTGAAATTTTGAAGAAAATCCAACGACCCATGTAGGAGTTATTGGCCTTTTTGTGGATTTTTTGCAAATTTTGCACCTGTTTAGCTCAATATCTTGAAAACTATACTAGATATTTGAGAAATTTAAATTGCATATTGTTAAGCACATCAAGATCTACAAAATATGTAACAGGGTCAACGTTGTAGGACCTTTCCTTTTAGGAGTTATTGCCCTTAGAACGTCAAAATTTAGCATTTTAACAGCATTTCCTCATTACATTGAAAACGTTAACTCCTCTGACACTTTAAGTCCAAATGGAACAAAACCTGGTATAGTTGTTTATTAGCATTAGGTGTATAGAACTGATGTGGGGATTTTTGATTGGTCGTAAAACATGGCCGCTGTGGCTAAAAATAGAACATTAGGTTAAACTGCATTTTTTTGCAAATAACTCAAAAAGGGTGACAGATTTTTAGATTTTGATTGAGAACAAAAGTGATCAGCACCTTTAGATCCACCATATTGTCAGATGACCCCCTTATTAATCTTATGACCCTTTCAACGTTAAATAGATTTTGCCTTATAACCTTTACTTCAGGCACATATGTCAGGTGAGCGATTCAGGCTCCTGGGAGCCTCTTGTTAAGATATAGGGCTAAATGAAAGCAAAATTTTGAAAAAATCCAGAAAAAGGGCAATAACTCCTACATCGGTTGTTGGATCTTCTTGAAAATTTCAGGGCAGGTAGATCTTGAGGTGCTGATCACTTTTACCCTTGCCAGAATTTTGATATCTGTCATCGTTTTTGAGTTATTTGCAAAAAACTGTATTTGACCCCCCTGTTCTATTTTTAGTAACAGCGGCCATGTTTTTTGACGTATAAAAAATCCCAACGCAAACTTTTTGCACAATACCCTAAGGAACAACCATGTCAAGTTTGGCTGCATTTGGCCAAGCGGTTTCAGAGAAGAAGATGTTTAGCGGTTTCAGAGAAGAAGATGTTTGAAAAAAGCTAACGGACGACGGACAACGGACGACGGACGACAGACGACGGACGACGGACGGACGACGGACGCAAAGTGATGGCAATAGCTAACATGACCCTTCGGGTCAGGTGAGCTAAAAAGTTAAGTATTCGTCAAACAGGGAGGAGTTATTTTTTGGGCATAAAATCGCTTTACACCGTATAGTACTATGAGATGAAGCTACATACCAAGTATGAAGAGGCTGTGTGTGGCATGTAGTTACCTGGAAAACTGAGACAAAAATTTGGTATCTATGTCAATTATATACCCGTATAAAATGTCAAGTATTCGTCAAACAGGAAGTAGTTATTTTTCGGGCATAAAATCGCTTTACACCTTATAGTACTATGAGATGAAGCTACATACCAAATATCAAGAGGCTGTGGCATGTTTTTGCCTGGAAAACTGCAACGAAAATTTGGCATCAATGTCCATTATACATAAAACGTTAAGTATTCGTTTAACAGTAAGTAGTTATTTTTCGGGCATATAATCACTTTACACCTTAAAGTACTATGTGATGAAGCTACATACCAAATATCAAGAGGCTGTGACATGTAGTTGCCTGAAAAACTGCGATGAAAATTTTTGTGACGCCGCAGGACACAGGACAACGCAGGACACCGACGCAGGACGACGGATAGTGCCAAAGTAACCCCTATATGTCGCTTCTTCAACACGTTGCAGGCGACATAAAAACAGCATTTGCTTGGAGAACCATATACACATTCATATGTGAGTTGAAGGTTTCATTCTTTCTGAATGCACAAAATTTTGGTCTAACAACTTTAATCTACAATAACTACATTACATTGCTATTCTATCCATTGAAAATGGTCAAAGTCACCCAACCAGATATCAAAGTCAAGGTCAAAAGATGAGGATGCAAATGTACTAAGCTACTACTGGGGCATATGCATACCAAGTTTCATTAACCTAGGACTTATAATTCTTGAGATATGGAGGTGCTCCTAAAACCTTTACATTGCTATTCTATCCATTGAAATTGTTCAAAATCGCTTAACCAGAAAATCAAGGTCAAGGTCAAAAGATGAGGACACAAATATACTAAGCTACTACTGTGGCATATGCATACCAAGTTTCATTAACCTAGGACTTACAGTTCTTGAGATATGGAGGTGCTCGCAAAACTTTATCATTGCTATCATATGTATTGAAAATTGTCAAAGTCACTAAACCTGAAAATCAAGGCCAAGGTAAAAGAGATGAGGACACAAATATACTAAAATACTACTGTGGCATATGCATACCAAGTCTCATTAACCTAGGACTTATACTTCTTGAAATATGGAGGTGCTCGCAAAACTTTACCATTGCTATTATATGTATTGAAAATTGTCAAAGTCACTCAACCGGAAAATCAAGGTCAAGGTCAAAAGAAGGGGATGCAACTGTACTAAGCTACTACTAGGGCATATGCATACCAAGTTTCATCAATTTAGGACTTATAGTTCTTAAGATATGGAGGTGCTCGCAAAACTTTACCATTGCTAAATTGTCAAAGTCACTCAACTGGAAAATCAAGGTCCAGGTCAAAAGATGGGGATGCAACTGTGCTAAGCTACTACTGGGGCATATGCATACCAAGTCTCATCAACCTAGGACTTATAGTTCTTAAGATATGGAGGTGCTCATGAAACTTTTCCAAAAAGTTAACACCGCCGTCGCCGCTGGTAAAGTAACACCTATGTCCCGCTCTGCTTCCCAGGCGAGCCAAAAATGGTATTTGAATTTTAGAATATTAGTTTTGACAAAATCATTTAATTAATTGTGTTAATTAATTAACATGATCATTATTTAACGATTGAAAGGATAAAAATTACCTTAAACGTAACAAAAATATAGGAAATAAAGTTACAGACATAAAGTCAACTTTTAAAGTAACCGTTGGCATACCTTTATTTAAATTATTTTGTTGGTTATCGGACAATCCACAATATCACACAAAATGTTTTGACACATACAATTTAAAGCAAACATCTGATCTACTGAAGAAGTCCCCTAACGAGGTGGGCAGGGGACTATTTGAAATAATTGATCCTCAATATCTTCGCTATGCATCTTCATTGAACAAAAAAAATTAGCACAATGTTATACAACATTGTTCTGGACATTTTAAGCCCATATGTCAAAATTCCTGAACTTTCCCTTTAAGTCAGCTATTTCAGCTTTAGAAAATTTCCTGCTAACTTATGCAGGGGTAACTTTTGGGAAATCTTTCTCTTTGTGGCTTTTTTCAAACTAGTGCCCTTAATAACACGCCAGTGACCTTTTCCTGATTGACAATCGAACTAAGCATGGCCAAATCGGCTCTTGTTGTAATAGAAGTCTCAACGAGCTCATCATCCCCCTTCATATAGATAAAGAATATTATCTTCATTGACGTCTGACATTACTTTGTGTAGCTATTTTATTAAACCGAGAAGTTATTTACTCACACTGTAAGCAACCTTTTCAGGATGAAGGATGATAAAAATAAAACAAGAGGCTCCCAGGAGCCTGAATCGCTCACCTGGTCTTGATGTCAACCCTATGAAGACTTTTGTATAGCTAAATGAGCTGAATGTTTATAAGCATGAACTAGAGGCTCCAAGGAGCCTGAATCGCTCACCTGATCTCTTATGCCAAAGTTTGAATTAATTTCACAAACTTTCAAGAATACAAAGTTGCAAAACAATCCTTTCAGTGGTTTCATAGAAGATTTTTGGAAATCAGTTTAAATCAGTAGAAAATAAAGAAAGAATGTGTCCATGGGACACGGATGCCCCCGCTGGCCTCAAACAGGAAGTAGATTTCTGACAGGTCTGAAAATCGCTAATGACATACAGTTTGTCATACTGATCCATCCTACCAAGTTTCAAAACATTCTGGTATACAGTTCCTGAGAAAAGCTTGACGGAAATTTTCATATCATGTTCATATATTTTCACATTGGCCTAAGTCCCAAACAGGAAGTAGATGTCCGACAGGTCTGAAAATAGCTTAGGACATACAGTTTGTCATACTGATCCATCCTACCTAATTTCAAAACATTCTGGTATACAGTTCCTGAGAAAAGCTTGACGGAAATTTTCATATCATGTTCACATACTTTAAAATTGGCCTAAGTCCCAAACAGGAAGTAGATGTCCGACAGGTCTCACAATCACTTAGGACGTAAAGTTTGTCATACTTAACCATCCTACCAAGTTTCAAATCATTCTCATGTATGGTTCCTGAGAAAAGCTTGACGGAAATTCGTACGGACGTACGGACGGACGGACATGAGTAAAACTTAATGCCCCCCCCCCCGACATGTTGTCGCGGGGGCATAAAAACAGTTAAAGGGCAATAACTCTTATAAGGACCATAGCAATGACAGCCATGTTGGTTGGAAGACATGTATATAATTCACAATCATGGTAGAGGACATCGTAAAGATCAAGTGTACCAAGTTTCAAAGCAATCCCTTCAGTGGTTTCAGAGAAGAAGATTTTTGAAAATCAGTTAAAATTAATGGAAAAAAAACAGTTAAAGGCAAATAACTCTTAAATAGCTGATCTGACAATTTTGACCCTGAAATCATTTTTGTAGATCTGAATGAGCTTAACAATTCTGCAATGCTAACTTTTCCTCTAGCTCTAACGGTTTTCAAGATATTGTCCAAAAACTGCAAAAATGGTCAATTTTGACAATTAAAGGGCAATAACTCCTATAAGGAGTCGTTTCACAATTTTGACTCAATGGAGAGATTTGTAGATCTTTTAATGCTGAACATGAGTGGTTGCTTCGGATTTTCTCTATCTCTTATACTTTTAGAGTTATAGGCCAAAAACAATGGTCTGACCCCCCTGTTCTTTTTTTAGCAACGGCGGCCATGTTGGTTGGTCGACGTGTATATAATTCACAAACTTGGTAGAGGACATCCTAAAGATCAAGTATACCAAGTATCAATGCAATCCCTTCAGTGGTTTCAGAGAAGAAGATTTTTGAAAATCGGTGTAAATTAATGGAAAAAAAAACAGTTAAAGGGGAATAACTCTTAAACGGTTGATCTGACAATTTTGACCCTGAAATAATTTTCGTAGATCTCGATGAGCTTAACAATTCTGCAATGCTAACTTTTCCTCTAGCTCTATTGGTTTTCAAGATATAGTCCAAAAACTGAAAAAATGGTCAATTTTGATGATTAAAGGGCAATAACTCCTATAAGGAAACGTTTCACAACTTCGACTCAATGGAGAGATTTGTAGAGCTTTTGATGCTGAACAAGGAAGGTTGCTTCGGATTTTCTCTATCTCTTATACTTTTCGAGTTATAAGCCAAAAACAATGGTCTGACCCCCCTGTTCTATTTTTAGCAATGGCGGCCATGTTGGTTTGTCGACATATATATAATTCACAAACTTGGTAGAGGACATCCTAAAGATCAAGTATACCAAGTTTCAATGCAATCCCTTCAGTGGTTTCAGAGAAGAAGATCTTTGAAGAAAAGTTAACGGACGGACGGACGACGGACGGACGACGGACATACGCTTAACGATGACAATAGATCACCGGGTCAGGTGAGCTAAAAATCTTTCCTCTATATGCAATTGCTTTCATTCTAAATAATCAAAAAACACTAAGGGGCTGTAACCCCTATAAAGGGTCATCTGACAACTTCGACCCCATGGAGACTTTTGTAGAGCTAAATGAGCTGAACATTTTAGCATGCAACAGCTTTTCTCTATCTGCAATAGTTTTCATTCTATAGGCCAAAAACACTATTTTTTGCCTTTAAGGGGCTGTAACAGTTTTGATGTATCTTTCACTGTACATTAGCTTGAGGGGTCAAAAAGGGGCCACACCCAAAAAATTGACTTTTTTATTTGTGGTCTGATTTTCAAAATCTTTTTTTTCATTGGAATTCTTGTAAAAATCCCTGCCTGGGTTTTCAATCAGATTTGCAATATCTCCTACTATTTTTGAGAATTTACGGGTCAAAGGGGCCAAAAACGCCAATTATAAGAGTTTGTCTCGGCAAATGGTTTTATTAAAAAAAGTTAGTTGTAGTGGGCTGAGAAATTGAGACTTCGTTTTAAAATGATGTTTTTAACCACTAGAAAAAGTTTCCATATGCATTAAGGGATTGTGGACCCTACCCTCTTAGAGAAAAAGGGGTAAAATGGATGTTAAAACAAAACTGCAGCTGAACATTTATTTTTTGTACGATTTGTTAATTTTCTCTTTCATTGTATTTTTAAATTAATTCTGCCAGGAAAAATGTAATGATAGTTTTAACCAACACTTAATCGATCTTTGGCAACGTGACAGGTGTGCTATAGCAGGCAGGAACTGCTTACTCTTCCGGAGCACCTGAGTTCACTCTCGTTTCGACTTGAGTTTGCGTTGCTGAATGCGGTTTTGTTGTTATGTGCGTGTGTTTTATGTTGTTATGTGGTTTGTTTTGTTGTGATGATTTTTTGTCTGCCGGTTTTGTCTTTGTCTTCACGGTTTTATGATTCTGATTACCCCTTTGGTACACCTTTGCTTCTTTAAGTATCTTGTTTAGAAATTAGGGGTCAAAGGGCCAAAAATGTCAATTAATACATGTATATAAATAAAGCTTTTTGTATTTGATGTTGATGTAAATACATATGTGTCAAATATGCAATTAAAAGTCCACCACAGTATGCATGTGTCAAAAAGCTTTGTAAGTCCACCATGGGCTTCATGTGACCAAAGCAATAGACTATCCATATTGGGCCTCCAACGAACAGGGTTCAACTTGTTGCGGTCATATCATGCTGAGCTTGGCGTAGCTTTTTTTTCTTTAGCTCACCTGGACCGAAGGTCCAGGTGAGCTATTACCATCACTTGGCGTCCGTCGTTGTCGTCGTCTGTCGTCGTCGTCGTCTGTCGTCGTCGTCTGTTAACAATTTTTCAAAAATCTTCTTTTCTGAAACTACTGAACAGAATTTAATGAAACTTGGTATGAATGATCCTTAGGGTGTCCCGCACCAAATTTGTGTTTCAATTTTTGATCCATCAAAAAACATGGCTACCCTTACTAAAAATAGACCAGGGGGGTCAGACTACTGTTTTTGGCTTGTAAATCAAAAAGTATAAGAGATAGATGAAATCTGATGCCACGTTACTGCTTCAGCATCAAAAGTTCTACAAAAGTCTCCATTTGATCGAAGTTGTCAGATGATCCTCTATAGGAGTTACAGCCCCTTAAAGGTGAAAAATAGCGTTTTTGCATGTTTTTGGCCTATAGAATGAAAAGCTATTGTAGATAGAGAAAAGCTGTTGCTTGCTTAAATGTTCAGCTCATTTAGCTCTACATAAGTTTCCATAGGGTCAAAGTTGTCAGATGATCCCTTATAGGGGTTACAGCCCCTTAAAGGTGAAAAATAGTGTTTTTGGCCTATAGAATGAAAACTATTGCAGATAGAGAAAAGCTGTTGCTTGCTAAAATGTTCAGCTCATTTAGCTCTACAAAAGTCTTCAAGGGGTCGAAGTTGTAAGATGACCCTTTATAGGGGTTAAAGCCCCTTAAAGGTGAAAAATAGCGTTATTGCATGTTTTTGGCCTATAGGATGAAAACTATTGTAGATAGAGAAAAGCTGTTGTTTGCTTAAATGTTCAGCTCATTTAGCTCTACCAAAGTCTCCATAAGGTCAAAGTTGTCAGATGATCCTTAATAGGGGTTACAGCCCCTTAAAGGTGAAAAATAGCGTTTTTGCATGTTTTTGGCCTATAGAATGAAAACTATTGTAGATAGAGAAAAGCTGTTGCTTGCTTAAATGTTCAGCTCATTTAGCTCTACAAAAGTTTCCATAGGGTCAAAGTTGTCAGATGACCCCTTATAGGGGTTACGGCCCATGAAAAATTGCGATTTTTCATGTTTTTGTCCTACAGAATGAAAACTATTGCAGATAGAGATTAGCTGTTGCTTGCTTAAATGTTCAGCTCATTTAGCTCTACAAAATTCTCCATAGGGTCGAAGTTGTCAGATGACCCCTTATAGGGGTTACGGCCCCTGAAAAATAGCGATTTTTCATGTTTTTGGCCTAAAGAATGAAAAATAGCGATTTTTCATGTTTTTGGCCTACAGAATGAAAACTATTGCAGATAGAGATTAGCTGTTGCTTGCTGAAATGTTCAGCTCATTTAGCTTTACAAAATTCTCCATAGGGTCGAAGTTGTCAGATGACCCCTTAAAGCGTTAAATAGTGTTTTTGGTCTTTAGCAGATAGAGAAAAGTTGTTGCTTGTTTAAATTTTCAGCTCATTTTGCTCTTCAAAAGCATTCATAGGGTTGAAGTTGTCAGATGACCCCTTATAGCGATTACAGCCCCTAAATTAACATGTTTAAATATTGAAGATAAAGAAAAGTGGTTGCTTGCTTAAATGTTCAGTTCATCGATTAAGCTCTTAACAAAAGTCTCTAAAGACGACCCTTAAAATATTATTTTGCAGGTTTTTGGCCTACACAATGAAAACTATTGCTATAAGACAGGGCTTTCAATAGAAGCCGGAAGCCGGCTGTTTTATCCGTTAACTTCAAAGAAATCCGCCGGCTACTTTTGCAAAAAGTATGCCGTTAAAAATCGGGAAAAATTAAATGTACGAGCAATAATTTTTTAGTCCCTTTTATCGTCGTACCGCGCATGTCCGCGTATTTTCCCTAAACTAAAAATAGATATTCTGAAAATAAACTGAACTCCATGTCATATAAGCGCTTGATAGTTATACAAATTAACACCGGGATAATGGCTTCTTAATGACAGTGATGAAGTCGCAAAATGGAGCGAGGTTCCAAACAAATGGACATGGTGTTTGGGTAAAGAAGAGGAAACAAGGTGTTTATAGACAGAAATCATGAGAAGCAACTATTAATTGAAATGATGATATAGTCTGATTTATCGTAGACATAAACGAAGAAATCAGATCGGGTGGGAAGGGACCCCCTCCTGCTGACCTTTCGTGGAGAAATTTTGGCACTTTAAAAATTGGAGAAGATATAAATTTAAGTAGACCCTGGCAATCATTTATTAGCAGACCGCTAGGGACTAGTTCTTGACTTTGGGACCTTTTCATTACTCTCATCAACCCACCCAAATTTGGCCCAAGACCCTTGTCTGACCAAGTTGAGACCCATGCCCATGGCCATGAGGCATGACCATCCATAGATATATTGATAGAAAGAAAAATATAGGCAAGCCAAAAAATATCCTGATTGGCTAAAAAAACAATGTCCTCCTGCATTTGCTATGAAGTGATGGAGGGACTTAGCAATGGCTTCCATCTGTCATGTTTGTGGATGCATCTCCTCTGAAACCTAAACAGAATTTTCAGAAATTAGGTAGCCTATTGCTTGTTTGCAAAATGTAGTTGATCTTGGTACTGCCATTTCGATTCAACATTTTATGTGATTTTTTACTCTTTTACCATTGGTGACGATGCTGAAGCCCAGTCACATTTTTTACATTTAATTCCTTTTAATATGGTGCAATCAGAATGTTACGTGATGTGTTGAACTGTTCTAATATTGTCAATAAAAAACTGCTTGGCTGACCTGTTACATTTATGATTCATTTTTACATAATATCGTCCAAGGACAGTTATTGAGTCTTATGGTGGGCTTTCAATTCTTTATTTCATTTTTGATTTGCTGTCTCTTAAATACACTCTCCATTTCCAATCTTTCTTCACAGTAGTATGTAATGAATTACTGGGATGATTTTCTATAATGATTCATTTCTGGTCAAGATACATTTGAATCAACACGGAATATAAAATTGATGATTCTCAGGAAATTATGTACACTTTATTATGAATTTAAATGAAACAATCATAGTCTTAAAGATGATTGACATTAATTAACAGTACATGTACATTTTAATTTATTTATTTTCTTCTAACTGAAATAACAGTGGATTATTTTTAACAAATACAGTAACAGTGACAGCTGTCATAAATCTTAATTGAATTAAATATGTAATCATAATCAACAATTGTCAACAGTCAGAGAGTTTATTTTCAATATCATATTATATATGAACATTATGATCTGTTGACATCATGAATTTATATGACAGCTGTTAGTTACATCTCCAAGAATCATCAGCTGATAACAGAAATATAAAGTATGAAACTTAAATTTGTAAAAAAAATTTGTTGTTCTGACATCATTGAAGGTCAGAAAATGCCATGAGATTATAGATTAAGATAGATATTGTCTTGCAGACTATAAACAGTCTTAGTCAATGTACTCCCATTTTTATAGAATAGAAGTCATCAGATACTGATAATAGCTGAAAAAAATTGAAATAATTTGTAACAAATCAATAATAATATGAAATATTGAATTCACCCCAAAAAAATCACAAAAAGGTGGCAAAATTGTTCTAAATTTAAAGGTTGCAAATGGGCTCAGGAGACCCCCAGAATGCAAGATTTTGCGTCTAGAACCCCAGAGCTATCTTTATGGTTTACACAACCTTTAAAAATTGCCCCACCCCCCACCCCAGCAACAATTGGGACAATTAAATTAAATGTTGATTCTTTTCTTTTCTGGCTCTTACCGTTTCAGAAAAAGGGCCAAAAGGGGCTAAAATGGGTCTTAACCATATGCGATTTAAATTTCTGAAATATCATGATTAGTTTTCAAGATATTCATGATATTGGGCTTATAAAGAGTAAATTTGGCAAAAATTAGGAAAAAGAACAATAACTCCCACATCAGGAGTCAGATCTTTTCAGAAACTTCAGGACAGGTAGGTCTTAATATGCTGATCACTTTTGATTCTTCCATTTTTGAGTTATTAACAAAAAAATGCAATTTACCCCTATGTTCTATTTTTAGCCATGGCGGCCATGTTTTTTTTAAAAATAAAAAATCTGAACGATAGAGTTGCAGCATATAAGCCACTAAACAAGTGTGCCATGTTAAAATGCAGTTGGCTTTACCATGTCAAACAAGTTAATCCTTGATATTCAGGGGAAAAGTAATGAAAAATGGTAAATTTTGATGCTTTAAGGGCCATAACTCCTACAAGAAATGGTTCTACAGCTTTGACCTAATCACATGAAATGTAGATCTTGATGTGCTTAATCATATGCAATTTGAATTTTTGAAATATCTTGTATAGTTTTCAAGATATAGGGCTAAAAAAGTGCAAAATTTTGAAAAAATCCAGAAAAAGGGCAATAACTCCTACATTGGTTGTTGGATCTTCTTGAAATTTTCAGAGCAGGTAGATCTTGAGATGCTGATCACTTTTGTCTCCCATCAGAATTTTGATATCTGTAACTATTTTTGAGTAATTAGCAAAAAACTGCAATTTACCCCTTTGTTCTATATTTAGCCATGGCGGCCATATTTTTTGACGAATCGAAAATCTGAACGATAGATTTGTAGCATTTATGCTATTTAACAACCATGCCAAGTTTGGTTGAAGTTGGATGTATGGTGTCAGGCAAGTTAATCTGTGAAATTCAGGTGAAAAGTAATGAAAAATGGTCAATTTTGATGCTTTAAGGACCATAACTCCTAAAAGAAATGGTTCTACAGCTTTGACCTAATTACATGAAATGTAGATCTTGATGTGCTTAATCATATGCAATTTGAATTTTTGAAATATCTTGTATAGTTTTCAAGATATAAGACTAAACAAGTGCAAAATTTTCAAAAAATCCAGAAAAGGGCAATTACTCCTACATCGGTTGATGGATCTTCTTGAAAATTTCTGGGCAGGTAGATCTTGAGGTGCTGATCACTTTTACTCAATGCCAGAATTTTGATATCTGTTACCGTTTTTGAGTTATTTGCAAAAAACTGTAATTTGACCCCTATGTTCTATTTTTAGCCATGGCGGCCATGTTTTTTTACGAATCAAAAATCCGAACCATAGATTTGTACACATAATGCCACTAAACAACTATACCAAGTTTGGTTGCAATTGGACTTATGGTGTCGGACAAGATAACGTTTGAAAAATTGTTTACAGACCACGACAGACGACAACGACGGACGCCAAGTGATGGTAAAAGCTCACGACACATGGACCTTCGGTCCAGGTGAGCTAAAAAACTCACTACATATTTTAAATTGTACCGTGTTACTAAGTCGTGCTAATCCTACCCCCACTCGAACATTAGAAAACGGGAAGATGACCAACTGACCTGGAAAGGCGAGGCACGGTACATTTCATCATGCTTAAGCTTTGTACCAAATCAAAAATAGGGCATGTAATGGGACATTAAATGATACCCCGCCACGATATAATATCAAAAGTTCATAAAATTTGATTTCAAAGTGGCAAAACTGTTTTTCAGATCATGCTGGAAATTAAACTTGACCTGTATTTTATTGTACATAACAGCTGTGCAAAATATCATTCAAATCCTTTGACGCGTTTTCAAGTTATTGGTCGGAAACTCAAAATTTCATGAAATTTGATTTTTCAAAGTGGCCTATCTCGAAAACTGTTTTTAGGATCATGCTGGAAATCGAACTTGACCTTTATCTTATTGTACTAAACAGCTGTGCAAAATATCATTCAAATCCTTTGACGCGTTTTCAAGTTATTGGTCGGAAAACTTCGGGGGACGGACAGACGGACGGACGGACAGACACCGAAAAAAACTGAGGGTATAACATAATACCCTGCCACTTCGTGTAGCGGGGTATAAAAATCAATCCCTTCATTGGAAGCTGAGAAATCTGTTACAAATCTTTTTTTTATTTTGACCCTTAAAAAAGTACAAGTCAGGTCTGAGAACCGGAATGGATCACATACTGACATAGAAACTAAGATTGTATGATCCTGTCATGCTAAAGCTGTCTACCAAATTTGAAATCAATCCCTTCGGTAGAAGCCAAGATATTGTACCAGATGGACGGACAGACGATCAAGGTGATTGCAATGTAGCCCTCTCTCTTACGAGTGGGGGTATAAAAATTCAATAGATTTTTACACACAACCCTAAAAATTACGTGTAAAACTTCCCTCGGTTTTCAAAATGCAATTAACAATTTAATCTCTAATATTTATGCTAAAATTATTGTATAACATGATAAGAAAATGACTGTTTAGCCCTGCCCCACACTACCACTCACAGGTGCCAGTAAAGTGAAAGTAGAACTGGAATGCAAAGTTGATCTATGTACATGTATATAAATGTGAACCATGTGGACAGGAGATACAATTTGATAAATGTAATCAAAAAAATTTAATCGTTTAAGTATTAACATTATCCATTTATGAGGGGGGTAGGACCTTTTTCGGGACACCGGGATTGGCCATATTTAAGCTCGGGATTCCAGGATTTGGACAATTTAAGTTCGGGATTCCGGGATAAAATTATGTCAACTTTACCGGGCTTCGGGATTTTCTCTTTTTTAAGTCGGGATGACAGGATTTTGTAAAAATTAGTTCAGGATTCCGGGATCAGACCCCCTCCTACCCCCCCCCTCATTTATGAACACCTGCAGTAGTGTTTAAATTATAATTAATTTAACGTAAACAATCATTTATTCAATCTGTTAAATATTTGTTTTCTCATCTATAAATAGAGTTTCTTTATCTGTAGAAATTATTCCTAAACAAATAAACATTTGGTACACGATGTACAAGATCACTCAGAAAGATAAACTTGGCCCACATCAGCACATGTAAATGTTTACATTCTATTGATCATGTGGAAAATTATTAATGCCAATATGACACATTAATCTAATCGGATTGCTCTGATTGAATTCCTAAGTAGAACAACTATAGTACAACAACAACAAATAGTAGGACTATTTTACCGCGGAATGTTTATTTTGCTATATGTTAAGTCCCATTGGTGATTCGGCTCAATTGTTAGCTCTAAAATTGAGCAAAAAACCTGCTTTTCTACCCTTGCCTGGACTTCAATCATAGATAAGCTTGCATATTTGCCAACAAAAACATATTTTGATAAACTTTTGGTCCAACCTTTTCCACAAAACACAGGATTTACAAAGTTTCCTTCATAGTCTAACCAAACGACCGGCGGCATTAGGGTTTTGGTTGCTTCGCAATCTAACCCTAAAAATGGCTATTTTTCACCTTTAAGGGGCCGTAACCCCTATTAGGGGTCATCTGACAACTTCGACCCTATGGAGAATTATGTAGAGCTAAATAAGCTGAACATTTAAGCAAGCAACAGCTAATCTATATGTGCAATAGTTTTCATTCTGTAGGCCAAAAACATGAAAAAATGCTATTTTTCACCTTTAAGGGGCCGTAACCCCTATAAGGGGTCATCTGACAACTTTGACCAAATGGAGACTTTTGTAGAGCTTTTGATGCTGAATCAGTAGCGTGGCCTCAGATTTCCTCTATCTCTTATACTTTTTGATTTATAAGCCAAAAACAGTAGTCTGACCAACCTAGTCTATTTTTAGTAATGGCAGCCATGTTTTTTATCGGACGCCATGTGATGGTAATAGCTCACATGGACCTTCGGTCCAGGTGAGCTAAAAACCACAATGGACAACCGCCAGCAGCCTTCAACGAGGCCATTAGGCACTGCTCGCGGTTCTGCAATTGGCCCATGGTCTAAATAAATGCATATAATTCAAATCCAGCCCTGAAATAGTCACAGATAGACAAACAAGGAACAGAAAACATCAAAAAGACAAGTACAAACAAAAGCTTTGTCAAAGATTCCTGGCTTAGGACAGGCACATGTAATATGTGAAGGGGTTAAACTAGTTTTTTGGGCCCAACCTTCCCCCTATCAATATTCCTAGACAAAGCACAAAAACTAAACACACAATAAAAATCAAATCGATCAAAGTCCAATTCTACTAGAGAGAACCTAAGACAAAAAACAAGAACAAACAAAAGGACGGTAAAGATGAGATTGCTGACAATTGTTTTTAATTGTGTATCCTCCTGTTAATGCAAGTGCATACACAATATCAATGGTGAAACACAACTACTTCAAAGTTTAACCCAAACTTACCTTGGTTAAAGTTGAAGGTTGAACAGAATTCTAAGGAGTCATATTACCACTGGAGGGATCAGATGAGATGCGTGCGCACCAGGTGTAACTTGTCAGCTTTCAAAGTAAAGGGCCTTGTGGAGTGCACAAAGGTTACTGCTGCTACAACACTAAGAAGTGCAACATTTACATGTTTATTTACCCATGAATATAAATCAAAGGGTGGGTTTTATGGGAGGGCATCATTGAGTTTATTGACTAATTTCGTAATCAAAATAGCAGCCTTGACTAATAGCCCTTGGCGATATTGTGCCCTTATCTCTTTATCTCTAGTACTGTCTGAGAGTAGGTCCCAAATAAGGTGATTAACTTTTGTTTTAGTTAGCATGTCACAATTTTCAGGTCTATCAATACTTTTTACTAGCTCAGATAACTGATGATCAGGTAGCCCATTTAAAAATAGGTTATTAACAAGCTCAGCTAAATCAGAATCAACTGGCATATCTAGCTTTTCTTTCTTTTTGTATTTTTGAGTCTCAACAAGTTCCTTGAATTTACTCTTTTTTGTACCAGAACCAGACACTTCTGCATCCCCTGTTTTGTTTAGATTGTCACTTGACTGAGTCTGACCTTCATCAGTCCTTTTACTTTTAGCAGGGGGCTCATCATTGTTATTTTCATCATTTTGACCATTATCATTTGAGTTTCTATTGTCAGTCAAGTTGTTTTGGTCATCATTTACCTCGACATCATCCCCATACAATAATTAATTTTCGTCATACTCGCCGTCATCATCGTACATTTCATTGACCTTCAATGCGGGCTCTTTTAATTTATTGTCAGTTTTGTTTTGATTGTTTTTTATGTCCTTCAAAAAAGACATCACATCTGACAAAGTAACATCAGGCTGTTTTTGAGATCCTGCAGGCTCTGGTTCAATCACGCTCACGTGAACATCGGCCTCCACAGGGACCGGTGTTTTTGATGACAAATGCCTGGTTTTAGGGGGAGAAGAAGTTTTGTCACTAGATTTCTTCTTCGAGGCATCTTTATCATGTTTACTATCTGACTGTTTAGATTTTGACGCTTGACTTTTAATCCTAGAATCCTCAGATTCAGGTTTGTGTTCTGATGACAACATGGCGTCCGCCATTTTCAAATACCGCAGTAAATGAGAATCAGAACAGAATAAAATTTTATTTATTAAACTTACTCGAAATTAGGAAAATTGTTCGCAAACAATATCAACATCTAAAAAATAATTCATGAAAAATAAAGTGCAAATTTTCAAACGTTGAAGTTATAATAAAGTTACACCCAAAGAGATGAACCCATGTCCATCTCCTTTGACAAATTTGCACACACTGACAAGTTACACCTGGTGCGCACGCATCTCATATGAGACCGGAAGTGGTATGACGACTTAGAATTCATGTTAAACAGACGCAAGAAACAAGGTTAACATTTGCCAAATCAGTGTAAAATTTCAAAGTCAGTAAACAGTGACTACAGGAGCATACAGATGAAATGCTTTCGAAATTGATTTGTACTGATGCTAATGCAAGTTCATACCAAATATCACTGCTTCATGTAAAAAAGACTTTAGAACAAGACCAATCGATGTCTGGCCCTACGTCTCACAGCAAAACGTTACACCCTGTACATTATAGGCCCAATATGGACAGTCAATAATTTTTTACACTTTCATCCTATGGTGGACTTACAAACCATATTTGTCACATGCCACTCTATTACTCTATTTTGTATCCAATATATGACAAAATTTTGCATTTGATCAACCAGAACAAAAGTTGTTGTGGAAACAAATAAAAAAGTAGCTTTTTTGGTCCCTTTAGGGCCCTTAATTTCTAAACGAAAAAAGATAGGACACCAAAAATCAGCCCCACCCCTCCTTTTATGGTAAGTAACATTACTGTAAAGTTTCATAGCATTTGGTCCACCAGAATAATAGTTATGGTGGAAACAAATAAAAAAGTCACTTTTTTGGCCCCTTTTGGGCCTCTAATTTCTAAACCAAATTATAAAATGACCCCAAAAGGGGAAGGTGCACATCTTCAATATATCTGTAATGACTGTGTAAAATTTCAGAAAGATCTAGCCTTTGGTTTTTGAGATTCAGATTACACAAGACAGGCACCCCATAGCACAACGGACGGACAGACAGACAGACAGACGGACGGAGTGACCAGACTACTAGACCTGCTTTCGCCTTCGGCGACGCAGGTTAAAAAGGTTAACCTCGCCAAATCAGTGTAAAATTTCAGAGTCAGTAGACCCTAACTGCAGGAGCATATTAATACAATGAATCCTTTTGAAATTGATCTGTACTGATGCTAATGCAAGTGCATACCCAATATCAATGGTGTACCATAACTGCTTCATGTTAAACAGACATAAGAAAAAAGGTTAACGTCGGCCAAATCAGTGCTGTTTTAGTGTGAATGTGTGTGTCTGTGTGCGTGTGTGTTAGGGTTAAACTCCTTATTCAATGCAACAGGGCAATCAGTTTGAATGGTGAAGGAAACCAGAGTACACTGAGAAACCCACCGACCTTGGACAGGTAACTGACAAAGCTAATCACATCCAGGTGAAGTACCCTGTTATACATGTACATACCAAAAACTTTAGTAATAACACACAATTACACACCACTAGTGTTCTCTGTACATTTTCTGGTGTTAATCTAGCATATATTATAAGTATTAAGGTATCTGATCATTGTTTGGATATCTTTTTACATACCTTGGTACTGTGTAAGGAGCATGATTGGTATACAGAAAAGCAACTAGTAACTCTATTGCAATATCAGGAACAAAATCAGACAAAAGTTGTGCAGCTATCCATCTTTTTGCCAATCTGACTGTAACACAAAAACTATTGTGTTTCTGTTGAATGCTAAAATATATGTAATAAAAATCTGTCAACATGGTCAAAGTCAAAAATGGCCAGATTTCGTTAAACAGGAAGTAGGTGAGTGACATACCTGAAATCGTATCCCCAGTTATGGGACCCCACCCTGATGCTGTATACCAAATATCAAGTGGCTGTGATTAGTAGTAACTGAGAAAACTGTTACGAAAATTTCTTCCCTGCCCGCACGCCCGCCATTCACCATTTTATAACCAGGATTTTTCACTCCGTGAAATCGGGCCAAAAATACAGTTAAATCTTATTTAAATAAACAAAAATATGTCTGAAAGACATGAATCACTACCTCCAGTGATTAGGATTAAAATTTTGAGATTGTGTCTTTTCACCACATCTTTCAAAATTTCAATATGACATTTTTTAACATTCTTTATAAATTTTCCAGATTTCTATGGGACATTTCAAATTTGAATGAGTAAAAAAGCGCATCTCAATCACTGTACCTAATAAACTGTTATCACAGAGACATGTCTCGCCTGTCCCAACTGGACACAGTATAAAATGAAGTAAAAATCCACCTTAAACTGATCTTAACTGATGCTTAAGCAGCTGCATACCAAATATAAATGGTGAACCATAACTGCTTTATATAAAACACTCATGACATAAGTAAAAAGTTAAAAAGTGTAAAATCTCAAAGTCAGTAGACCATGACTCAAGAGCATACATATAAAATACTTTTGAAATTGATCTGTACTGATGCAAATGCAAGTGCATACCCAATATCAATGATGTACCATAACTGCTTCATGTTAAACAGATGTAAGAAAAAAGGTAAACCTCGGCCAAATCGGTGTAAAATTTCAAAGTCAGTAGACCATGACTGAAGGAGCATACAGATAAAATGCTTTTGAAATTGATCTGTACTAATGCTAATGCAAGTGCATACCCAATATCAATGGTGAACCATAACTGCTTCATGTTAAACAGACGTAAGATAAAAAGCTACGCCGAGCGCAGCATGATATGACCACAACAAGTTTAACCCTGTACGTTGGAAGCCTAATATGGATAGTCCATTGCTTTGGTCACATGAAGCCCATGGTGGACTTACAAAGCTTTTTGACACATGCATCCTGTGGTGGACTAAAAAATGCATTTTTGACACATATATTTACATCAACATCTAATACAAAAAGCCTTATTATATACATGTAATAATTTACAATTTTGGCCCTTTGACCCCTAATTTCTCAAAAACAGTAAAAGATATTGCAAATCGTGTTTAAAAATTAGGCAGGGATTTTCACAAGGAATCTAATGAAAAAAGATTTTGAAAATCGGACCAAAAATAAAAAAGTTGATTTTATGGGCGTGGCCTGTCTTTAGCCCCCTGTAGCAATGTAATGGTGAAATACATATCAAAATCATTGACACATATAGTAGACAGAATTTTATGAGCACTTCAACAAAAAAAGAATTTTCAAAATTGAATGAATATTAAACATTCTTCAACAGTTTTGTCAATACACCCGTTTAAGCCCCTTTGGCCCTTTTTTTCTAAAACAGTAGGGGCCATAAACCCCAAATACAAAACCAACATTCCTTTAGTGGATATAATCATCATATTTAAACTTCATAACAATTAGCTGGCCCACTACAACTTAATTTTAAGTATAAAAGTATTTGCCTTGACAAACTTTTAAAATTGGTGCTTTTGGCCCCTTTGACCCCTAATTTCTCGAAAACAGTAAGAGATATTGCAAATCTGATTGAAAAACGCAGCCAGGGATTTTTACAAGAATTCCAATGAAAAAAAAGATTTTGAAAATAGGACCACAAATAAACAAGAGGCTCCCAGGAGCCTGAATCGCTCACCTGGTCTTGATGTTGACCCTATACTTTTGTAGAGCTAAATGAGCTGAACATTTAAGCAAGCAACAGCTAATCTCTATCTGCAATAGATTTCATTCTGTAGGACAAAAACATGAAAAATCACTATTTTTCAGGGGTGTAACCCCTATAAGGGGTCATCTGACAACTTCGACCCTATGGAGAATTTTGTAAAGCTAAATGAGCTGAACATTTAAGCAAGCAACAGCTAATCTCTATCTGCAATAGTTTTTATTCTGTAGGCCAAAAACATGAAAAATCACTATTTTTCAGGGGCCGTAACCCCTATAAGGAGTCATCTGACAACTTCGACCCTATGGAGACTTTTGTAGAGCTAAATGAGCTGAACATTTAAGCAAGCAACAGCTAATCTCTATCTGCAATAGTTTTCATTCTGTAGGCCAAAAACATGAAAAATGGCTATTTTTCAGGGGCCGTAACCCCTATAAGGGGTCATCTGACAACTTCGACCCTATGGAGAATTTTGTAGAGCTAAATGAGCTGAACATTTAAGCAAGCAACAGCTAATCTCTATCTGCAATAGTTTTCATTCTGTAGGACAAAAACATGAAAAATCGCTATTTTTCAGGGGCCGTAGCCCCTATAAGGGGTCATCTGACAACTTCGACCCTACGGAGAATTTTGTAAAGCTAAATGAGCTGAACATTTAAGCAAGCAACAGCTAATCTCTATCTGCAATAGTTTTCATTCTGTAGGCCAAAAACATGAAAAATCGCTATTTTTCAGGGGCCGTAACCCCTATAAGGAGTCATCTGACAACTTTGACCCTATGGAGAATTTTGTAAAGCTAAATGAGCTGAACATTTAAGCAAGCAACAGCTAATCTCTATCTGCAATAGTTTTCATTCTGTAGGACAAAAACATGAAAATTCGCTATTTTTCAGGGGCCGTAACCCCTATAAGGGGTCATCTGACAACTTCGACCCTATGAACAATTTTGTAGAGCTCAATGAGCTGAACATTTAAGCAAGCAACAGCTAATCTCTATCTGCAATAGTTTTCATTCTGTAGGCCAAAAACATGAAAAATGGCTATTTTTCACCTTTAAGGGGCCGTAACCCCTATAAGGGGTCATCTGACAACTTCGACCATATGGAGACTTTTGTGGAGTTAAATGAGCTGAACATTTAAGCAAGCAACAGCTAATCTCTATCTGCAATAGTTTTCATTCTGTAGGCCAAAAACATGAAAAAATGCTATTTTTCACCTTTAAGGGGCCATAACCCCTATAAGGGGTCATCTGACAACTTTGATCAAATGGAGACTTTTATAGAGCTTTTGATGCTGAATCAGTACCGTGGCCTCAGATTTCCTCTATCTCTTATACTTTTTGATTTATAAGCCAAAAACAGTAGTCTGACCCCCCTAGTCTATTTTTAGTAACGGCGGCCATGTTTTTTAACGTTTCAAAAATCAAAACACAAGTTTGGTACAGGACACCCTAAGGATCATTCATACCAAGTTTCATTAAATTCTGTTTGGTAGTTTCAGAGGAGAAGATTTTTGAAAAATTGTTAACAGACGACGACGACGACGACGACGACAGACGACGACGACAGACGACGACGACGGACGCCAAGTGATGGTAATAGCTCACATGGACCTTCGGTCCAGGTGAGCTAAAAAGTCGATTTTTTGGGTGTGGCCCCTTTTTGACCCCTTATAGCAATGTAACGGTACAATATACATCAAAGGTGTTGTTACATTTTGTTGACAGAATTTATTGAGGAATACAATAAACAAGAGGCTCCCAGGAGCCTGAATCGCTCACCTGACATATGTGCCTGTAGTAAACGCTATTAGGCAAAATCTATTTTGCATTGAGAGGGTTATAAGTTTAATAAGGGGACCATCTGACAATATGGTGGATCTTAAGGTGCTGATCACTTTTATCTCAATTAAAATTCAAAAATCTGTAACCCTTTTTGAGTTATTAGCAAAAAAAATGCAGTTTAACCCAATGTTCTATTTTTAGCCACAGCGGCCATGTTTTACAACCAATCAAAAATCCCCACATCAGTTCTATACACCTAATGCTAATAAACAACAATACCAAGTTTGGTTCCAATTTGACTTTAAGTGTCAGAGGAGTTAACATTTTCAATGTAATGAGGAAATGCTTTTTAAAAGCTCAATTTTAAAGTTCTAAGGGCAATAACTCCTCAAAGAAAAGGTCCTACAACGTTGACCCTATTATATACTTAGTAGATCTTGATGTGCTTGACAATATGCAATTTAAATTTCTCAAATATCTTGTATAGTTTTCAAGATATTGAGCTTAACAGGTGCAAAATTTGCCAAAAATCCACAAAAAGGGCAGCAACTCCTACATGGGTTGTTGGATTTTAATCAAAATTTCAGAGCTGGTAGATCTTCAGGTGCTGATCATTTTTGTTCCCAATCAAAATTTTAAAATCTGTCACCGTTTTTGAGTTATTTGCAAAAAACTGCCATTTACCCCTATGTTCTATTTTTAGCCACAGTGGCCATGTTTTACGACCAATCAAAAATTCCCACATCAGTTCTATACACCTAATGCTAATAAACAACTATACTAAGTTTGGTTCCAATTGGACTTGAAGTGTCAGAGGAGTTAACATTTTCAATGTAATGAGGAAATGCTTTTAAAATGCTAAATTTTGACGTTCTAAGGGCAATAACTCCTAAAAGGAAAGGTTCAACAACGTTGACCCTATTACATATTTTGTAGCTCTTGATATGCTCAACAATATGCAATTTAAATTTCTCAAATATCTTGTATAGTTTTCAAGATATTGAGCTAAACAGGTGCAAAATTTGCAAAAAATCCACAAAAAGGGCAATAACTCCTACATGGGTTGTTGAATTTTCTTCAAAATTTCAGAGCTGGTAGATCTTCAGGTTCTGATCACTTTTGTTCCCCATCAAAATTTTAAAATCTGTCACCGTTTTTGAGTTATTCGCAAAAACTGCCATTTACCTCTATGTTCTATTTTTAGCCACAGCGGCCATGTTTTACGACCAATCAAAAATCCCCACATCAGTTCTATACACCTAATGCTAATAAACAACTATACTAAGTTTGGTTCCAATTGGACTTGAAGTGTCAGAGGAGTTAACGTTTTCAATGTAATGAGGAAATGCTGTTAAAATGCTCAATTTTGATGTTCTAAGGGCAATAACTCCTAAAAGGAAAGGTTCTACAACGTTGACCCTATTACATATTTTGTAGATCTTGATGTGCTCAACAATATGCAATTTAAATTTCTCAATTATCTTGTATAGTTTTCAAGATATTGAGCTAAACAGGTGCAAAATTTGCAAAAAAATCCACAAAAAGGGCAATAACTCCTACATGGGTTGTTGGATTTTCTTCAAAATTTCAGGGTAGGTAGGTCTTGAGGTGCTGATCACTTTTACCCTATGCCAGAATTTTGTTGATATCTGTAGCCGTTTTTGAGTTATTTGCAAAAAACTGCATTTTACCCCTATGTTCTATTTTTAGCCACGGCGGCCATTTTTTACGACGAATCAAAAATCCCCACATCAGTTCTAAGCACCGAATGCTAATGAACAACCATACCAAGTTTGGTTTCAATTGGACTAATGGTGTCAGAGGAGTTAACGTTTTAAACGGACGACGGACGACGGACGGACGACGGACGCCAAGTGATGACAATAGCTCACATGACCCTTCGGGTCAGGTGAGCTAAAAAGATTGATCAAAATAGGATGAAAATTAAACATTCTACAGACATTTTGTCAATTCACCCGTTTTAGCCCCTTTTGGCCCCTTTTTTTAAAACGATAGGGGCCAGAAACCCCAAACGCAATACCAACCTTCCTTTAGTGGTTATAAACATCATATCAAAATTTTATAACAATTAGTTAACTACAACTAAAGTTATCGCACGGAAACCAAAGTGTCTACTGACGACGACAACAACAACGACATGGCCATAACATAATACGATCGTTGTTGATCGCAAAAACATTGCGGTCGTATAAAAAAAGGTTAACCTCGGCCAAATCAGTGTAAAATTTCAAAGTCAGTAGACCATGACTGCAGGAGCATTCAGATGAAATGCTTTTGAAATTGAACTGTACTAATGCTGATGCAACTGCATACCAAATTTCAATGGTGTAACATAACTAGTTCACACAAAACAGACTTAAGCAAAAACTTTAACCAATTGTGGCCATACCTAAGTCTCGCCTTTTGCGACATTCGTTGCAGGCGAGAAAAAAATGGAAAAGTGACGTCATCCTGAAGGTAACCTGATTGTGGACAACAGCCCTCAATTTAGTCCAGTGAAATGGTCACCTTTAAAGCAACTTAATTAACAAATTGGTGATTAAAAATCAACTTTTAGTCGCCAATTGGCAACATAGATTTTAGCAACTGGCCATTGGAAAATCCAAAAAAATTAAGTCTCCAAATCGACTTTTTTCCTGTTTTAACTTTGGGTCACAAGAGTGCTTGATAGCAATGAGATTTCAGCAACCTAACCCTAAAAACAATATTTTTTACCTTAAAAGGGCCATAACATCTATAAGGGGTCATTTGACAACTTCAACCCAATGGTGACTTTTGTAGAGGTTATGGCTGAAGGTTTAAGCAAGCAACAGCTTTTCTCAATATGCAAAAGTTTTCATTCTATAGGGAAAAAAACATGAAAAAACGTTTTGTTTGTTTGTTTTTTTTACCTTTAAAGGACCATAACCCATATCAAGGGGCCTTCTGACAACTTGGCCTCAATGGAATATCTCTACATCCCATTAATTACTTGTTGTCCTTTTGTCTCAGATACTCTCTTGTTGAATTGAACTTCTATCGATTTGATTTTTACTGTGTGTTAGTTTGTGCTTTGTGTCCTAAGCCAGGAATCTTTATTAAAGCTTATGTTTGTATTTAGTCAAATTTATGTTAATTGTTTTTTGTCAAGAAGAGGGTCTTTCATTGCACTTTAGGATTGGGCTTGAATCATATGTAAATTATTTTCAATCCAGGGGCCAATTGAAAAACAGCGAGCAGCGACTGCTGGTCACATTGAAGGCTGCTGCTTTCCATTGTGGATGTTTTTAGTTTACATTTATATTGTAGGTTGTGTCGCGTACACTTATTCCACATCTCATTTTCTTCTAAGGTTGAGCTAAGGAAAACATCAATTGATCCCTTTCCATTTTTGGCGTTATTCCAACTCCCGATTAAAATAAACTGATTTAGAGTGAAGTCTAAGATGTTAACGTATGTTTTAGTTGTTTAAAACTTTGGAAGGCATGTTAAAAATGTTTTAACAAGTTGAAGATTTTAGTTAATTTCAACAGATTTTCGATGGCGAGGCCGACCCTGAAGTCGTAAACCTGCAGTAAAAAGTTAAAAGATTTCCTGGGTCCACACGTCCAAAAAATAGTTTCTCAAAAGGACGATAGCTGCAAATAACATAATAAGTACCAATATGGTTGATGAAGCACTAGTTAGTAACTGGAAACAGCCCTTAAACGACGCCGACGCTGATGCCTAGGGTATCACATAAGCCCCCTCACTTCCTGAGGTGAGCTAAAAATGATTAAAATGTCATTTTTTGTATCCCAAATTGCTTCTTATTTGATAAAGTATATTATAGTATAAATTTTTTATCTGCCAAATTCAGAAAGTTTATTAATTTTATACAAAAGTCCAATATGCACAAAAAAATGCTCAGTTTAAAAGCATGGAGCCACCTTAATGGAGAATTCAATTTTCAGTCTTGCAGTTTTGCCATGGGCACTAAGATGGGACCCAGTTTTGCTTGTCTATTTGTTGGGTATTTGGGGGAAAAATATTTTCTGAATATGTTGGTTCTGTCCCAGACCTATTTACGAGGGCTGTTACGTCAAGTTCGTGGACAGTTGATATAAAATAAATAATGTTTATTGGATTTACTTCATTTTTTTTATAATAGAATGAGTAGTCTTATAAATTGGTGTACCAAATTTTAGAATAAACAAACAACTACAAGTTGATTTTTCATCATTTAGAAAATAAATCGTATTCATAACCCGGAGCAAGACGTTCACATTTTTCGACGTCAAATTAAAACATTTCTTTTCTATATGGTCATACTGAATGCAATATTAAAAAAAAAAATATGAGTTTTGAACATTATATTTTGTTCATATTTCTGCATGTACATTTTTCATTTCTGGAAACATTTGATTCACAAATTGCATGGAAATTCAAATTCTTGATATCAACAATACGACTCCAAGCAAAGTTTATTGGTGGGGACAGTACTATATAGGAAATATGGCTATATCTTAGTCCATAAAACATGCCAATCGGTTATTTTCTCTCTCCATCTGAAATCCTCATGCCATCAGAAGTATCTTGGTAAGCTTTTTTCACAATTTAAAGAAAATGTGTATATCTGTTGATATTTTTCAGACCCAAACATACAATTTTATAACCGTCCATTGCTCCACATTTTCGCAAAACGTTACTTTTTCTACGTCAATGAAACTGATGTCAATTCTCAAAATACCGGTTTCTCAATAAATAAAAAATCATAGACCCTTCAAATTTGGTATGTGCATCATGCTAACTATTGGCAACACTGTAGTACAGATTTTATTGCATCGCTAGATTATTATTGGTTATGCATAGCGAGATCTCGTTTTAAGCATTCTGAATATTTCCGAAAAATTTCTAACATTGCTCCGCTCCACCATACAGCGAGGCAAATAATTAACAAGAGGCTCCCAGGAGCCTGAATCGCTCACCTGGTCTTGTATCAACCCTATGAAGAACTCTATAGAGCTGAATAAGCTGAACATTTTAGCAAGCAACCAATTTTCTTTATCTGCTATAGTTTTAATTATATAAGCCCAAAACATGAAAACATGTTTATTTAGGGGCTGTAATCCCTATAAGGGGTCAACTGACAACTTCGACCCTATGGAGACTTTTGTAGAGCTAAATGAGCTGAACATTTAAGCAAGCAATAGCTTTTCCCTATCTGCAATAGTTTTCATTCTATAGGCCAAAAACACTATTTTTCACCTTTAAAGGGCTGTAACCCCCATAAGGCGTTATCTGACAACTTCGACCCTATGAAGACTTTTGTAGAGCTAAATGAGCTGAACATTTAAGCAACCAATAGCTTTTCCCTATCTGCAATAGTTTTCATTCTATAGGCCAAAAACACTATTTTTCACCTTTAAAGGGCTGTAACCCCCATAAGGCGTCATCTGACAACTTCCACCCTATGAAGACTTTTGTAGAGCTAAATGAGCTGAACATTTAAGCAAGCAACAGCTATTCTCTATCTGCAATAGATTTCATACTATAGGCCAAAAACACTATTTTTGGCCTTTAAGGGGCTATAAGGGGTCATCCGACAACTTTGACCCTATGAAGACTTTAGTAGAGCTGATTGAGCTGAACATTAAAGCAATCAAAAGCTTTTCTCTATCTGTAAAAGTTTTCATTCTATAGGCCAAAAACGCTATTTTTCTTCTTTAAGGGGCTGTAACCCCTATAAGGGGTCATCTGACAACTTCCACCCTTTAAAGATTTTTGTAGAGTTAAATGAGCTAAACATTTAAGCAAGCAACAGCTTTTCTCTATCTGCAATAGTTTTCATTCTATATGCCAATAAAAAGCTACGCCGAGCGCAGCATGATACGACCGCAACATGTTGAACCCTGAACATTTTAGGCTAACAAACCAATTGAATCTAGACCAGTGTCAATGACTTCTTGTAAATCGTGAACCAAATTAGACTTATCTTCACTAGTTTTAATGTTATCTAGTTTATCAAGCATCTGCACAAGCTTAATTGCAGCTTTAATTACCATAAACTGATGCTGTTGTAAACTGACATCAATAGCTTGAGTGCGAGGACTTAACCAGTTCCAGATTACTTGATTTACTTTAGTTCTTGTCAGTGAAGTACAATTTTCTGGTCTTAGAGTTGATTTCATCAAATCCTGATACTTATCATCAGAAATACCTTCTCGAAAAAAGGTATTGACCATATCAGCCAAATCATCATTTACCTTCTCACATGTTTTTTCCTTAGACTGGTATTTTGAGGCCGCAGCCTTAAAACTATTATCAGAGTCAGTTTTTTGTTTTTTACTAGGAGGGGCTTCAACTACAGAATCAGTTTCATCATTGACATTATTGTTATTACTGTCCCCTGTGCCTGTGGCTTCATCGTCATAGTTAAAGTTTTCATCATAATATTCATCTTGCTCATACGGTTGTTCTTCATACAACTCGTTAACTTGTTGAGTTAACCCAGCAATTTCTTTCCGCTGTTCACTCTGTTCTTTTTGAATGTTTAAAAGAACATTCATTACTTGGGTCATAGAAACATCTGAACCCGTTGCCCGGGGATCTGAACTTTCAGTTCGTGTTACATTCGGTACAACCGACGTAGAGGTAGAAGGCCTAGCCGAATCTTTCTCTGGTTCATCGTCATTTTTCTTAACTGGCTTTTTGCCTTTGTCAGTCGCTACCTTCGTAGCCTTTTTACCACCACTAGCTTTTTCTTTCGGCAGCATTGCGTCCGCCATTTTTTCTCACTTTTTTAATAATCTCGTCTCAAACGAGATTTCGATGTAAACAAATTAATAAATAAATTTACATATACATATATTTTCGATATATTTCAATCGACTATTAATAAATACTTTGATATATTTCAATCAATTACAATTTACTTCATTACAAGTAAAGGCTATTTATGATATATTTCAATCAATAGCCGCTGTCGGAATGGACACATCCACTACCGACGAAAATAAACAGAACACTGAAGCCGCACATGCACAGAACGCATCTCGTGAGATCCCGAAAGTGGGATGACGTAATAGAATTTTTTGTTTAAGTCTACGATTTTTCTACACTACGGCTTTTGGGTGGGGGAGGACTTAAGTTGAACCCTATCTCAAAGAAATTTAGATCTTTAGTTTGTAAACAATTAGTTTTAATGCAAGATATTTCAACAAGACAATGCTCTATTGTGTTATAGTCATATATAGAATGGGTGTCTTCACAGTGTTTCAAAAGAATGTTGAATTCTTCAGTCAAAGTTACATAGTATATATATAAATGTCAAATTATATACCCATCTCATTTTATTACACTTCCTTTGTGCATTGTTTCATTAAATTTTATCAAACCCTATAGGGTAGTTGGGTATCTACAGACAGACAGGGAGAATCTTGTAATACACATGAACAAGTTTAAGAGGAGGTTGATAAAGATTCGGATTTAGATTTAAGAAACCTACCCATGCATTGTAGATGTGAGTACAGGAAGAAGCTTGCTTTTCTTTTCCAAAGCCAAGGCCAAGTCATTGTCAACAAACTTGACCATACCATCTTGTGTTGTAACTTTCTTAAGAAGAGCTATTTCTCTAAGGTACTGCAACTCAAGTCTAAAAACAAAATTTTCCTGAAAAATAATGCAAACTAAAGTTTAATTTCTTATAAATAAAGAAGGAATGTGTCCATGGGGCACAGATGCCCCTGCTAGATCCACAACAGGAAGCAGATGTCCAACAGGTCTGAAAGTCTCTAAGAGTGTTAACAATCCTACCAAGTTTCAAATCACTCCCACACTGAGAAAAGCTTGACATAAATTTTCATGTCAGCCCAGTCCAAAAGAGAAAGTAGAAGTCCCAAAGGTCTGAAATTCACTTAGAACGTACAGTTTTTCATACTAAACCATCCTAAAAATCAAATAAAAGTTTCAAATCATTCCCATGTATGGTGTCTGAAAAAGCTTGACAGAAATTTTCAAGTCGATTTTCATATGGCCCCAAACCCAAACAGGAAGTAGATGTCTGACAGGTCTGAAAGTCCCTTAGGACATATAGTTCTTGATACTAAACCATCCTGCCAAATTTGAAATCATTCCCATGTACGGTTTCTGAGAAAAGCTAGACGGAAATTTGTATAGACTTACATATGGACGGACGTATAAAAAATGATAAGTTCTGTGTTTTTTAGCTTACCATTTACAAGATATAAACAATATTCTAATTAATGGTGACCTGGTTTAGAATGAACAATTTATATGACTTACAAATCTAATGTTAACATGATCTGTTTGGATAGCTACAGGCAATTTGTGTTGATCATGTAGGACTTCTCCTAGTTTTATATGTAGAGCTGCTTTCAGTCTATGAAAAGCATCTTTATCATCTGGCCATTGTCCACTTCCTTCCAGTAAACAAACAACTAGAAAATAAATAAAGAACATAAAATGTTAAAAAAAATTATTCTTATTCTTTCTCATGATCAGTTCAATGGCTGGCCGCAATACAACTCATCATACTTAAGCTGTGTACCCAATTTGAAAAAAAAAATACCTTCAGTTGAAGCCAAGAAATCTGTTTCTTAAGATTTCCCATACATGACCCTTAAAAAAGTCTCAATCAGCTTATAAAACAGGAAGTAGATGACTGACTAACCTGGAAAAGGGGGCATAGTACAACCCATCATCCTTAAGGGGGTATTCTTCTGAGGTTTCAGTCTCGTTGAAATCTCGTTGAAATTTCAAACGAAAATGGGGAGTTTTGAGGTTTTGGTATGATAGAAAATTTGAAAAATCTTGATTTTTACCGGTTTTATGGTGTCTTGAAAATGACCTAAAAAGGCACATTTTTGGGATTAAACTTTCTTATATCATCACGGACATATACTTTTTAGCTCACCTTGCCGAAGGCAATGTGAGCTTTTGCAATCACTTGGCGTCCGTCGTCCGTCGTCCGTCGTCCGTCGTCCAACTTTTCAAAAATCTTCTTCTCTGAAACCGCTTGGCCAAATGTAATGAAACTTGGTAGGGTTGTTCTGTAGTATATCCTCTACAAAATTATCGTTCGAAATTTTGATTCGACAAAAAACATGGCCGCCATGGCTAAAAATAGAACATAGGGGTAAATTGCAGTTTTTTGCAAATTACTCAAAAACGGTAACAGATATCAAAATTCTGGCATAGGGTTAAAGTGATCAGCACATCAAGATCTACCTGCCCAGAAATTTTCAAGTAGATCCAACAACCGATGTAGGAGTTATTGCCCTTTTTCTGGATTTTTTTCAAAAATTTTACTTATTTAGCCCTATATCTTGAAAACTATACAAGATATTTCAAAAATTTAAATTGCATATGACTAAGCACATCAAGATCTACAAAAGTTGTAACAGAGTCAAAGTTGTAGGATCATTCCTTTAGGAGTTATACCCCTTGGATTGTAAAAATTGACCATTTTCACAGTTTTTTGTTCAACTTTTCAAAAATCTTCTTCTCTGAAACTGCTTAGTCAAATAAAATGAAACTTGGTAGGGTTGTTCAATAGTATGTGGTCTACAAAATTATCGTTCGAAATTTTGATTCGACAAAAAACATGGCCGCCATGGCTAAAAATAGAACATAAGGTAAATTGTAGTTTTTTGCAAATAACTCAAAAATGGTAATAGATATTTAAATTCTATTTGGATAATAATGATCAGCACATAAAGATCTACCTGCCCTGAAGTTTTGAAGAAGATCTTACAATGGTTGTAGGAGTTATTGCCCTTTTTCTTGTTTTTTATTCAAATTTTGCTCTTTTAAGGCTTATATCTTGAAAACAATACAAGATATTTGAAAAATTTAAATTGCATATGGTTAAGCACATAAAGATCTAAAAATTATGTAATGGGGTCAAAGTTGTAAGACCTTTCTTGATAGGAGTTGTTTCCCTTAGAACATTAAAATTGATAATTCCACAGAGTAGCAGTCCTTTAATAAATATCCAGCATATAAGTATCATCGAATACAAGGTGAGCGATTCAGGCTCCTGGGAGCCTCTAGTTTAAAGTTAAATTTGTTCAGAATCATGGCATCTATCAATATGGAAACTTTGAGAGAAAACTTGAATTTGAAACTTGATATTTTAAAGAAAATTACCTCAAAATAGGCCAAAAATTATGAAATTTTGGGAAAATTGTCAAAATAAGCCCTTTTAAATGGCTGCAGCGAACTAAAATGCACACGGACATATTGTTTTCTTAGTAAATTTGATTTTCTCAGTGTCTTAGCATTTCAAAAATGTAGGTTTGGGAAAAAAACTTGATTAAGAAAAAAATTAACCCTCAGAAGAATACATCCTTAAGCTGTGTACCAAATTCAAAACCAGCAGAGACATCCGTAATGAAAGTTTGAGTAATTTGATAAAGTTTAACCAGTCTTAAAATATTTGAATGGTTTGATTGCAACCAAAGCTTAGCTTATTAATTTGATTAATTGGATAATATTTACATTGTGTCGAAAAATGAAAGTGACTCACAAAATAGTTATAGTGATTTTTTTTTAAAAAGATGAAACATTTTGTTTCTACAAAAAGATTGATATTTCAAAGATAAAATAATTTGTTTCTACAAATGATTGGTATTTTTTTTTCGATGTTTTTACACTTTGATCTTAAAAAAATGAAAACCCTGAAACAGGTCGCTTCCAGAAATATTTTATGACCTGTGTCTGCTGTGCCCCCTTGTAGCTGTAGATGTATAATGAAATAACATTGTGTCCACTGTGTCCCCTGAAATGGGTCTTCCAGAAAAATTTTCGGGCCTGTTTCTGCTGTGTCTCCTTGTAGCTGTAGATGTATAATGGAATAACGTTGTGTCCGCTGTGTCCCCTGAAATGGGTCGCTTCCAGAAATTTTTTTGGATCTGTGTCCGTTGTGTCCCCTTGTAGCCATACATGTATAATGAAATAACATTGTGTCCGCTGTGTCCCCTGAAACGAGTCGTTCTAGAAAATTTTTCGGGCCTGTGTCCACTGTGTCAATCCCCTTGTAGCCGTAAATGTATAATGAATTAAGGTTGTGTCTGCTGTGTCCCCGAAACAAATCGCTTCCAGAAAAATTTTCAGGCCTGTGTCTGCTGTGTCCCCTTGAAGCTGTAGATGTATAATGAAATAATGTTGTGTCCGCTGTGTCCCCTGAAATAGGTCCCTTCCAGAAAATGTTTAGGGCCTGTGTCCCCTTGTAGCCATAGATGTATAATGAAATAATGTTGTGTCCGCTGTGCCCCTCAAATGGGTTGCTTTCAGAAAATTTTAGGGCTTGTGTCCCCTGTGTCTCTTTGTAGCCATAGATGTATAATGAATTAACGTTGTGTCCGCTGTGTCCCGTGAAATGGGTCGCTTCCAGAAAATTTTTCGGGCCTGTGTCCCCTTGTAGCCGTAGATGTATAATGAAATAACATTGTGTCCGCTGTGTCCCCTGAAACGAGTCCTTCTAGAAAAAGATTTTGGCCTGTGTCCGCTGTATCCCTTTGTAGCCGTAGATGTATAATGAAATAATGTTGTGTCCCCTCAAATGGGTAGCTTCCAGAAAATTTTTTGGGCGTGTGTCCGCTGTGGTCCCTTGTAGTCGTAGATGGATAATGAAATAATGCTGTGTCCCCTGAAATGGGTCGCTTCCAGAAAATTTTTCGGGCTTGTGTCCACTGTGTCCCCTTGTAGCCATAGATGCATAATTAAATAACGTTGTGTCCTCTGTGTCCCCTGAAACGGGTCACTTCCAGAAAAAAATTTTGGCCTGTGTCCGCTGTATCCTTTTGTAGCCGTAGATGTATAATGAAATAATGTTGTGTTCGCTGTGTCCCCTCAAATGGGTCACTTCCAGAAATTTTTTTGGGCCTGTGTCGGCTGTGTCCCCTTGTAGCCGTAGATCTATAATGAAATAACGTTGTGTCCCCTGTGTCCCCTGAATCAGGTCGCTTCCAGAAAATTTTTCGGGCCTGTGTTTGCTGTGTCCACTTGAAGCGGCAGATGTATAATGAAATAATGTTGTGTCTGCTGTGTCCCCTCAAATGGGTTACTTTCAGAAAATTTTCGGGCTTGTGGCCGCTGTGTCTCTTATTTTGCCATAGATGTATAATGAATTAACGTTGTGTCTGCTGTGTCCCCTGAAATGGGTGGCTTCCAATAAATTTTTCGGGCCTGTGTCCGCTGTGTCGATCCCATTGTAGCCGTAGATGTATAATGAAATAACGTTGTGTCCTCTTTGTCCCCTGAAACGGGTGGCTTCCAGAAAATTTTTCGGACCTGTGTTTGCTGTGTCCCTTTGTAGCCATAGATGTATAATGAAATAACATTGTATCCGCTGTGACCCCTGAAATGGGTCGCTTTCAGAAAAATTTTCAGGCCTGTGTCTGCTGTGTCCCCTTGTAGCCGTAGATGTATAATGAAATAAAGTTGTGTCCGCTGTGTCCCCTGAAATGGGTCGCTTCCCGATAATTTTTCAGGCCTGTGTCCGCTGTGTCAATCCCCTTGTAGCCGTAAATGTATAATGAATTAAGGTTGTGTCTGCTGTGTCCCCGAAACAAATCGCTTCCAGAAAAATTTTCAGGCCTGTGTCTGCTGTGTCCCCTTGAAGCTGTAGATGTATAATGAAATAATGTTGTGTCCGCTGTGTCCCCTGAAATAGGTCCCTTCCAGAAAATGTTTAGGGCCTGTGTCCCCTTGTAGCCATAGATGTATAATGAAATAATGTTGTGTCCGCTGTGTCCCCTGAAATAGGTCCCTTCCAGAAAATGTTTAGGGCCTGTGTCCCCTTGTAGCCGTAGATGTATAATGAAATAAAGTTGTGTCCGCTGTGTCCCCTGAAATGGGTCGCTTCCCGATAATTTTTCAGGCCTGTGTCCGCTGTGTCCCCTTGTAGATGTAGATGTATAATGAAATAAAGTTGTGTCCGCTGTGTCCCCTGAAATGGGTTGCTTCCCGATAATTTTTCAGGCCTGTGTCTGTTGTGTCCCCTTGTGTCTGTAGATGTACAAGAGGCTCCCAGGAGCCTAAATTGCTCACCTGACTTAAATGCCTAAATTATAAGCATATTGACATTGAAAGAGACATAAAGTAAAAGGTTTAACTGAATGCTGCATAATATATACTATAGATGTTTTGCAACACTGCCAATTTGAAAGAACATATTTTGTTAACTTTCAATTGAACATATATGAAAATGGTCAATTTTGACGTTCCAAGGAAAAAAACTCCTAAAAGGAACAGTCCTACAGAACTGACCGTCTACATTTTTGAAGATCTTGATGTGCTAAACAAAATGCAATTTAAATTTTTTAAATAACTTTATTAGTTTTTAAGATATTGAGCTTAAAAAGTGCAAAGTTTGGAAAAAAATCAGAAAAAGGGCAATAACTCCTACATAGGTAATTGGATTTTCTTGAAAATTGCAGGGCTGGTAGATCTTGATGTGCTGATCACTTTTGCTTCCATCACAACTTTGATATCTGTAACCTTTTTTGAGTTGTTTGCAAAAACTACAGTTTTCCCCTATGTTCTATTTTTAGCCATGGCGGCCATATTTTTTAAAGAATCAAAAATAAAAAAGATAGTTTTGTAGCACTCATGCTAATAAACAATTGTACCAAGTTTGAATGTAATTGGATGTATGGTGTTAGACAAGTGAACGATTTAATTGTAATGATGAAATGCTGTAAAAAGGGTCAATTTTGATGTTCTAAGGGAAATAACTCCTAAAAGGAACAGTCCGACAGCATTGACCCTATCACATTTTTTGTAGATCTTGATGTGTTGAACAATATACAATTTAAATTTCTTCAATAACTTTAAAAGTTTTCAAGATATTGAGCTTAACATGTGCAAATTTTGCCAAAAATTCGGAAAAAGGGCAATAACTCCTACATGGGATATTGAATTTTCTTGAAAATTTCAGGGCTGGTAGATCTTGACGTGCTGATCACTTTTACCCTGCCAGAATTTTGATATCAGAAACTGTTTTTAAGTTTTTGCAAAAAACTGTAATTTGCCCCCTATGTTCTATTTTTAGCGATGGCGGCCATGTTTTTTTATGAATCAAAAATCTGATCGATAATTTTGTACACATATTGCTACTCAACAACTGTACCAAGTTTGATTGCAATTGGACTTATGGTGTCTGACAAGTTAACGTTTGAAAAATCGTTAACAGACGACGACAACGCCAAGTGATGGTATAAGCTCACATGGACCTTCGGTCCTGGTGAGCTAAAAATGAATTAACGTTGTGTCCACTGTGTCCCCTGAACCAGTCGTTCTAGAAAATTTTTTAGGCCTGTGTCTGCTGTGTCGATCCCCTTGTAGCCATAGATGTATAATGAAATAACGTTGTGTCTGCTGTGTCCCCTGGCACGGATCGCTTCCAGAAAATTTTACGGGCCTGTGTCTGCTGTTTCCCCCTGTAGCCGTATAATGAATAATGAAATAAAGTTGTGACTGCTGTATCCCCTTGTAGCAGTTGATATATAATGAAATAATGTTGTGTCTGTTGTGTCCCATGAATTGGGTCGCATGATAGTTTATGAGGCAGTGTGCCTTGTGGTTTACATTTTATTGTAGCTTTGTATCCGCTATGATTAATATTTCTATATAGTTTTGGTTATAATTGTGGCCGTGTGTCCGGGGACACAAAATGCATGCCATATAAATTTTGCATCGAAATTAGGACATATCTATTTTTCCAAATAGAAAACAAACAACAAACAAAGAACAAGATTGCTACGCATAGCCATGTGTCCACCGCTGCCACATGAAAGTTTTGTGGTATGTAAATTATGGCCCCCTATGACAAGTTATGTGAGCCAGCATGGCCCCTGTGGATTGAACACTGCAAAGCTGTGTTTTAAGTTTAAATCTCCATGTGGCATTGTAATATAGTAACTATAGATGATTTTACATTTCTAAAGTACTTGTTGACAGTAACTACAATCTTTATTTACCTGTTGAAGATGCAGTAAAGAGTGGGCATGGTTTATTATGCACTGGCAACAATCTATGATCAGTGATATCTGAGCTTATTTCACTGTAACTAAAAAATGTAGCTGGCATTACAGGAATTACCTACAAAATACATTTCAATGTCTTACAATGTAAATACTACAAATATAATCTATGTGAAAATAATCAGAATCAAACAAGTTAATGTTTTTCTTTTAAGACACTAAACACCTGCTCAACACAAACCGTTACTTGCTTTTATACAATATGTTTTTCTGTTTCAAACTTAAACATTGCTGGTGTATCAAAAATTGCAGTCACTCCATCAACTAGTAAATGTGTCTATGAGCCACAGGATGGCCCTTACATTCTTGAAATATCATTGATTCCCCCAATCATGATTTACCTGGGATATGGACCTAAACCTAAGTTTTTAATGAATAAGATATAGGTGGCAGGAACCTAATTTCTATTGATTAGTGTCGTGATACAAAAGGCAAATCTAGAGGTGAATTATCATTTCCCTCAACATGTAGTCTCACTCTGAGATATGGATCTTAACAAAGAAATTAATCAAAGTTGCTCATGCTTGAAATATAGGTTCCAGTGACCTGATTTCTATTGACCCCAACATGAAGTTTCCAAGTTATGGACCTTAACCAAGAACTAAACCAAAGTCATTCATGCATAAAATATAGGTCGCAGTGACCTAATTTATAGTGGGTGGTGTGGTACCCAAGGCACATCTAGTGGTAAAATATCATTACCACAACATCCACAGGGGTTTGGGTGCAGGATTTATTTTATTTATAATGTGCATATATAAGTTTTCATACTTGTCTATTTACTATTTCCACAAGAAAAGAATGTAGAATCTCAGGAAATCTCCGCATTTTCTTATAGAAGTAGTTTTCCATCAAAATAGAATTGGTTATTTTCTGATTCCTTTTAGTCTTATTTCTCTTATTGGCTCAAAATTATCATGTAACAATGTGTAATAAAGAAATGGAGCAGTTGCACACGACAGCTAATCCCCTCGCCCGTTAAATTAAAATGCAAGTGGAGGTGACCTAAATCTTGAACAAATGTCAAGTATTATCAAAGATATACCCTCTTTCCAAATATCATTCCTCTACTAATTGGAATTGCCGAGATATGTGCCTTAACCAAAACTTTAACGTGAATCATTCATCTGGAAAATGTAGGTCAAGGTGACCTAATTTTGGTTACTTTCCAAGATGTTCACACTTACCAAACATCATTTCTCTACCACTTGCAGTTGCTGAGATATGGACCTAAACCAAATATTTCATGAGTTGTCATGCGGAAAATGCAGGTCAATGTGACCAAATTTTGGTGCGATGTTGGTTACATCCGTTCACACTGATCCAACATAGTTTCTCTACCAATAGCAGTTGCTGAGATATGGACCTAAACCAAAACTTTAACCGGAGTCGTTCATGTGGAAAATGTAGGTAAGGTGACCTAATTTTTGTATGGATGTTGGTTACTAACCAAGATGTACTCACTGACCAAATATCATCTCTCTATCCCTTGCAGTTACTGAGATATGGACCTTAAACAAAACTTTATCCTGAGTCATTCATGCAGAAAATATAGGTCAAGGTCACTTAATTTTGGTACGGATGCTGGTTACTATCCAAGATGTACCCACTGACCCAATATCTAGCTCTATCACTTGGAGTTACTAATATATGGACCTTAACCAAAACTTTAACCCGGGTCATTCATGTGGAAATTGTAGGTCAAGGTGACCTAATTTTTGTACAGATGCTGGTTACTAACCAAGATGTACCCAATGACAAAATATCACAAGTTATTTACAAAACAAAAACCATTACCTACGTAGGAACGCCAGTGTGCCAACATCTATTATCAGAGTAATGGACTTTAACCAAGAACTTAAAGTGTAAGTTCACGATCTTTGAGTTATTAGTTTATTTGATTTATTATCATGAGAGTAGGCATCTTGCCGGGTTTGGGCATTAAAAACGATATATTTAGAAAGATATTCGTAATTTTATTGCAATACACAAGACCATATGGGCGCGGCCATGCTATGAACAATGATGAATTATGGGATAGCTCAATTGGGCTGTTACCCCTATAAGGGGTCAACAGACAACTTTGACCCTATGACGACTTTTGTAGAGCAAAATGAGCTGAGTATTTAAGCAAGCAACAGCTTTTCTCTATTTACAATAGTTTTCATTCTATAGGCCAAAAACACTACTTTTTGCCTTTAAGGGGTTGTAACCCCTTTAAGAGGTCATCTGTCAACTTTTACCCTAGGCAGACTTTTGTAGAGCTAAATGAGCTGAACATTTAAGCAAGCAACAGCTTTTCTCTATCTGCAATAGTTTTCATACTATAGGCCAAAAACACTATTTTTCGCCTTTAAGGGGCTGTAACCCCTAAAAGGGATCATCTGATAACTTCGACCCTATGGAGACTTTTGTAGAGCTAAATGAGCTGAACTTTTCAGCAAGCAACAGCTTTTCTATACCATAAACCATTTAAGGAATCATCTGCCAACTTAAAGCCTACGAAGACTTTTGTAGAGCTTAATGAACTGAATGTTTAAGCAAGCAACAGCTTTTCTTTATCTGCAAAAGTTTTCATTCTATCGGCCAAAAACACTATTTTTCACCTTTGAGGGGACATAACCCCTATTAGAGGTCATCTGACATCTTTGACCCTACGGGAACTTAGTAGAGCTAAATAAACTTAACATTTAAACAAGCAACAGCTAGTCTCTATCAGCAATAGTTTTCATACTGTAGGCCAAAAGCAGGCAAAATGTTATTTTAAGGGTCGTTACCCCTATAAGGGGTCATCTGACAACTTTGACCCCATGAATGCTTTTGTAAAGCTATATGAGCTGAACATTTAAGCAAGCAACAGCTTTTCTTTATTAGCAATAGTTTTCATTCTATAGGCCAAAAACTCTATTTTTTGCCTTTAAGGGGCTGTAACCCTTATAAGGGGTCATCTGACAACTTCGACCCTATAGAGACTTTTGTAAAGCTAAATGAGCTGAACATTTAAGCAAGCAACAGCTAATCTCTATCTGCAATAGTTTTCATTCTGTAGGCCAAAAACATGAAAAATCGCTTTTTTCAGGGGCCGTAACCCCTATAAGGGGTCACCTGACAACTTCGACCCTATAGAGAATTTTGTAGAGCTAAATGAGCTGAACATTTAAGCAAGCAACAGCTAATCTCTATCTGCAATAGTTTTCATTCTGTAGGCCAAAAACATGAAAAATCACTATTTTTCAGGGGCCGTAACCCCTATAAGGGGTCATCTGACAACTTCGACCCTATGGAGAATTTTGTTGAGCTAAATGAGCTGAACATTTAAGCAAGCACCAGCTATTCTCTATCTGCAATAGTTTTCATTTTGTAGGACAAAAACATGAAAAATAGCTATTTTTCAGGGGCCCTACTCCCTATAAGGGGTCATCTGACAACTTCGACCCTATGGAGAATTTTGTAAAGCTAAATGAGCTGAACATTTAAGCAAGCAACAGCTAATCTCTATCTGCAATAGTTTTCATTCTGTAGGCCAAAAACATGAAAAATCGCTATTTTTCAGGGGCCGTAACCCCTATAAGGGGGTCATCTGACAACTTCGACCCTATGGAGAATTTTGTAGAGATAAATGAGCTGAACATCTAAGTAAGCAACAGCTAATCTCTATCTGCAATAGTTTTCATTTTGTCGGACAAAAACATGAAACAAGAGGCTCCCAGGAGCCTGAATCGCTCACCTGGTCTTGATGTTGACCCTATACTTTTGTAGAGCTAAATGAGCTGAACATTTAAGCAAGCAACAGCTTTTCTCTACCTGCAATAGTTTTCATTCTATAGGCCAAAAACACCATTATTCACCTATAAGGGGCCATAACCCCTATAAGGAGTCATCTGACAACTTCGACCCTATGGAGACTTTTGTAAAGCTAAATGAGCTGAACATTTAAGCAAGCAACAGCTAATCTCTATGTGCAACAGTTTTCATTCTGTAGGCCAAAAACATGAAAAATCTTTATTTTTCATGGGCCGTAACCCCTGTAAGGGGTCATCTGACAACTTCGACCCTATAGAGAATTTTGTAGAGCTAAATGAGCTGAACATTTAAGCAAGCAACAGCTAATCTCTATCTGCAATAGTTTTCATTTTGTAGGACAAAAACATGAAAAATCGCTATTTTTCAGGGGCGGTAACCCCTATAAGAGGTCATCTGACAACTTCGACCCTATGGAAAATTTTGTAGAGCTAAATGAGCTGAACATTTAAGCAAGCAACAGCTAATCTCTATCTGCAATAGTTTTCATTCTGTAGGCCAACTAGAGGCTCCCAGGAGCCTGAATCGCTCACCTGATCTCTTATGCCAAAGTTTGAATAATTTCACAAACTTTCAAGAATAAAACAATCCTTTCAGTAGTTTCAGAGAAGATTTTTGGAAATCGGTTTAAATTAATAGAAAAAACAGTTAAAGGACAATAACTCCTATAAGGACCATAGCAATAGCGGCCATGTTGGTTGGTCGACATGTATATAATTCACAAACTTGGTAGAGGACATCCTAAAGATCAAGTGTACCAAGTTTCAAAGCAATCCCTTCAGTGGTTTCAGAGAAGAAGATTTTTGAAAATCAGTTAAAATTTATGGAAAAAAAAACAGTTAAAGGGGAATAACTCTTAAATGGCTGATCTGACAATTTTGACCCTGAAATCATTTTTGTAGATCTAAATGAGCTTAACAATTCTGCAATGTTAACTAATATCCTCTAGCTCTAACGGTTTTCAAGATATTGTCCAAAAACTGCAAAAATGGTCAATTTTGATGATTAAAGGGCAATAACTCCTATAAGGATTCGTTTCACATTTAAACTCAATGGTGAAATTTGTAGATCTTTTAATGCTAAACATGAGTAGTTGCTTCGGATTTTCCCTATCTCTTATACTTTTCGAGTTATTAGCCAAAAACAATGGTCTGACCCCCCTGTTCTATTTTTAGCAAGGGCGGCCATGTTGGTTGGTCAACGTGTATATAATTCACAAACTTAGTAGAGGACATCATAAAGATCAAGTATACCAAGTATCAATGCAATCCCTTCAGTGGTTTCAGAGAAGAAGATTTTTGAAAATCAGTGTAAATTAATGGAAAAAAACAGTTAAAGGGGAATAACTCTTAAACGGTTGATCTGACAATTTTGACACTGAAATCATTTTTGTAGATCTCAATGAGCTTAACATTTCTGCAATGCTAACTTTTCCTCTAGCTCTAACGGTTTTCAAGATATTGTCCAAAAACTGAAAAAATGGTCAATTTTGATGATTAAAGGGCAATAACTCCTATAAGGAGTTGTTTCACAGCTTCGACTCAATGGAGAGATTTGTAGAGCTTTTGATGCTGAACAAGGAAGGTTGCTTCGGATTGTCTCTATCTCTTATACTTTTCGAGTTATAAGCCAAAAACAATGGTCTGACCCCCCTGTTCTATTTTTAGCAACGGCGGCCATGTTGGTTGGTCGACATGTATATAATTCACAAACTTGGTAGAGGACATCCTAAAGATCAAGTATACCAAGTTTCAATGCAATCCCTTCAGTGGTTTCAGAGAAGAAGATCTTTGAAGAAAAGTTAACGGACGGACAGACGGATGACGGACGGACGACGGACGACGGACGCTTAACGATGACAATAGCTCACATGACCCTTCGGGTCAGGTGAGCTAAAAACATGAAAAATGGCTATTTTTCACCTTTAAGGGGCCGTAACCCCTATAAGGGGTCATCTGACAACTTCGACCCTATTGAGACTTTTGTAAAGTTAAATGAGCTGAACATTTAAGCAAGCAACAGCTAATCTCTATCTGCAATAGTTTTCATTCTGTAGACCAAAAACATGAAAAAATGCTATTTTTCACCTTCAAGGGGCCGTAACCCCTATAAGGTGTCATCTGACAACTTTGACCAAATGGAGACTTTTGTAGAGCTTTTGATGCTGAATCAGTAGCGTGGCCTCAGATTTCCTCTATCTCTAATACTTTTTGATTTATAAGCCAAAAACAGTAGTCTGACCCCCCTAGTCTATTTTTAGTAACGGCGGCCATGTTTTTTAACGGATCAATAATCAAAACACAAGTTTGGTGCAGGACACCCTAAGGATCATTCATACCAAGTTTCATTAAAGTCTGTTTGGTAGTTTCAGAGGAGAAGATTTTTGAAAAATTGTTAACAGACGACGACGACGACAGACGACGACAGACGACGACGACGGACGCCAAGTGATGGTAATAGCTCACCTTCGGTCCAGGTGAGCTAAAAACGCTATTTTTCAGGGGCTGTAACCCCTATAAGGGGTTTTCTGACAACTTCGACCCAATGGAGACTTTTGTAGAGCTAAATGAGCTGAACATTTAAGCAAGCAACAGCTAATCTGTATCTGCAATAGTTTTCATTCTGTAGGCCAAAAACATGAAAAATGGCTATTTTTCACCTTTAAGGGGCCGTAACCCCTATAAGGGGTCATCTGACAACTTCGACCATATGGAGACTTTTGTAGAGTTAAATGAACTGAACATTTAAGCAAGCAACAGCTATTCTCTATCTGCAATAGTTTTCATTCTGTAGGCCAAAAACATGAAAAAATGCTATTTTTCACCTTCAAGGGGCCGTAACCCCTATAAGGGGTCATCTGACAACTTTGACCAAATGGAGACTTTTGTAGAGTTAAATGAACTGAACATTTAAGCAAGCAACAGCTAATCTCTATCTGCAATAGTTTTCATTCTGTAGGCCAAAAACATGAAAAATGGCTATTTTTCACCTTTAAGGGGCTGTAACCCCTATAAGGGGTCATCTGACAACTTCGACCCTATGGAGACTTTTGTAGAGTTAAATGAACTGAACATTTAAACAAGCAACAGCTAATCTCTATCTGCAATAGTTTTCATTCTGTAGGCCAAAAACATGAACTAGAGGCTCCCAGGAGCCTGAATCGCTCACCTGATCTCTTATGCCAAAGTTTGAATAAATTTCACAAACTTTCAAGTATACAAAGTTGCAAAACAATCCTTTCAGTGGTTTCAGAGAAGATTTTTGGAAATCAGTTTAAATGAATAGAAAAAACAGTTAAAGGGCAATAACTCCTGTAAGGACCTTTTGATGCTGAACATGAAAGGTTGTTTCCGATTTTCTCTATCTCTTATACTTTTTGAGTTATAAGCCAAAAACAATGGTCTGACCCCCGTTCTATTTTTAGCAACAGCGGCCATGTTGGTTGGTCGACATGTATATAATTCACAAACTTGGTAGAGGACATCCTAAAGATCATGTATACCAAGTATCAATGCAATCCCTTCAGTGGTTTTAGAGAAGAAGATTTTTGAAAATCAGTGTAAATTAATGGAAAAAAACAGTTAAAGGGGAATAACTCTTAAACGGCTGATCTGACAATTTAGACCCTGAAATCATTTTTGTAGATCTCTACGAGCTTAACAATTCTGCAATGCTAACTTTTCCTCTAGCTCTAACGGTTTTCAAGATATAGTCCAAAAACTGCAAAATTGGTCAATTTTGATGATTAAAGGGCAACAACTCCTATAAGGAGTCGTTTCACAGCTTCGACTCATTAGAGAGATTTGTAGAGCTTTTGATGCTGAACAAGGAAGGTTGCTTCGGATTTTCTCTATCTCTTATACTTTTTGAGTTATAAGCCAAAAACAATGGTCTGATCCCCCCTGTTCTATTTTTAGCAACGGCTGCCATGTTTGTTGGTCGACATGTATATAATTCACAAACTTGGTAGAGGACATCCTAAAGATCATGTATACCAAGTATCAATGCAATCCCTTCAGTGGTTTTAGAGAAGAAGATTTTTGAAAATCAGTGTAAATTAATGGAAAAAAACAGTTAAAGGGGAATAACTCTTAAACGGCTGATCTGGCAATTAAGACCCTGAAATCATTTTTGTAGATCTCAATGAGCTTAACAATTCTGCAATGCTAACTTTTCCTCTAGCTCTAACGGTTTTCAAGATATAATCCAAAAACTGCAAAAATGGTCAATTTTGATGATTAAAGGGCAATAACTCCTATAAGGAGTCGTTTCACAACTTCGACTCAATAAAGAGATTCGTAGAGCTTTGGATGCTGAACAAGAAAGGTTGCTTCCGATTTTCTCTATCTCTTATACTTTTTGAGTTATAAGCCAAAAACAATGGTCTGACCCCCCTGTTCTATTTTTAGCAACGGCGGCCATGTTGGTTGGTCGACATGTATATAATTCACAAACTTGGTAGAGGACATCCTAAAGATCATGTATACCAAGTATCAATGCAATCCCTTAAGTGGTTTCAGAGAAGAAGATCTTTGAAGAAAAGTTAACGGACGGACGGACGACGGACGCTTAACGATGACAATAGCTCACATGACCCTTCGGGTCAGGTGAGCTAAAAATGGCTTTTTTTCACCTTTAAGGGGCCGTAACCCCTATAAGGGGTCATCTGACAACTTTGACCAAATGGAGACTTTTGTAGAGCTTTTGATGCTGAATCAGTAGCGTGGCCTCAGATTTCCTCTATCTGTTATACTTTTTGATTTATAAGCCAAAAACAGTAGTCTGACCCCCCTAGTCTATTTTTAGTAACGGCGGCCATGTTTTTTAACGGATCAAAAATCAAAACACAAGTTTGGTGCTGGACACCCTAAGGATCATTCATACCAAGTTTCATTAAATTCTGTTTGGTAGTTTCAGAGGAGAAGATTTTTGAAAAATTGTTAACAGACGACGACAGACGACGACGACGACGACGACGGACGCCAAGTGATGGTAATAACTCACATGGACCTTCGGTCCAAGTGAGCTAAAAATGAGGATTTTCAGCAAATTTCTAAGTTCAAAGGGCCATAACTCCCACAAAAATTTGAGGATCAAAATTTCCTGGTAATATGCACAACTAAATATGGTGTCCTTCATATATACCAAGTTTCGTTGAATTCGGTTCAGTAGTTTCAGAGGAGTTGCGCTGACAAACTTTGTGACGGACAGACGGACGGACACGACAAAAACAATATGTCTCCCCACAAAAGTGGGGGGAGACATAACTACCAAGTTTGGTTGCAATTGGACTTACAGTGTCAGAGAAGTTAAGCTTGAAAAAAAAAGCTAACAGACGGACGACCAACGACAGACGCCAATTGACGGCAATAGCTCACATGACCCTTCGGGTCAGGTTAGCTAAAAATAGGGCATGAAATGGGACATTAAATGATACCCTGCCACAATATATTTAAAAACAAAGTGGGAGAGAGGAATGAATTATGTTAAGAAAATTTCAATATATGTACATAATATATCAAAGAGAAATTTGTAATCTCTCTAAGACCAGACAATTTCAGCATTGTAAAATTTTGAAAATTTTAAAGTGGCAAAAACCACATATTTAACATTATTCAGATCATCCTGACAATTGAACTTGGCCTTTATTTTATTGTTCTTAACAGTTGTGCAAAATATCATTCAAATCCCTTGACGTGTTTTCAAGTTATCATCTGGAAACCTTCAGGTAGTGATGGACAGATGAACGGACAAACTCCAAACAAAACTGAGGTTACAACATAATACCTCCCCACTTCATCTGACAGGGTACTTAGAATGGGTCAACTTCAAAAATGGCCCGATTTCATTTAACAGGAAGAAGATGAGCGAGACCTGACATCCAATTAATTTTATGGGACCTTATGCTGATGCTGTATAACAAATATGTGATAAGAAGTTGCTAAGAAAACTGTAACAAAAATTTTCTACCATTACTGTCAAAAATTAACCAAGTCAGTGAACAGAAAGTGGATGAGCAAGAGACCTGAAATCAATTCCAACATTATGGGACCTCACCCTATGCTGTATACCAAATATCAGAAGGCTATGATAAGTTGTTGCTGAGAAAACTGTAAATAAATGATTTTCCCTGCCATCCCACAACCTGACCACCCACTGCCCGCCCAACATTAACCGATTTTCACTATGTTAAAACCGGCCAAAAATTCGTCAAAGTAAAAATTGGCCGGATACCTACAGGAAGTAGGTTAGTGCCAGACCTGAAATCAAATACAACATAATATCAAGTGGCTGTGATTAGAAGAAGCTGAGAAATCTATTACAAAAATTTCTTTCCCGCCCACCTGACATTGACATTTTGCCATTTTATAACCCAAATTTTTCACTCTCGGAAATCCGAGAAAAAATAACAAGGGCTTGCACTAAGTTGTACTAAGGATATCCCTTCTTGACCATTCGAAAAACATGAAGTAAATGCCCAACTCTACTGGAAAGGGGAGGCATGTAACAACTCAGTTATAAAGCTGTGTCTATTTTAAACCCTTTAAAAGAGTAAGTTGGCTCAGAAAACAGGAAGTAGATGACCGACTTGACCTGAAAAGAGGACACACAGTATATCTCATCAAGCTGAAGCTGTGATCTAAATTTTATACCAGTTTAGGTATAATATTAGATGCTTTAGTGTTATACTATTCAAGTAATTCCTTTCCACAAAAGTTGTTTTTGAAGTATGAAAATGAGGTCATTCAGCATGGTGCCACTTGTGTAGACCACAACCCCAAGTGTCTGTATACCAAATATCAGATGCATTGATATTATACTTTTCAAGAAATTAATTTTCCACAAAATTCTTTTCAAAAAATTTATACAGCAGCCATCTGAAAGTAATATCTATTTCTTGCCTTTAGCAACTTCTTGTTGCAGTGAGACAAAAAACTGAGAAAATCTTTCAAAGTCAAAAATGGATGGATTTCGTTTAAAAGGAAGTAGGTGACCAACAGACCTGAAATCATTTCCCATGTTATGGGACACCACCCTGAGGCTGTATACCAAATATCAAGTGGCTGTGATTAGCAGTTGCTGAGAAAACTTACAAAAATTTCTTCCCTGTCTGCCCACCTGCTGCCCGACATTCACCATTTTATCACCCGGATTTTTCACTGTGTGAAATCCAGCCAAAAATGGTTAATTTTGTCAATTAAGAGAAGATCTTTAAAGAAAAGTTAATGGATGGAGGCCTAGTGATGACAATAGTAACATGACCCTTCAGATCAGGTGAACAAAAGTTATTTAAAACTTGCAAACTTTTTCAAATATTGATTACACATACCTCTGTGAACCTAAAAATAGGTGAAACACCTTGTATTGAGTTTATGTTTAATGGAAGATCTTTTAAATTCCTGATAAGTTTAGACAGATTATCAAATGACTGCAAGAAGGCTATATGCTGCTCCTCTCCTGTTCCATTTACAAACTGCTTATTCTTTGATTTGACTGGAACAGACAGTATCTGGTCTAGCTGATCTCCTATAAAGCTTATATGTGACAAACCAGCCCATCTGCAAAATAAACCATGATGTTTTGATACAAACTTATATGCATGCAAAAATGTAAATTTTTGTAGTATCCAATGCATGCAAATCAGAACTGGCTTGAAATCCTGGTCTGAACAAGAACAGAATTCCTGAGTCCCCCATCAAGCATAAAAATTTTTAAGTCTGCTTGCTAAATAGGAAGTAGAAAAGTGTCAGATCTGGAAATGCATCCCACCATACAAGACCCTACCTAAAGCTGCATACCAAATGTTGAAAGCTTAGGATTAATAGTAGATGAGAAATCTGTTGCAAATAAAAGTGTGACAGACGGATGCATACACGCTTAGAAGGACGGACACAGGCATTTCTATGTCCCCACTCCACGATGCGGCGAGGGACAAAAAAAAGGCTTGAGGTTCAGACCCCATCTTTTTTTCACAAACCAAGTTTTTGAGATTTCAATCTGCAAGGTTGGTAACTGTTCATGCAGCAAGAAATGTTTTAATAGTTAGCTTAACATGCACATCATTCTATCTTAATGACTTGGAATAATGAGCATGTTCATTTGAAATCGTTTTATGAAATAGTACCAAAATAATTTTTGTGTTGTTTTAAAGTACTGATTTTTTTATCTCTTCCTTCAATAACTTAAAATAACAATAAGGAAACAATTAATTAATGCAATCTTTTATGGTATACACCATATGGTACTATAGGATAAAACACTTTGCAAAACATCAGACTTCTTTGGCATGTAGTTGCTGAGACAAGAGTTGCTGAAGTATGTCTCGCCTGCTCGCACTATCAGAATACCTAGCTATTCAACTATTCATTTATTAATTCTCTCCTGTTGGCATAATAACAAAATGCAATAAAAGTTTACCTATTTTTCTGTGGACCAAAAAGTGATTCTAGATATCATAGTCATTGAGAAAGACAGAACACACAAAAAAAACTTTTTCCACTTTACTCCTACAATATTAATCAAAGTTTACAGCATGAAAAAAGACCTAAGTTCACAGAGTCATTGAAGCATGGAAAAGGGATCAAGGTCACACATCGTTGTGACAGTTGTTTAGACATTCACCCCAACTGTCTGTGTATCAAATATCAAATGACTAGCTAAAATACTTTTTAAGTAATTTATTTTCCACAAAAGTCTTACAAAGGAGTTTAACGCATTAAAACCAAGAATATGTCCAAAAGACATAATGCCTCATCTCGCAACATTTATTTTATCTGCAATCACTAAGGCATGAAGCATGGAAAAGGGATTAAGGTCACACATCGTTGTGACAGTTGTTTAGACATTCACCCCAACTGTCTGTGTATCAAATATCAAATGACTAGCTAAAATACTTTTTAAGTAATTTATTTTCCACAAAAGTCTTACAAAGGAGTTTAACGCATTAAAACCAAGAATATGTCCAAAAGACATAATGCCTCATCTCGCAACATTTATTTTATCTGCAATCACTAAGGCATCACTAGGTGCACCAACCATACCAATATGGTTGCTATGGCACTTGTCAGTAAGAAGGAATGGACTTTTAACCATTGTTGTGCTCACTGGGTTTGTGAACAAGATTTGTTATTTGAAAAGTCAATTGAATATGAAAACTAAATGAAAGTGAATATAATTTATTTTGACAGCTAAAACAATTGCCAAATATCAATATAAGTAATGATAAATATCAACAATTATTATGTAACAATGAATTAAAGTAATCCTAAGTGTTGCGACAAAGTCGGGACAATGTGTGCGATAATTTACCTTTCTCAAGCAGTAACCGTAATTCGAATTGAAATGGACTATAAATTCCGAGTATTTATAGAACAAATCACACTACGCATGAGCGCTTCAAAATAGTTCCGGAAATGAACGCTAAAACAAAGTTAGAAAGTGAAAATAGAATGTTTCATGACAGAATTACTTAGTTTCTGAACGCTAAACATTATTGATATGCACGAAACGTGTTGAATAGTAAGTTAAACCATTGCTAAGCTGAAATTAATTCGCAATACAAGATGGTATACAAAATGACGACAGAAAATGCCAAAAGTTGTCCCTACGTTTCCCGCGATCTTGTACTTTGACAGTAAACAAAATAAAATCAATCTCATTTTAGTAAGAACTGACAAATAAACATAACTGTGCACAACACTGCCCCTCGTCAAATAAAAACATTCTGTCCTCAGAATGGACTGATTCATACTTGCATGTATTATTTCTTATAAAATCTTTTGGAAGATAAATAAAAATGCTTTAACTTTTTAATAAATTAAAAGCCAAAGGACTACATGTATCCGATACATGTAAGAAAGTTTTTGAAATCCTACGTTTCAAACTACCAGCTTGTAGTTATATCATCACAAAATAGCATAACACATTATTATACAATTAAAAACAATATTCAAATACAATTATATTACAAATACATGTATAGTCAAAACAAAAAGTCACAATTGTCATTAAATCCACCCTTTTTCAAATGATTATAGCAGGATTATTGTCCAAATTAAAACAGTCTTCTTCTGGAATTTGGATTTTGTTTTGGGACATGGACTACACTCTTCATCTTCTTGATGGTGTCTTCTTGGTCTGATTCGACAGACTTCAATTTTGATTGTAATTTCGAAACCTCCTTTTCCAAATCCTTCTTCTTCTTTTCTAATCTTTCTATAAAATTACCAAAACGTAGGCATTCAAATTGGTGTGCTTTCTTCAGGTCCTCAATCTCTTTAATATGTTTTTCGTTGAGTTCTGTTACTTGTGATTCCAATTCCCTTATTCTTTCTTCCTTTGAGTCAGTTTCCATGATGACTTCTTCTATTACCTCTTCGACAATGACATCTTCTGTGATTGGTGGAATCTCCAGTAGGTCATCATCCCGGATTATATAAGGAGTTGTGCTGGTTATACATGTGTGGTTCTTTATATCATCTCCTTTCCTTACGTGTTTCCTCCATTTCCCTAATGAAACCGATTTATAGTTACAGTTATTACATCTAAAGGGTACTTGATCTGTTGGTGCATGTCTGATTATGAAATGGTAAATGGCATTGCATTTGGAACCTTTGAAAGGACATTTTGAACACTGATAAAGCATGGTGAACTGAAAAATATAATGGGCATACATATACAAACTGAAAAAATTGGTCAAAAAAGAACATTTTGCTTTATTATTATTATTTAGTTTATTCTAGAAACTCTTAGTAACCCAGTCCGGTACTGGACCAACATAGGGTTTTAGCCTATCATAATGGACAATTTCCACCCTAGACTTAAATTTGATTTGGAACGTAACAGCACTCAAAACTTTAATAATGAGGTGGGGCCCTGTCCATGGGGATTTAAATTTCTGTTGGATGGTTTTATCAAATTTGTAAACCAGATCCCCCTCTTTATATGTATGTCTTGTCAGTCGTGTGTCATAGTCTTTCTTTTGTCTCTCAGCAGTGGACTTCAGGTGTCTTCTAGCAGTATTGTAAACCTCCTCTAGTTTTTGTTTTAGGTTTTCTGCATATTCATCTAAGGAATGCCTATCTTCGTGTGATGGCAATGGGTGTAGCAACTGTAATGGTAAATTTATCTCTCGTCCTAGCATTAAGTAGTTAGGAGTGAATCCTGTTGCCGGGTGTGGAGTGCTACGATATGCTGCTAGCAACAGGTTGATGTTTTCATCCCAGTTGGTGCTATTGTTGTTGATGAAACTTTTAATCATGTCTGTTAGAGTTCGATTGAACCTTTCTATCATGCCATTGGAGGAAGGGTGGTATGGAGTGGTTCTGGTCTTTGTAATCTCTAAAAGTTGACATATGGAATTTAAAAGTTGACTTTGAAAATTGGTCCCTTGATCTGTGTGTATTTCCAGGGGTATGCCAAATCTGCAAATAAATTCCAGAACAAGTTTTTGTGCTACTATTTCTGTTTTCTGATTAGATATTGGGTACGCTTCCATCCATCTGGTAAAGTAGTCCCCTATGACTAACAGGTACTTGTTTTTCCTCTGTGTTGTAGGTAATGGCCCAATTACGTCAATTCCAACTCTGTCTAATGGATTACCAACAGTGTATTTCATCAACTGCGCTTTTGGTTTTCTGCCTGTTTTTAACTTGTTGCACACTGCACATTGTTGAATATGCAGTTGTATGTCATGACTCATTTTGTACCAACTGAAGTGTTTCTTCATCTTTTCTACTGTTTTTCTCTTTCCCGCATGACCAGAATATGGAGTATTGTGGGAGCTAATGATTAGTTCCTTCCTTAGGACTGCTGGTATCAGAAGTCTATGGTGTTCTTGGTCTGTCTTTGGTTCTCTCCAAACATAGTATATGACTCCATTGATTCTTTTAAGATTTTCCCAATTCAACCAATAGTTTCTTACTGCAGGACTGAATGATGCACATTCATCTCTGGAAGGTATCTTGTTACAGTCAAACCAGTCTTGAAGATGCTTAAAATCTGAATCTTCCTTCTGAAAAGTACTCATTTGGGAACTTGAATATTTTGCAAGCCATGGTTTCATAACTGCTTGTTCTTCTGTTTCCTCCTCTTTTACATTTCTAATCAATGGCTTCTCATGTTTGGTTAGGTTCTGGACATCATCTATGTTTTCCTTAAACTCGGACCATTGAGTATTCCATTCTTCACACTGTTTACAGTTTTGATCAGGTTCTTCACTGGAAAGATGTTGACAATTCTCTGTTTCTAAAGGTTGTCTTGACAAGGTATCTGCATTAACGTGTTTTACTCCAGGTCGATGCTGTATTTTGAATTGGTACTGACTCAGACTTTCAATCCAACGTGCTAGTTGACCTTGTGGATCTTTGAATTCGAACAGCCATCTAAGTGACCCATGATCTGTTCTCAGTATAAATTCACGTCCAAGAAGATAGTGACGGAACTGATGAATAAAGGTGACTGCTGCCAGGAGTTCACGTCTGGTAACGCTGTAGCGCTGTTGAATTCTGTCTAATTTCTTTGATGCATAGGCTATGACACGTTCTTTGTTATTCTGTATCTGTGAAAGGACTGCACCAACACCTACATTGGACGCATCTGTATCTATAATAAATGTCTCGTCTGGACATGGGTATCCAAGAACTGGAGCTGATGTTAATGCATGTTTCAGTTTTTCGAATGCATTTTCACAAGAGTTGGTCCAATTGAAGGAAACATCTTTTCTTGTCTGTTGGCTTAATGGAGATGCTATCTCACTGAACTTGCAAATGTACTGCCTGTAATAGTTGCACAGTCCTAAGAATTGTTGAATTTCTTTTGTATTTGTTGGAGTTTTCCATTTTTTGATTGATTCTATTATCTGTGGATTGGGTTTAATTCCATCTTTTCCTACCACATGGCCCAGGTACAAGATCTCCTCCTTTAGCAAACTACACTTTGATGGTTTCAGTTTTAATCCTGCTTTTATGATTCTCTGAAATACTTCTTCTAGTCTTAGTAAATGCTCCTCTATATCAGAGCTAAATATTATTATGTCGTCTAGGTAAATCAATAATATTTGCCATTGTAGACCTGTGAAGATAAGTTCCATGCATCGCTGGAAGGTACTGGGTGCATTACATAATCCAAATGGCATTTTACAGTACTCGTACAGTCCGTATTTGGTAATAAAAGCAGTCTTTTGTTGGTCTTTCTCATCTATCATGAGTTGCCAGTATCCGCTTTGCAAGTCAAGACAAGAAAATATTGATGCTGATGCAAGGCAATCAATACACATGTCAATGCGTGGTAGTGGATATGCATCCTTGATGGTCAGGTCATTCAGTTTACGGTAGTCTATACACCATCTCACTGACTGATCTTTCTTTCGTACAAGTACCACATTTGACGCCCATGCTGATTTAGATGGTTTAATGACTCCATTCTTCAATTGTTCCTCTAGGTGTTTAAATTCTTCTTTTTCAAATGCCATTGGTGTTCTGCGTAATGGTTGTCGAACTGGTGCAGCACCAGCTGTATCAATCTTGTGTTTCAGTATCGAGCAAGTTCCAACATCAGTCTTTGATGAAGCAAATGCATCTTTATTTCTCAATATGACTTCTGCTATTTTCCTTTTGGTCTCATTATCGCTTATATTTTTGCTACTTCTTTCATATAAATCTTGGAGGTGTTCTGGCAACAGTGGAATATCGGCCTTATTCTTTTGTTGACCATTCAGCTCCTTAATTCTCGTTTTGATTTCTGTTGTCCATTCACTTGGGATAGTGACCTTATTATCTATTCTTGTTTCACATGCTGCTCTCCTGATGTGGTGTGTTTTACAAGTTTTTTCACCATTTCTCTCAATCTGAGTTCCTTGGTTATGCATATCTCCCATGGAAGTAACTTCTGTGATATTCTGTACCGCATGTAATTCTCCAAGTAGATAGTTTCTTCTTAATCTAACTGGATGTTCTTCTAAATTTATTACTCTTACAGGGATATTTTTCCCAAAAGGGTCAATGAGTATCTTTGCTACCATCACTTTTCTATTATCTTCTACTACCGGTTGCAACATTGCATAGCGGGTGTCTATCTCTTCTGGTTTGGTTGTCCTGCCAGACACAATAATTTCGGAGTTTGCTGGAATAGTGACATTTTCAGTCAGTAGAACTTCGACTGGTTTATCGTCTGTTTCTCTGTCAACTTCACATTCAATCCATTCACCGTCTACCTGTATGCCTTTCCGGGAGTTTACGGTGATGTCCAATTGATCCACGATATCACATCCAAGTAACAAATTGTCACCTATTGGGGCTATATACATGCTCCATATAAACTTTTTCTGTCCTAACTGTACATCCATGCTTGCAACTCCATGAGTGGTCATGTTTCTTCCAGCTTCTGCAACAACAAGATTTTTGGGTGCTTTCCTAAGTGGTGGTCTGTTTTTCCGTGGAAGGTTAAAGTAAATACTGCTGTTAAGAACAGTTACCATGGCACCAGTATCAAGAACTGCATTCACCAACTTGTCCTGAATGTGCACAGGTACCTTGATTGTTGCTGATTTAACCCTATCAATGACAATTGAGTTCTCCTTCTCTTGTTCATGGTCACCTTGACACTCTTTGGAGTAAACCACAGGAATGTAATGATCGGCTCCTGTCATTACCATCCTGTCCTGGTCATCCTGCTCCATCTCTAATGGTGTCATCTTTTCTGGACATATCAAATCAACCACTGGACTAAACAGATTCTCCTCTGTCATTCCTGTCCTCTCCTGGTTCTCTCTTTTAATATTTCCAATATTGACTGGGTTAACCATAGCCGAAGGACCTTGATCCTTGAAACAGCTATTGACATCTTTAATGCCCATATTTACCGTGACTTCACCGTCATCAGTTTCCAAGGTTTTATCTTCATTTTCTGTTAGTAAGGCTGACACTTGGCCGATAGTCCCAGCCTCTACCAGTTTAAAGTTGGCTTGCTGCTCTGTGATTCTTGAGATTTTCTCATGCTCTGTAGCTGTGGACAGTCTCTCTTGTAATGTCCTTCTTTATTACAGTTGAAACAAACTGGTTTTCCGGTTGATTTCTGTCTGTTGAACTTTGTTTGGTTTGAATTGGATGAATTCAGAGCTGGTATGTCAAATCTACTTTCACCTTGCCCCTGGTTTGACAATTTCTTATCAATCATGTCTCCAACTGATTTTATGATGTCTCTGGTCATAGATTCTTTTATATCACGGCCAAACTGGTTAAGCCTTTCTTCTGTGACATATCGGTTTCCTATTCGCCTACAATCTACTTCTTCCATATTTTGATCCATTTGTTGATCAGTCTCTTCAAATTCAATGGCTCTGATTTGTGTTTTACTTCTCATTCCATTTTTACAGGTCTGATGCCAGGTTACCAAATTAATTGTTTCTTCCATAGTATTTGGTCGCTTTGTAAGTACATCATATACAATGCTTTGGTCTGGTAGTCCAGCTAACATATGCTCAATGCAGAGGTTGTTAAATAGTTGTCGTTCCATTCCTGGATATGCTTTTCTGACCATTGCCTCAATTCTTGCAGCATATTCATGTATTGATTCTCTGTATTGCTTCTTTACATTTAGTAGCTCTCTTCTATATGTTTCTGGGAAGTTTGTGTTTCCAAATCGTTTCTCCATCTCTGCGCTCAATAATCGAAATGATGTTCTGACTTCAGGTGCTAATTCAGTTGCGAAGTTTAAAGCCTCATCTTTTAATACCAAGAGTACTTCTTCTGCCTGTTGGTGTGGACTCCAATTGTTTCTTTCTGCTATGATTTGAAATTGGACCATAAATGTCTTCCAATCGCCTTTGCCATTATAAAATGGTAATCTGGATTTGTATGGCTCAGAGTTTACTGTTGAAAAGGTTCTTGATTGATTAACTGGTTGACTTAATCTGTCATAATCAGCTATTTGGTTAATTCTGTTTGGTCTGGTATTTGACATTTGGGGTTCTCTAGTCAGTACTCCAAATTCCTGTATCTCAGTTTCTCTATATTGGCTACCATTTCTCGTTTCATCACTGTTGTATGATCTGAAAGATTCTTGTCGTTCCAGTTCAGATATTCTTTGTTTCAGCCTCGCTATCTCCTCTATGTCTCTGTTGTTAGGTTGTGGTATCTGTCTTGGTCTAAACAGCTCTGTATCACTCATAGACATTCTTGACTGTTCTTGAATTGCTCTGTTTGCTCCCATGTCGTTTCTATAGGTACATGTGGGTCCAGTCTGAGAAGTCAAAGGTCTTGTATTCATATTTGAGAAATTCCCTACAGAATTTGCTGAAGTTGAAAGGACCCCCTTTTGACTACCTAATAAATTTTCATTTATCCTAGTGTTTGTGTTCCCATATAAATTACTTTGGGTGTACCCACTAGCCAATGTTGTTGTATTTGAACTTATTGAACTAGCCGAATAATTATAAGACCCTGTTGAAATGGTGACAAAAGGATTAGCAGATGAGAAAGAGGTAACAGTAACAGGGGTATTGTCATTTTCAATATTGATAGTTACGTCCCTTACATTATCCAATTGAGGTTGCATTGTGTTATGACTATCTCCTACAGAAACTCCTCTCCCTCCCGAAAAAATAGGGTTTGGTAATTGGCGATTTCTAAGATACATAATAGGAAAAGTCTGTACCAGGTATGGTTGCTAAGAGTTATCTGCCCTTAATTGTAAAGTTTATATTGTATTACACTCTGAATATCAATAATTCCTAGTGTTCAAATATTTCTTGTGTTTATTAAAAGACACTCTGAATATCTATTATTCCTAGTGATCAGATGTTTACTTAAAATACACTCTGAATATCTATTATTCCTAGTGCTCAGTTGTATATTGTTTTGAAATTTTCAGTATGTACCTAAGTACTTTTCTTAAATTGTTTGTCTGCACTCCAAATTTCAATAATTTATAGTGCTTTGAATAGTGATGATTTGTGCACTCTAAATTTCAATAATTTCTAGTGCCAAAATATGGTGGAAAATGTTTGGTATGCACTCTAAATTTCAATAATTTCTAGTGCAAAAATATGGGGGAAAATGTTTGGTATGCACTCTAAATTTCAATAATTTCTAGTGCAAAATATGAACAAATATAATATTCTGGTGTGCACTCTAAATTTCTATAATTTCTAGTGCAAAAATATGGTGGAAAATGTTTGGTATGCACTCTAAATTTCAATAATTTCTAGTGCAAAAATATGGGGGAAAATGTTTGGTATGCACTTTAAATTTCAATAATTTCTAGTGCAAAATATGAACAAATATAATATTCTGGTTTGCACTCTAAATTTCTATAATTTCTAGTGCAAAAATATGGTGGAAAATGTTTGGTATGCACTCTAAATTTCAATAATTTCTAGTGCAAAAATATGGGAGAAAATGTTTGGTATGCACTCTAAATTTCAATAATTTCTAGTGCAAAATATGAGGGAAAAAATACAATGATATGCAAAATTTGTGAAAAAATGTATTTAAAATATTAAATTATTATTTTAAGTAATTTCTCTTTTAACCGCTGCCACCAATTGTTGTGCTCACTGGGTTTGTGAACAAGATTTGTTATTTGAAAAGTCAATTGAATATGAAAACTAAATGAAAGTGAATATAATTTATTTTGACAGCTAAAACAATTGCCAAATATCAATATAAGTAATGATAAATATCAACAATTATTATGTAACAATGAATTAAAGTAATCCTAAGTGTTGCGACAAAGTCGGGACAATGTGTGCGATAATTTACCTTTCTCAAGCAGTAACCGTAATTCGAATTGAAATGGACTATAAATTCCGAGTATTTATAGAACAAATCACACTACGCATGAGCGCTTCAAAATAGTTCCGGAAATGAACGCTAAAACAAAGTTAGAAAGTGAAAATAGAATGTTTCATGACAGAATTACTTAGTTTCTGAACGCTAAACATTATTGATATGCACGAAACGTGTTGAATAGTAAGTTAAACCATTGCTAAGCTGAAATTAATTCGCAATACAAGATGGTATACAAAATGACGACAGAAAATGCCAAAAGTTGTCCCTACGTTTCCCGCGATCTTGTACTTTGACAGTAAACAAAATAAAATCAATCTCATTTTAGTAAGAACTGACAAATAAACATAACTGTGCACAACAACCATTCTTCTATAAGTGGTCATTCATGCAGAAAATATAGGTCACAGTCAGCATCCGAAGTATGCATTTTGCATAGCATCACTAGGTGCACCTACCATACCAAAATAGTTGATGTGGCACATGTCAGTAAGTGGGAATGGACTTTAACCATCATTCTGTAAGAGTTCATCCATGCGAAAAATATAGGTCACATCCAGCATCTGAAGTATGCATTGTGCTAAGCATCATTAGGTGCACCTACCATCCTAATATGGTTGCTATGGCACTCGTCAGTAAGTGGGAATGGACTTTAACCATTATTCTGTAAGAGTTCATCCATGCAGAAAATGTAGGTCACAGTCAGCATCCGAAGCATGCATTCTCTATCGTAGCCCTACGGCATTCTCGGAACGGAATTTATCCTGGCTTACTCAGAGAATGCCTATCATCCATCACATCCGTTGGATGCTTGGATGATATTACATTATGCTTATATAATTAGCATCACTGGGTGCACCTACCATACCAATATGGTTAATTTGGCACATGTTAGTAAGAAGGAATGGATTACAACCATTCTTCTATAGGTGGTCATTCATGCAAAAATTATAGGTCACAGCCAGCATTCGAAGCATGCATTGTGCTAGGCATCACTAGGTGCACCTACCATACCAATATTGTTGATGTGGCACTTGTCAGTAAGTGGGAATAGACTTTAACCATTCTTCTGTAAGTGGTCATTCATGCAGAAAATATAGGTCACATCCAGCATCCCAAGCATGCATTGTGCTAACCGTCAATAGGTGCACCTACCATACCAATATGATTGATGTGGCATTTGTCAGTAAGTGGGAATTTTGAAATATGGGGATTTGGGACGGACAAACGGACGTAAGGACGACCTGACGGACAAAGGCCCCGAACACTATATGCCCCTCTACTTTCGTAGATGGGGCATAAAAACCTAAGTTTATACAGTCACTCAAGTGTTAAATTTGGGTCAAGGTCACATGGCATGTTGACAGTTTAGTAGACCATTAATCCAACTGTCTGTATTCCAAATATCAAATGCCTAGCTATTATACTTTTCAAGAAATTCATATTCCACACAAGTCTTCAAAAGGAGTTTATTGCCTGAAAAAGCATAACTCCAGATAAGCTGCGTATTTGCTTTATTACATAATTAAATCTTAATAAAACCCAATCAATTTCATATCCCTGCTTTGCAAAATGCAAAAGGTAAGAAATAAAAGGCATTCCATTATTAGAAGCATGCTTTATTCCCCCTTTGAGTGTATAAATTTGTTCAGTCATTGCATCAATTCATTCATAGCGAGCACAGCTCGCAGGCAGGCACAAAGTGCCCGCTCGAGCGGAGAGCTCTACGGTATTTGTTCCCGCGAGCAATTTGCCTAATGCTGATATTGATTTTTCATGGTCCCGAAAGGCTCTCAAATTTTATAGGAACAGAGTGAATTTGAAAATAATTACCCATTTTGCTAGTCGCATTCCAAAAATTATCTATGTAATAATGTATAAAGAGAAAAATATTCTGATGACGATGAGTTGCTACATTTTTTTGTAGTAACCAAATTTAATCGATTTTTTCTTGCTTTTCTATTTAACGTTCAATCGCCCCAAGCATCTCCCATATTGAACGTTCTAGAAAATGAACCAAAACAAAAATAACTACGATGATTTCAAATCTTATTTGACTGCATCGATTCGAAATAAAATCTTTTTTATACATTTATTTTACAGAATTATGCTGTGCTCGCATTTAGGTAATGCCTATTTCATATTATAAATACACTAAATGATTCCCATTATGTAACAACATTGTATCTTTTCTGCAAATGGTGTAGGCTGGTACCCCGCTGTTATCTGAAGATAAGCAGTAGGGAACCGAGGCCAGCTTACATACAGTGCTTCCTTTAACTGAGATTTGTTTTTTTGTTCCCAGGTAATTTCTCTACTTAAGTAATAATGTTTCAGAAATCCAATAAAATCTGAAGCAATCTGATAATTTTCTATCAAACCAAACATACAATGTACACCTTTATTGAGAAATAAAAACAATGTTGATGGATTTTCAAATGCTCCATCACATATTTTTTTTGTTTACAATTGATGGAGGAAGCAGAAGTTAAATAGTCTTGAAACAAACACGGACCGAGATGGAACTAAATTTCCGGATTTTACAAGCAATTTCAATACTAGAGGCTCCCAGGAGCCTGAATCGCTCACCTGGTCCTTAAGGCATAAAGGTCTCTTCTTTAATGGGTCAAGTCCCAACTTAGACACAACAGAGACTTTCCTGAGGCTAAGTGAGCTGAGCAAACCCCACCTTTTCTCTATCTGCAATAGTTTTCATTCAATAGGGCAAAAAACATGAAAAAACGCAAAGAACCAAAGTGGGTTAACCTCAAACGACTAAGAGCCAACCATATCATCAGAAACAAATTAGCAGCAAACCATATCACCAGAAACAAAATAGCAGCAAACCATATCATCAGAAACAATATAGCAGCAAACCATGTCATCAGAAACAAAATAGCAGCAAACCATATCACCATTATCATCAGACACATAATAGCAGAAAAGTATCATTCTTGTAAATAATAAAGCATATCATAATCATTACTCCTATAAGGGCTTATCTGACAACTTTATCCCTATTGAGACTTTTGTAAAGCTTAATGAGCTGAACATTTAAGCAAGCAACACCTTATCTCTATCTGCAATACTTTTCATTCTATAGGGCAAAAACATGAAAAAACGCTATTTTTGACCTTAAAACAGTCTGCACCAAAAAAAATTTCAACAACTAGTCCGACAACAATTTTTAAAAGTTTTTCCTTAAATATCTTTATAAAATCTTGGCTATTTTTCACTAGTCCGAACAGACTAGTAGCTAATGGTGCAGGCTGTTAAAAGGGCCATAACCCCTATTAGGAGTCATCTGACAGCTTCGACCCAATGGAGACTTTTGTAGAGCTTAATGAGCTAAACATTTAAGCAAGCAACACCTTTTCTCTATCTGCAATAGTTTTTATTCTTTAGGGCAAAAACATGATACGACCACAACATGTTGAACCCTGTACGTTTTAGGCCCAATATGGATAGTCTATTGCTCTGGACACATGCAGCCCATGGTGGACTGACAAAGGTTTTAGACACATGCTTCTCTGATGGACTTTCGACCCAGGGGGTAAAAATATAAATTTTCAAAATGTATTCTACTCTTGAAAAGAATAATGTTTGGGGAAAAAATTAAAAATCGAACCAGAAATTTTTTTAAATTATGATTACAGCCCCTTAGGTAATGAGCGAAAAAAAGGTGGGGGTCGCAAAAATTTATTCTTAAATTTAGAATCGCTACTTGGCAAGGATGAACTTGTAAAAAAAAATCTTTTAATCGGACCAGAAATAAAAAAGTTACGATTTTCCTAATAACATAACAGTAAACAAGAGGCTCCCAGGAGCCTGAATCGCTCACCTGGTCTTGATGTCAACCCTATGAAGACTTTTGTATAGCTAAATGAGCTGAGTGTTTAAGCAGGAAAAAGCTTTTCTCTATCTGCAATAGTTTTCATTCTATAGGCCAAAAACACTATTTTTCACCTTTGAAGGGGTCATCTGACAACTTCGACCCTATGAACACATTTGTAGAGCTAAATAAGCTGAACATTCAAGCAAGCAACAGCTTTTCTCCATCTGCAATAGTTTTAATTCTATAGGCCAAAAACACTATTTTTTGCCTTTCAGGGGCTGTAACCCCTATATGGAGTCATCTGACAACTTCGAACCCTATTTAGACTTTTGTAGAACTCAATGAGTTGAACATTTAAGCAATCAACAGCTTTTCTCTATCTGCAATAGTTTTCATTTTATAGGACAAAAACACTATTTTTTGCCTTTAAGGGGTTGTAATCCCTATAAGGGGTCATCTGACAACTTCGACCCTATGAAGACTTTTGTAGTGCTTAATGAGCTGAACATTTAAGCAAGCAACAGCTTTTCTCTATCTGCAATAGTTTTCATTCTACAGGCCAAAAACACTATTTTATGCCTTTAAGGGGCTGTGACCCCTATAAGGGGTCATCTGAAAACTACGACCCTATGGACACTTTTGTAGAGCTAAATGAGCTGAACATTTAAGCAAGCAACAACTTTTCTCTATCTGTAATAATTTTCATTTTAGAAGCCAACAAGAGGCTCCCAGGAGCCTGAATCGCTCACCTGAACTACACAGACACATATATTTTGTAGATATTATTGTGCATAACCATATGCGATTTAAATTTCTGAAATATCTTGGTTAGTTTTCAAGATATTGGGCTTGATAAGGGCAATAACTCCCACATCAGCAGTCAGATCTTTTCCAAAATTTCAGCACAGGTAGATCTTAATATGCTGATCTTTTTTGATTCTTGCACAATTTTGATATCTGAAACCATTTTTGAGTTATTAGCAAAAAAATGCAATTTACCCCTATGCTCTATTTTTAGCCATGGCGGCCATGTTTTTTCACCAATCAAAAATCTGAACAATAGAGTTGTAGCATATAAGCTATTAAACAAGTGTGCCAAGTTAAAATGCAGTTGGTCTTACGGTGTCAGACAAGTTATTCGTTGAAATTCAGGGAAAAAGTAATGAAAAATGGTAAATTTTGTTGTTTTAAGGACAATAACTCCTAAAAGAAACGATCCTACAGCTTTGATCTAATACATGAAATGTAGATCTTGATGTGCTTAATCATATGCAATTCAAATTCTTGAAATATCTTGTATAGTTTTCAAGATATATGGCTAAACAAGTGAAAAATTTTGAAAAAATCCAGAAACTAGAGGCTCCCAGGAGCCTGAATCGCTCACCTTGTATTCGATGATACTTATAAGCTGGATATTTTAACAAAGGACTGCTACCCCTCTGGTGAATTATCAATTTTATTGTTCTAAGGGAAACAACTCCTATCAAGAAAGGTCTTACAACTTTGACCCCATTACATAATTTTTAAATCTTTGTGTGCTTAACCATATGTAATTAAAAATTTTCAAATATCTTGTATTGTTTCCAAGATATTAGTCTGAAAAAAGCAAAATTTGAAGAAGAAAAAAAACAGAAAAAGGGCAATAACTCCTATAACCATTGTCAGATCTTCTTCAAAACTTCTGAGCAGGTAGATCTTTACGTGCTGACCATTATTACCCAAATAGAATTTTAATATCTGTTCCCATATTTGAGTAATTTGCAAAAAAATGAAATTTACCCATATGTTCTATTTTTAGCCATGGCAGCCATTTTTTTTGTCGAATCAAAATTTTGAACGATGATTTTGTAGACCACATACTACAGAACAACCCTACTAAGTTTCATTTCATTTGACTGAGCAGTTTCAGAGAAGAAGATTTTTGAAAAGTTGAACAAAAAACTGTGAAAATGATCAATTTTTACAATCCAAGGGGTATAACTCCTAAAGGAATGATCCTACAACTTTGACTCTGATACAACTTTTGTAGATCTTGATGTGCTTAGTCATATGCAATTTAAATTTTTGAAATATCTTGTATGGTTTTCAAGATATAGGGCTAAATAAGAAAAAATTTTGAAAAAAATCCAGAAAAAGGGCAATAACTCCTACATCTGTTGTTGGATCTACTTGAAAATTTCTGGGCAGGTAGATCTTGAGGTGCTGATCACTTTAACTCTATGCCAGAATTTTGATATCTGTTACCGTTTTTGAGTAATTTGCAAAAAACTGCAATTTACCCCTATGTTCTATTTTTAGCCATGGCGGCCATGTTTTTTGTCGAATCAAAATTTCGAACGTTAATTTTGTAGAGGACATACTAATGAACAATCCTACCAAGTTTTATTACATTTGGCCAAGCGGTTTCAGAGAAGAAGATTTTTGAAAAGTTGAACGACGGACGACAGACGACGGACGACGGACGACGGACGCCAAGTGATTGCAAAAGCTCACATTGCCTTCGGCAAGGTGAGCTAAAAACATGAAAAAATGCTACTTTTCACCTTTAAGGGGCAGTAACTCCTATAAGGGGTCATCTGACAACTTCGACCCAATGGAGACTTATGTAGAGCTTTTGATGCTGAAGCAGTAGCATGGCATCAGATTTCATCTATCTCTTATACTTTTTGATTTACAAGCCAAAAACAGTAGTCTGACCCCCCTGGTCTATTTTTAGTAACAGCAGCCATGTTTTTTGACGGATCAAAAATCGAAACACAAGTTTGGTGCAGGACACCCTAAGGATCATTTATACCAAGTTTCATTAAATTCTGTTCAGTAGTTTCAAAGGAGAAGATTTTTGAAAAATTGTTAACAGACGACGACGACGACGACGACGACGGACACCAAGTGATGGTAAAAGCTCACATGGACCTTTGGTCCAGGTGAGCTAAAAAAGGGGGACACAAAAAATATATCTGCTACTTGACAAGAATAAACTTGCAAAAAAAATGTCAAAATCAGACAAGAATTAAAAAAGATTTGATTTCGGCCCCTTTTGGTCCCTTATTACGTAACAGGTAAAAAAGGGGTGGGGTCGCAAAAATAAATTCTCAAATTTGGATTTGCTACATGACAAAAGTAAACTTGCAAAAAAAAATTTCAAAACCAAACCAGAAATAAAAAAGTTTTGATTACAGCCCCTTTTGGCCCCTAATTACAAAACAAGTGAAAAAAGGGATGGTCGCAAAAATTGATTCTTAATTTTGTATCCGCTATTTGACAAGAATGTAAAAAAAAATTCAAAATCGGACCATAAATAAAAAAGTTTTTATTTTGGCCCCTTTTGGCCCCTAATTACACAACGGGGGAAGGGGGCACAAAAATTCTTCAGGTTCATTCTTTTATTGTAAGAAACATTCTTGACAAATTTCACATCAGTAGGCCAACTAGGACCAAAGTTATGGTGGAAACAAGTAAAATATTTGAATTTTTTGCCCCTTTAGGGCCCCTAATTTCGAAACAAAAAAAGGGGGGACCCCCAAAATCAATCCCATTCATCCTTGTATGGTAAGGAACATCACTGTCAAATTTCATAGCAATCGGATAACTAGAACTAAAATTATTGTGGAAACAAACAAAAAAGTAGTATTTTTGGCCCTTTTTTGGCCCCTAATTTCTAAACGAAAAATGGGGGGACCCCCAAAATCAATCCCATTCATCCTTTTATGAAAAGGAACATCATTGTTAAGTTTAATAGCAATCTGATAACTGAAACTAAAGTTATTGTGGAAACACTAAAAAGTTAAAAGACAACGACGACGACGACAACGACAACGACGCCAACGACGCCGACGACAACATCATACCATAATACGTCTGCAAATTTTTTGCGGTCGTATAAAAACATGAAAAAACGCTATTTTTGACCTCAAAAAGGGCCATAACCCCTAATAGGGGTCATCTGACAACTTCGACCCAATGGAGACTTTTGTAGAGCTTTTGATTTAAGAGCCTAAGATCCTTCAGATTTTTTCTATCTGTTCTAGTTTTCAAGTTATAAGTCTTTGAATGTGATTTTACCCTATGTTCTATTTTTAGTAACAGCAGCCATGTTTGTTATCATATCATAAAGCCGAACACAATTTTTAAACATCATGCCCTGATTATTACTTGGACCAAGTTTTGAAAAATTCCATTCAGTGGTTTCAGAGAAGAAGATTTTTGAAAAAGTAACGGACGGACGACGGACGACAGACGACGGACAACGGACGGATGACAGACGGATGGCGATGACAATAGCTCACATGACCCTTCGGGTCAGGTGAGCTAAAAAAATAAAAGGGTTTTCTTGAATTTCTATTGGGCTGACATTTCAGTATGTCAGCTCTGTTTCCTCTTATGACTCTCATAGAAAGCCTAAAGTCTTGTTATAGAAATAAGAGGGTTCCCTTGAACCTTGCAATTAAAATAGAATATTTGTACTTGTAATAATTGACTGTTGAAGGGCTCAGCATGCTTTAAAAGTGTATAAATGAATCAAAAAGAACTATTTTTGGCAATCAATAATGGTCATTGTCATTGGTCATTTTGTTATTAATTTTAAAATCAGCTGTATTCTGTTTCATTTGCTTAAATCCTCTTCAATAAGATATATAGGTTTTCATGTTTTCTCATGCAATCTAAGAGAGACTCTGATTAATCTTTAGTGTAACTGAAAATGTTTGTGGGCATTCACTGTTGCAAATTAATTCTAATGTTATTAGTTCAGCTATTCTTACAAAGGAAACTTGGTTGAAAATAATCATCTATTTTTAATTTTTCATACTTTGTGGCTAAAATGTGATAATTTTTTTAAGTGCACATATAAAAATGCTGGCTGAACTGATCAGAGTGTTGTCTTTATAATAACATGACCATAAGGTTTCCATTGTTAAAGGTATACTATTTTTATTGCTTTATTTATTATGTATCACCTGGTCCTTAATTAATAAGATCTATTCTATCTGCAAAACAACATAGTGTTGACAACATAAAATATAAAACCATGATAATCATAGTGATTTTTTTTTCAACATAAAATATAAAACCATGATAATCATAGTGATTTTTTTTTCAATATAAAATATAAAACCATGATAATCATAGTGATTTTTTTTTTAACATAAAAAACCCAATTCAATACATTTTAGGTGGGTGAAAAACCCAATTAAATAACTTTTGAGTGGTCAAAAAATTTAAAAAGTGACATGAAAAGAGTTACCAGCCAATACCAGGTGGGTAAAAAACCCAATTAAGAAAATCTTATCTGGAGCTCTGAGAAATAACTAAGTTAAAAGAGTCACTGGAGCGTAAAAATGGGGTCAAGGTCACAAGGCATGGTGACAGTTACATAGACAATAACCTTAATTGTCTGTATTACCAATATCAGATGCCTAGCTATTATACTTTTCAGCAATTCATTGTCCTTTAAAAGTCTTACAAAAAAGTTTTTGGTCTGAAAAAAGGAAAATTGATACCCCACAAATAATGATGAAACCACAGTTCATAATTTGCAAGTCAGCTACTGTATGTGTAAAACCCTTAGTATTCAGTAAACACAAAGTATATGACCTAGAAATATAAAATCGGATGGCAAGTGATGATTAGCCATCAGGTGATCTTAACAAGATACTCCCAGGAGCCTGAATCGCTCACCTGAATTATGTGCCTGAAGTAAAGGCTAATAAGGGGGTCATTTGACTATATGGTTTAACTTAATGTAGTATGATTGTGTAGAGAAATATTTTAGCAGTTGAAACTTTTTAGTTTTGTTCATCTTTCAAAATAATAAGAGGAATAAGCCCTAAAATGAACAGTATTACAATGTTGACCTTATTACATGTTGATGTGCTTAACAATATTTACATTTCTTAAATATCTCATATAGATTTTAAGATATTGAGCTTGATACATTTTTGTAAGATCAAATTCATAACAAGAGTTAACACTAAAGTATGTCTCGCCTGCCGGCACTATCAGAAACAATTATTCTTTCTTACTTCCACAATATTTTGAATTTACATGGATTTTCAGTTTCTGAGATCAAAAGATATTTATAGAACTTAAACATTGCTAATAAATGCAATAAAAATAATCAAAGTCACTCAACCAGAAAATCAAGGTCAAGGTCTAAAGATGGGGATGCAACTGTGCTAAGCTACTACTGGGACATATGCATACCAAGTTTCATCAACCTAGGACCTATAGTTCTTGAGATATGGAGGTGCTCGCAAAACTTTTCCATTGCTATTATATGTATTGAAAATTGTCAATGTCACTCAACCAGAAAATCAAGGTCAAGGTCAAAAGATGGTGATGCAACTGTGCTAAGCTACTACTGGGACATATGTATACCAAGTTTCATCAACCTAGGACCTATAGTTCTTGAGATATGGAGGTGCTCGCAAAACTTTTCCATTGCTATTATTACTCTATTTTATTCACAAGGTTGGGCGGAGCTTAAATTTCTCAGTCTTTTAGGTAAGAATTAAACGAAGAACCCCGACATAATTGACCCGTGACCAACCCGGTCAATAAGATAGAGTAATATATGTATTGAAAATTGTCAAAGTCCACTCAACCCAAAAATCAAGGTCAAGGTCAAAAGATGGGGATGCAACTGTGCTAAGCTACTACTGGGACATATGCATACCAAGTTTCATCAACCTAGGACCTATAGTTCTTGAGATATGGAGGTGCTCGCAAAACTTTTCCATTGCTATTATATGTAATGAAAATTGTCAAAGTCACTCAACCAGAAAATCAAGGTCAAGGTCAAAAGATGGGGATGCAACTGTGCTAAGCTACTACTGTGGCATATGCATACCAAGTTTCTACAACCCAGGAACTATAGTTCTTGAGATATGGAGGTGCTCATAAAACTTTTCAAAAAAAGTTAACGCAGGTAAAGTAACACCTATGTCCTGCTCTGCTTCACAGGCGAGACAAAAATTAAGATGAAAGGGCAATTACTATTTCATGGGTTGTTGGATCTTCTTGAAAATTTCTCATATATCTTCTTTAAAATTTCTCATATATCTTATAAAAATTTAACGAAGGTGCAAAATTTGTAAAAAATCCACAAAAAGGGCAATTACTCCTACATGGGTTGTTGGATTTTCGTCAAAATTTCAGGGTAGGTAGATCTTGAGGTGCTGATCACTTTTATCCCTTGACAGAATTTTGATATCTGTAGCCGTTTAAGAGTTATTTGCAAAAAAACTGCAATTTACCCCTATGTTCTATTTTAGCCATGGTTGCCATGTTTTATGACCAATCAAAAATACCCACTTCAGTTCTGTGGGGGATACCTTAAAGTACCACCAGACCAAATATGGTTTGAATGGGTGCAATGGTTTCAGAGGAGAAGAAGTTTGAAGAAAAGTTAAAGACGACGGACAACGACAAGGGACGCCAAGTGATGGCAATAGCTCACATGAACCTTTGGTCTAGGTGAGCTAAATAATGAAAGAACCTTAGTGAGCAGGCTACCATACCCACACATTCAACTATTTGACTATAAAAAAATCTGTCAAAGACAAAAATGGCCAGATTTCGTTAAATGAAAGGTCTGAAATCTAATCCCACATCATGAGACCCCAACCTGATACTGTATACCAAATATCACGTGGCTGTGATAAGTAGTTGCTGAGAAAACTTTTACGAAAGTTTTTTTTTCCCCGCCAGTCAAATATTCACCATTTTAAAACCCAGATGTTTCACTCTGTGAGCTTGTAAATTTTTGTGAATAAAAAAATTTGTGATACATATTCTATACTTCTTGCATACCAAGTCTCATTAAATTCTGTTCAGTAGTTTCAGAGGAGTTAGGTCCACAACAGGATTTTCGGCAAAATTCAAAGTCCAAAGGACCATAACTCCCACAAAAATTTGTGGATCAAAAATTGTTTGTTATATGCACAACTACATGGGGTGTACTTCTTGAATACCTTGTTTCATTGAATTCTGTTAAGTAGATTCAAGGGAGTTGCGTCCACAAGATGATGAATCACATTTTTTGGCAAACGGCCAACTACATTGCGTGGGGTATAAATTGGAATATATTTTGGGTGTGTTCACTTTTCTCCAACATTTGATAATTAACTATAACAAAATTCAATAAAGGGTGGGGATTAGGGGACAAACAAAAGGATTACAAAGTTATTTATTACTGGTTGAAAATAAATAAATCCTTGTATTTTTATCTATTCTATTATAGCCTGACCACATATGTGGATCATACATATAGTTTTACCCTTGTTTGTCCGTACATCTGTACGTTCGTATGTACGTCTGTAACACTATGGTTTAGTTTTTGGTTAAGGTCCATTACTCAGATGCTAAATGTTGGGGGTCATTGATAATTCACCACTACATGGGTCTTGGGTAGGGCTACACCACTCACTAGAAATTAAGTCATTGTTACCTATATTTTATGCATGAACAACTTTGGTTAAGGTCCAAAACTTGGATACTGAGTGTTTGGGGTCAATGATATTTCAACACTAGATGTGTCTTGGTTGACATATGACACCACCCATAGAAATTATGTAAGTGTGACCTATATGTTAGGCATGGATGACTTTGGTTTAGTTCTTGGTAAAGGTCCAAAACTTGGATACAAGATGTTTGGCGTCAATGGTATTTCTACACTAGATGTGTCTTGGGTAACTTGACACCATCTATAAAAATGAAGTCACTGCTACTTAAGTCAAGACTACTGTGGTTTCATTACTATTCGTGGGGTATCAATTTTTGTGGTTTTCGTGGGTGGCCTTGAACCACTTAATTTGATACCACACGAAAAGGAAATTAAACCTTGATCTCTTTGCTGCAGACATTAAAGCCACGAATTTAAGAATCCACAAACTGATCTTTTTCTTCAATCATGAAAATTGGTACACACGAAAAATAAATGAATCAGCAGTATTTGTAGAAATCATTAAACATAGGCAATCTATCGATAACGAAGCTCACCTCGTTATGCATTATTGTCACAAAGCAGGAATTGACTTAAACTTTTCAAAATTTTAAGTGCTCATCCATACCGAAAAAGAAGGTTACAGCCAGGATCTGCACCATAGATTTTGCTAAAAATCCCTAGATGCACCATACAATTTTGGTTGATATGGTATTTGTCTGTGAATGAATGGACTTTAACCATTCTTTTGTAAGCGGTCATTCATGCGGAAAATGTAGGTCATAGCCAGCATCCAAAGCGTGCATTGTCCTTATTAACACTAGGTGCATTTAACCATATCAATTTGGTTGATGTTGCACTTGTCAGTACGCAGGAATCGACTTAGACCATTCTTCTGTAAGTGTATGGTCATTCATGCTTAAAATATAGGTCACAGCCAGCATCAGAACCATTCATTGTGCTTAGCATCACAAGATGTACCTACCATGGCCATATACCCTTATGATTGATGTGGCACTTGTCAGTCAGTGGGAATGGACTTAAACCATTCTTCTGAAAGTGGTCATTCATGCAGAAAATAAAGGTCACAGCCAGCATCTGAGGCATTCATTGTGCTTAGCATCACTAGGTGCACTTACCATACCAATATAATTGATGTGGCATTTGTCAGTAAGCGTGTATATATGGATCGTTACCATTCTTCTGTAAGTGGTCATTCATGTGGAAGATATAGGTCACAGCCAGAATCTGAAGCATGCGTTGTGCTTAGCATCACTAGGTCCACCTACCATACCAATATGATTGATGTGGCACTTTCAGTCAGTGTGTATGGACTCTACCATTCTTCTGTAAGTGGTCATTCATGTGGAAAATATAGGTCACAGCCAGCATCTGAAGCATGCATTTTGCTTTGCATCACTAGTGCACCTACCATACCAATATGATTGATGTGGCACTTGTCAGTAATCATGTATGGATTTTAACCATTCTTCTGTAAGTGGTCATTCATGTGGAAAATATAGGTCAGGGCCACCATCTGAAGCATGCATTGAGCTAAGCATCACTAAATGCACCTATCCTACCAATAGGATTGTTGTAGCACTTGTCAGTAAGTAGGAATGGACTTAAAACATTCTTCTGAAAGTGGTCATTCATGCGGAAAATATAGGTCACAGCCAGCATGCGAAGCATGCATTGTGCTAAGCATCACAAGGTGCACCTACCATACCAATATGAATGATGTGTCAATTGTCAGTAACATGTATGGATCTTAACCATTCTTCTGTAAGTGGGTGCGGATGCAGACGCCAACGCACCTGTAAATCGACATTCATTCTAAGCATGCACATCACATCCAGCCTCCGAAACATGCATATAGCCTAGTATCAATAGCTGCATCTACCATACCATTATGGATGATGAAGCACTAGTTAGTAACTGGAAATAGCCCTTTACCAATCTGACGCTGACACCGACGCTGAGAGTATCACATAAGCCCCCCTCACTTCTTGAGGTGAGCAAAAAAGCCTCAAGATACAAATATTATCTTGATAAAGGTGATTATCTGTAGCACTTCATAATGTATAATACCTTTTTAGCACCTCCCTAACAACAAGACAACATATCATCCTTTTTTTGTTGATTGCCTTTTCATTAGTCCATGGAACAGCTTCCACAATGCTACTGTCTTTAAACCTCCTCAGTTCAGACTTCTGTCCCCAGAATGCTCTAAATTCTTTAGCCTAAAAGAACAAACTATTGTTTACTAAATAATGATACAAGAACATGGCATATTATTGAGTGATATTTTCATGTTTCTATTATCATTTATTTCAAGATTTTTATTAGCTTAATAAGTAAATAAGGTCATGAAGGTATATTGACATTTGAATTAATTCCATAATCATCTCTTAATCTACATTTAAAAACAGCCATGTACAATGTATAATTATATACATATTTTTTCAAGTGAAAAAATAAGTAATTTTGACTCTTTCCTACCATTTCCATTAATTTTGTAACATTGTGGTTACGTTTCCTGTAAAATGACCTTAATGTAGTTTCCTTAGTGACAAATGTTTGGGCTCCACTACTTGTAGATAGATTCGTTATACAAACACAACATAATAGAGATAGATTCGTTATACAAACACAACATAATAGTACTACTTCTTTATTTTATTTTGACATATAAATATTTGATGCCATAAAGAAAATGAAAGAATAGTAACCGGCTAATCATAACAAAGCATATTTGAACATTGAGAGCAAGTTGAAATCCATGAAAGTTGGACACACAAGAGTGAAGTGAAAAGATTTCTTTGGAGCCAAGGGTTTGATATTGAAGGAAGAAGAAAGTGCTGAACTTATACACAGTCACTTAAGCTTGACAAGATTGCTACACATAGCCAATGTCCACCGCCACCGCATTAAAGTTGAAATTCAAATAATTGAAATTGCATTGTGATATGATCAACTACATATCATGACAAACCATCCTACAAAATCTCATCAAAATTTGTGATTACAAAGTGTTCCTATGACCCTTAAAATGAACAAAGTCGATAAAGTCCAAAATCTCCTATAAAATTTGACAAATCAAAATGGTGGTGCAATATGATACAAAATTTCATCAAAATCCATTGAACGGTCTCAGAGGAGTTGCGCTCACAAAAGTGTGAAGGACGGAAGCACAGATGGAGGTCCCTCTGTCATGTTGCAGTGGGGGACAAAAATGGGGTTAGGGTCACATAGCATGATGACAGTTGCATAGACCTAGACTTGAATTGTCTGTATACCAAATATCAGATGCCTAGCTATTACACTTTTCAAGTAATTCATTTACCACATAAGTCATACTGTTGCCGGGGCCATAAAGTAATAACTATGTCTCACCTTCTGCGATTTTTCATTGAAGGTGAGACAATAAAAATCTTTGAAATTTTCAATACTTGCTTAATCATATTTCTTGTTGTTGTTCAAAAAACAAGTAAATCTGTGAGCTAATGCTCACTAGTGATACCCCTGCTCCCCAAACTAAGCCACGCTTGGTAAACAGGAAGTGGTTGACCTAGGAGCATAAAATTGCTATACACCATATGGGACTATAGGATAAAGCTGTATACAAAATATCAGACTCCTATCTCATGTAGTTGCTTGGTAAACTGTGACGGAAATTCTGCATTTATGTCCATTATGTGTAAAAACCTAAGTATTCGGTAAACAGGAAGTAGACTACCTAGGAGCATAAAATCGGTATACACCATATAGTACAAAAGGATAAAGCTGTATACAAAATTTCAGACCTCTTTTCCATATAGTTGCTTGAGAAACTGTGATGGAAATTTTGCATGTATGTCCATTATGTGTAAAAACCTAAGTATTTCGGTAAACAGGAAGTAGACTACCTAGGAGCATAAAATCGGTATACACCATATGGTGCTATATGATAAAGCTGTATACAAAATATCAGAACTCTTTCTCATGTAGTTACTTAGAAAACTGCAACGACTGTTTTGTTACGGACGGACGAACAGACGGACAAGGGTAAAACAGTATACCCCCCTCTTCTTCGAAGCGGGGGTATAACAATTTGACAAACCTCAGGTGAATCTGCTGGGGGCCCTCTGTCAACTGAGGAGAAGGCAAATTCTGGGTTCAATAAAAGTCCAATTGTTAATCTTCCTTCTAATCCAGGAGGGTAACTGTCCATTGGCCACTTAAAAATAAAGTGTGTAGTCAGCAACATGTTGGTACATTAGCAATAAAAAAGCTGATAAATAAAGAGTTTCCTCAATAGACCGATATTCTGTGACATAGAGATATTGCTAACTTGAAATGGAGTATGATTCTTAGTAGGTTACTGTGAAAGTACTAAAATTTGTAGGTATCAATTAGCCCGCTCCTGCATCAACACTTTTGTGTTGGAAAATGCATCAAAGCTTTAAATTATCCGTTTAAATTTCAAAATTGTCTAAACCATAAGGTTCTTCCTACCCCAGACATAGGTTGATCATCTTAGTTTTAATTTGGTTCCCCAATTTGGTATGTTTGGTTTTACTGTTCTATGCTCTTCATAATCATATAGTGTTTGGCTTTTTTAATATTTTTGGTAGAGCGCCTCACATGAGTCTTGAATAGACGAAATGCGCGTCAGGCGTAGGAAAATTTATTGTCTGGAACTTTGTTGTCATTGGTATTTCGAACACACGTGAAGGTTAGCACTGCTGGTGGAGTTTTAATTCCCCGAGGTTAGCCGGCTCCGGCATCAACACTTTTGTGTTGGAGAATGCATCAAAGCTTTAAATTATCCGTTTAAATTTCAAAATTGTCTAAACCATAAGGTTCTTCCTACCCCAGACATAGGTTGATCATCTTAGTTTTAATTTGGTTCCCCAATTTGGTATGTTTGGTTTTACTGTTCTATGCTCTTCATAATCATATAGTGTTTGGCTTTTTCAATATTTTTGGTAGAGCTCCTCTGATGAGTCTTGAATAGACGAAACACCCGTCAGGCGTTTCAAAATTTATTGTCTGGAACTTTGTTGTCATTGGTATTTTTCATTGTTTCATCAAATTTTGCTTGTTCCCAGGGCTGCCAAACTTCCTGATTTTCATGGGTTTTTCCCGATCTTTTTGTCCTTATTTTATAATTAATACATGTACAACATGTAAAAAATGTTAGTGTTATTAGTGAAATGTTTACGCTTTCAGCACATTAAAGTGATCATTTGTTTTGTATATTTATTTTAACTTTTTATACTTAAATAAACATGTGCCAGAAATTTTCCTCATCATTATGTAATTGTCGATGATGATTTTTTTAAAAAGCTTGATTATCTTATCAATTAAGCTGTAAAGGTGTGAACAACACTTGGTTCGACTTAAATAAGTGATTTATGATGGCCAAGGGGAATACATTTGAATTATCCTGAGGGTGTTTGTATAACCTTAAGGAACTGTATATGACTTCAGGTGACAGGACATGTTTATGATATTGATAGAATAAATACATTGATAAAATGTTTATATGTATATCTTTTTTTTATGTATATAAGTACATTAGAATATGTAAAATGAATAGTTTACAACAAGACACTTCAACAAGAAGCTCCATAAGGATAATAGGAGATAAGCTTTAAGTAACCTTCCTAATACCAACAAAAATTCATTTCAAATTAAATCCACATCTAGAACCTCTCCCTCAACAATAGGAGATAAGCTTCAGGTAGCCTTCTAGTCGAAAAAAAATAAAAGGAGCCTGAATATATTTGTGGGCATCTGGGGCAAAAAACTCTGATAAAGAATCATCATTCAACTTCCACCTTGACAATTTAAGGGGCCATAACTTTTAAAAGGGATCATCTGACAGCTTCAGACAAATGGATATTTTTGAAAAGCAAAATGATCTGAAGGATTAAGCAAGCAACAGCTTTTCTCTATCTGCAACTGTTTTCATTCTTGACATAAAAAAAAACACACAAAAAACACCATTTTTCACCTTTAAAGGGCAATACCCCCTATAAGGGGTCATCTGACAACTTTGACCAAATGGAGACTTAGAGCTCAATAGGCTGAAGATTTAAAGAATCAACAGATTTTCTCTATCCACAAGAGCTTTCATTCTACAGGTAAAAATAAATTAAAACACGAAATATTGAAATTTTGACCTTTAAACTGCAATAACTCCTCTAAGGGGTAATCTGACAACATCAACACAATGATTACTTTTGTAGAGCTCAATGAGATGAAGATTTAAGCAAGCAACAATAACTAGAATGGTGGTCTTCCATGGAAGAGGAATGTCGCCTGCGTTTTGAAATATTCTGTAAACAGGAAATAGATGTGTTATGCATATCAAACTGCTTTACACCATATAGTACTATAGGAGGAAGCCACATCCAAAATTTGAAGAGGCTGTGACATGTACTTGGACACAAATTATTGTGACATCACAGGACACAGGAAGCTGGAGGCAGGACAACACAGGACGACACAATATGACGGATAGTGTAAAAGTGACTCCTATTATCGCTTAGCAAGACGTTGCAGGCGACATAAAAAACACTATTTTTCACCTTTAAAAGGCCATAACCGCTATAAGGGGTCAACTTTGACCTAATGGAGATTTTTGTAGAGCTTTTGATTGTGAAGAGCCTGAGGATCCTTCAGATCTTTTCTATCTGTTCTAGTTTTCAAGTTATAAGCCTTTGAATGTGATTTTATCCCATTTACTAGTTTTAGTAACAGCGACCATGTTTGTTGACAAATCATAAATCCCAACACAATTTTTAAACATCATTCCCTGATTAATACTAGGAACAAGTTTTGAAAATTCCCTTCAGTGGTTTCAGAGAAGAAGATTTTTTAAAAAGTAACAGACGAATGACAGACAACTCACGACAAACGGTCGACAACGGACACATGGCAAAGACAATAGCTCACTTGACCCCTATCTAAGATATATTTCAGTACAGTTTGTTTTTGCCAGCATCCCCCACATTTACCCAAAGTTCTAAGTTCAAAGGTCCATTACTCCCATAAAATTTGATCCAGTAGTTTCAAAAGAATTGCCTTGACAAGGTGATAAATTTCTTAATTCGAAGGGCCATTACTCCCAAAAAAAGTTGATGATCAAAATTTCCTGGTATATACACAACTATATATGGTGTCCTTTCTACTTACCAAGTTTCCTTGAATTGGTTCAGTAGTTTCTGAGCAACTGTGCTGACAAACTTTGTGACAAACAGACAGACAGACATGACAAAAATAATACATCTCCCCACCCAAGTGAAGGATAAAAATTTCCTGGTAACTTTGGAAGCTTGCACATCAACATATGGTGTCCTTCCTACATACCAAGTTTCGTTGAAGTCTGTGTCAGAAGTTTCAGAGAAGGTGCACTGACAAGATGATAAATAAGGATTTTCAGCAATTTTGTAAGTTCAAAGGGCTGTAACTCAAACAAACATTTGAGGATCTAAAATATTTTTTGTGGGTCACAGGTTCACTCATAATTTTTTTAATTAACATTAAGAAGAAAACTAATACATCATAGCCTTGAAACATACAAATTATTCAAAATTCACCACTTAAGAGTAGTAGAATGAATAGTTCAAAGAAATTTGTCAGTTTTGAAAGCGGGGCAAAAAACAGCCATTATAATAATTTGACCTTTCCTGGTAATATGTACAAATACATATGGTGTACATCCTACAAACTAAGTTTCCTTGAATTTGGGTCCGCAGTTTCAGAGAAGATGCGCTGACAAACTTTGTGACAAAAAGACGGACAGACCGACACGACAAAAACAATATGTCTCCCAACCTTCCTGTGGACATAAAAAAGATTTGGACTTCTTAAACTTAAAGGGTCTTTTCTTCATCGTCTAACAATTTTGACTAAATGAAGACTTTTACAGTGCTGTAGATAGTGAAGAGCCTAAGTTAAATCAGATTTTACTATCTGTTAATAGATTTTGAGTAACCAGTCTAGCCTTTGTTCTATTTTTAGCAAAAGCAGCCATGTTTGTTGCCAAATCAACAACTAGCGATGACCATTGACTCTTTAGGTTAAATGTCAACTTAAAATGTAATAAGCTTTAGCAACCATTTTTCATGATCTTTGTAGCAGATGAACAAAATCTATACTTTTTTGATTGTATACCTCCTGAATGGCACATTGTTTTATCTGAAGGAGATATATTCTTTTGGACAGTCCTTTTTGCAATAGATTCAGTAGTTCTGGTATGACAGTCTGAACATAATCTCCACCAAAATCTGATAATCTGTCTTTTAGATGTAGTTTGTCTACTGCAGCTCTCAACTGGGCATCGTCATCTATACTAAATATGAAGAAAACAATAGTGGTCAACAATTAGAAGAAAACCAATAGTCAATAGTGGTCAACAATATATTAACTTGACCTGTTGATTAATGATGATTTATTCCTACATAATATATATACACTGAGTGACATTAAAAACGCAACACTTACATCTTTGGAATATTTTTTATTTATGTTAAAGTTTAATAAATTGGAAAAGATATATGTGTTTTTAAACCAATAAGTAATAAATCGATATATTCATGGTTCCTTGATTTCTGAACTTTCTTTCCTACAGTCATCCCGTACAAACGCGCGAAATTCGCGTTTCGGCATGCAGACATGCATGATTAACTTCAATAAAAGTCCATTTGTAAACCTTTACTAACCGTTACAAAAATCCCATCGTAAGTTTTCAAGTGCTTAACTACACAAATTTGATAATGTCAAAGGCTTTCAGATAACCAGCGACATGAGGTTTTGGCAATGATCCAAAGAGGGGTATCGCTTGTCGAATGAATTGTGCACAATCGACAATTACTCGCTTGTCCCACAACGACATTATCAGACTGATTCAGAAAACAACAGATCACATCCAAAAAGACAACTTAAACGAGCTGTAAGGAGACACCATTAATTGCCTGTCACGCTTCAACAGCTTGAATTTGCCCTACAAGATCACTTCCGCTTCCGGTCCAGTCAAGTTGTGAAAATTTTCACTGTTAGAAATTTTTTTCTAAATCTAAAATATCTGTGTCAGATTTTGTCCATTGAGATGAAATAATGGAAAGATAGACTTTAGTAGATGTCTCTCATGCCGAAAATGTATCGTCTATGATACAACTTCGTAACATTTTGTTGTGAATTAAGTGAAGTGACACTCTGTGCAGAGGACGCCATTTTAGCGTAACTACTTTGAACTATTCTGAACTTTTCCATCTATATATCTCATGTCAGTACGTAAACTAATCAAAGAACGGAGAAAAGTGTTCAAAGAAATAAGAGGGGGAACCCTTGAAAGAGACGTAGTAGTGTACACCGATAGTAAAGGCAGGGACCTTCTCGAGTACTTCCCGGATGCAGTAAACAGTAAGGAAAGATTCCATGTTATAAGTAAAGGAAGGAATAACGTATATAATTGAGACAATAAAAGGGAACTCTTCAGTAAACTCAAAGCCCTGAAAGACCCAATTGTGTACATCTGGCTCGGGACATGTGAAATCACCAGGAAAAAAGGGAAGTATAAATACCTGTTAGATTACCCATACCAAAATATAGAACTGGTTCTGACTGAATACAGATATCTCAAAAAACAAATTCAAATTAGAAACAGAGGGGTCTCTGTATTTTTCATTGAATGTCCATACATCTCACTAGTAAAGGCCAACAACCAATCAAAGAACTTGGTGTCAAAAACAACAAACAAAAGATATCCCCAGGTTGTGATTAGATCTTCAAGAGACAGCGCCAAGGTAGACTGGGCTGCCAATATTGACAAAGAACTGAAAACACAAATCGATTATTTCAACGACCATCTAACAATTATTAGTCAGCCAGCAAGTACACCAAAAATATCAAAAGACTTTATTGTGTCCAATAAATACAAAAAAGACAAAAAAACCAGATACAGGGTAAACTATGGCCTACTGACTGATGGAGTGCATGCCAGCCCAATTCTGACAAAGTTCTGGCTGTACAAGATAATCAGAATGGCCCTTGAGGTACAGCAGTGGTACTAGAATAAACAGGTACGTCTATATATAATTATCTTAAGGTAGTCTTAGATAATAATAATAAGGTACAGTATACATGTATAAATAAACATACGGAAGCCGTAGTAATCATACATATATATTAATATATATATAAACGATCTTGAAAAATAGTCAACGCTTCTCTCACAAAACGGTAATGGATCGTAAATAAATACAACGTATTTAAAACGATACTATACATAAAAAACTAATCAATAGGGTCTAGAAAATGTACACAACATTACCAATTGATGTTAAATAATTTAAAGATTATAGATATTTCGGACATTCGTATGTCCTTCATCAGTATAATAAACAATTTTCAAACACAATAACGTAATAACCTTACTTAAAAACAGGTCATTCTAAACAAACTAGTCAAAATCGGAGCATGCTGAAATTTACTGGACAGGTAAATGATCATAAAAATAAGAACATATGTACAATGCAAATAAATAGTTAGTGAGTAGGTATTTAACGCCCCACATGTCATCCACAGACGACGAACACGTGCGTTAAATACCTACTCACTAACTATTTATTTGCATTGTACATATGTTCTTATTTTTATGATCATTTACCTGTCCAGTAAATTTCAGCATGCTCCGATTTTGACTAGTTTGTTTAGAATGACCTGTTTTTAAGTAAGGTTATTACGTTATTGTGTTTGAAAATTGTTTATTATACTGATGAAGGACATACGAATGTCCGAAATATCTATAATCTTTAAATTATTTAACATCAATTGGTAATGTTGTGTACATTTTCTAGACCCTATTAATATATATATAGATATACAGATCACATAGGAAAGAGTCCTAGATACTACATATATATATATATATAAATACATACAACACCACTGCTTAAGATCAAATCTGTATTACGTTATCATAGGGAAATCCTAGAAAACTACTACAGCAAAAATATTAGGGAAGTCCTATATCTTTATAATTAACCTACTTCAACTAGCACTGAGGGAAAGCTTATAGTCTTGGGATAGTCCTAGACATAAACCCATACGGTACCCTATAGGAAAGGTCCTATACGTGAAACGAATAAGTAGGGTATTAGAATAGAAACAAAATCCCATCCAAATATTGCCTAAGGACGCCTTAGCATACGGGATAAAGCCTTCACCCAGTCTATAGGGTGGCCTATACACTGGGTGCCGATTATAGGGAAGCCCTATAGCTACGTAGCCATCATAAAATGGCAGCATTCAATTTGGGAGCACATCTGGCCAGTTTGACCCCTATGGTCCAACAAAAAACTAGTAAAAAAAAGGTTTAGAGTAGGAAGTAATACATGTCCAAAATGTGACTCAACCATAAATAACGAAAAAAACTGCATGCAATGCTGTGTATGTGAACTGAACTTTTGTATGAGCTGCACAAACATTTCGACAGCACTAGCCTCAGCCCTAAAGGAAGACACGACACAAAACTTTAAATGGACTTGTAAATGTCTGCAAGCAAAACTTCCCATGCATGACAGGGCTCGCACAACAACTAACAACAATAGAGGAAAACACAGACAAAAGAATCAACTGGTTGGAAAAGCAGTTGGAAAACATAGACTCTAACATTGAACTTAAAGTCAAATCTAAGATCCAATCAATGCAAACCGACCTCTTAAGTCACATGAAGGAGGAAATAAAGGCCTCACTACAGGATGACGTCAGAAAGGAGTTGTACGAAATAGAAGACCAGAGACAAAGGGCACTGAACCTTATAGTTTTCAATATGCCGGAGAGCACCAATACAAATCCCGATGATAGAAAGAGGTATGACCTCCAAAGTTTCACAGACTTGTGCACAGCAATTGGTTTACAAGCACCAGATATTAAAATAACTTTCAGATTAGGCAACTTCAAGGCATCAGGTACTAGACCACTGAAGGTCATACTAGAAAATAAAAAACAAAGGAAGGAAATATTAGAAAATGCGTCCAAACTAAAAAATCTGCCAAGTTCACATCCACTGGAAAGGTGCATTATCGTCAAAGACTTAACACCAAGCCAAAGAGCAACAAACAAAAAGAGAAGGGAAAAAACCAAAAGTAGTAAGAAAAAACCATGAAATGTCAGCTGACCTAGATCAAGATGCCTACAATGAAATGACTGTCTGTGCAAACACTATGCCAATCGCCTCTGGAATATGTACCATCGCAAAATGTCCAAATGTCTAGCCCAGAACAAACATCACAACTCTCACAAGCTCTCCTGATGCCAATCAGCAGATTTGACCAACATTCCATAAAAATGTTACCAGATATGAATACTACTGAAGACATAGGGGACGATACAATCATAGGGGGCATTGACAGGGTAAGTGACCACGTTGTCGCCACCCCAAACAGTTAGATTTTAACCATTTTATCGATTTTAAAGACACTGTACATAGGGCACACCTACAGGTCATGTACACAAATGCCGACAGTCTTTTAAATAAGCTGGAAGAGCTTCAAGTCCTGATCGCTGATGAAAAATATGACATAATAGCAATAACAGAGACAAACCCAAAAAACAGTACAGATAACTTTACAGAATCAGTATGGAAATTACCAGGGTACACAACACACACTCTCAGTAAAAGAGTCTACACAGGAAGAGGATGCATTATTTATACCAAGGACAATCTACAAACATTTCCTATAGAAAGTACATGAAAGCAATTCATTGAAAACCTGCAAATAGGAATAGTATCTCCGAATGGCCAAAATCTACTCGTAACCTGTACATATAGAAACCCAAATGCCTCAACACTTGATTGTATCCAAGAACTACGAGACATTTTCTGCCAAAATAACAGAAGATTTGATTGTATACTACATATGGGGGACTTTAACTTCAAAGAAATAAACTGGGAACTCCAAACCACAAACACAAGACAGGAACATATATCCAATAAATTTCTCGAAACTGTACTAGATTCCTACCTAACTCAACATGTCACAAAAACAACCAGATATAGGAATGACAATAATCCAAGCCTACTCGACCTAATTTTTACAAATGAAGAGGGTATGATAGACTCAATACACCACAATGCACCCCTGGGAAACAGCGACCACGAAGTACTAAGCTTCCAACTTAACTACAAAACTGTCCATGATGATGTACAAAATTTTAATAGACTGAAATACTTCAAGGGAGATTATACAGCAATAGAGAGAGACCTATCGACAGTCAATTGGGAATCCCTCCTAAACAATGGCGATATCAACGAACTATGGCTAAGGTTTACCGATAAAACATCAAATACTTGTAAGGATAACATACCAGTGTGTAAATCTAGACCTAGAAAGTATGATACCCCATGGATGGATAAGGATACCCTCGCGGCGGTCAGAGATAAAAGAAAGAAATGGAACAAATAAAAGAACTGTAGAAACCCTCAAAATAAAGAACTGTATGACTCAGCCAAATCCATATCAGCCAATAAAGTAAGAGAAGCCCACCTGAATTACGAAAAAGAAGTAGCTTTAAAATGCAAAGATGATAATAAACTCTTTTAGAAATATGTACAATCGAAGACCAAAGTGAAGGAAAATATCCAATGTATTATCGATAATGAAGGCCAAGTCCATGTAGACAACAACAAAAAAGCAGAACTCTTAAATAACTTTTTCCAGAGCGTCTTCACAGTCGAACCAGAAAATGAAACTGTGCCAACTTTCAACCCACAAACAGAAAAACAACTAGAAAACATAGTCTTTGATGAAAATACAGTAATGAAACATCTTAAATCTGTTAAAGAATCAAAATACCAAGGTGCCGACGGTATACATCCAAAATTCATTAAAGAAACATCAAAATACATTGCAAAACCAGTGACACTACTTTTCAACAAATCAATGGAACAGGGGAAACTACCTGACGACTGGAAAATTGCAAACGTTACACCAATCCACAAGAAAGGGGCAAGAAGTGATGTTGCAAACTACAGACCCATAAGTCTTACATCCATTATATGTAAAACCATGGAGAGAATTATTAGAGATAACCTCATGAGCTACATGGAGAGTAATAATCTATTTACTAAACATCAGCATGGTTTCAGAAAAGGTAGCTCATGTGTTACACAACTCATAGAAGTACTAGACAAATGGACTGAAGATCTTGACAACCACAACCAAATAGATGTAATATACCTAGACTTCCAAAAGGCCTTAGACACAGTGCCACACAAAAGACTTCTCCAAAAACTTGAAGGTTATGGCATAACGGGCAAACTACTGAAATGGATAAAAGATTTCCTGAGCAACAGAAAACAAAGGGTAACATTAAATGGTGCCAATTCAAACTGGTCTCTAGTCACAAGTGGAATACCACAAGGAAGCGTTCTTGGTCCAATCTTATTCACAATTTACATCAACGACCTTCCAGAAGCAATTGAAAATATGACCAAGCTATTTGCAGATGACACCAAACTATACGCTGTCACAAACAACGAAGAGAACAAAAAAAGTCTTCAAGACGATTTGAAAAAAACTCGAAAACTGGTCAGATAAATGGCTCCTAAAATTCAACAAGGCTAAATGTAAACATATACACTTAGGAACAGAATCTGAGACTCAATATAGCATAACCGAACATCAAATTGAAACAACCACCAGCGAAAGAGATTTAGGAATCATTATAGACAATAAACTAAACTTCCAAGAACACATAAATACACAAGTCAAAAAGGCCAACCAAAAACTTGGGATTATTAGTCGGACTTTCAAATACCTAGATAAAGATATGTTCGTTTCCTTATATAAAGGCTTAGTCAGGCCACATCTAGAATATGGTAGCTGCGTATGGTCCATAATAAACAAGAGAGAAGCAATCGCAATTGAAAATGTTCAACGTAGAGTTACAAAACTGGTAAAAGAAATCAATCATCATAGCTATGCAGATAGACTAATAAGCCTTGGACTACCATCATTACAATACAGGAGGGCCAGAGCAGACATGGTTGAAACCTTCAAAATAATAAAAGAAATAGACAAACCTCAAAGATACATCAACTAGAGGCCACAAATACAAGATCTACAAAAAGCACTGCAGAACAAACATACGCAAATTTAGTTTTTCACAAAGAATAGTCGACACCTGGAACTCTCTCTCCCCAAATGTCGTAGAAGTAGACAATATAAATAGTTTTAAAAGTGCACTAAATAAATATTGGAAAAACTTTCCAATAAAATTCGAACCAGATTTCTATGGACCGGAAGCTGGTGCAACAAACATTATTGAAATGGATCAGAGAGGCATTATGCCTAATTGACGATCTCACAGACAAGGTAAACAAGGAATGGAATTTAACCGATCAATGCCACGAAGATGTCGAGAATGCATTGCAGAAAATGGTGGACAAATCCATTTTTGACAGGGAAATTCAGATTTGACTGTGAAAACTGTGTGAGCCATTGCACAGAAAAGAATTAATATTAATTTTAAACACTTGCGTCAAATTTTTGCTATTGTTCAGAAGTTTTGAAAATATCAGTTGTTTTAGTTGTGTTGTTACGTTACAAAATTTTATTTATTTAAATATTAGTGTTGCGTTTTCATTGATGCTCAGTATATTTATATATATATACACATAGTTCTAGTCTCTTTAAATATGGATCATAATTCATCGATCCTTACCTACAACACCTACTCCTTAACCAGTACCCTATACCCATTCCCATGGTACTTACCATTAAACTTCACATTTTAATATATGATGTGATGGACATAGCATGTCAAAATCTGCTGTATAAAACCCTCAACTGATACCACCCAGTGGGCAGATGACCCTAAATATGATATTTTGGTAACAAGTGATTGGTTTGTTGCAGGTTTATACAGTAAAATTAAATAAAGTGTGCATGCTAAACATTGCTAAAGGCAGGATTTGAGCTCATGAATATGAAATTTTGTAAAGCTTTACAAATATTATTTAACCCTTCAGCTGCCTATATAATTTCTATTGTTTTATTATGTAATGTTGAATAAAAAATATCATAATTGACTAAATGTGTTACAAAATGTACTTGATTCAATTGAGCATATCTCTGTTATTTTTCATCATAGACCAATAAAAGTTATATGTATGTGTATTGTTGGATTCTCTAGTTTTCATTTTTCCTATGTGTTGATGTTTATGAGGAAGTTTTACCTGTACAGGTGCAAATAAAGGTGAAAATATATAAGGTTTTCTTATTTGATGGTTTAAACCATTGAACAAGAATACAAATTTGTAACAATGTTATCAGGTTTTCCTCTGGGTGTATTTTTCTTTGGGCCATCCCTTGGGCCAAATGCATATTTGGGCCAACATAAATGACATTGGGCCAATATTTTTTTTTTGAGTTTTGGCCGGAAATCATTATTAATATTATATTTTCAGTACCAAACAAAGCACACAGATTACAACAATTATTATTATGTTCAATAATATATATTAAAACATTTGTTGAATTGATCATGTAGTTAATCATATTAAGATTTAACAAACTGTCATAATGTTTTTCAATGTACTACAGATCTGTCTAGAATTTTTTGTTTTTGTTATAATGGGCAAAAAAATAATACAAGAGGCTCCCAGGAGCCTGAATCGCTCACCTGGTCTTGATGTTGACCCTGTACTTTTGTAGAGCTAAATGAGCTGAACATTTAAGCAAGCAACAGCTTTTCTCTACCTGCAATAGTTTTCATTCTATAGGCCAAAAACACAATTTTTCACCTATAAGGGGCCATAACCCCTATAAGGAGTCATCTGACAACTTCAACCCTATGAAGACTTTTGTAGAGCTAAATGAGCTGAACATTTATGCAAGCAACAGCTAATCTCTATCTGCAATAGTTTTCATTCTGTAGGCCAAAAACATGAAAAATCGCTTTTTCAGGGGCCGTAACCCCTATAAGGGGTCATCTGACAACTTCGACCCTATGGAGAATTTTGTAGAAATAAATGAGCTGAACATTTAAGCAAGCAACAGCTAATCTCTATCTGCAATAGTTCTCATTCTGTAGGCCAAAAACATGCAAAATGGCTATTTTTCAAGGGCCGTAACCCCTATAAGGGGTCATCTGACAACTTCGGCCCTATGGTGAATTTTGTAAAGCTAAATGAGCTGAACATTTAAGCAAGCAACAGCTAATCTATATCTGCAATAGTTTTCATTCTGTAGGCCAAAAACATGAAAAATCGCTATTTTTCAAGGGCCGTAACCCCTATAAGGAGTCATCTGACAACTTCAACCCTATGGAGAACTTTGTAGAGCTAAATGAGCTAAACATTTATGCAAGCAACAGCTAATCTCTATCTGCAATAGTTTTCATTCTGTAGGACAAAAACATGAAAAATCGCTATTTTTCATGGGCCGTAACCCTAAAAGGGGTCATCTGACAACTTCGACCCTATGGAGAATTTTGTAGAGCTCAATGAGCTGAACATTTAAGCAAGCAACAGCTAATCTCTATGTGCAATAGTTTTCATTCTGTAGGCCAAAAACATGAAAAATGGCTATTTTTCACCTTTAAGGGGCCGTAACCCCTATAAGGGGTCATCTGATAACTTCGACCCTATGAAAACTTTTGTAGAGTTAAATGAGCTGAACATTTAAGCAAGCAACAGCTAATCTCTATCTGCAATAGTTATCATTCTGTAGGCCAAAAACATGAAAAAATGCTATTTTTCACCTTTAAGGGGCCCCCGTAGCAGGAGATTCCGAATAATAGCTCGGAAATTGGACCTCGGAGTATTCGGACTTTTCCGAGCTCAAAAAAAAAATTTTCAGGCTGTTTTGAGAGGTTTTGGAAAAATTCCGAGCAATTTTCCGAATCATGCGGAGAATTTAGCTCGGAATTCCAAGCCACTTGGGTGTTTGAGCTCGGAAAAGTCCGAATACTCCGAGCCATCCGGAAAATTAAGCTCGGAATTCCGAGCCACTCGGAAAATCTAGCTCGGAAAAGTCCGAATACTCCGAGCCCCTCGGAAAATCAAGCTCGGAAAAGTCCGAATACTCCAAGCTACTCGGAAAATTGAGCTTGGAATTCCGAGCCACTCGGAAAATTGAGCTCGGAATTCCAAGCCACTCGGAAAATTAAGCTCGTAATTCCGAGTGGCTCGGAAATTCACATTTTAGCTCGGAAAATTTTTTCCAAGCTGCTTGGAGAATTGAGATCAGAATTTTACCTTGGAAAATAATTGTGATGTGCTCAGCCGTGATTTAAGATCGGAAAAATAAATTTCTGATCTCAAATATTTTGCTGGGAAAGTATATTCCTGGAATAATAAATTGAAAGGTGCAGATAGCATGTTTCAACCATTTAGGATTAATGAAATAAACATTAGAAAACAATAACATTTTATTTAAACATAAGCATCTTTTATATAAATATATACATATATAGCCTAAGAATTTTTTTTTTATAAAAATGCACTAAAAACTTACACATGTCTTTTTATGAAAGCATTATCGTTATTTAAACAAAATATAAATTTCAGATATTAATATCATTTAACTTTCTCAATTACTATTAATATACTTCATTTAAAAAAATATATATTATACATATATTTATAAATATGAAAAAAATGTTTTCACAATTTAGGGTACCACCGCCAGAATTTTATTAATTTTTAAGAACTCTTTTTAAAAGCATTTAGAAACATGTTTAACCCACCACCAAGGAAATAAAAATTAAAGAGTTACAACCCCCTTGGACATTTTTTCCTGAAAAGCTCTAACATATTGTTATGTCAAATCAGAATAAAAAACAAGTTTTTATTGTAAGTTAGTGGCAGGAATTCCAACTGGCCAAAATTGTGATTTTCTAAATACAAATACTAGATTAGGTATAAAACAGCAAATTTGGTTTGGCTGTATATATATACATATTTCAAGGCGTAACCTGCTCATCATCAGCATTTGAATCAAAACATTGGCAGGTCAAAAATACAATTACATAACCAATCAGATGAAAAAAAATCATTTTTTTTAAAACCTACATGTAAATACAAACATGTATACAATCAGATATGTCAGATGCAAACAATTTCTATGTTCTATGCTATAATGACTACTTCGTCTTTTGTTAAAACTCATATTCACACTAGGCTTAAGTGCCTCTGCCAACTTCCCATCAATAGGTGTCTTGGGAACCTCTGACCACAGCTTACACATTATCTCTACAAAATAAAAACATGTACATGTATAAACAGGTAACAACTGATGACAACAAATATAATTGTCACTTCATTTCTATGATCATATTTACAGGCTCTGAAGAAAATTTTTGTTCTTGAAGAAGTTCTTTCCTTTGACGGTTCAGAAAAAGTCAATATTGAAATAAAATACTTTTTTAAACATGTTAAAGCTTGTATTGTGACAACAGTTGTTTTTGTTGTTTTGGAACCTCTTTCTTTGATTGTTGGAGAACAAATTTTGTTAAACAAGAAGTTCTGTAATATCCACTGAATTATAAGTTTTAATGGCATAAAGCGTAATCAGTATGTATGTTAAATTGTTTGTACAACCATGAAGAAAATAGACCAAGCGTTCAAAACAATTGACCATTCAGATAAACTGTTAACACCGAAATATGTCTCGCCTGTCACAGATGGACACTGTTTAAAATGAGGTTGAAAAATGCAATATTTTAATTGACTACAGTAGTGACAATTACTCATAAAAATTATCTGTATTGATGCAAATACAACTGTATACCAAATATCTTTGCTCTATCATTACTTGTTCACATAAAACAGACTAAGAAAAATATTAACATTTAGCCAAATCAGTATAAAATCTGGAAGTCAGTGGACCATGACTACATGAGCATACGGATAAAACATCCTTGAATCAGTACTGATGCTAATGCAACTGCATATCAATTATGTAACATAACTGCTTCATGCTAAACAGACTTAAGCAAAAAGGTCAACATTGGCCAAAACATTATAAAATCGCAAAGTCAGTAGACCGTGACTGCAGGAGCATACAGATAAAATGCTTTAAAACTGATCTGTACTTATGCTAATGCAACTGCATACCAAATATTAATGGTATACAACAACTGCTTCATGTTAATCAGACGTAAGAAAAAACGTTAACATTTAGCTTAGTCAGTATAAAATCTACAAAATCACTAGACCGTGACTGCAGGAGCATAAAGATAAAACGCCCTTGAAATTGATTTGTCCTAATGCTAATGCAACTGCATACCAAATATCAAGCAACTATCAAATGTGTCTATGAGCCACAGGATGGCCCTCCCGTTCTTGAAATATCATTACCCCTCAATGTGTATTACTATATAGGTCGCTGTGACCTTATTTCTGGTGGGTGGTGCCATGTTACCAAGACTCATCGAGTGGTGAAATATTATTGACCCCTAACATGTAGTATTCAAGATATGGACCTTAACCAAGAACTTAACCAAAGTGTTACAGACGGACAAGGGTAAAACTATATGTCCGATCCACATACGTGGTCGGGCCACAAAAAGGTTAACATTGGCCAAATCAGTATAAAACTGTTAAGTCAGTAGACCGTGGCCATGGTGACTGCAGGAGCATAGAGATGAAATCCTTTTAAAACTGATTTGTACTGATGCTAATGCAACTGCATACCAAATATCAATGGTGTTCCATAAGTCATGTAAGTAGTCCACAAAAAACAGACTTAAGCAAAAACTTTAACAATTGTGAACGCGGCCCACCAGAATCACCATACCTCAGCCATAGCAGGCAAGACAAAAACATGAAGTAGATGCCCGACTGAACTGGAAAGGAAATGCGTGATTACAGCTCATCATAATTAAGATATGTACCAAATTTGAATGTAATCCCTTCAGAAGAAGCAGAGACGTCTGTTACAAAAATTTGTGATGAACAGACCAATGGACAAGGTGATTGCAATATAGCCCCCTCTCTTGTGAGCGGGGGTATAAAACAGGGCTCAGTGTTTGCTGTTTTTTTATTACCATAGAGAAGATGAAGCTGTCTTGATGGTCTAGTACTGGTGTTGCTGCATGTTTGTTTGCTGCTATGCATAGAACATATGGAAAGTCTTTCATTCTGACCTCTGAAAATAAAACCATAAATTATAAAAAATGCATTAGAGCTCACATATACTTCATAACAAAGTTTCAGAAAGAAAATATTTATACATGTTTTAATTGTTGTTACAAATTATAAATGAAAACTTAAATCTAATGGTACAGTAGCCACTTTTAAGAGTAAAAACCCCGAGTCTGTTCTTATATTACAAATACTTTATATTTTTACACCTTGTTTTATGCTGACACTGTCATTATAAAGTTTTCATATTAATGTGAAAAAAATTTCTTGCATAGTCATGATAGTAAAACACTAAGATCTTAACAATTTTTTTTGGCACAATAATATAAATCTAATATGACAATGTATGAGGCAGGTTCAACCTGTGACGCTCTCGAAGGTACAATGTAAATTTGAATATTTTACAAGCTTTAATAAATTTTAAAATGTTTAAAACACAATAAATTTAAACAATTTTATTCATTTTTGTCTCATTGCAAAAGGCAAGACATAGGTATTACTTTCCGTCGGTAGCGGCATAAACTTTTTTGTAAGACTTTTCTGTACAATGAATTGCTAAAAAAGAATAATAGGTAGGCTTCTGATATTTGGTATACAGACAATTGATGTTATGGTCCGCAACTGTCACCATGACTTTTGACCCTGACCCTATTTTCATGCACTATTGACTGTTAACTTAACATGCTAAAGGTGTTTTTACAGACTGAAAACTTTTTTTGTGAGACCTCTGTGGACAATGAATTGCTTGAAAAGTATAATAGCTAAATAGCTAGGCATCTGATTGGGTATACAAAAACTTTTTGTGTTTCAAGAAATGAAAGCTGAGGTAGTTGATTTCCGTGATGGTGTTAGCAGGCGAAACATACTCTTGTTTATTCGAAAATAAAAACAAATTAGCTTTTCCAGTGAGTCATGCGTGTGCTTATTGAGTTACAAAGTAGGGGGTATATAGTGTTTGGGTCTGTTCGTTCGTCTGTCCCAAATATTGGGAGATGAGGCATTATATGTCTTTCGGACATATTCTTGTTTTTTTCACAAGTTGGTATTGCAATACCCATTTTTAAGAATAATAAAATGTTAATTTATTTTTATATTCAAACCTGATAAAAGTGTCTGCAAGTAATATTGCATACTGTTAATCTGAGCCTGTAGCGACTGGTTGAAGTTGTTGCTGCTCTGGAGTTCCGCTTGCAACATCTTGACAATACTCTGAAATGCTGCAATCTGTGGGTGTTAATATTAACCATGCACGGAGGATGATACAGTTGATGCATGTGTCCTCAGATTGTTGGGATAGACTGCTTGGCAATCTGTGTGGTTGGCGAGTCATTCGATAGCACAACGTTCAAGAATTCATTTTAAATTCAGACTGACTGGTACAGGTGAGTAGCTGTAAATATAAAGTTACTTATACATGTTATACATTTTTTTTCTATTTAGGCTTCAGCAAAAGGAGTTAGCGAATGTGTAAAAAAATATATAAAAACTTTTTTCCTGTTATTAATTAGCAAGAAGAGCCTTGAGCCAATCGCAAAACAGCCATCAGCGCCTACTGGCCATGATCCTTGTTGAAGGTTTCTGGCTGTTTTTCATTGTTGTCTTTTTAAATTAACACTTGTTTATGTTGGCTCTGTCACGTACATTTATTCCACATTTCATTATTTCCTACATGGTAATTGATGGATTAATTGCATCAATAATAGTTTCATGTACTTTCATAGTTATGTTGTGGTATACAACCGTCAGGTATTTTCATTGTTACGCTGTCGTATATTATCTTGTAGTAACGTTTCGGCATTAATAAATACATGTAACTATCTGAACTGTACATTCTTGCTTTGACCTTTCATTGGCGACAAGGACCCAATGTTTAAGCAAAATTTATGGTTTTCTGTTCTGGATATTTTTATATTTATTTTGTAACAATTACATGTAGATAGAAACTTCTGGGTAGTTTTAAGGATTTGTTTTAATAATTTTTCTTTTTTGTGACAAACGTTGTACATTTATTTTGCTACAATTGTTCACCTACTGTTTTTCTTCAATCTGTGTAAGCTCTGTCAGCTCAAGTTCTATGGCTATATACATATGTAGGTATGAAAGGCTCTTCTGAAAAAAAAGAAAGAAGCATGTAATTTTTCTTGTAGATGAAACATAATTGTTTAATACGTATTTGCAAAAAAAACTGCTGTCACACCCATAATGTTCTTCTCTTCTCTTCTTGCGTTAATCGGCAAAGGAATATATTCTCCATCACACTGTTTGTATGTGTATGCATTGTTCAAAGCTTTAAAAAATTTAATTGCCACAGACATCAAACTAAAAACACAAGGTCAAGGGCTATATTAGTAAATGAATAAAAAATCGCACCGAGCCTCCTTGCTAAAAGTAAAATTGTAATGTTTCATATAAGCAGATAAATTTTCAAAATTTCCTGTTTGTCAGTGTGATTTGTTCAGTAACTGAACATGCTGAACATCTATCTTAAGATTTGGTGAAAATTCATATAATACATTGTAAATATAATTGCATTTAATTATATTCCATTTGGTAAGATTTGACTTGTTTTGGTACAATGTACCCCCCCCCCCCCTATTTTTTACCATTTCCACATGCCAAAATAAGGTTTGTATCATCAGATTTACGAAATCATACAAAATAAACATAAATAGAACATACTTACGTCGAATCACTGTCTCGTGGACACCAAAACCTGGACATTTTGGTTTAATCCGGCCCCGGGGGTTTGGGGGTGAGGGTGGATGTGCCATTGCATTTTCGATAAACTTTGTCAGCAAAGTTTTTACAGGGCTCAGCGTTGTTATAATAAAGGTTTGGCATATTGCTGGTAACTGGACTGTCCTTGAAAGTGACAGTCCAAAACCACGGGACTCTATTACGAATTGGAAAAACAAACTTTGTGTTGTTTACAATTTTTACCACACATGTTCAAATATTTCAAAATATTTACCCACGCTTATACGCGTTCGCTGATTGGTCAATTTATTTCAATCGTCAAAACTCGGCGACAAACGCCATGCAACGTAGACGATAAGACTACTTAGAATAAATTTTACAAAGATTTTTATATCCCTAAAACCTTTTCATTAAATAAAAGAAAAAAATAATTAGATTACGGGAATATTATCTTTCAATGAAGTTCTGTAGATTTATTTTTATAATTCAGAGACTGCGCGCGCATACGACGCCATATTTGTTGTTGACATCGGAACAAAAAATCCTCGAATTTCAAAACAATCAAAGATTATATTTTCCCGTTAATAAAAAAAGGTGCGAATAAATCACAATTAGTAATGTTTGGAGACTCCTATTGTTTATCTATGTTCACATCGATCATATAGCCAATCACAGAACCAAACATTCGTCGGAAAACTGACATCAGACCAATTAAAACAAATTTCATGAGCATGATGAGGTTGGACCACATATATCTTGGTCATTTTCTGGCGTTTTTTTGGCTTTAAAAATGACAACAAAAACTACAGAATAAGTTTTCATGGCCAAACAACATGTAGAGTAGTTGGTTGTTTTTAAATGAAATCTGTTTCATGTACATAAATAAAGTTACAGTAATTTGTAAGTTCTGTTGTCTTCTACAACATAAGAAATATTGTTTAATTTAAGGCAAATAAAACCTAATTTTTTACAAGAAAATCTGTAGTCTAGGGAATTAGCAGCTCAATGTATTTTTTATGCCCAATCTATGAAATTAGGGGGCATATAGTGTTTGGGTCTGTTCATCTGTTTGTCCATTTTTCTATCATAAATTGTAAATTAAGGCATTATGTCTTTCGGACAGATTCTTGTTTTTCTAACAAATGTAACAATCAGACGTTTTCAAACATCCTAACGCCAAGAGGAATAAAAGTATGACATCTCATTAAATACCATTGTTATACTGTACAAATGTACCTTGCCAAAGTCTTCTAAAAACCAGAAGCCCAGTTTAACATTACACATTTACACTTCAAGTAAAAATTATGACACTAATATAACCTATAATTTGAATCCATAACGTTTTCTTTTTACACATAATTTAAAAGATGGACAAGTTTTCACTTTCACTTTTATCAATTGAAACTGCAGGATTTAAACACTTTTATTTCAGTAGCAATGGATATATAATGTTTTAATATCATTCTTTCAAAACAATTCAGGCTGTTTCTTTTCTATTTATAATACCCTGTTTATCTATATTCATGATTTTAAAATGTCTCAAGGTACATGTATGAACTTATATTTTATATGATTTCAGATTTACATTATGATGGACAACAAAGAGCTTAAGTCGTCTGTCAACAGAAAAATAAGGATTGGTTATGTCCTGTACCTAATTGTAACATTAAACTATCACGGAAACAGACCCTACAGAGTCATCTTTTGATTTTTCTTTACATACGAGGTATTAAGAGATAATTTATACACATGTCAAAAAAGGACAAAGGGAAGTCAGATTAACATTACTACTTGTATGACAAAATGAAAGTTGGCAGGACATACAGTTTTTCAGTCTACATGTATTTATTCGTCTGTCACACCCAGATTTACCTTTGCATTAATCTAGCAATTAACAACACCAAGTCAAGTCGTAACAAGACTGAATTCAAGTGCTCTGGAAGGTTACATGTTAGGCTTGTTTCAACACATCTGTTCCATTGCTAACAGTCAATTCTGCACATCAAATCTGGTAAAGGATGACAAAACAAACCCCAATGACAAACCAACACCTGTACAAAATCTGATATGAACATTATTTGTCATTGTTTGTTCAATCAACACACGAACATGTCATTTGTTATCATATTATATGCTTTTTTATAACTATAGATATGCAATTTACATGATAACATTTATGACTTCCTAATTTTATTAATTTGCAGCTGGACATCCCCAAAGCAGTACAACCTCTATGAAGTAGAAGATAATGCTTCATTACCAAAGTCTACATATTACTATTACAGGTATTTACCGAGACTAGACATATACGAAATAATTTCATAAGTTTTCTCGGCATCTACCAATCACAACTTCTTGGAATTTGGTATGCATCAGCATGAGGTTCCATACTGTGTGATTCAATTAAAGGTTGCTCACTTACTTGCTGTTAAACAACAGCATGGGGTTCCATACTGTGTGTTTCAATTAAAGGTTGCTCACCTACTTGCTGTTAAACAACAGCATGGGGTTCCATACTGTGTGATTCAATTAAAGGTTGCTCACCTACTTGCTGTGAAACAAAATCCGTCATTTTTTGACAATTGCATATTTTGTAACTTCTATCACCAAGGTAATAAATATATTGTAATTTTGGTGTAATGTAATGAATACTATATTTTCCTTTGTTGCATAAATGAACTAAAGTTTATTCAATGTTGTAAATAAGAACACATTTTTTCTTTTAAGAAACAGAAAGACCAGGGATAAAAAATTACTACACAGGAAGAAACACAAGTAGCTGCTGTGGATCTGGAGGCCCCAGATGATGTGACCACTGATAATACATAGACAATGTTTACTCATGTGAACTATTTAACCAAGAAGACACATAGACATTGGAGAAGAACTTTATTTATTAATTGTACATGTTTGCTAATTTGTATGTTGAAAATTGACTATCCATTAGTAAAGTCTGACAGTCTTAGTACTTTTATTTTACTTCATCATCCAGCAACTTCAAATCTTGTCCCTTCAAACAAAAAGATGCAGATGAATGCCATAACATTACTCTCAGTCCTGTTACAATAATATGATTTATTAATTGATTGCTGGTTGTTTTTGTCTATCTACAGCTTTACAATATTCTGTGATTACTTGATAATGAGCATCTATACAGACTTGGCTTTAAGGTCAAAATATGGCTTTTGATATAATATTTATTTTTACCTGAATTTCATGATAGTGAAAATGGGTTATAGTATGGTGAATCATGTTGATATTTGTAAAGCATCCTAATGTTGACGTCCCATATTGTGGGATCTCCTATTGGGTTTGTCAGACGTATACTTCCTGTTTAACAAAATTCATGTTTTTCTATATTTGGCCAATTTTTGTACATTTAGGCTATACAAAGTTATTTCATTTGTCTCATGCTTTTTTATGCAGAATCTGATGATGGAGTTTCAAGTTGATTTTTACCAGGATTTCATGAAATGGTACACAGGTTATGAACAGTATGATGAATGCTTGGCTGGAGGTCCAGTTGTCCATACATTCCATAACAGATTTCTCAGCAAGTATCAATCATAGGCATTTGATATTTGGTATTTAGCCTAAATGGTGGTCCTTTATGCTTGGGTCCATTTTTGGGTGTGTCAAACATCCACATCCTGTTCAACAAAATGTGGGTTGTTATCTGTCAGTGACCATTACTAATCAGTATACTTTAAAAGTGGTTTTATTTCGGTAACCATTCTAACTACCTGTATCTTTCTAGTTTTACCTAAAAACAGAAGTGCATCCAGCATTCCAATAATTTACAAATACAGATAAACAAGAACACAACACAAAAACTGAAACAAGACAAGAACATTTGGACAAAAAATAACGAGAAAAACATGAACTTGGAGATGAAAAAAATGTAAGTCAAATTTTCCAAAGTGATAAAAATACAGTCAACTTTTCCGAGCTAAGAAAACACTAAGTCCAATTTTTCAAGGTGATAAAAATACAAAGTCGACATTTCCGAGCTAAGAAAACACTAAGTCCAACTTTCCGGGCTATTTCCGAGCTGAAAAAAAAACTAAGTTCAATTTTCCGAGGTAATAAAAATACAAAGTCGACTTTTCCGAGCTAAGAAAATTCTAAGTCCAACTTTCCGGGCTATTTCCGAGCTGAAAAAAAACTAAGTCCAATTTTCCGAGGTAATAAAAATACAAAGTCGACTTTTCCGAGCTAAGAAAATACTAAGTCCAATTTTCCGAGCTATTTCCGAGCTGGAAAAAAACAAAGTCCAATTTTCCGAGCTATTTCCGAGCTAAGAAAATTCTAAGTCAAACTTTCCGGGCTATTTCCGAGCTGGAAAAAAACAAAGTCCAATTTTCCGAGCTAAAAAAAACCAAAGTTTAACTTTTCCGAGCTACTTCCGAGCTCAATCAGCATTTTCCGAATGATTGAGCTCGGAACTCCGAATAAATAGCTCGGAATTCCAAGGTAGGCTCGGAATCTCCTTCTACGGGTCGTAACCCCTATAAGGGGTCATCTGACAACTTTGACCAAATGGAGACTTTTGTCGAGCTTTTGATGCTGAATCAGTAGCGTGGCCTTAGATTTCCTCTATCTCTTATACTTTTTGATTTATAAGCCAAAAACAGTAGTCTGACCCCCTAGTCTATTTTTAGTAATGGCGGCCATGTTTTTTAATGGATCAAAAATCAAAACACAAGTTTGGTGTAGGACACCCTAAGGATCATTCATACCAAGTTTCATTAAACTCTGTTTGGTAGTTTCAGAGGAGAAGATTTTTGAAAAATTGTTAACAGACGACGACGACGACGACAGACGACGACGACGACGACAGACGACGACGACGGACGCCAAGTGATGGTAATAGCTCACATGGACCTTCGGTCCAGGTGAGCTAATAATAAAAAAAAACTTGTTTTAACAAAATAAATCAATCATTGGAACTCCACTAAACCACAGTACTCCGCTGTTATGGAGGTGCTCCTATCAAAAGGAGGGTATTACAGAGATCGTAAATATGTAAACAAAGTTCTTTCATCTGATCTCAATTTGATGCATGAAAAAGGATGTTTGGATTACAGGATGTTCTTAATAAAATAATTTCATGAAGGTAAATCCTTTCATCTATGTTTACTTCCAGTTTTTCTGAATTTACACAAGAATATTTATCATTTGGTCAACATGGTCAGAGCACGTGAATTGCCATTTAAATCAGCTGATATAAAAATAAACTTACTCCTGATTGGTCAATTATATTGCATTCATGATTGATTTCTATCAATTAATCCAAATCAATCAGCGATGGTCAAGCACCTGTTATTTTGACCCCTTTACACAATTGACAGTTAATTAACGGAGTTAGCTTGGGTCATAAATCAATATATAGGGCTTCATAGTGAAATTTTTTGTCAGTTTGAATGACACGAAAATGACATTGTTGATCAAAATACGGAACCAACATTTTGGGCCACCTTGTTGGGCCAAAATTATATTTTTTGGGCCAGAATTGAAAAAATAGGGCCAATGGCCCAAGTGGCCCACGCCAGCGGAAACCCTGGTTATTAAAGTAATTATTAATCTTCAGAAAACATTTTAATGCATATAAAAAGCCCATACAAGTCCCAGGTATATCTACAGGTAAGGCACAGGTATGTCAAAAACTTGTTAACTATGAAAATGGTAAAACTGGTAAAAAATCATCAAAAAAGGATCATTGAGCAACACTGCAGTCTAAACACATAAGAATCAATAAAAATATGTCCCATCTCATCTAATTTGGTAAAAGGGGTGTCCACTACTTCAAACATTGACCGAGTACAGTCGAACCTACATGTGTCGAACTCGGATTATTCCAATACTCGGTTTACTCGAACTATTTTGAAAGTCCCGGCAAAATTCCCATTAACTTAATGCATTTTTACCTTTGATTACTCGAACTCTGATAGTTCGAAATCTCGGTTAAGTCGAGGTATTTTGACAGTCCCCACGCTTTGAAAACAGTAGTAATTAACCCTTATTAGTCGAAGTCGACTTTTCAAATTATTTGATGTCATTGTAATTGATTCGTGACAGCTGTATGGCTTCAAAAGGTGTTAATCATGAGTTGTTTATTTAAAGATTGGACACGTGTGTATTCATGTGAAACTGTTTGATCTGATCACCCAAACGTTTTACACATCATGGTAAATTGTGATTTTAATCTGAGGAGACGAATTTATATTGTAAAGCCGGTATTTTAATGATGTTTTTGTTTCAATACATAAATAACAATGATTGATTGATATTTTTAATAAAATAAAATAAATCGGCGTCATCTCAAGAAGAAACTCAACTTAACTTCCACAATAACCAGTGACTTACAACATACATGTTAATTCGTTTCGTAACTGATTTTGTATTTTCAATGTTTGAATGGTTGATTGCATCATATGATGTTGATTCAAGATTGGAATAAATTTTCAAAAAATGTTTTATTTAATAATTTTTTTCACACAGGGTAATTTTTTGACACAATGACACATCTTCAAACACACAAAATTCGAAATACATCTAGACATGGAAGATAATTATGTACATAAAACAAGCGACGGAAAGTTCCATTTCCAGTTTATTCCTAACCTTGATGAGTCGAACCTCTGATAACTCGAATACTTTTCAATGGTCCCCTCGACTTCGGGTTAACGAAGTTCGACTGTATATTTTTTTTTCACTAGTCCCATAGCAAAAATCAATCCCAGAAACACCTACGTTGTATTTTTTCACACGACTAAATTTTTCTTCAGTCAAACATTTTCAGCATTTTACAGCAAACAGCATCCTGTTGTTTGTGACTTGGAAAATCCCTGCCGGTATTTTGCGAAAAATCACTCAGGGATAAAGTTTCAAATAATTTTTGATTGTAAATCATCAAATCTTCAGATTTAAATGCTTTTAAAATCCTCATTGTCATCACAATTGTTCATAAAATTGGTGATTTCTTCGTCATCACTCAAATTTTCATCTGAGACATTTGAGACATTTTTCATTTACTTTTTATTTTTCATTATAACCAGTGAAAACACCTGAGAAACACGAAAATATTTTAAATTTTATCCAATCAAAACCTTTGAAAGAATTAATATACATCATTTCCAATAAGGTAATTTCCTTTGTTGCTTGCTTTTGTGGGTCCGAGAAACGACAATAGTCGCCTGTAGCAATGCTGGTTTGAATTATCGGAACGACAATTTGGGCGCTTAGCAGGCTTAGTGTTAATGATGATTGTTTTTCGATTTTTGGATGAATAGGGTACCATAACTTAATTTTTGTTGTTCATTTGTTTAAATTTAGACAAAACTAATTGTTTGTTGGCCTTTATTATATGTACTTTTTTTTTTGTAGACAATATCCCTTTAACAGACTGAAGAACAACAAACCTAGCATGCCATAACTAGAGGCTCCCAGGAGCCTGAATCGCTCACCTGATCTCTTATGCCAAAGTTTGAATAAATTTCACAAACTTTCAAGTATACAAAGTTGCAAAACAATCCCTTGAGTGGTTTCAGAGAAGAAGATTTTTGAAAATCAGTTAAAATTAATGGAAAAAAAACAGTTAAAGGGGAATAACTCTTAAATGGCTGATCTGACAATTTTGACCCTGAAATCATTTTTGTATATCTGAATGAGCTAAACACTTCTGAAATGCTAACTTTTTCTATAGGTCTAACAGTTTTCAAGATATTGTCCAAAAACTGCAAAAATGTTCAATTTTGACGATTTAAGGGCAATAACTCCTGTAAGGAGTCGTTTCACAATTTTGACTTAATGGAGAGATTTGTAGAACTTTTGATGTAGAACATGAAAGGTTGCTTCAGATTTTCTCTATCTCTTATACTTTTTGAGTTATAAGCCAAAAACAATGGTCTGACCCCCCTGTTCTATTTTTAGCAACAGCGGCCATGTTGGTTGGTCGACGTGTATATAATTCACAAACTTGATAGAGGACATCCTATAGATTAAGCATACCAAGTATCAATACAATCCCTTCAGTTGTTTCAGAGAAGAAGATTTTTGAAAATCAGTGTAAATTAATGGAAAAAAAAAACAGTTAAAGGGAAATAACTCTTAAACGGTTGATCTGACAATTTTGACCCTGAAATCATTTTTGTAGATCTCTATGAGCTTAACAATTCTGCAATGCTTACTTTTCCTCTAGCTCTAATGGTTTTCAAGATATAGTCCAAAAACTGCAAAAATGATCAATTTTGATGATTAAAGGGCAATAACTCCTGTAAGGAGTCGTTTCACAACTTCGACTCAATGGAGAGATTTGTAGGGCTTTTGATGCTGAACAAGGAAGGTTGCTTCGGATTATCTCTATCTCTTATACTTTTTGAGTTATAAGCCAAAAACAATGGTCCATCCCTCCCGTTCTATTTTTAGCGACGGCGGCCATGTTGGTTGATCTACGTGTATATAATTCACAAACTTGGTAGAGGACATCCTAAAGATCAAGCATACCAAGTATCAATGCAATCCCTTCAGTGGTTTCAGAGAAGAAGATTTTTGAAAATCAGTGTAAATTAATGGAAAAAACAGTTAAAGGGGAATAACTCTTAAACGGTTGATCTGACAATTTTGACCCTGAAATCATTTTTGTAGATCTCAATGAGCTTAACAATTCTGCAATGCTAACTTTTCCTCTAGCTCTATCGGTTTTCAAGATATAGTCCAAAAACTGCAAAAATGGTCAATTTTGATGATTAAAGGGCAATAACTCCTATAAGGAGTCGTTTTACAACTTCGACTCAATGGAGAGATTTGTAGAGCTTTTGATGCTGAACAAGGTAGGTTGCTTTGGATTTTCTCTATCTCTTATACTTTTCGAGTTATAAGCCAAAAACAATGGTCTGACCCCCCCTGTTCTATTTTTAGCAACAGCGGCCATGTTGGTTGGTCGACGTGTATATAATTCACAAACTTGATAGAGGACATCCTATAGATTAAGCATACCAAGTATCAATACAATCCCTTCAGTTGTTTCAGAGAAGAAGATTTTTGAAAATCAGTGTAAATTAATGGAAAAAAAAACAGTTAAAGGGAAATAACTCTTAAACGGTTGATCTGACAATTTTTACCCTGAAATCATTTTTGTAGATCTCTATGAGCTTAACAATTCTGCAATGCTTACTTTTCCTCTAGCTCTAATGGTTTTCAAGATATAGTCCAAAAACTGCAAAAATGATCAATTTTGATGATTAAAGGGCAATAACTCCTGTAAGGAGTCGTTTCACAACTTCGACTCAATGGAGAGATTTGTAGGGCTTTTGATGCTGAACAAGGAAGGTTGCTTCGGATTATCTCTATCTCTTATACTTTTTGAGTTATAAGCCAAAAACAATGGTCCATCCCTCCCGTTCTATTTTTAGCGACGGCGGCCATGTTGGTTGATCTACGTGTATATAATTCACAAACTTGGTAGAGGACATCCTAAAGATCAAGCATACCAAGTATCAATGCAATCCCTTCAGTGGTTTCAGAGAAGAAGATTTTTGAAAATCAGTGTAAATTAATGGAAAAAAACAGTTAAAGGGGAATAACTCTTAAACGGTTGATCTGACAATTTTGACCCTGAAATCATTTTTGTAGATCTCAATGAGCTTAACAATTCTGCAATGCTAACTTTTCCTCTAGCTCTATCGGTTTTCAAGATATAGTCCAAAAACTGCAAAAATGGTCAATTTTGATGATTAAAGGGCAATAACTCCTATAAGGAGTCGTTTTACAACTTCGACTCAATGGAGAGATTTGTAGAGCTTTTGATGCTGAACAAGGTAGGTTGCTTTGGATTTTCTCTATCTCTTATACTTTTCGAGTTATAAGCCAAAAACAATGGTCTGACCCCCCTGTTCTATTTTTAGCAACGGCGGCCATGTTGGTTTGTCAACATGTATATAATTCACAAACTTGGTAGAGGACATCCTAAAGATCAAGTATACCAAGTATCAATGCAATCCCTTCAGTGGTTTTAGAGAAGAAGATCTTTGAAGAAAAGTTAACGGACGGACGACGGACGGACGACAGACGACGGACGGACGACGGACGGACGACGGACGCTTAACGATGACAATAGCTCACATGACCCTTTGGGTCAGGTGAGCTAAAAACTGTACTTTATTTGGTCTGTTACAAAGTACCTATAAGTTAATATGCATGATCATTTACTAATAAGTACAGACAGTTTCAAATTTATCTAACCAGACACACTAAGTTCATTTGTCCCAAAGTTAACTTTACATCATTTCTCACTTGTCAATGAATCAATCTACCATACAATAACATCTACAAGTGTCAACTTTCATTAAAGCACTATCAATTAATAAATGTGTTTACTTTAAGATTGAGAGGGATGCAATACTTCTTCCCAACTGTATACTTACTGCAAAATCTGATCAAACTTTCTTGTGAAGGGCACAGGAGTCATAAATAGTTGTGAGAAACCATCTAATTTATTGTCCTCTAAAAACTTGACTGCAAGCTCTGCTTCATGTTTCACCTGAAAATTAAGGATAATTTCTGAATTTCAAAAATCTGGAAAAAGTTCATCAAAAGTTCAAAGTGATTCCCCTCTTAGTATTGTAAAGAGGGTAAGTTTTGTAAGGTTTCCACTTTCCCTATATTCTTGAGGGCCTCAGAAGTGCATAAATTAAAAGTTGCTAAAATTTAATAAACTATACATTTCACAAACCAAACTAAAAGAACACAAAAATAACTGTTGGCTGAAATTAAATACCCCAATTTTCATGACAAATTGCAAAGTTTGACCTTTGTGAAAGGTACCTACTCAATACATGATACAATCTTACCGACAGTTCATTCATATTAACAATAAAAATTACTATCTTTTAATATGTAAGGGGCCATTATTCCTATAATGTAGATCTCTCTTGGTACAAATACATTCAAAATACAAAAATAACAAAGCAGGTATAACAAGGGGTTGCACTTAGTTGTGCTAAGAATACCCCCACTGGGCCACTCAGAAAGCACGACAGACCTGGAAAGGGGAGGCACGATACAACTCATCATGCTAAAGCTGTATACCACATTTGAAATCAATCCGTTTTGTAGAAGCTGAGAAATCTGTTATGAAAAATTGTCTATTTTTGACCCTTAAAAAAGTCTAAGTCGGCTCAGAAAACAGGAAGTGGATGCGCGACTGACCTGGAAAGGGGAGGCACGATACAACTCATCATGATAAAGCTGTATACCAAATTTGAAATCAATCCCTGCAGTAGAAGCTGAGAAATCTGTTACAAAGAATTTTCCATTTTTTTACCCTTAAAAAAGTCCAAGTCGGCTCAGAAAACAGGAAGTGGATGCGCGACTGACCTGGAAAGGGGAGGCACGATACAACTCTTCATGATAAAGCTGTATACCAAATTTGAAGTCAATCCCTGCAGTAGAAGCTGAGAAATCTGTTACGAAAAATTGTCCATTTTTTTACCCTTAAAAAAGTCCAAGTCGGCTCAGAAAACAGGAAGTGGATGCGCGACTGACCTGGAAAGGGGAGGCATGATACAACTCATCATGATAAAGCTGTATACCAAATTTGAAATCAATCCCTTCAGTAGAAGCTGAGAAATCTTTTACGAAAGTTTGTTACGGACGGACAGACGGACAAGGTGATTGCAATATAGCTCCCTCTCTTACGAGTGGGGGTATAAAAATGGGTAACTTGGCTATGCTGTAGATGCATATTTCCAGGAGTATCCTCTCATCAGCAGCATTTGGATCAAAACAACATTAGAATGTTGAAAACCAAAAGTATTGAAAGAAAAGCACTTACACCAAAAAAGATCTAACAGCAAAGCAAAATCCAGCACAGCAGATATTAACCATGTGCTGTATAAAATAAAGAAACCTGGTGTATAAAAAATTTTGAATTGAGACAATCAGAAATTTAAAAAGAGATTGTATAAAATTCCTATAAACAAACTCTGTCTACCAGGCATGTGTTTACCCTCTGAGATGTTTGTCTACCAGCAGCTGTAATCAAACCAGTGGTTTTTCAACATACAAAATGCCAAAGGGGGTATAAAAAACGGTTACTTTGGTTATCTGGTTAATTTGGTTAAATTATATACAACAAGGATCTAATACATACTCTTGAAAATGTGGATCTTGTTAAATCTGAACAAACATTCATGTAACCAGTTTTATCTACAAAAACACATTCATATCTTCTGTGAAATTCTTCTATAGTTGGTCTGTTTAAATCAGCTTGATCATCACATAAGTTACACCCATCTGTTGTCCAATCCTCTTTAGCTATAGACAAAGAACAGTCTATATTTAGAAATCATATCACACAAGACAATAAAGCATGTCAAGGCTTTGAAAAAAAGCAGTAGAAAAACGCTTAACTATAAATATTTTTACAATTTATAAACATTGTTCATATAAAATAACTAGAATACTGACAAAGTCAGAAAGGGCCCCGCGGCAAAAAATCTAAGTATTTTCAAAATCATACAACTTTGATTATAACCACTATGGCATGTTCCATAGAATGTGTATGAAACTTCAGAGCTGTATTGTTAATAGCCTTTGAGTTTTATTGTTCAAAAATTCCAATTCTCAAAATCTGTGATTTTCGATAAAAAATTAAGTTTTTTCCAAAAATATTTGACAGATTTGCAGGAAGTTTTAATATGCAAATCATGACACGCTACTTAGCAGCTGTGCAAAGTTTCAGAACTGTATTGCTAACAGTTTTTGAGTTTTAGTGTTCACAAAGTCCAATTCTCAAAATCTGTGATTTTCGATAAAAAATGAAGTTTTTTACAAAAATATTAATCAGATTTGCACGAAAATTAAAAATGCAAATCATGACATGCTACTTAGCAGCTGTACAAAGTTTCAGAACTATATTGTTTAAAACAGTTTTTGAGTTTAAGTGTTCACAAAGTCCAATTCTCAAAATCTGTGATTTTCGATAAAAAATGATTTTTTTGAAAAAAAAATTTCACAGATTTGCACGAAATTTTAACATGCAAATCATGACATGCTACTTAGCAGCTGTACAAAGTTTCAGAACTGTATTGTTAACAGTTTTTGAGTTTTAGTGTTCACTAAGTCCAATTCTCAAAATCTGTGATTTTCAATAAAAAAAAATATTTCACAGATTTGCACGAAATTTTAATATGCAAATCATGACATGCTACTTAGTAGATGTACAAAATTTCAGAACTAAGGTGTTAGTAGTTTTTGAGTTTTAGTGTTCACAAGAATTGTTAACTTAATAGTTTTTGAGTTTTAGTGTTCGCAAGAATTGTTGACGGAAGGACAGACGGACAACGTAAAAACTATAGGGCGTCCGCATCTTCGATGCGGGGCCCTAATAAAAACCAATGTTACTATCTAAGTAGGAGAGAGACATTTACAGGGTTCCCACTGTTTTTGGACACAATATTCAAGGGTTTTTCAAGGACTTTTCAAGGGTATTGAGGTCATTTTCAAGGATTAAAATAGTCCGCAAAAATTAAAAAAATCCAATTTTTTTGGCCTTTTTTATCAAACGGTCAACAAATCTGCATATTACAAAATTCCAGGGTTTTTCAAGGATATTTGATAAAATTCAAGGATTTTTCCAGGTTTCTGAACATTGAAATGAAATTCAAGGACTTTTCCAGGTTTCCTTGAATTTCAAGGATGGTGTGGGAACCCTGAGACAATATTTCAACTGTTAGATTTTTTTTTGTATATTAATCAATAGACATGTCTCAAGTAAAAAAACATTCACTCCAGAAAACATACATACATAAATGAAGTAAAGTATTCCTCATTATCTGGTAGTTGCTCATCATTTTATTCAACTTTTTATTGATCAGAAGAAATATCACATACATAGACATGATGAATCCAGAAAATGCACCATAACCCTGAAAAAAAAGTCATCTATCAATTCCAGAAATTACCTCCCTCTACAAGTGTCAGAGAATAAACTTGTACACTCTACATCAAGATAGTAATAATATGATAAGATGATAAAAATACTTCTTCCAAAAAAGTGACTGTTTTAATATATATTTTACACCTTGATTCACCAAGTGCAGCAATGATACGACTGCAACATGTTGAACACTGTATGTTGGAGGCCAAATATAGATTGTAAAATGATTTGGACACATGCAGCCCATGGTGGACTAACAAAGCTTTATGACACACACGTTCTGTGGTAGACATTCAATGTATATCTTTTTTTTTTTATTTATATTAACATTTAAGGATAGCTCTTATAATTGGCCCCTTTGACCCCTAATTTCTTAAAAACGGTACAAGATATTGCAAGTCTGATTGAAAAAGACAGGGAAGGATTTTCAAAAGGATTCTAATGAAAGAAAAATTCTTAAATCATGTAAATCAGACCACAAATAAAAGTTTTGGGCATGGCCCAACTTTGACACATCCAAATCAAAATCTTAATCAGACAAAAACAATGAAATCACCATAACATAATACAATAACAAAAATGTGTGGTTGAATAAATATGTAATAAAAGTGCCTGCTTTGAGATAATTCTATAAAAATGAGGCTTCCAGAAGTCTGAATATCTTACATGGTCATTATGGTCTTTTTCTATGGGTCATAAAACAAAAAGAGGTCACCTGACTACTTCAAAACAAAGAAATTTAAGCTCACAACATTCTTTTTTATCTGTAATAATTTTTACTCAATAAAGTAAAAAATATGGCATCTAATTGGGACATTAAATGATACCCACGACAATATATTTTAAAATATTATTCTTGAGAAAGATCTTAGATATATTAATATGTATTATATTTGAGACAGAAATGAGTTATCTTTCTTAGACCAAAAAAAATCAGCATTGTCAAGTTTGAAAATTTTATCAGATCATCCTGAAAATTGAACGTGACCTTTATTTTATTATTCTTCTCAACAGCTGTGCAAAATAACATTAAAATCCCAAACTGATGGTATAACATAATACCTCTCTACTTTGTGTGGGGAGTCAATAAAAAGCGGATTTTTTGTTTCTAGGTGCATTACCAAAATAAGCAGTCACCTGACAACTTCAACACAATGGAGACTTTTGTAGATCTTAATAGGCTGAAGGTTTATGAAAGAAATAGCTTTTCTCTCTCTGCAATAGTTTTCATTTTAAAAGGGTAAAAAAATAAAATAAACACTTTTTTTATATAGAAAAACTCGAACACCAATAAGGAGTCACAGGACAACCAGGGATTAAATAAAACTGATTTACTTGTTTTCGACATCCCTGGGACAACCAAATGGTGAAAAATATCAAGAAATTGATGAAATACTAAGATTAATATAGTTTAAACATATTTATTTACCTTGATTGGGAAACAAGCTTGATGCTTATGTGAATCCTCTCAAGTTTGCAGTTTTGTCCTTGAGACGGTTGGGCCAGACATCCTCACAAATGGTGTCAAGAGAGAGTCAGAAATTTTGTTCATGAAAATTTTACCCTTGGCAAGGATCAAACCACAAACCTTGTTGTCAGTAGCCTAGTGTACTAACCACTACAACACTGGCTCTCTCTTTTAGATTAATTTCATATAATTTATGTATTTTTTAGTCATTTTATTTCAGATTTATAACTTACCTTACTTATCTTCAAAGTAACAAACTTAAAAACTTTTGCTGGTTTGTGGTATGGCCTGGTAGTTTAAATTGCACATCCTAATCTTAATGTTGGAAAACAGTTGGTTTTTTTTACCAATTTGGTAAATTTTTATGGCTTTATAATATGAATATAAGATGACTTTATAAAATCAAAATTATTTGCTACAAGGCTTATTAGGTAGTTGTATATTCAATAACATAGCTTAAGTTCAAGGACACCTCTAGAGTACTGGCAAGGCAAAAACATTTCAACATTTAATGGGTCAAAACTTCATATAAATAAATTCTATTAAAATACTGCATTTTGATTGGATGATATTTTTTTTTATATCCAAATGGAAAAAACTTAATGGGGAAACGCCTACTTTTTACAGGAAGTGACACCATATTTTTAATAAAATTTGCATGTTATGAATTGTTTTGAAAATTTATTTATAAGGAATGACTGCAATAATGTTTTCCATTCATTGGGGATATTTGAAAAACTTTGTTTTTTCACATTTAGTATAATCTGCATGTGCAAAAAAAAAAATCTGTCAAAGTCAAAAATAGCTGGATTTCTTTAAACAGGAAGTAGGTGAGTGACAGACCTAAAATCCAATCCCACATTATGGGACCCCACCCTGATGCTGTATACCAAATATCAAGTGGCTGTGATAAGTAGTTGCTGAGAAAACTGTTACAAAAAAATTTTCCCCGCCCATCCGACATTTACCATTTTATAACACTGATTTTTCACTCCATGAAATCCGGCCAAAATTTGATAACACAATGAAAAAAAAAATGTGTCAAAGACAGAAATGGACGGATTTCGTTAAACAGGAAGTAGACAAGCAACAGGCCTGAAATCGAATCCCACATTATGGGACCCCACCCTGAATCTGTATACCAAATATGAAATGGCTGTAATTAGAAGTTTCTGAGAATACTGTTACGAAAATTTTCGACTTCTGAACATTTAATAATGTAAAAAATTAACTAAGTCAGTAAACAGGAAGTAGATGAGTGACAGACCTGAAATCAAATCCCACATTATGGGACACCACCCTGATGCTGTATATTAAATATCAAGTGGCTGTGTTAAGTAGTTGCTGAGAAAACCATACGAAGATTTCTTCCCGCCTGCCCGCCTGCCGCCTGACATTCACCATTTTATAACACAGATTTTTCACTCATTGAAATCCCGCCAAAAATTACGACAGTCATTCCTTAATAATTGGTTTCCTTATAACTGGATGTCTTCTTTGTGTCAGGTGAGCAATAAACATGAATATTCTAATACAGTGGATTCCTCTTATTAGCAAAAGCAATTTGTCATAGAAATTTATGCAATTAACCGAATGACCCCATAAAGTGTAATGTTAATTTTAAACAGAAAATACAAAGAATTTATATTAATTTGTCTAATTATCAAATGTTTTGAGTAATTAGAACACCCAGGTGACACTTTTATTGTACCCTAATGCTTGTAAAAACAAATGTGGCATAACTGAAGGTTGTAAAAACATGTTTTGATAACTTTTACCAAACACACTTCAAAGACCTCGTTAAGAAAACATATGATTTTGACAGGTATCAAGGTGGTTTTTGAAAATTTCAAGTCAATTAACAGGAATTTTGTTCGTTTTCTAAGATTTTCAATGCAATTAAACACAATTTTTAGGAAAGGGTTTGGTGTTTTAAAATCGTATTCAATAAAGAGGATTATTCTAATAAGAGTAAGTCGATTGAGGATTATTCTAATAAGAGTAAGTCGATTGAGGATTATTCTAATAAGAGTAAGTCGATTAAGTGGAATCCACTGTAATAATGTGTCAATTGGACACAAATGCTAGTCTTTAAATTGCTCAAGACATTGTTTGCTATTACAAGTCACCCTACACAAGGTCAAATCAATTTAATGTATTGTTTTTGAGAAAAGACCAATGGAAATTTGTATAGACAGACTTGAGTAAACTTCATGTTCCTTATTATCAACTAGTCATTGCATGACATACATGGCATAAAAACATTCTCTTTGAACACTATTATGAACTTGTACCTGGTCTAGTTCTCTTTGCTTTAACCACACTTTAAGCAGTAGAATTCCTTCCTTTACAGCAGGCAAGTCGTGCAACATTGTTTGTACAAATTGATTGTTATATTCCATGGTCATATCTTGTAGTATTGTGTTGTTGTAATGAGGGGTAGCAGGCTCTTCAGAATGTTCTACAAAATAAATCATTGAATAAATAATTAAATTACAAAGAGTGGATTATTAAGTATAAACAGTCTTCACATGGGAAATTGAAGATAAACCATATTTAGATATCGAAACTTCCCACATTTTTTAACTCCCTCTTTTCTGGAAAAAGTTTATAAAAGCTTTCTCAGATAGGTTTTGTAACTTGGTATATCTCTTGAGTACTCTTAGCATTGCTTGAAATGGACATTTAAGGTGCTTTATAGCGGGTAACTTTTGCAGTGGTTTAATTTTTGCTTATTTTTGTAGGCTGATGAAAATCAGGAAATTATTCATCTTATGGAAATTATATTAACCAGCAAACATTTTTCACATTACAAGAGGCTCCCAGGAGCCTGAATCGCTCACCTGACATATGTGCCTGAAGTAAAGGTTATTAGGCAAAATCTATTTGACGTTGAAAGGGTCATACGATTAATAAGAGGGTCATCTGACAATATGGTGGATCTTAAGGTGCTGATCACTTTTGTTCTCAATCAAAATCTAAAAATCTGTTGCCCTTTTTGAGTTATTAGCAAAAAAATGCAGTTTAACCTAATGTTCTATTTTTAGCCACAGCGGCCATGTGTTACGACCAATCAAAAATCCCCACATCAGTTCTATACACCTAATGCTAATAAACAACTATACCAAGTTTGGTTCTAATTGTACTTAAAGTGTCAGAGGAGTTAATGTTTTCAATGTAATGAGGAAATGCTGTTAAAATGCTCAATTTTGACGTTCTAAGGGCAATAACTCCTAAAAGGAAAGGTCGTACAATGTTGACCCTATAACATATTTTGTTAATCTTGATGTGCTTAACAATATTCAATTTAAACTTCTCAAATATCTAGTATTGTTTTCAAGATATTGAGCTAAACAGGTGCAAAATTTGCAAAAAATCCATAAAAAGGGCAATAACTCCTACATGGCTTGTTGCATTTTCTTCAAAATTTCAGAGCTGATAGATCTTGAGGTGCTGATCACTTTTGTTACGAATCAAAATTTAAAAATCTGTCATCATTTTTGAGTTATTTGCAAAAAACTGCATTATACCCCTATGTTCTATTTTTAGCCATGGCAGCCATGTTTTACAACGAATCAAAAATTCCCACATCTGTTCTAAGCACCAAATGCTAATAAACAACCATACCAAGTTTGGTTGCAATTGGACTTATGTTGTCAGAGGAGTTAACGTTTTAAAAAGTTTACGGACGACGGACGACTGACAGACGACTGACGGACCACGGACGCCAAGTGATGACAATAGCTCACATGACCCTTCGGGTCAGGTGAGCTAATGATGATCTGACAATTTTGACTTGGGAATCAGTTTTGTAGATCTTAATGAAATGAACAATTTTGCAATGATAACTATTCCCATGGATCTAATGATAAAGTCCAAAAACTGTGAAAAAGGTCAATTTTGACGATTAAGGGGAAATAACTTTTAAGAAGAGTTGTCCCACAACTTTTATACAATGGAGAGTTTCGTAGAGCTTTTGATGCTGAAGAAAGTTGGTTGCTTCGGATTTTCTCTATCTCTTATACTTTTTTAGCTATAAGCTAAAAACTACGGTCTGACCCCCCCCCTGTTCTAATATTAGTAACGGCAGCCATGTTGGTTAGTTGACGTTCACAAATTTCATAAACTTGGTAGAGGACATCCTAAAGATCAAGTGTAAAAAGTTTCAAAGCAATCCCATCAGTGGTTTCAGAGAAGATGTTTGAAGACAAGAGGCTCCCAGGAGCCTGAATCGCTCACCTGACATATGTGCCTGAAGTAAAGGTTATAAGGCAAAATCTATTTAACGTTGAAAGGGTCATAAGATTAATAAGGGGGTCATCTGACAATATGGTGGATCTTAAGGTGCTGATCACTTTTGTTCTCAATCAAAATCTAAAAATCTGTCACCCTTTTTGAGTTATTTGCAAAAAAATGCAGTTTAACCTAATGTTCTATTTTTAGCCACAGTGACCATGTTTTACAACCAATCAAAAATCCCCACAACAGTTCTATACACCTAATAATAATAAACAATAATACCAAGTTTGGTTCCATTTGGACTTAAAGTGTCAGAGGAGTTAACATTTTCAATATAAGGAAATGCAGTTAAAATGCTCAATTGTGACGTTCCAAGGGCAATAACTCCTCAAAGGAAAGGTCGTACAACGTTGAGCCTGCTACAAATTTTGTAGATCTTGATGTGCTTAACAATATGCAATTTAAATTTCTCAAATATCTTGTATAGTTTCCAAGATATTGAGCTAAACAGGTGCAAAATTTGCAAAAAATCCACAAAAAGGGCAATATAAACTCCTACATGGGTTGTTGGATTTTCTTCAAAATTTCAGAGCTGGTAGATCTTGAGGTGCTCATCACTTTTGTTCCCAATCAAAATTTTGAAATCTGTCACCGTTTTAGAGTTATTTGCAAAAAACTGCCATTTACCCCTATGTTCTATTTTTAGCCACAGCTGCCATGTTTTATGACCAATCAAAAATCCCCACATCAGTTCTATACACCTAATGCTAATAAACAAGTAAACCAAGTTTGGTTCCATTTGGACTTAAAGTGTCAGAGGAGTTAACGTTTTCAATGTAATGAGGAAATGCTGTTAAAATGCTTAATTTTGACGTTCTAAGGGCAATAACTCCTAAAACGAAAGGTCCTACAACATTGACTCTATTACATATTTTGTAGATCTTGATGTGCTTAACAATATGCAATTTAAATTTCTCAAATATCTAGTATTGTTTTCAAGATATTGAGCTAAACAGGTGCAAAATTTGCAAAAAATCCACAAAAAGGGCAATAACTCCTACATGGGTCGTTGGATTTTCTTCAAAATTTCAGGGTAGGTAGATCTTGAGGTGCTGATCACTTTTACCCTATGCCAGAATTTTGATATCTGTAGCCGTTTTTGCAAAAAGTTATTTGCAAAAAACTGCATTTTACCCCTATGTTCTATTTTTAGCCACGGCCGCCATGTTTTTTTAAAAATCAAAAATCCGAATGATAGTTTTGTAGGCCATACCCTAAAGATCAACTACACCAAGTTTGGTTTCAATTGGACTTATGGTGTCAGAGGAGTTAACGTTTGAAAAAGTTTACGGACGGACGACGGACGGACGACGGACGCCAAGTGACGCCAATAGCGAAAAAGTTAACGGATGGACGGATGACAGACGCTTAACAACCCTTGGGGTCAGGTGAGCTAAAAATTGATATAAATTGAACTGAAATGACTGTTTCAGATCACTTTGTAGGTACAAGTGGCTGTTCCCTGATCCTGGGTCTATGAAGGCTAGCCATTAAAGGTAAAAAAAATAATACATCATCATTTGACCATTTTTTTGGCATTATAAAAATTTTAAGTGCCATATTTGTCCCCTGTTTTATGAAAAAAAAAATCTTAAGCAATTTATGGAATTGCAGTTCATATATGGAGTAAAATGGATCAAATTTGTGAGTATGCTTACAATTTTCAATGATATTGTCATTTTTTCAATTTTATAGACACCAAAAACAGGGTAAAATTACCCCCCCCCCCCTGTTTCTGGAAAAATTTCAAAGGGCCATTACTCCCACAAAAATTTGAGGATCAAAATTTCCTGGTCACATGCACAACTACAGATGGTGTACTTCCTATATACATAGTTTCATTGAATTCAGTTCAGTAGTTTCAGAGAAGTTGCGCTGACAAGATGATATATGAGGATTTTCAGCAATTTTCTAATTTCAAAGGGCCATAACTCCCACAAAAATTTGTGGATCAAAATTTCTTGGTAATATGCACCACTACATATGGTGTACTTCCTATATACCAAGTTTCATTGAATTCAGTTAGTAGTTTCAGAGGAGTTGCACTGACAAACTTTGTGACTGACAGATGGACGGATGGACGGACACAACAAAAACAATATGTCTCTCCACTAAACTGGGGAAAGACATAATTAACAAAATCGAGAAATGTTGATTTTTAGTGCTGAAATTGTTATTTTCAAAGGCCTCCGCATACATGATCCAAGAATTTCTTAACTGATCTAGATTTTATTTGAAGTGAATTCTAGAATTCAGTAACATATTTCTTGGTCAAGAAGGAGGAGGCAACCAAAAATTGAAAAAATGACCCAAAATTTGTCCAATTTCAGCCAATTTGACAGAAATCTTACACATGTGTTTTTAACACCCTGTTTTTCATCAATGTCGGATACTATTCTTTTAAATTAATTAAAACAAGTTTGTTCATTCACTTGAACTTCTAAATACCATAGGAAATCTTTTCCATAACAATTTTGAATTTTTTAGTCATAGGGGGGGGGGCAAATATGGGCCTTACTGTACCTTGTCCTTTCTTGGTATTTGAACAATTTTCCTTAAGGTAGATGAACATCTGAATTTTATTGAATTTTTTTGCATGATACACAGCTGTCAAACAGAGTAACTAAAATATAATGAAATATTATAGAGATTCAATATGATAAAGATTTCTTGAATTCAAAAAATACCTTCTATGTCACCAAAGAACCAACTTGTTCGAATATTATTCTTCTGAACATGAAATCGATTATACTTGAAAGAACCTTCTTCTGGGCACACATGAATGTGCATAGAGGTTTCTTTGTTCTCTAATTCTGAAATAGCAGAAGGCAAAAGTTATTGGATAAAATTAGCAGGAGATAGAAACAAATATTATTTGCATACATGTAAGAAGCAGAGGTACCAATAGGGCATCCGAATGTCAAAAGTCCAATTGGTCAAAACACCAATAAGAACAGGACGAAAAAACAGACAAAATATAAAACATGGAAACGCAATAACTACTGAATATCAATACCTATGTCTCGCCTTCCGCGACTATTCATCACAGCGAGACAAAAACTCCACCAGCAGCGCTAACCTTCACAGGTGTTAGGAATAAACAAGAGTCTTCTAGGAGCCTTTGTCACTCACCTGGTCTCACCTTGTGCTTCAAACTCTATAGTTCATACAGAACAGGTAAATTCATAAATTACTTTTCAATATAACATTATGAACAATAGAACTTTACTGGTCAATGGAAACCTGTTTTCAAGGTATTCCCCACTTCTTTGGACACCTGCCCAACTTAGACTGGTCAAAATCTGGGACAGAAAGCTATCTTTGAATCTTGTGTTTTTTGGTAGAAATATTGATAACTTGATACTTACTTTCAATCTTTGATAAGCTTTTTAACTAATTGTCATATCTAAGAATTATGGTGATCAAGTATGTTGGTTTTGTGTGATGATCATCAATTGTTTGAAGTGTTGTGTCAGATTTTAAATTGATATGTTTGATTTTTTTTTCACGAGTCGATTAATGATTCTCGGCTAGCTGTAGGTAACTGCTAGTGGTCTAAAAAGAGTTCTTTTACTGTTCATTTGTTTTTGTTGTCTTTTGTCTAAGGTTCTCTCTAGTGAAATAGACCATTAATCAATTTGATTTTGATTGTGTGTTCATTTTTGTGCTTTGTTGTAGATTATTGATTGGGGGGAAGGTTGGGCCCAAAAAACTAGTTTAACTCCTCCACATTTCATATGTGCCAGTCCTAAGCCAGGAATCTTGGACAAATCTTTTGTTTGTACTTGTCTTTTTGGTGTTTTCTGTTCCTTGTTTTAGAAGGGGGTCCATCTGTGACATTTCAGACTGGATTTGGCTTATATGCATTTTATTTAGACCATAAGCCAATTGCAGAATGGCAGGCAGTGCCTACTGGCCCCATTGAAGGCTGCTGGCGGCTTTCTATCATAAGGTCATTTTACTATTATGTAGGACAGAAGTGTTACCCGAAAGTCTACCTGTGGAGGTATATACATAAGTTTTTTGAAAATAACCATAAAATTCACATTTCGTTTAAAAACTTTCAACATCTGAATAACTAAAATCAATTCTACACGGTGAAATTATGGGCCAAAATAGATCTTAACCATTGTTTGTTCTTTCAATAGTTGTGTTACCTGAGCTTCCCTTGAAAATAAATTTTATTATAGGCTGGAGTCTGTTTCCAAGGTGATATGAAAATCTTATTTGATCAACATCTTTAGACATTTGCAGACGCTTAGCAAGAACAGATATATACTGAGATCTTTTATGTGAGTACCGGTGATTTAAATTATCCTTGGACTGGAAACATTCCTGTAAATAAAATACTTTATTACAGGAAATATCATATAATTCATGAAATGAAAAACAAATCAAAATCAACAGAAAAAAAGGATGCATACTGTGATTTTATTACAATTCAAAGGGTACCATTTTTCATTGTTGACAGCCACAAAATAAGAATCCAATGATGAGTAAATTCTATAATGATTCCTTCTTATATGAGTAAAGCATGAAATTTAAAATTATAGGAAATATTTTGCATAAGAAACCCATAAATATAATAATCCAAAGTATGTTCTTTGTTAAATCATTTTTTAGATTCAACCTTTGACCCCATACTTTTAAATGATAAAACAAGAGTTGACACTAAAGTATGTCTCACCTGTCGGCACCATCACTGAACTCATTCAAGGTCTAGCTGGGCCTTCAGAAAAGTTAAGGTTAAGGTCATGTGACAGATGACAGAATTCCATTTAACCATCACAAAAATGTCTGAAGTGTGTTCTAGATACCATATAGTTATTGAGAAACAATGAAAAAAGACCAACATTCACTAAGTCATTCAATCATGAAAATGAGGTCAATGTCACATTACATGGTGACGTCAGTTGTGTATACCATAATCCCCAATATCAGATGCCTATCTATAATGTTATACTTTTCACAACTCATTTTCCACCCAAAAATCATCTACATTCACAAAGTCATTGAACCGTGAAAATGGGGTCAGGGTCACACAACATGGTGTCAGTTGTGTAGACCAAAACCCCAAATGTCTGTATACCAAATATCAGATGCCTAGCTATTATACTTTTAACTTAATTTATTTTCCACAAAAGTTTTAATTGTCCCAAAAATCATGTAAGTCCACAGAGTCACTGAATCATGAAAATTGTGTCAAGGTCACAGGACATGGTGTCAGTTGCATAAACCATAACTCCAGGTGTCTGTATACCAGATATCAGATGCCTAGCAATTATACTTTTCACTTAATTCATTTTCCACAAAAGTCTTACAAAGAGCTTTTTTGGCCTCAAAAATCATCTAAGTCCACAGAGTCACTGAACCATGAAAATGGGGTAAGGGTCAAATGGCATGCACCAGTTGTATAGACCATAACCCGAAATGTCTGTATACCAGATATCAGATGCCTAGCCATTATACTTTTAGCTAAATTCATTTTCCACAAAAGTCCACAAAGGGGTTTTTTGGCCCGAAAAAACATCTAAGTTCACAGAGTTGCTGAACCATTTGATTGGGGTCAGGGTCAAACGGCATGGTGCCAGTTGCGTAGACCATAATCCCAACTGTCTCTATACCACATATCAGATGCCTAGCTATTATACTTTTCTTGTAATTCATTTTCCACAAAGGTCTTACAAAAAAGTTTACGCTGTTGCCGCTGGAAAGTAAAACCTTTGTCTCGCCTTCAGTGACTAAAGTCTCAGACAAGACAAAAAAAACCAGAGAGTTTGTATAGATTCAAATTTGAATTTCATGTTTGCTTGAAATTATGATTCAAATGTAAAACTTGAAGAACGAATTAAAGATAATGGACAAGACAGAATGGCTATGATGATTATTGTGATTATTGATAGTACATAGCCTTACAAACAATAGACTAGGAAAAACTGTTTTAGCGCACTAAAACTGATGTCTCCCCTTCCTTGAATAACACAAGTTCAGACTTGAGGTCAAGGTCAAAGTCACAATGACATACATTGTACAACAAATTGTTTAATAATGATACATCTACATTCTAAAGCCCTATGTCAAAGGATAAAAAAGTTATGGCCTAAAAGGCTTTGCATGTCAAATTAGCATTAAGTTGACATTGAAATCACAGGTCAAGGTCATTAAGGTTGGTGACACATTGTTCCCATGATGACACATTTCCAAATCAAAAATCAAAGCATTGTGTTTAAAGAAAATAAATATATATGGCCCAGACATGTTTCATGTGTAAAAATAGCATTAATTTGATCTTGAGGTCAAAGATCAAGGTCATATGAAAGTCATTCTGGTACGCGACTCATCATCTCATGGTGATACATCCACATGTCAAATACCAAAGCCCTATGTCAAAAAACATAAAACGTTATGGCACAGACACACTTTCCATGTAAAATTAGCATTAATAATACCTTGAGGTCAAAGGTCAATGTCATATGATGGTCATTCTGGTACGCGACCCATCATCTCATGGTGATACATCCACATGTCAAATATTAAAGCACTATGTCAAAGAACAAAAATGTTATGGCACAGACACACTTTCCATGTCAAATTAGCATTTATTTAACCTTGAGGGTAAAGGTCAAGGTCACATGAAGGTCATTCTAGTACGCAACACATCATCTCAAGGTGATACATCCACATGCTAAATATCAAAGCCCTATGTCAAAGAACAAAAAAGTTATGGCCCGGAAAACTTAGGATTTAAAATTAGCATTTATTTGACATTGAGGTAAAATTTCAAGGTCATATGAAGGTCATTCTGGTACGCGACCCATCATCTCATGTTGACACATCCACATGTCAAATATTAAAGCATTATGTGAAAGAGCATAAAAAGTTATGGTACCGACAAACTTTCCGTGTAAAATTAGCATTAATTTAACATTGAGGTCAAAGGTCAAGGTCAGATGAAGGTCATTCTGATACGCGACACATCATCTCAAGGTGATACATCCAAATGCCAAATAGCAAAGCCCTATGACAAAGAACAAAAAAGTTATGGCCCAAAACACTTTCACTGTAAAATTAGCATTAATTTGACCTTGAGGTCAAAGGTCAAGGTCATATGAAGGTCATTCTTATACGCGACACATCGTCTCTTGGTGATCCATCCACATGCCAAATATCAAAGCCCTATCTCAAAGGATAAAAAAGTTATGGCCCGGACACGCTTTGTATGAGAAGAAGAAGAAGAAGAAGAACTGATACAAAAACAATATGTCTCCCCCTTCTGGGAAGGGGAGACATAAATATAGAATATGCTATTTTGATTCAAATCCCAAGTTGGTTTTTTTTTGGTTTTTTTTATCTATATTTTAGGAAGTAAGCAAAACTGTTCTTTCTCATGTATTTTATGTTAAAACATAAGAATCAAACTTACAATAAATGTTAAACCAGGAACCTTTGAGTCAAAGTTCACTCAATATTTACCCACCCCACTTTTCCCCCATCCCAATCTTACCTGAATCAGTCACCTTAAAAAGAACAACCGGAGTGTGACAGTCCTTGAATCTACTGTTAAAAAAAAGTTGTTGTTTTTTTATCCCTAATTAACGTGTGCAAAAAGTTCTCTTTTCCTGTGATCAGCCAACCATACAGTTGAAGCAAGGAGTAGAATTCCATAACCCTATTTTTGTTCATACATTAATGCATATACATGTATATGTGTATAAAGTTGCATGGTGCTAGTATCATGAGTATACTTCTAAGACCTGCAAATTATCAGATTCTAACAAGTCTTGTGCAAATGGGTTTTTATAGGTATAAATGAAAAATTTAATTTCATATACAATGTAATTACCTTAGGCATAGTTATAAGTATATCTACACTAGGATTAGGTTTCAAACATGTCCCAGTTCTAAAACTTCCTATTGTCTTTACATCCTTAGGAGGTAAAAATTTAAACTTTCCCTTGATACATCTTCCATGTGGCATTAATGGATTTTTCACCACTTCTAACAAATCAAACAGTTGCTGATACTGTAAAAATTAAAACACTAGATTAATAACATACTAGTTTATACAGTTATTCAGAAATATTGAGTGCAATAAAGCAGATTAATTATATGAACTGAAATAAAAAGCTACCCCAAGGGCAGCATGATACGACCGCAACAATTTGAACCCTGTACATTGGGGGCCTAATATGGATAGTATATTGCTTTGGTCACATGCAGCCCATGGTGGACTTACAAAGCTTTAATTTTTGACACATGCATCCTGTGGTGGACTTTCAAATGCATATTTGACACATATATAATTTCATTAACATCTAATAGAAAAAATCTTATTTCTATATTCATTGACATTTTAACCCGTTTTAGCCCCTATTGACCCTTTTTTCTTTAACTAACAAGGACCACCAACCCCAAATGCAATAAAAAGCTTCCTTTGGTAAATAATATCATCATATTCAAACTTCATAACAAGTGGCAGGCCCACTACAGATTAATTTCTTGTGTAAAACCATTTGCCTTGACCAACTTTTGAAAATGGCGTTTTCTGGCCCTTCAACCCCTAATATCTCAAAAACAGTAAGAGATATTGCAAATCTGATTGGAAAACGCAAGCAGGAATTTTCACAAAGATTCCAATAAAAAAAAGATTTTGAAAATCAGATCAGAAATAAAAAAGTTGACTTTTTGGGCATGGCCCATCTTTGGCCCCCTGTAGCAACATAACGGTACAATATACATCATAACCATTGACGCATAAAGTTGACAGAATTTAATGAGGAATTCAATAAAAAATGAATTTTCAAAATCTAATGAATAATAAAACATTCTACAACAGTTTTGACAATACACCCGTTTTAGCCCCTTTTGGCCCTTTTTTCTAAAACGGTAAGGGCCCCCGACCCCAAATAATAAGAACCTTCCTCTAGTGGTTACAATCTTCATATCAAAATTTCATAACAATTGGTCAATATTTACTCAAGTTATCTGACGGAAACCAAATGTACCCGGACAACGACGACATCGCCATAACATTATACGATCGTAAAAATTTTGCAGTCGTATAAAAACTATTAATGATCAATTGATTAATGCAAAAGGCCAAAGGTCAAGTGTAATATATCAATAGGTCAAATTTTCTGTTCTGTTGTACTTGACACCATTTTAATGTTTTATTACCTTGTAGAAAGATAATTAAAAATATATTCATGTAAAAAAGCCAGAATAAAGGTCTTCCGTGAAAGGGCTATGTCAACTGCATTTTAAAATATTTGATATATGTAGTATAGAATTGCTTTACACCATATAAAGTTCTATAAGATGACACTACAAGCCACAGCCTGTAATGTGCAGTTTACAGTAAAATTGTGATAAAATTAGTTGTGACATTAATATATCACTGGACACAAGTCTATGGATAGTGCAAAAGTTACCCCTAAAAGTTGTTTTTCAACACATTGAACATGTTTAAGCTGACATAATTCTGCTAACAACAGAAAATACAAATTATTAAATTTCAGAACGCTTTTTGTTTTCTTTTCTTTTAGATACCGTAAATTGGTGTAGGGATATTTTAGCAGTTCTAGATCAAAATAACCATGTTTAATTTTGGTGTGTTTTATTTTGGCGCTTTCGGAAAAAAAATCTTCTTAAATACTTTACATCATCTAAACAATCATAAGTTAGTTGAATTTACATTCACAGTTCTACCCTTTAACATTAATTAGATTATGTTTGTGTTAAAACCCAAGCTAATTAGTATATAAATAGGCCTTTAAAATCAAGAAATTTGATGTCTAATGATGATTTGACAAACAAGTAATTATATCATATCTTAACTAATTACTTAATAAAGAAAACACAAATGCTCATTAAGAAATAAAATCTGTCAAAGTCAAAAATGGCCGGATTTCGTTAAACAGGAAGTAGGAGAGCGACAGACCTGAAATCGTATCCCACGTTATGAGACCCCACCCCAATGCTGTATACCAAATATCAAGTGGCTGTGATTAGTAGTTGCTGAGAAAACTGTTACAAAAAATTTTCCCCGCCCGCACACCGCCCGCCCAAAGTTCACCATTTTATAACCTGCATTTTTCACTCCGTGAAATCCGGCCAAAAATGGGTCAAAAACAGAAATGGCCGGATTTCGTTTAACAAGAAGTAGGTGAGCGACAGACCTGAAATCACATCCCACGTTATGGGAGCCCATGTTGATGCTGCATACCAAATATAAAGAGGCTGTGATTAGTAGTTGCTAAGAAAACTGTTACGAAAATTTTCTACTATTGGACATTATTGTCAAAAATTAACTAAGTCGGTAAACAGGAAGTAGGTGAGCGACAGACCTGAAATCACATCCCATGTTATGGGACCTCACCCTGATGCTGTATACCAAATATCAAGGGACTGTGATTTATGGTTGCTGAGAAAACTTATGAAAATTTTCTACTATTGGACATTATTGTCAAAAATTAACTAAGTCGGTAAACAGGAAGTAGGTGAGCGACAGACATGAAATCGCATCCCACATTATGGGATCCCATCCTGATGCTGTATGCCAAATATCAAGTGGCTGTGATTAGTAATTGCTGAGAAAACTGTTATGAAAAAAATTTTCCCGCCCACCCGCCGCATGCCGCCCACTGCCCGCCCGCCCGATATTCACCATTTTATAACCCGGATTTTTCACTCCGTGAAATCCAGCCAAAAATGGGTCAAAGACAGAAATGTCCGGATTTCGTTTAACAAGAAATAGGTGAGCGACACACCTGAAATCACATCCCACGTTATGGGAGCCCATGTAGATGCTGCATACCAAATATCAAGAGGCTGTGATTAGTAGTTGCTAAGAAAACTGTTATGAAAATTTTCTACTATTGGACATGCATTGTTGTCAAAAATTAACTAAGATGGTAAACAGGAAGTAGATGAGGGACAGACCTGAAATCACATCCCACGTTATGGGACCTCACCCTGGTACTGTATACCAAATATCAAGTGTCTATGATAAATAGTTGTTGGGAAAACTGTTACGAAAATTTTCTACTATTGGACATTAATGTCAAAAATTAACTAAGTTGGTAAACAGGAAGTAGGTGAGCGACAGACATGAAATCGCATCCCATATTATTGGACCCCACCCTGATGCTGTATACCAAATATCAAGGGACTGTGATTTATGGTTGCTGAGAAAACTGTTACGAAAATTTTTCTACTATTGGACATTATTGTCAAAAATTAACTAAGTCGGTAAACAGGAAGTAGGTGAGCGACAAACATGAAATCGCATCCCACATTATGGGATCCCACCCTGATGCTGTATGCCAAATATCAAGTGGCTGTGATTAGTAGTTGCTGAGAAAACTGTTATGAAAAAAAATTTCCCGCCCACCCGCCGCATGCCGCCCACCGCCCGCCCGCCCGACATTCACCATTTTATAACCCGGATTTTTCACTCCGTGAAATCCAGCCAAAAATGGGTCAAAGACAGAAATGGCCGGATTTCGTTTAACAAGAAGTAGGTGAGCGACACACCTGAAATCACATCCCACGTTATGGGAGCCCATGTAGATGCTGCATACCAAATATCAAGAGGCTGTGATTAGTAGTTGCTAAGAAAACTGTTATGAAAATTTTCTACTATTGGACATGCATTGTTGTCAAAAATTAACTAAGATGGTAAACAGGAAGTAGATGAGGGACAGACCTGAAATCACATCCCACGTTATGGGACCTCACCCTGGTACTGTATACCAAATATCAAGTGGCTATGATAAATAGTTGTTGAGAAAACTGTTACGAAAATTTTCTACTATTGGACATTAATGTCAAAAATTAACTAAGTTGGTAAACAGGAAGTAGGTGAGCGACAGACATGAAATCGCATCCCATATTATTGGACCCCACCCTGATGCTGTATACCAAATATCAAGGGACTGTGATTTATGGTTGCTGAGAAAACTGTTACAAAAATTTTCTACTATTGACCATTATTGTCAAAAATTAACTAAGTCGGTAAACAGGAAATAGGTGAGCGACAAACATGAAATCGCATCCCACATTATGGGACCCCACCCTGATGCTGTATACCAAATATCAAGTGGCTGTGATTAGTAGTTGCTGAGAAAACTGTTACGAAAATTTCTTCCCCGCCCGCACGCCGCACGCCCGCCCGCCTGACATTCACCATTTTATAACCCGGATTTTTCATTCCGTGAACATTTAGCTGGAAAGAACACCCAAACCTTGCGAATTGAGATGCATAGAGAATTAAATGTGATAGAAAATTGGTGTAAAGAAAATAATATGTATATAAATTCTAATAAATCAAAATGTATGGTTATTGGGACAAAACAGAAATTGTCAAGTCAAAATGTTCAACCTGAACTAAAACTTTTTTCACAACATCTTATGAATTCCTCCCGTGAAAAAGTTTTGGGGGTAAAAATAGATGAAAATCTTCACTGGAAAGAACAGATTGATGCTGTTTGTATTTAAGCATTTCATCTAGGATCTTCTTATTATCAAAAATCAAGTCATACCTTACTTTAGAAGCTCGAAAAACTTTTTATAATGGATATATTTTGCCTCTTATTGATTACTGCTGTGTTGTTTGGGGAAGTTGTAATAATGAAAGTCTAGAAAGAATATTAAAATTACAAAAAAGAGCTGCAAGAATAATACTTAATGTAGATCCACTTTCACCATCTGAGCCTCTTTTCAGATGACAATATATTCAAGAATTAAGTATCACAAGTATTTACTACTTCATAAAATATTAAAAGGGGAGGGTCCAGAGTACTTAATCGATAAATTTGAATATTTATCACAGAACAATCCATATGTCTTAAGAAATGTTTCAGGAGGTCATCTTGTTATCCCTAAACCTAAAGCTGAATTTCACAAACAATCTTTTAAGTATTCAGGATCTTTGTTATGGAATAAACTTCCTAATGATATTAAAAACACACATAACACCCTCCATTTAAGGATGATGTTAAAAAGTGTCTGTTTGAAGGAAATGGTAGAAACGTAGCATAAGTCATGAGTGTTTTTAATTCATTTATGTATTCAATATCATGTTTTTATGTTTGTAATCATATTGTGTTTATCATTTTGTTTTATTTTGTTTGCATGAGGGCCTCAGGGAAGATTAGTTGTATTACTAACTGTGTTACCCTCTTTAAATAAAGACTTTATTATTATTATTATTATTATAACACTAAAGTATGTCTCGCCTGCTGGCACCATCGGAATACCTAGTTATTCAACTATAAATTCATTATTTCTTGACATTTTCCTGTGGTCCAACTAAAATTATTCTAGATATCATAGTCACTGAGAAACAGACTTAACATAAAAGACTGAACACACAAACAAGAGTTAACACTAAAGTATGTCTCGCCTGCCGGCACCATCAGAAACAATTATTCTTTCTTACTTCCACTATATTTTGAATTTACATTGATTTTCAGTTTCTGAGATCAAAAGATGTTAATAGAACTTAAACCTTGCAAATATATGCAATAAAAATAATCAAAGTCACTCAACCGGAAAATCAAGGTCAAGGTCAAAAGATGGGGATGCAACTGTGCTTAGCTACTACTGGGGCATATGTATACCAAGTTTCATCACCTAGGACCTATAGTTCTTGAGATATGGAGGTGCTCGCAAAACTTTTCCATTGCTATTATATGTATTGAAAATTGTCAAAGTCACTCAACCAAAAAATCAAGGTCAAGGTCAAAAGATGGGGATGCAACTGTGGTAAGCTACTACTGGGGCATATGCATACCAAGTTTCATCAATTTAGGAATTATAGTTCTTAAGATATGGAGGTGCTCGCAAAACTTTTCCATTGCTATTATATGTATTGAAAATTGTCAAAGTCACTCAACCGGAAAATCAAGGTCAAGGTCAAAAGATGGGGATGCAACTGAGCTAAGCTACTACTGGGGCATATGCATACCAAGTTTCATCAACCTAGGACCTATAGTTCTTGAGATATGGAGGTGCTCGCAAAACTTTTTCATTGCTATTATATGTATTGAAAATTGTCAAAGTCACTCAACCGGAAAATCAAGGTCAAGGTCAAAAGATGGGGATGCAACTGAGCTAAGCTACTACTGGGGCATATGCATACCAAGTTTCATCAACCTAGGACCTATAGTTCTTGAGATATGGAGGTGCTCGCAAAACTTTTTCATTGCTATTATATGTATTGACAAGAGTTAACACTAAAGTATGTCTCGCCTGCCGGCACCATCAGAAACAAATATTCTTTCTTGCTTCCACTATATTTTGAATTTACATGGATTTTCAGTTTCTGAGATCAAAAGATGTTTATAGAACTTAAACATTGCAAATATATGCAATAAAAATAATCAAAGTCACTCAACCGGAAAATCAAGGTCAAGGTCAAAAGATGGGGATGCAACTGTGCTAAGCTACTACTGGGGCATATGTATACCAAGTTTCATCAACCTAGGACCTATAGTTCTTGAGATATGGAGGTGCTCGCAAAACTTTTCCATTGCTATTATATGTATTGAAAATTGTCAAAGTCACTCAACCGAAAAATCAAGGTCAAGGTCAAAAGATGGGGATGCAACTGTGCTAAGCTACTACTGGGGCATATGCATACCAAGTTTTATCAACCTAGGACGGTAGGACCTATAGTTCTTGAGATATGGAGGTGCTCGCAAAACTTTTCCATTGCTATTATATGTATTGAAAATTGTCAAAGTCACTCAACCGGAAAATCAAGGTCAAGGTCAAAAGATGGGGATGCAACTGAGCTAAGCTACTACTGGGGCATATGCATACCAAGTTTCATCAACCTAGGACCTATAGTTCTTGAGATATGGAGGTGCTCGCGAAACTTTTTCATTGCTATTATATGTATTGAAAATTGTCAAAGTCACTCAACCGGAAAATCAAGGTCAAGGTCAAAAGATGGGGATGCAACTGTGCTAAGCTACTACTGGGGCATATGCATACCAAGTTTCATCAACCTAAGACCTATAGTTCTTGAGATATGGAGGTGCTCATAAAACTTTTCCAAAAAGTTAACGCCGCCGTCGCCGCCGCCGCCGTCGCCGTCGCCGCCGCCGCCGCCGGTAAAGTAACACCTATGTCCCGCTCTGCTTCGCAGGCGAGACAAAAATTGTCAAAGTCACTCAACCCGAAAATCAAGGTCAAGGTCAAAAGATGGGGATGCAACTGTGCTAAGCTACTGGGGCATATGCATACCAAGTTTCATCAACCTAGGACCTATAGTTCTTGAGATATGGAGGTGCTCATAAAACTTTTCCAAAAAGTTAACGCCGCCGTCGCCGCCGCCGCCGGTAAAGTAACACCTATGTCCCGCTCTGCTTCGCAGGCGAGACAAAAAACAATATTAACAATCCTTTAGTGTAAAAATGAGGACATTGTGACAGACACAAAAACTCTTATTTAATTCATCAATATCCTACATTTCAGATGTCTAGCTATTATTCTTTTCAAACATTCAGTTTCCACAAACTCTTACAAAAAAGTGTACAGCTCAAAAAAGACAAAAGTTCACAGAGTCACTGAAGTGTGAAAATGGGGTCTAGGTCACATGGGATGGTGACAGTTGCGTAGACCATAACCTCAACTGTCTGTATACCAAATATCAGATGCCAAGCTATTATACTTTTCAAGAAATTAATTTTCCAAAAAAGTCTTACAAAGAAGTTTTCAGCCTGAAAAAGACCTAAGTTCACAGAGTCATTGGAGCATGAAAATGGGGTCAAGGTCGCAAGGAAAGGTGACGGTTGCATAGACCATAACCTCAACTGTCTGTATACCAAATATCAGATGCCTAGCTATTATACTTTTCAAGAAATTAATTTTCCACAAAGTCTTACAAAGAAGTTTTCAACCTGAAAAAAGATCTAAGTTTACAGAGTCACTGGAGCTTGAAAATTGGGCAGGGTCACATGGCATGGTGACAAGTGCCTAGACCATAACTTGAACTGTCTGTATACCAAAGATCAGATGCCTAGCTAATATACTTTTCAAGTCATTCATTTTCCACAAAAGTCTTACAAAGAAGTTTTCAACCTTAAAAAAGATCTAAGTTCACAGAGTCACTGGAGCGTGAAAATGGGGACAGGGTCACAAGGCATGGTGACAGTTGTGTAGACCATTACCTGAACTGTCTGTATACCAAATATCAGATACCTAGCCATTATACTTTTCAAGTAATTCATTTTCCACAAAAATCTTACAAAAAAGTTAACGACGCCGCTGTCACTGGCTGCCGCCACCGCTGGAAAGTAATACCTATGTCTCGCTTCTGAGGCGAAACAATAAAACTACATCCAAAATATCCCAATTTACGGTAGAGCTTTAACATGGAATAGAGGTTCTTGTGCAAGTTATAGGCATTGTGGTAATTTTAAATTGTATTGTTTAGAAAGCCAAAGTAACTTTCTATGTTAAAAATAAACTGGTATAAAGTTCAAGGTGATATTTTACTTCCTTGTAGAAAATGAACTAAAACATACAATAACCTAAAGATAAAGTAATCTATTTTGAGATAGAGGAATGTTTAGTATAATAGGCTGGCCATAAAAATAACAATAACTCGGTTTTCCTAAGAAAGTTTGATACTTACATCATCAGATTCTTCTCCTATGGGAAGTGTCAGCAATATGTTCTTCAACCTTTTGACACTGTTTTTAATCTTTTCAATCCTCTTTTCTTTCAGTCTAACTTCGTTCAACAACTCTTTTATCTGAAGTGTACAAAAAAATAGCTATTGGTTTTAAGGGTTTTTTGTAAAACCTTTATATCACATTATTTTATACCCTGTATTGCCATGTTCTCCAACAATTTTTTTTAAAGGCACAATTTATCTACCTTTCAGATTCTTATGAAAATTGCTCTTAAAACTTTATTTTCTGCACTTATTTATTCAAATCTGAGTTTTCAAATAATCAAGAAACTACAAGGACATAAACAAAAATGAAACCAAAGGGGGCTATTACATAATTCCTAGCCACTTTCTTTGGTAAGGTATAAATATTCAGAAAGATTAATAAAAAGCTACAATGAATGCAGCATGATACGACCGCAACACGTTGACCCTGTACAATTGCGGCCCAATATGGATTGTCAAATGCTTGGGACACATGCCGCCCATGGTAAACTCACAAAGCTATTTGACACATGCAATCTTTGGTGGACTTTAAAATGCATATTTGAATTTTTTAATACATTTATACAAATCTTCAAGGAAAACTCATAAGGTGCTTTTGATCCCTAATTTCCCCCAAAATGGTAGAAGAACTTGCAAATCTGATTGGAAAGCACAGGCAGGGATTTTTACAAGGATTCCAATGAAAAAAAGATTTTGAAAATCAGACCACAATTTAAAAAGTAGAATTTTTGGGTGTGACCCCTTTTTTTACCCTTCATAGCAATGCAATGGTGCAAGAAACTTTAAACTGTCCTTACATTTTCTGACAGAATTTATTTAGGAATATACTGAAAGAAAAACATAACAAAATCATATGAAAAATAAATGTTCAACAGCCGTTTTGTTTTAAAATCCATTTTATCCCTTTTGCCCCTTTTTCTCTGAAAGGGTAAGGGCAAAATCCCTTAATGCATGAGGAAACTTTCTCTAGTGGTAATAAACATTTTAAAACAAGGAAACAATTGGTCAGCCCACTACAACTAAAATTTTTGAAGACAAGAGTTAACACTAAAGTTAGTCTCATTGACTGATGACGTAGGCGGAATTCATGTTACTCATTCTCATTATTTTAATATCCATGCTAGGGAACGGACGTGTCGAGTGCGACACGTCATACTGTAAGTATTTCATTTTATTTGCCTTGGGGGCTATGCATTTATATTTTATAGGCCTAGGTGGCTATGCACTGATAATTTATAGGCCTAGGTGGCCATGCACTGATAATTTTAAGGCCTAGGTGGCCATGCACTGATAATTTATAGGCCTAGGTGGCCATGCACTTTAAGGCCTAGGTGGCCATGATATAGACCTAGGTGGTCATGCACATATATGCCTAGGTGGCCATGAACATATAGACCTAGGTGGTCAAGCACATATTGGCCTAGGTGGCTATGAAAAGATATTTCATGAAATAAATATTGAGTCACATGTGTGCACGTTTGTTGCGTAGAGAAAAGCTAAGAACATGTATAACTTTAAAGAAAATATATGCCAACAAATTTTAAGCAAGCATATGAATAATAGATAAATGCTTATTTGTGAACGTAATGTCATTGTGTATTTTCTATTTCAAGGACATATAACCTTGTTGTATTGAATGAAGTTCACGTGTCCTTTTATCGAGGACTGTTTTGATTTGGTTGAGTAAATTTAAATATACACCGAACATGTGCTTGATTATTAGTTAAAATTTACAAGTATTTATTTTGATTTCAGAGATGTAAAAAGTGTTATAAAAGAAGAGGATTACTTTCTGTGGAAATACTGGAATTAAAATATATGATTGAGATTAGTTAGTGCGTTTTTATCCAACGAAATATTTATAATATTCAAATTATCTGATCTTTGCATTGTTTTTGAAAGATATCCGTAGTGTTAATGCATAGTAAGCTTGTTCTGTTGGCCAATACATGTAGCAGTTTAGTCTTGTAAGTGCCGTCATGTAATTTCTTTTCGAAAACTGTTTCGTTAGTTGCTTAACATGATTATCAGAATTCATTAAGATAAGAAGTAATAGTTATACAACGGACATATTTAATTATATAACATGTTTAATATATGAAATATCTTAATAGGCTAAGCTTGTTAACAGTATATAGTATTGTTCCTTTCAGAGTAACATAAGGTACGGAATGGTAGTGATTCCGTTACGCTGGAAAAGCATTAACCCAGAGATGGAAGACAGAAATGAAAGCCAAATTAGACAATGTGAATGATATAGCAATCTATTATAACAATAGACTTAAGGGATCGTTATTTCATGTTAAACGAATGTTCAAGGCAAATAAAATGAGATGATTAAAATGTGTACTTTGTTGACATGTTAAATGTTTTATACAAATTGCCCTAATTCTTGTTTGGTATTGCTTTCTTTGTGAATTTCCTTTCGTTAGCAATTCAAGGGACACTGATGCCCTAGTGGGTTCGCTCACGTGAGTTGCATACGAGGGGATTTTCTCCTTTAGGTGTTACAAAATTGGTATATACTAGTATTTGAATTAAACTGGTCTTTAGTAAATATGATTTTTATTCCATTTATTTTGCTTTAATGTTATAGTTACACACCGATATGATTTTCATCTAACTATATAATAATAGGGAATCTCAGGAACTTGTTTACACTTGAAGGAGAGATCCCTTCGTTTTGCAAACTCACGTGCAGATCAGAAAAGAAACTTGAAAAAGTGGATGTTATACCTTCGCATGTGTCAGACTTAGATTTGTGTTGGTGCTTAATATGAGATTGTTGTATAATGATTGCAAAAGCCATTACAATCAGTTTGTAATACAGGTTTTATTAGATAAACCCTTGTCCTTGTCATATCGTGTTTATATGAGGTGTTTTATTTAATTTTTTGAGTTTTGGGAAGAGAGCTAAAGGTGGTTTATTGTCGTTTCGTTATGAAATTTGCATCTTGTAAGCTGTCGAGTTTTACTTCCCATAACTTAACATGAACTGAAAGCATAGAGATAGCAGACACTGAGGATATGGGTATAGTCTCATTGACTGATGTCGTAGGCGGAATTCATGTTACTCATTCTCATTATTTTAATATCCATGCTTATGGATAGACAGTAGATGTGATGATTGTCATACACGTACGTCAGTTACAGTGTCACTTAGCTTAGATATGAGGTGGTTTCCTTACCCACCCTTCCCTCCCTTTAAAACCAATAGATGGGTGTTTTAGACAGAGATACACCGAATGTGGACAATTTGTTAATATATTAGTAATATATACATATTTTGCCTTGAAGAAATTTTTATTGACGGAAAAGTAAAATATATGACATCGAACAAGAATTGGTGTAAATTGTCCACATTTTGGTGTACGTATCTTTATGTTTTCAGTTCTACGCTTCGAGTTTTACTTCCCATAACTTAACATGAACTGAAAGCATAGAGATAGCAGACACTGAGGATATGGGTAATGCCTCACCTGCCGGCACCATTGGAATACCTAGTTCAACTATACATTCATTAATTCTTGACATTTTCCTGTGGACCAACTAAAATGATTCTAGATATCATAGTCCCTGAGAAACAGACTTAACATAAAAGACTGAACACAAAAAAAAAACAATATTAACAGTCCTTTAAAGTAAAAATGAGGACATTGTGACAGACACAAAAACCCTAATACAATTCATCAATATCCTAAATATCAGATGTCAAGCTATTATTCTTTTCAAAAATTCATTTTCCAAAAATTAGGCTTACAAAAAAGTGTACAGCTCCAAAAAGACAAAAATTCACATAGTCACTGAAGCGTGAAAATGGGGTCAGTGTCAAATGGCATGGTCACAGTTGCGTAGATCATAACCTCAACTGTCTGTATACCAAATATCAGATGCCAAGCTATTTAACTTTTCAAGAAATTCATTTTCTAAAAAAGTCTAATAAAGAAGTTTTCAGCCTGATCACCGAGTCACTGGAGCATGAAAATGGGGTCAAGGTCACAAGGCATGTTGACAGTTGCATAGACCATAACCTGAACTGTCTGTATACTAAATACCAGATGTCTAGCTATTATACTTTTCACGTAATTCATTTTCCACCAAAGTCTTACATAAAAGTTTACAACGCCGCCGCAGGAAAGTAATACCTATGTCTATTCGTCGCAGGCAAGACAAACTCTTATAATTGGCGTTTTTGGCACCTTTGACCCCTAAATTCTCGAAAATGGTAGGAGATATTGCAAATCTTATAGGAATACACTGGCAGGGATTTTTACAAGAAATCCAATGAAAAAGAGATTTTGAAGATCGTACCACAAATAAACAAGAGGCTCCCAGGAGCCTAAAACGCTCATCTGACCTCAATGACTGATGAAATGAAAAGATTTGTGGACACCTGAGGCAGAAATCTCAATAAAAACTAGATGGAGCCTTCCTGGGAAGGCATATGTCGCCTGCCTATCTATGTTTGTTCGCCAAAAAGGAAGTAGTTTACTTTTGGGCATTAAATCGCCTTACACCTTTTAGTACTATGTTATGAAGCTACATTGTACATACCAAATATCAAGAGGCTGTGGCATGTAGTTGTCTTGAAAACTGCGACGAAAATTTGGCAACTATGTCCATTTTATATAAAATGTTAAGTATTCGTCAAACAGGAAGTAGTTATTTTTCAGTCATAAAATTGCTTTACACCTTATTGTACTATGAAAGGAAGCTACATAACAAATATAAAGAGGCTGTGGCATGTTGTTGCCTGGAAAACTGCGACGAAAATTTGACATCTATGCCATTATATATAAGAAGCAAAGGTGTACCAAAGGGGTAATCAGTATCATAAAACCGTAAAGACAAAGACAAAACCGGCAGACAAAAAATCATCACAACAAAACAAACCACATAACAACATAAAACACACACATACATAACAACAAAACCGCATTCAGCAACATGAACTCAAGTCGAAACGAGAGCGAACTCAGGTGCTCCGGAAGGGTAAGCAGTTCCTGCTTGCTATAGCACACCCGTCACGTTGCCAAAGATCGATTAAGTGTTGGTCAAATCTGGAAAGGATGACAGTACAAAACTCTATGTCAAACCAACATCTGTGCTCATCTGAAAGATAGAAATCCCGTATTTGTATACAAGCACATGATGTCGTCAGTAAAATTTCTTAAGTGATGACAACAACCTGGGAGCAACGTACCCCTGTGTTAACAATTTGCTTGTCAGCTTTGTAGCTCTATCAAGGAAGTCGTTGTACTCTCCACATGCTCTGGAATAACGAATCAATTGTGATAAGTAAACTCCATATGCTGGAGTGGACAGAATGTTGCTACACAGAAAGGGAAAGTTAACTATTGGAAAGTTGAAGTCATCACGTTTGTCATAGAACTTTGTACAGAGCCTTCCTTGTGTGTCAATTTCAAGAAATAGATCCAAATATGAAGCGGACCTCCTAGAATCTGTAGTGTCCTTTATCTCAAGTTCCTTCGGATATATGAGATGTAAATAGTCACCAAATCAAGGATTGTTTAGTGAAAGGACATCATCAATATAACGAAATGTGAGATTGAAGGATAAAGCAAGTTTGCGGTCCTTTTTGTCTAGAAGTGTTAAGTATTTGTCAAACAGGAAGTAGTTATTTTTGGGGCATAAAATCGCTTTACACCTTATAGTACTATGTGATGAAGCTACATACCAAATATCAAGAGGCTGTGGCATGTAGTTGCCTGAAAAACTGCGACGAAAATTTGGCATCTATGTCCATTATATATAAAACGTTAAAGGGAAAATTCACGAATTTTGACTTATGGTCTTAAATGATAGAATATGTCATCAAAAATATATATCCAAATTTTTTTCAAAAAATTCTTATTTATAACAGAGATATTTGGCATTTTCTGATTTCAAAAGTAACTCTGTGACGTCAGTGAGATAGTCTCGAGTGCATTGTGGGATATGACCGGATATCTGTGTATTACATCTTTATCCGATTAACGCTATATAATCGATATCGATATTATATTTAATAAAACACAGTGGTGACGCGTGGTCTAATTGATAAACAAAAGAAAATATTTAATAACGATAAACCGATACGCAATAACATAATTATTATGAAGATTTCTTTCAAATATAAAGTATTTTTATCATTATTTGCGAACAAAATTTTAAATTAATGATTTTTTTAAACATCAATATTAAATAATTAAATCATGATAATAATTAAAATTCTGCTACATAATTCTAATCTTTTCCATAAATTACTCTATTTTAATTTAAATCGTTAAAATGATTTGAAAATTTTCCCTTTCATATGATAATCACGCTTTTTAAAACAACAAGGTGTCACCTGGCCAGACATCCCAGGTGTTAATTGCAAATTGGTGATTACGTAATTTGCCTCAGGTAAGAATTTTGTATATTCGACGTGGACCTTTTCCCCGGCCTTTTAATCTCATTAGATAGCTATTAAACTGATTGACTGATCCTTGAAAGGCTATCAGTTTAACGGATTAATTCAAATCAATTAAGCATGTCTAATAGTCACCTCATAAAGATCAAAGAAGAGACTGTGATCTTCAGCTGGGTATTACCTTTTCTTAGACTCTTTCGTCTCCTGATTGTTAAACGGGATTTAATAAGGTTTTTGGTTTAGATTAATCGTAATTTCGAGAGAATGAAAAAAATAATTGCAATATAATATACCTTGCACCAATGTCCCTTCTAAATATTTGTAATGTCTGATTACGTGAGTGATGTTCTGCAGATTTGGTCGAATTGGGTCAGGAGGGGCATCAACTTGAACCAGAATATACGGAGGAAGAAATCCGGTAGATAGAAGAGTTGGAGATAAATCGCTAGACTGAATTTCAAAGCAACCCAATTTTACACTCAATGGTGCAAATGTTCCGATCGCTATGAGCCAATGCCCTTGCTCGCAGAATGCCTATGCTGCCACGAGTTTACATTATCCACCAATATCTTCGACCCTGGTGCAACCATGACTTCAAGATAGTTTGTTTAAACCCGCGGTTGTGCTGAAAACTAGTAAAATTAGTTTCTTGTGGTACAAACGCCACCGGGGGAGAGCACCAGACGTCCTATTAAATAGGTATATGAATAGACATTTACTTTTTTTCAGAGTGATTAGGTATTGCCGAAGATTTCACTGATTGAAAACATTGAGTTTTTCTTGACCCATCAAACAAAAGTTATATATATTCTTAGCCAACAAAAAGTTAAAAGTACAAAACAAGGAAGTAATAATGTAAAGGCAAGGTAACTTTACTACTTTTTAAATACATTATCATCTATTTATTTGATTGTACAATCTTAATTGCAGCCAGAGCAGACTTATGGCATACAGACAGTTTGTATGTTGGGTCAGAATATGTCTACCTTTAGGAAGAAAACATCGTGTTTTGCTGCCAGCTTGTGTTGTGTCTGTCATCAGAAAAGAATGTCCTTCTGCAGATGGACAATACGTACGAAGGATTTAGAGAGTGTATTAGTGACACAGACTCTGAATAGATTTTCCTTCAATGACTTATACTTTTTTTAAAGTGGTGACACTAAGCTTAGTTAAAATTTGTTTTCCATTCATAACTTATAAAATGTATTAGCATAACCTCATATAAACTCATTTCATCTTTTATTTGTGTGGTTTTTGTTGTTGTTGACTTGTTGCTGAATATAAGGGGGCGACCATTGGATTTTCATGGGAGGGCTATTGTGAAATAAAAAATAAAAAGGCAGGATGTCAAAATTAAATAAAAAGGCATGGTCATGATGGTAGGATGTTGTTTTTGGCTGAAAATTTTATAGTTAGAAACATATCCAGGCTCCAGTGTTCTCGAAAATAAAAAGGCAGGACGAAGTGAAATATATATATCTAAAGCCCCCCTCCCAAAAAAAGAATTCAAATATTCTAACTTTCATACGAAACGCAAGATCTAAATTATTAATTTTGTATTGGCACTTTTATTTTTACTGTACACTTCACATTCTCAGTTTACTTTGGAACCGATCTGACATTTTAAATATTAGAAACGGGCGTCAGACAAAGTTTAGAGTTTGACATGTAGAATTTTTTAACATTGATTTCATTCTAAAGTTGTTGTTGGTGTGGTTGTCTATCTTATGCCCTATCTACGAAAGAAGGAGTAGGAGGACATATAGTATCTGGTTCTGTACGTCCGTCCGTACGTCCTAATGTTTGAAGACTGGGCATTATGTCTTTTGGATATATTATTGTTTGGGCTTCTTATGCAGAGAAATACAAGTGATAAAATATTTATACGTTTTATAATCTTACGAACACAAGATTGTGGTATATACTCATACGGCTGTCTACATGAAGGTAACACGAAGCGTTTTCTGTATAGTGTCCTTTTTTGTTTTACTTTTTAAAAGAGAAATGTAAAAAAAAACTTCAAAAATCACCTGAAGAACAACAATTTCACTATTTTTACACAGATAAAGATGTCGAAAATCAAAGACACAAGTGATAAATTGTAGGTCTTCCGTTGTACTTTGTAATAAATAATTAACAGAAACAAATGCTCTCTTTTTCTGTCATAAACCATTACACAACCACCTGTTAATTACCATCCCCGTGAAGTAAGTAATACCTGGGAGTGTCACAAGTTTAAATACGTTGCCCCCGACTGTGAATTACTATCTTCATATAGGTAAAAATAATATTATCCTCTATATAATGAACGCTTAAGAAATCCTTTAAAGATAATAAAAAATACATTTGCGCATTTTTAAGGAATGCATAGGGAATGGATAAAAAAATGAAGAAAAAATTGTTGTCTGTTTTAAAATGTATATTTACTAGTTATTAAACAAATATTCTGAATAAATGCACAATTATAACTGAAGTGTTAAAACGCTTATACAAAACAAAAAGATAAGTTTTATTCCGCTTTCGGTTATATTCTTAATTTTACGCACACCCGTTATAATTCTTTTTTTTTTAAAACAAAACTGATATTTTTGTCTTGTGGATTTGTGGATTTTTATAGCAAAGATTCCGACCGTTACATACTTGCCCATGCATTCTAGGTAATAATGTAACATGTAAGAAACGTTTGACTATAAAAATAATGAAATTATAATTGACAAATATAGATAGATATAAACATTTTTCATGAACAAAAGAACACTGCTTACTATTAAGTCACCCTCTAAAGATGGTCTTCACACACAAACTTGTATACTTAACATTGCTGATAGTGGATGACTGGACCCATTTAAGATGCAAGTCTGTCTTTTTCCTTAGGTCAGGAAAACGGAATAACACTTAACCTTTACTACGCTGAGTAGAACAACCAAACTATCATCATGATCATGCAATGACGATAGAGTTGACCATTGCGTGTCGTTATCGTTTTGGTACTTTGTGGTTATTGGATATTAGATGATGGTCACGTGACAATAGGGCCTACTAGCCGTACAAAATGGCCGCACCCATCGTTCTAATTTATCGATACAAAACGCTCTCATACTCGCTTATTAGTGAAGATTGAAGAGTTTTACATGTATATTTATGTTTAGTAAAATGTGATGAAAAACATATGTAAAAATTATTTTTTTGCAAATTTTCCCTTTAAGTATCCGTCAAACAGGAAGTGGTTATTTTTGGGGCATAAAATCGCTTTACACCTTATAGTACTATGTGATGAAGCTACATACCAAATATCAAGAGGCTGTGGCATGTAGTTGCCTGGAAAACTGCGACGGAAATTTTTGTGACGACGCAGGACGATGCAAGACGACGGACAGTGCCAAAGTAACCCCTATATGTCGCTTCTGCAACATGTTGCAGGCGACAGAATCATCATACAACTTCCACCTTGACAGTTAGAGGCCATAACATTTTTAAGGGATCATCTGACAGCTTCAGCCTAATTGATATTTTTGAACCAAATAGAGACTTTTGTTGAGCTTAATGAGCTGAAGGTTTTAGCACGCAATATCTTTTTTCTCTATCTGCAATAGTTTTCATTCTATAGGCCAAAAACATGAAAAATCGTCATTTTCACCTTTAAAGGACAGTAACCCTCTAAGGGATCATCTGACAACATTGACCCAATGGAGACTTTTGTAGGCCTTAATGCATGTAATGAGCTGAAGCACGCCTGGGAATCTCGATAGTCTCAACCAAATGTTGAGCACAGAAAAAACTCGCGGTCGTTTCCGGTTGAGACTATAATTTGTGTTGAAGCGGAGAATCGAGGAGATATGACCCTTGACTTTTCAAATTTTCTCATTTATACTCACATTTGTGAAAAATCGAAGAATGTCAGGCAACGGCCAGTTGATTTTTCTTTCCAACAATGTTAATGAAAATATATTTCAGCCTGTAATCAAAGCTGGGCGACTTGCACAAGTTGAAAAAATGTCACGTTTTCAAATTCAAAGATCGACCCCCAATTTTTTATTATCCGAGTTTCGCAAATTCTTGGTATTTTAGAGACGGATTAATTGTCAAATAGATTTGTTTTGATTATAAACTTAGATACCTAACATCATTTAGACCTAAAATGCACGTAAAACGTCCAAACTTGCATTTTTAACCGATGTTGAGAAAATCGGGCGCATGTTGAGAATATAAGGTGAATGTTGAGACTATAATTCAGGCGCATCTTTTCGAACCATCTGATATATTGAATCAGAGCCGCATCGGCACCAACTATTTTGTGTTAGAAACACGCCAGTCTTAATTTTCAGTCTCGTGTGCGTGTGTATGTTTGTGTGTGTGTGTAGGTGAAACCAGGTATGTCCTAATTTTTTTGAAAATTTAAATTCAAATGCCTCTTTGCCCGCCGCCGCAACGCGGAGCGGGGACATAGAAACGCCGAGCGTCCGTCTGTGCGTCCGTCCGTCCGTAACACTTTTTATCGTAACAGATTTCTCAGCAACAACTATTCCTAGGCTTCTGATATTTGGTATGCAACTTCAGATATAGGGGTCTCATATTGTGGATGCGCTTCCAGGTCTGTCGCTTATGTACTTCCTGTTTAACGAGTTGACTTAGGAATGTTTTAAGGATCAAATATCGAAAATTTTGCGTACCAGATCTCTTAGCAACAACTATTTCTAGGCTTCCGATATTTGGTTTGCAGCTTCAGGTAGGGGTCTCGTATGGTGGGATGCATTTCCATGTTTATCGCTTACCTTCTTCCTGTTTAGCGAGCAGACTTAGAATTATGACGCTCGGCGGGGGACCCAGGAATTCCGTCCTTGTTACATGTAGTATTTCTAAAAAGTAATTTTAGCGATTATGTCTGATGTGCAATTTATGTGCGCCTGATTAATTTCTTTCTTGAAATATAGAAAGACGACAACGCGACTAGTCTGGAATTATAAACGGGCTGATGCGGAGCAAAAATAAAGTCAGAGAAACAAATTGGTATGATCTGATTGTATCGGAATGTGATCTGAACATTGCATGTTTTAACTTTACTGATACTTTCTTGAATATATACAAGGAATGCATTCCTTCCCCAACAGTTATAATTAGGAAGGACGACAAAGTTTGGTTTGATTCTGAACTAAGACGTGGAATCATTAAGAGGGATAGACTTCGAAAATCTTTTCATAAGAATAGAACACCACAAAATCAGCTTAGATTTAAAGCCCAGCGCAACAAAGTCAACAATATGAAAAAACATGCAAAAGAGCAGTTTTATGTTAATATTAATAAGACACTTTCTGATTTAAAAACAGCTAATGTAAAATTTTACTGGAAAACCATTAAAATGGTACTTAAAAAGGAAATCCCAAATTCAGATATCGCACCCTTACATGATCCAGACAATAACATGAATCTAGTTTTTGATAGCTTTTCTATAGCTAAGTGTGATCTTCTGAATAGTTATTTCTGTTCAGCTACTGACTTAGACAGCCGTAGTAAAGACCTACCTGATTTTGACGATAGTAGTGGTGGCACCCTTGATGAAATTGCAAATGTAGTGGCTCTGATCAAGAAGGGAGATAAATCGTTGGTATCAAATAATAGGCCAGTCTCACTTTTATCATGTGTAAGCAAAGTCTTTGAAAAAAATAGTTTAAAAAATTATTTACAATCACATGATTGCTAATGACTTACTAGTATTTTATAAATATCAGTCAGACTGTCTACAGTTCATCAACTTATCGAAATTTGCCACAATGTCTTGTTGTCATTTGATTCTGGTAACAAGACTTGTATTTCATTTTGCGACATCAGTAAAGCCTTCGACCGAGTTTGGATTTGCGGGTTATTGTTTAAACTAGAATAGATGTGGTATCAAGGGTAAGCTTCTTCTGTGGCTAGAAAGCTATCTTTAATTACAAACAGAAAGCAACGAGTAGTACTGAACGAATCTGCTTCGACTAAATGGTTTTTGCATGCTGGTGTTCCGCAGGGTTCAGTTTTAGGCCCCTTATCATTTCTTGTATATGTTTATGATAATTCTGATGACATGATAGGTTTGTGTTTGCAGATGATACACCTATTGGTCATTTGGCACATGAATTCTACCTTGGTTAATTTAACGAATTCTGACCTCGATAGTATCTCCAGGTGATCAAAAAGATGGTTAGTTTAAACTAAACACATAGTTGTTTTTAGTACTTTTCCTAGAACAGTCAATGTGAGGTTTCGTTTTGAAAACACCATTATAGAACTAGTTTCGATTCATAAACATCTTGGAGTACTTTTTAGTTCAGATTGTAAATGGACTAAACACGTTGATTATATTATAGAAAAGACGTCTGTTACGTAAATTGAAATTTGAACTGAAAAGAGAAGATCTGAGAAGATATATCTCACTTTTACACGTCCTGTTCTGGAATATTCGCGTGAAGTATGGGATAACTGTGGAAAATCAAATTCTGATAGAATTGAGAAAATCCCATATGAGGCAGGAAGAATCAAAACTGGTCTGAGCTGTTATTGCAGTTAAGAATCCATTTACAATGAAACTGGCTGGGAGACATTAAAATGAAGAAGAGAACAGAGGAAACTCAATCTTTTCTACAAAATGGCTAACGGACAGTGTCAAGAGTATTTAGCTGACTTATTCATAATATTAAAATTACAATTTAAGAAACGGAAACAATTTTAATATCCCGTCTGCTAGACTTTTCTTTTTCCAACATTCATTCTTACCAGGTATATTGAATCTTTGGAATAGTCTTGACTCCTCACTTCGTGAGTGTCCAACTTTCGAGCTTTTTAATCAAAACTAAAACTAAAATATAGAACATTGACTTCATTTTTCAGTATGTCCATCTTTCTTTTAATATTTTTTCAGTCGTAAATTTTTGAATTATTCTACCAGTATCCCCCTCTTTTTTGTGATATTTTCCTTCTTTCTTTTTTTCCACAATCAAACTCTGTTCTGATTCACCTTGGTGTACATATTATATAACCTTATTTCAGTTGTATAGTAATTGGTGTCTGTTTAATGTAATGTATGTATTTTGTACCACAGAAGAAGGCATTCTTAGTTGTAGAACTTGTGTCCTATCCCTTTTTCTTTGTTTTGACAATAAAATATGTTTAAACTAATATCTATAAGTCATACATTTGTTACCCGTGCGGGTTCCGGGTGGCGAATAGGGCCGCAGCAGCGCTAAGCTTGTCGGTAGAAATCCACTAAAGAGCGCGCAGAAACCTGACATCGGGTCAGGCCGCTTTGCCAACAAAGCTACTGGAATGTGTGCCGCAGGTGGTTCAATGGGGCTGCCTTGTCATAATGAATGCCGGTGTCGTCAGGCTATAATGCGGAAAACCTGACCACAAACCAAACTGGTGCACGTATTGGGAAAAAATGGCACGTTCCTCGCACGTTAAAGAGCCCCGCCGCAGGTCTCAACAAGAGTAGGACCCGCAGAATCCCCATACAGGAGGCTAAATTGCCCGTCCCTACCCATTACTCCAGTTTCCAGTGGCAGTCAAAACCTTCCTCACTGATTGGCCTTGTGCCCCCAATTTCTCCACTTTATTATCGTTTTATGTTCATTGTACATGTATCATCCATTATAATGTTCATTTCCTGGATATAGCCGAAATCGTGCTGCTTGGGAGCAAAGCAATAACTAACGAACTTACTAACATATATTTGTTCATGTTGGGCTGTCCGGTCGTTTGTCAGACTTGAGATGTTCTTAAAACATTTATTTTTGTAATGAACCGTAAAGTTTTTTTTTTAAGAGCAAACTATACCATCTATTACTATTTAAAGGGGAATGGGCGAAGGAATATGGACTTCAACCTTCATGACCTTTGTTAAACCTTATCCACCCATACTTTGCAATAGCGGGGATGTATACATCATGGTAATTTGCCGGCTTTTCTACCTCCTATGTTTGTTTGTCTGTTATATTGTTTGGTCTGCAAATTGTTGTCCAGAGCGTAAAATTCGAACTCCTTAAAGATAGAATTTCTAAAATAAGATAAAGATGCAATTTTATGTCAATGGGTCAAAGGTCAAGGTTATGTCGACTTAAACAAATATGCAAGGCTTGACCCTCGGGCTCTTCTGTAAAAGAAGCAGAGAGATGAACAAATATATGTTAGTAAGTTCGTTAGTTATTGCTTTGCTCCCAAGCAGCACGATTTCGGCTATATCCAGTGGAGCATTCTGATATCAAAAGTCTGGAAGGGCACAGAGAAAACCAGAAAACACAAAGGAAAACAGCACGAAGAAACAGATATAACAAAACAAACAAAACTAAAAGCAAAACCCTATGACATACCAACATTTAATAATGTAACAAGATAATTAGAGGTTAAACCTTTAAAAACAGATGAATTGCCTATACCAAGCCACATATTTCTTTAATTGTCTTCAACTCCTCTAACGGTTTGTCACATTTTCTTTGTGAAAGCGCAGATTTTGCTTCCAAATAAACTAAATAAAGGTAATAACAAAACCACCGAACTTGAATGATCAACCCCATAGTCCAGAGAAAATGACAAAAACGAATCAGTCACACCGGAGAACTGGTGGATCGCAATGGTCCTGACTTGGTACAGGCATAAAGTTACACTTATCACACGACAACTTTTTCCCATGACTATGCCTAGTGTGTCTTACTAGTGGATATTGCTCTATTTTATTGACCGGGCTCGTCACGGGTGAATTCTTTCGAGATTCTTTGTTTAAGTCTAACCTAAAAGGCTGAGAAAATTAAGCTCCATCCAACCTTGTTAATAAAATATAGAGTAATATCTATATTTGCATGTTTCTGCATATTCTTGACATTGGTATTTTCTAACACCACTTGATGAAAGACCTGTTCGTGAAGCTTTTTATTGCATGGTCGGCTAAAACTAGTCTTTTCACAAAACTGCCCTTAACCATACAAATGACCTATGTGAGAAATATTTGGCTTAACTTGTCTCTAGCTGAGTAGGCCTTGCTACACTCCGAAAAAATATAATTTGTTCCATTGTCTTTTCGTTTAACTGATATTAGATCCATTATAACTTAGGCCAAGACATTAAAATATAATGTATGTAAGGCAAAAAATGTGTTTGGGGGAACATGGTTTAAAAATTAAAAAATCAGGTAGGACTTTTTTCTACGTTGGAGTAAAGAGGAACAAAACTTTATCATAAATAATCAACTTTTTTGGCCTAATTACAATATTTTATGCTAGAAGCAAATGTGTACAAAAAGACAAAAACAAAATCGGTTGACATGAAATTATCAACACAAAACAAACATAATCATAATATTATATTACAACCAACCAGCAATCAGTAACGCAACGAGAGCGAACTCATCAGGTGCAAGGTTTTTTTTCCATTTTAAAACAACACTTAATCACTCTACATTGACGCCCTCTCTTTCATCTAGACAATGTTATGCTTATTTCTGCCTCTTGTCCCACTAGCGCTATATTTCTGAAGTTTAAAGATCGAAATGGAAGAGGTCCCAGGGATAAGAACAATAAACATGTTTTAAATTGCCATTTCTTTTAAATGACACAGTCGATAGTCTCAACATACGCCTTATATTCTCAACATGCGCCTGATATTCTCAACATCGGGAAAAAATGCATGTTTTGACGTTTTATGTGCATTTTAGGTCTAAATGATGTTAGGTATCTAAGTTTATGATCAAAACAAATCTATTTGACAATTAATCCGTCTCTGAAATACCAAGACTTTGCGAAACTCGGATAATAAAAAATTGGGGGTCGATCTTTTAATTTGAAAACGTGACATTTTTTCAACTTGTGCAAGTCGCCTCGCTTTGATTACAAGCTGAAATATGTTTTCATTAACATTGTTGGAAAGGAAAAACAACTGGCCGTTGCCTGACATTCTTCGATTTTTCACAAATGAAAGTATAAATGAGAAAATTTGAAAAGTCAAGGGTCATATCTCCTCGATTCTCCGCTTCAACACAAATTATAGTCTCAACCGGAAACGACCGCGAGTTTTTTCTGTGCTCAACATTTGGTTGAGACTATCGAGATTCCCAGGCGTGTGAAGGTTTATGCAAGCAACAGCTTTTCTCTAACTGCAATAGTTTTCAAAATATAGGCCAAAAACACAAATAAACTGTTTGAGACATGTCTTGCCTGTCCCAGCTGGACACAGTATAAAATGAAGTTTAAATAAAAATGCAAATGTTTAAAGTTACTACAGTACCGGCAATTACTCATGATATTGATCTATATTGATGCAAATTAAGCTGTACAACAAATACCAATGGTGTACCATTACTTCAATGTACTTGTTCATATAAAACAGACATAAGAAATGATATTGATCTGTATTGATGCAAATTAAGCTGTACAACAAATACCAATGGTGTACCATTACTTCAATGTTCTTGTTCATATAAAACAGACATAAGAAAAAAAATCAATTATACCTAAATGATTAGAAAATCAGCAGACCATGACTGCAGAAACCAAACAGATAAAATCCTCCTTAAACTGAGCATTACTGATGCTTAAGCAACTGCATACCAAATATTAATCGTGTACCATAAATGCTTTATATAAAACAGACATAAGCAAAACGTTAAAAAGTGTAAAATCTCAAAGTCAGTAGACTGTGACTGCAGGAGCATACAGATAAAATACATTTGAAAGTATTACATTGTGTAGGTTTTCCTGTCAAAAATTATGGTGCGAAACCATGAGCAACCTATTAGTGCTAACTTGAAATAATATAAAACATCTTTGCATGTTATGTACCTGAAGCTGGAATACACTTGAATGAAATAAGCTTTCAGCATCCTTCAGCTGGTGGAGTTCATCATTCGACAAAGGTTTGAATAATGTTCCTTTATCAACTTTCTTCTTTTGCTTTTTTTTATTTACATCATGATTACCATGATTAATATCATTTTCAAAATTGGTATTTGATTTATTGTCTTCAATAGCTGAAACCTCTTCATCATCCACTTCCTAAAAAGGGAAACAAAAAGATAAACATGTACTGGCAAATGCATACATATGTGCATGGAAAATTTAAAAGTTTACTTAAAAAACAAAACGAAAATATAATTAAGAACTGTCCTTAGCCAGGAATTCATGTCAAAGCTTTTGGTTGTCTCAGTCCTCTTTGTTTTAATTGTTCTATGTCCAGAATAGGGTTTTTTCGCTGATAATTTTGAGATTGACATTGTATATTATATTTTTAATCTTGGGCTGATGCAAGATGTCAGCAGCGACCCCTGGTGAAGTTAAAGGTATGACTTCAGTAAATACCCTTACCTCATTTAAGCCCGCCCCTTTTGGGGAGAATAATCTGGTACGAATTGACACTCTGGAGCTCTGGTATTGGTTGAAATGTTAGAAAAGAAATGTTTTCAGCAAATCTAATATAGAGTTATTCTTTAAAAAAGAAAAGAAAATTCTAAGTAAGATTTTTGAGTCTTTAATAATTTCTTAACAAGAGGCTCCCAGGAGCCTGAATCGCTCACCTGATCTCTTATGCTAAAGCTTCTAACCTAGTGTGCAACATGGTCTACATGTACTTGGTAAGAAACATAAAAGAAACTAGTTAGGATTGAAGACACTCTTAATATAAAAAATACAAATTAACACAGTTTTTTATTATATTCACTTAGTTGATTATAATTGGTTACTATGGGTCACAAAGAAAGTTGAATAATTTTTTAGTTCGAGTAAAAAAAAGAGTAAATAATAGCTGACTTTGTATGCAAGTTATTTTTAAACAATGTTTCATTCAAAATATGTCAAATTTTGTTACCCGAGATTGCGTTTTTGTGAATAATGTGAGCAGCCTGTACAAAAACATACGATTTTGCCATTGGTTCAGTTGATAATCGGCAAGTGAGAAGAGAAAACATAACAAACATAGCCAGAATTTATTCTATAGATACCTCGGAATATGTCTAAAAAAGATTTTTGCATCTTGATAATATGTATATAGGAAAAAAATCAACATTTTTATATCATGTCCACTTGTTGACAGATTACTGGAAGTTGACAAAACATTAGGTACCGGATCTCTTTGACCACAGTGAAATATACTCTTTCCAACGAATGTATGATTCATTATGAAAAATTTACTTGCATGGAATGCAAGTGCCTATTTCAACAGGCCAAATCTGAATTTACAAATTAGCGCAGAGACACTATTATTTTGGATTTTATCGTGGAGACCAATCTCTTTAGTTATTGTCTGAGTTTTCGGTCAGTCTATTTTTGTTCTCCTTTTCCTCATTATGGATTTCAACTGTATCCTGAAATTAAATGGCCTAGAGTTACTGCGCTTTGGCTGTTGTTACCAATAAAATTTCATAAAAATTCTTTAAAAAGTAGAGAAAATAGCAAAACACACAAATTTTAAATTTGGCGTGCATAAATGTGCATTCATCAAATGATTCGAAACTTGGCATTTTGACAGAAATTGCACAGATAAATTTGAGAAATACCACTTCTCATTTCATCTACGTAAGGGTTACCATTAACTTAAGAAGTAAAATAGTTACAAAATAACAAATCTCTTAATGAAATCAGAGTTCGCGAAATTTGTCGGACCTATCGGACCTGACTGGTAAAATTTAAGCAGGTCCGGCATTTTAAACATACTTACTGGACCCATGTCCGGTAAATTTTAGAAATTTTTTACAAGTTGTAGTAGACAGGACCAGTAAACAAAAATTAGGTCCAATAAAAGATTCCATTTTGGCGGACCTATGTCCGGCAAAGAAATTCTAAGTTTCGCGAACTCTGTGAAATGTTTTGTTGAAATTGTTGGAGTAGCTATACTGTGGAGTTTTTTTTCTAGTATTTACAAAAATACATTGTCAATCTTCAAAATTATCAGAATTATGCTGTGCTCACAGTTAGGCAATGCTTATTTCATGTTAAAATTTGTTATTTACGTGTTTTCTTTTCATCCTTTACTTAGCTAATGGTTTATTTAATCACGATGGTCTGGAAACACATGTTTAAACTGGTCCTTGAAGTCGTTCATTTCGATAGTAAACCAGATGTAGTTGGTGCCTAAAAATGTGTAACCCGTACCCGTAAGTAAGTAAGTAAGTAAGTAAATGCTTTATTTAAAGAGGCTAACCCAATTAGAACTAGTCTAATTTTCATTGGGGGCCTCATAAATATCAAGGTATACATTATATTATATAAATAAAAACAAATACACAATACATAAACAAAACATATATAGTGAAACAAAAGTTATACATATATTAAACTAAAATAAATAATCACATTTCCTTTTTTGACAGGTAAAAATCATAACATTTTGATTTAAAAACTTCTAGTTTTTTACAGAGTTTTATATCATTTGGCATTTCATTCCATAAATTTACTGCTGTATAATAAAAAGAATTTTTGTAAAAATTAGTATTTGGTCTTGGAACAAATAAATCTTGATTTGATACAGATCGCAAATTGTGTAAATTAATAGGGTTTTTCTGTAATTTTAGATAGTCAGGTACCTAATCGTTCACAATTTTATACATTAAAATTGATTTTTGATATTTGACCCTTTCTACAAAAGGAAGCCATCTTAAAGAAGAAAACATAAATTCTGACGATATAGAAAAATCGCAATCGAGAATTATTCGTGCAGCTCTTTTTTGTAATTTATTAATTCTATCAGAATCTTTTCTTGAAATAGTGCCCCAAGTTGAGCTGCAATAATCAATGTATGGTTGTATATAGGCATTATAAAATAATTGCCTAAAATGTGTTGGTAAAAATAATTTTAGCTTACATAATAGGGAAATTTTTGAAGATAATATCTTGCAAACCCCATTGACTCGTTCTTCCCAATTCAGATTTTCATCAACACTTATTCCAAGTAGCTTATATGAATGAACGTTTTCAATATTAAATTCATTTATTTTGATGTTAAGTTCAGGCAAGTTTGCCATTTTTTGTTTTGAGCATAGTCTCATACACTTTGTTTTTTGTATATTAATTTTCATGCTATTATTTTTACACCAACTCTCAATAGCAGTAATATCATTTTGTAACGTGAAATCAATATTTTCAAACTTTTTGTCATGATAATGAAGGGTAGAATCATCTGCATATAAATCTACATTTGATTGACTTACATGTAAAGGCATATCGTTTATGTAAACTAAAAATAGAAGAGGGCCTAATATCGAACCTTGGGGTACTCCGAAGTTAATGAATTCTCTGCTAGACTTTAAGCTGGAAAAATGAACTTCCTGCATTCTATCAGATAAATATGATTTTATCCAATGCAACAAGCTTTCACTTAAATTATAGAGTTTCAATTTTTCAATCAAAATGGAGTGATTTACTAAATCAAAAGCTTTACTAAAATCTAAAAGTACTGTACCAACTATTTCACCAGTATCCATATATTTAAGCCACTCATCAATAAGCTTTGCAAGAGCTGTCTGACAAGAATGTCCTTGTCTGAAACCTGACTGGGCATTATGCAGAAGTCTTTTACTGTTCAAGAAATTATATAATTGTGAACTAACATGACGTTCAAAAAGTTTCGATATGGTACAAAGGACAGAGATGGGCCGATAGTTTGAAGGCAAATATGTTGGTCCACCTTTATGTACAGCAGTAACTTTAGCACATTTAAGTGTTTTGGGAAAACGCCCATTTGAAATACTCAAATTAATTAGATACGTTACGGATGGAGCAATAACATCTGCACTAAGTTTCAAAATTCTTGGACCTATTTTGTCCAAACCAGTTGATTTGTTTATATTTAAAGACTTCAGGTATTTTAAAACTTCCACAACTGAAATAAAACCAACATCAAAAATCCCAGTTTCGCTTATTTTTTTCGAGACAAAATTTCTTAAAAGTGTAAAATAATCTGAAGAATAATTTCCGACGAGTTTTTCAGCAATAGTAGAAAAATGAACATTAAGAGTATTAACAATATCTTGAGTATCAAAAAAAGTCTTGTTTTCATATTCCATTTTAGGGGGGAATTTATTTTCCATTTTGGTATTCAAATGCTTTAAATGACCCCATAGTTCTTTACTACTTTTTGAATTAGTAATAGCCTCTAAGTAATAATCTTTCTTTGACTGATTTATCAGCGAAGATGTTACATTTCTCCACTTTTTATAGTTTTCCCAATCTTTTTTTGAATGAAAATAATCCCGCTGATGTATAGCAAATTGAATATCTTCATTAAACCATTCTGTTTGTTTAAACGATTTTACTCTTTTATTTCTTAGAGGAGCATGTTTATTAATAACCCCTTCAAAAATATCATACCATTTTTCAAGGGCAATATCAATATCGTCTTCTAATTCGACCAAATGAAACGGTGCATTGAACAAATCAGATATAAAAAGATTTTCATTAAAACTCTTGAAAGATCTATAGGTAATCTCAATATGACATTGTTTCTTTATTTTTGTATTTAATTTTCTAGTAGAGAAAATCGGATAAGAAAGTCTCCTTTACGTAATGTATCACTTAAGGTACATAAACACTACATAAGGCATGCTTTCTTTTGTCTTCCTAACGTAACAAAATGCTATAATCAAATTTGAATTGTCGTTCTTTGGATGTTTATTTGTTAAACATTAAGTCAATTACTTAAGTTTAAAGTACATTTAGCAAAGAGTAGAATTTGTTTCCCTTGCTTTTAGATATACCCTCTTTTAGTGATGGATACGGAATTTAAAATGATATTTCAGTGCGTTGAATAGTGAAAACAATGTTAAGCTGTGATTAAGAAATCTAAACTATAGAATAACTATTCTATAACGAATATTCACTGCAAAAAAATAATAATTTGTATACCGCTTGAAGAGTTTATTTATTGTTACACACTTTATATACAAGAACGAAAAGTACATATAAAGCATATATATATTTACAGTTCCAAAAAAAGAAGTTCGCTCGGTTCCGGAATATATTTTTTTACTTGTTACAAATAACAATGTAAAATGTACTTATTTGCAGTGGGGTGCGAATATTTGATGTTTTGAATGTGCGCGTGGCCCTGGAATAAAATAACATTAGACAACAAACAACTCTCATGAGCTCTTTAATACAGAGGTTTATGTTGTTCATGAAGACACATATAAGCCGCAATTATAACAAAATCCGCAATGGAAAACAATCAGAGACTTGAATATCTTAATCATGTCTATGAACAGTTTATGAAGTAGAGTTACCAATGGGGAATCCACATGTTATAATTCCCAAAAGGCAAAAACAAAACTATAATAAACACTTACGAGAATAGGACAAAGAAACAGACCGCATCTGTGGCGGATCCAGAAATTTTCATATGGGAGTTCTTAACCAATCTTGGCTGTCGAACGGGAGGGCGCGCGCCAGGCACGCCGGTTTTAAATCTGCCTGCATAAAACACAAAAAAAATTATACAAGCAAAGGGCAAAGGACTAGCAATCTTAAACGCGAATTCAAGTCGTGACAGGACTGAAATCTATGAAACATGATAAATGTTAAATTGATTGAAAAACCTTTCAAGATGCCTTTCAAAAGGGAGACACCATATAAAAGATAAAATTGTGTTTCAATGCTAGTGAATGTACTCCTGTGTTTGTACAGTCAACTGAAGGTCTTCGGATATTACCGTATTTTAAATCATTGCAGTTGAAAATCTTTGTGACTGTGCCAGCTCAGCTTCTGGGGTAACCTTATGTGTTGAATACAAACTAAATTCGTGTTAAAACATGGGTCGAGTTGTGAAATGATCGATTGGCTACTGACCAGTGTTTGTCTTGTCTGCCGGGCCAATCCGCATCTACGCAACACTCGGAGAGAATCAAAGCTGTACTTCGTCAGTCGACAAAAGGCAGATGAACGAGGCCACAATCGGAATATGTTTGTCCTTCCCGTTGCTACACTTTTGAAATATTCAATTTCTCATCATTTTCCTCTCATTTAAGAAGGTGCTTAGGATTTTACATGATACTTTGGTGACATAATTCTTTGCATATTAACTTCCTGTTGTTATAAATACCAGTACCGGTACTGTTGTCAAATTTTGGTTTTGATGTTTGTAAAGAATTGTGACTTGATATATGGAATATAAAGGTAACAACAAAATTACCGAACTGGGATGATCAATCTCATATATCCAAGAACAAAAGACAAAAAAGGCAAAGACATTGATTAGACTTTTTAAAGCTGTAATGCGTAAAAATGCCTCTTTTGCTCTTACAATCCTAGTCCGATATAAGCCTTGTTGCTAACAGCACCTGGTGATATTTTAACATCAGAAAAAAAACATACATGTAACTCATCTTGTAAACAACAAAATATCTAAAGCAATATCATTGAAGGAATTCGAAATAGAATCGACAAATTTGATCTATAATACCAGTATATTCATTTATGTTCCGATATATAGAAACTAATTAGGATCAAAAGTCTTATTCCTTTGTTAATATTTTTAGTGTTTATCATTCATTTTTTCTTTTATTTACCCCTGCGGTTTCCGTGTGGCGAATAGACCCACAGCAGCGCTAAGCTTGTCGGTAACAGTCCACTAAAGAGCGCTCTAGAAACGTGACATCGGCTCGGGTTGCTTTGCTATAATGTGGATAACCTAACCGCAAACCATAGTAGGGCACCATTTTAGAAAAAATTCCACGTTCCTCGCGCGTTAAATAACCTTGATGCAGGTCTCGTAAAGAATAGGATATCCATAGGAGGTTAAATTGCCAGTAAATTCCACACTCCCTTTTCCGTCAAAACTCTCCTCCCCGACTGGCCTTGTGTCGATCCCCGTTTCCCTCACTTAGTTTTTTTTTCGATTTTCTTGATAATAGTAAGTTTTGCCATTTTTATAGAATTATAATGTATTTTTAGAATTCACTTATAAATTGTTTAGTTTTTTACCCGTGCAAACGGTGAAATTTAGAACTTAGAAATTGGAGTTGTAAGTACTTAGAAATCATCTAGTAAATTATTCGAAGTTAATTACGTCCATGATTTGCTTATCTGCAATTTTGCAAAACACTCTCTTTTTTTTTAGCAAAAATCAATTGATTATCATAGAATCTATCGCTTGCGTGGGTTAACAAAAGCCCCCCCTTTTTTATGTCACTTCCAATTGAAAACAGTAACACACAATCTGGCGAAACAAGTTCTATACATGTACAATTGTTATTTAAATTAATAGCTTGAAGACCGATAAGAATGGTTTATCGTACCACGGCTGCGGCGATTCGATTCCACAATTAAATGATCAGTTAAAATGGTCAAGTAGCTAATTTTCACTTTTCTATTGTTATTCAAATATTAAAAATTGTAATGCGATGTACAAAAACTGGTTTGTTCGGTCTATTTGAATAGCCGTGATTTGCCAGCTAAGTTAAATACTTGCATCTATAACGAGTAGTAGAAAAAACTACTTGAAGGATACAAACCAAAAGCTTACACGAAAAGTGATAGGTGCTCAATGGAGAGAAGATTACTGCAATTTGATTAGATACTTACAAAGTTTTGCTTTTATAAACCAATAAAAAAATGCAAAGTTACTGACTGTTCGCAAAGCAACGGGTGTGTTGCACTTACCTTTCAAAAGCGCCAGAGTTTAGTTTTCGTTCCGGCGTGAGTTCGAACGATAAATGACAACAAAGTTCCAAACAATTGATTTTGCTACGCCTGACGCGCGTTTCGTCTATTCAAGATTTATCAGAGGCGCTCTACCAAAAGATTGAAAATGCCAAACATTATATGAATATAAAGAGCTCAGCACGGAACAATTAAACCAAAAATGTTGAACAGGGAACCAAATTATGACAAAGATCAAAATATTATGTCTGGGGAAGGAAGACTCTTAGAGTTTTGGCATTTTTTTTAAATTTAAGCGGATGATTTTAAAGCTTTGGTATTCTTCAACACAAAAGTGTTGATTCCGGAGCGGGCAAACCCCAAGGAATTAAAACTCCACCAGAGGTGCTTACCGTCACGGATGTTAGAAATAAAAAAAACACAACAAAGTTCTAGATAACAGCTTTTGCTAGTCGTCTATACAAGATTCATCGGTGGTACTCTACCAAAAGATTAAAAATACCGAACATTAATTTAAGAATTGAATGTTTGTATTTTAATGAAACGCGCTAGCGCTTCATGTTAAAAATGTGGGATTTAAATGGCTTTGCCGATGAAACGTCAAAATACAAACTCATATGAGGCAATTGATATTTCTTCTAGTGATGCAAGTCGATTACCTCAGAATATTATCCAGTTGATTAGATTTCAGAGGTAGTATACGACTGACTAGGGAGGAGAAAAATGACTGGGAAGTTTAATCGTCGTGATTATACCTAGTCTTAGGTCAGCAGCGATGCGCAAAGTACGATTATGAGAAGATGAATTAATAAATAATAAATATTTCTAATATATATGGTATACGAATCTAATTGATTTGCAAATGTTGATTACAGTTTTATAAAAATAGTGCAAAAATACATTTTGCGTATAACCTTTAATGAATTTCAGTATAGCATGGATAAATCTATCCGTTTATTTCATTTTATTATCGATAAAACTAATATAAGCTTACAAACAAGGGAGGGTATTTCTAACTTTCTGCTCCTCGTAATGTAAGTCTAACGTATGTTACTTAACTTATCAAGAAAACCATGCAAAGAACGACAATTCAAATTTGATTATAGCATTTTGTTACGTTAGGAAGACAAAAGAAAGCATGCCTTATGTAGTGTTTATGTACCTTAAGTGATACATTACGTAAAGGAGACTTTCTTATCCGATTTTCTCTAGTGAGACATATAGGATAATGATCACTAATGGAGTAAACGGGAACATGACATTTAGTGATGTTCTCAGGGTGAGTAGTATATATGTGATCAATAAGAGTAGCAGATTTTTCACAGATGCGTGTAGGGGTTTCTATCATCTGTACAAGGTTTGCTTTATCTATAAATTCAGACCATTTTCTATTTTCGTTTTTGATTAAATCTATATTAAAATCGCCTAATAAGATAATTTCTTTGTTTTCAGAAAGAGCCATTTCATACTCTTGCTCGAAAAGATCGATCCAAGACGTCAGAGAATCAGGAGGACGATATAACACACAAATTAGAAACGGTTTAGAATTTGGGAAATCAATTTCCAACCATAACGATTCCAAATAATTTAAAGATAAATCTAATCGTTCTTTTACAGACAAAGAATTTTTGACATACACCAAAATGCCTCCTCCTTCTTTATTATTGCGGTCTTTTCTAAATATTTGATATCCTGGTATGGTATATTCATCACTATGAGATTGAGACTTCAAAAATGTTTCAACTAATGCAAAAACGTCTATAAATTTGTTATCTAGAGATATCATGTGCTTTAGTTCATCAAATTTGGAGGAAAGTGATCGAATATTCAAACAGACAGTATTAAAACCCTTCTCACTTAAACTAAAAGAGTTTTTTTATTTGTTTACGTTTCCAGTATTATTACATGTATAATTGGTATTTGACAGAGTAGAATTTGTATTAGTACAAACACATATTGATGAATCACAATCAGGACACAGATTTTGTAGAATATCATAAGAATTTTGAACTAAAATTGTATCTAAATTTGACAAAGATGTTGCCGGCACAGATTGTGATACATCAACCTTATCCTAATAAAATCTCTTACAGGTTTTGAAATGGTGGCCATACAGACCTCAATTAAAGCAATGTCCATTAAACTTCTTTCTTTCATCGTAACTGTTTCTACTCACATTGTCAGATTTCGGTTTAACCTCGAAAATTGTTGTAATTTTGTTAATGTTTCTCAGTAACTGTATAGTACCATGGTTGTTAAGGTGTATTCCATCACGGTGAAAATATGACGATATCATGTCACCATTCCTGAACACTAAGGAGTCTGTTTGCTTCACAAGTTTGAATTTCATCGATTCAGAGATTTCACACAGAATTCTGTTATACGGATCAATATTTACACCTCTTCTTGGGCAAATTTCTGAGATAATAATGTCAACTCTAGAATTTTTTGTCAATACAGTTTCTATCAAAGAGATGTAATTTGCCTTAAAAGTTTCAGTTGAAATACCTGCTGAGGCATCATTTCCACCAACCACTATAACTAAACTTTTGTAATTTTGCAAGTTTACATTGTTGATCTTTTCTCTCAATGTTGAAACTGTTGCTCCCCGGTGTGTTTGCACATCTACGTCCTTACCAATTTTCCTGTTGTCTATTGCCTTTACAATGGAGCTTCCTATGATAAGGGATTTATTTGCTGGGAGTGGCTTTTTAGCAATAACATCATTTGATTCCTGGACTTTAATGTTAGTTACAGTATGAGTCTCCCTTCTTCTAACTGTTGCTTGGGTTTCCTTTTCAGGCTTGTCATGTTTAAGCTGATCTTGTATACGGCATGGGATATCCTTCACTTTGTCGGCAATACTTTGAATTTTGTTTTGAAAAGAAGTAAATTGTTTTTCCTGCTCTGACTTGATAAAACTGATTTTGGTTTCAATTCCTTCTATCTTTTCTGTTTGATGTTTATCATTTGTTCCTATTTGTTTACAAACTGCAGTGATCCTATCATTCACTTGTTCAATTTTATTGTTCAATTGCGAGTTGAATCCTCGTTGTTGCTCCTCTAGTGTTTTTACAAGTGTTAACACGTTTTCTGTTTTCTCTAATAATAGATTGAGAAGATCTTGTACTGGGTTGATATTTGATGATTCTTGAGTGTTTACTGTTTTCATTTGATCAGAATCCTTTTCTTCTTGAACAAGGTCGCTGTTTGGTAGCTCTTTGTCGCTCTTGATAGAATCATTGTCAGCAGAACATGTAATAGCTAAACGCTGAACATTAGCTTGGTCGCTGGTTCGGTCTTTTTCGCTTAATTCTGATAAAACCATCGATATCATTTCCCTTATGCTTTGGTTCATCTTGTTTAGATTGATACTGTTGCCGTCGGTTTGGTAATTTTGCATTGACTGTAGAACTTCGGGCAAGTGTTCATTTATAAAAAATATTTAGTTTTTTCCCATTAATCAAAGCTGATGATGTTGTGTGGTATAAATTTACGGAAAAGCAGCTCAGTGTGATATTTCGGCCTCTTGTATCAACACCGTCACATTTTATTTTATACTGATCTTCTACGTTAACCAATCCCGTCTTATCAAATATTTGTTTGTAGATCACATCTGCTTCATTATTATTCATTTTGCTTTTATAAAAGTACCCGCACCCAGGTTGATCACAATTTTATATCTGCTTCTAGTTGCAATAATTTTGCTCCTTAGACCTCTGCTTGATTACACAGAGATACAAAGAGGTCCCATTGATTACCCGTAATGGAGCAAGTCGAAATTTTATGTTTAGCCTTCAAAAGACTTAAAATAGAATTAGATAGTCATGAAACCATTGCTCCATACCTTACCATAGTGTTTGACTGGTCTGCTGTAACATGGAGATATCTATATCATATCTCCATGGCTGTATTGAGATGATCACCTCAATATCCCTATTGTGTCTCACAACTATGTTGTGTTCTATGGTCATTACCTGGGGGGTGGACAGGGGGTCCTCTTCCCCCGCTCCCGCCGCCACCACCCCTGCTCCCGCCCCCTCCACCTCCACTCCCCGCCCATTCCATCCCCGCTCTCTCAACCCCCGTACCCCCGTCCCCTCTGTCCGCCCCGTACCCCCGCTCCCCGCCCCTTCCACCCCCGTTCCCCGCCCCTTTACCCCCGCTCCCCGCCCCTTCCACCCCCGCTCACTGCCCCCTTAACCCCCGTACCACTGTCCCCCCCCTGTCCGCCCCCACATTACCGGATCCTACGATCGCAATGAAAGATGGAGGTTTGGCGCCATAAAACCTGATTTAACCCACCATTATTCTATAATATTAATAATTCTTTAACAGATTTTCATTATAATCAACTAAGTGAATAAAATAAAAAAGGATATTCACCTGGCAAAGTGATATTCACATAAAAATGGCGGGAAAGATGACGTCGTTACAGTATTTTTCTGTTTAGTATAATTTTTTTAACACTTCAAATGCATTTTTTTGTCAGATATTTTATAATAGAATAAAACAATTACTGTCTTTTGTTTCGATAAACGTTAGTGTTATTGACTTTAGAAAAAACTAAAGATATTCACCTCGCCCTTCGGGCTCAGTGAATATCTGTTTTTCAAATGTCAATAACACTGCATATTTATCTCAACAAAAGACAGTAATTGTATAATATCTTGCGTCATATATATCGGAACGTTACGGAAGCTTATAAGGGACACGCATAAAAAAAAATTCTCGCCGCGGCGAGATAGTAAGTCGCCGCGGCGAGATAGTAAGTCGCTGGGGCGAGATAGTAAATCGCCGGGGCGAGATAGTAAAACGCCGGGTCGAGATAGTAATTAAGTCGCCGGGGCGAGATGGTAACTCGCCGAGGCGAGATAATAAGTCGCCGAGGCGAAATAATAAGTCGCCCAGGCGAGAAAGTAACTCGCCGGGGCGAGATAGTAAATCGACCGGGGCGAGATAATAAGTCGCCCAGGCGAGATAGTAACTCGCCGCGGCGAGAAAAAATAATAAAAAATTCTCGCCGCGGCGAGTTACTCTCGCCTCAGCGACTTATTATCTCGCCCCGGCGAGTTACTATCTCGCCCCGGCGAGTTACTATCTCGCCCCGGCGAGTTACTATCTCGCCCCGGCGAGTTACTATCTCGCCCCGGCGACTTACTATCTCGCCCCGGCGACTTACTATCTCGCCTCGGCGACCTATTATCTCGCACCGGCAAGTTACTATCTTGACCCGGCGACTTATGATCTCCCGGTGGCGAGTTAGATATAACATATTTTACCCGGTAAATTCATATGTGAAGCTTATTAGGGACACGCATGAAAAAAGAAATTTCTCGCCGCGGCGAGTTACTATCTCGCCCCGGCGACTAACTATCTCGCCCCGGCAACTTATTATTGTAAATCAACCACGGTTACCTTCCTAGGTCATAAAGTAGGGCGATAAACATACGAATTTGCCGGGTAAAATATGTTATATACTCTTCAAAAAAAGTTACGCATAGATAGAAAATTCCCCGTAGGTTTAATGCAAATCAAAACAATTTCAAAACATTATTGCCGAACTGTTCTACAACCGATTTTCATGAAATAAAATCCAGTAAAAAGAAAACAAAATAGAGATTGTTTGTTTAATTTAAGTAAAATCGTAACATCGCTGCTTTTTAAGATATTGCAAGAGGAACTCAAGTCTACAAATCGGTTGAAGAACAGCTCGGCAATACTGTTTTGAAATTGTTTCGATTTGCATTAAACCTACGGGGAATTTTCTATCTATGCGTAACTTTTTTTGCAGAGTATATTTAACTCGCCACCGGGAGATCATAAGTCACCGGGTCAAGATAGTAACTTGCCGGGGCGAGATAATAGGTCGCCGAGGCGAGATAATAAGTCGCCGATGCGAGATAGTAAGTCGCCGGGGCGAGATAGTACCTCGCCGAGGGAGATAATAAGTCGCCGAGGCGAGATAGTTACTCGCCGGGCGAGATAGTAACTCGCCGGGGCGAGATAGTAACTCGCCGGGGCGAGATAGTAACTCGCCGGGGCGAGATAGTAACTCGCCGGGGCGAGATAGTAACTCGCCGGGGCGAGATAATAAGTCGCCGAGGCGAGATAGTAACTCGCCGCGGCGAGAAACAAATTTTTTATGCGTGTCCCTAATAAGCTTATTCGAAGTGTAACCATGAACCTTGTGTTAAAGTTATGAATTAATCAAAAATATAGAAACAGAAGTTAGAATCATCATTTTTAACAATATTTTCAAGTTATAGCTTTTAAATCTTGCACCAGATTTGAAAAAAAAAGTCCCTCTATCTTCCGCATTGTTCACCACGTTCAATTTATTTAACATTTTGCAAACTTTTCAAAATGTATTTCAACTTTTCTTAAACAAATGGTCCTTAACTTCCGTCCAAGTGTATATATTAGGGAATCTGGTCTATATTTTTCAGTTGCGTGTTTCTCCTTAATTTCTTGTAGGTGCATGAAATGTTCCTCCGAGTCAGACGGTAATATATAAACGACCCCCGCGCGGAAGATCCTGTGTATGTTCAGTTATGGCGGATGTAATTTCAGTAGCTTATTATTTCAATGCTCGGTTGTAGAGGCTCGGTTTGATGTCCATATCAGTACACGGTTCGATATAGCAGGGGTTGTTACACAGGGGTGTTTAAAGATGATTTGATGAGTGACAGATTTGTTTGAGCTGATTCAACGCACCATTTTAAAATGCCTATAACAAAGTCAGGACTATTGCGGTTTTTCAACTACTCCAGTATGTAATTGCCTACTGTAAGCTTTTCGTGGACCATCTAATAAACTATAAAAAAAAAAAGTCCATTTGAGTTCTATAAATCAACGAAAATTCTTTTAAATTTTTTTGTCTCTTAAATAAAATTCATTTTTTAAACACAAATAAACTTTTTATTAGTATACGAACTCTGATAACAAAAACCAAGATGTTATCTTCTAAAACAAAAAAGTTTTTCATATGGTCGAATGCTAAATATTTCACTAACTTTAATAATACCTTAAATGGTGTGTTTATCTGACGGAACAGCCAGGTGTTGGGCCCACCTGAACATAATTGAAAGGACTAACAATAGAAGATTAGATGACCAATTAGCTCCACAAAGGATTTTTAAAGGTATACGGAGCAAATGCTGTTCCTGGTCACAAGGTTGTACTCCCATGGATTTCTATGAATTTTTGGTCCATTTTTACTATTAAGGTCTATGGAAAACATTTTTATTAATAATGCAAAAATTTTGAAATTTTTTGCCCGAGTTCGTATGCCATTACAAAGTCATGACATACTAAAATAGTTCAAGTATTATGCAAGACGTAAATTTATAAGCCATTTTTCGTTGATTTATAAAACTCAAACGGACTATTTTTTATAAACTGTCGAAACAAACGTTACAACGTCACAATATCTCTAAGTATATCTCCATGGTGTACATCATTTATTTGTCATGTAATAATAACGTCTTGAAAGAGGTAAGAAATAACTTTACAATATATAATGCATAGATAATAATGTCATATACGAAGAGTAATAGTTAACATTTAATGTAAATTGAGCTTTATTTCAAAGTTCTATTTCAGATGAGGATATGTCAAATGTCCATCTATCTTCAAAAAGAAGCAAGCCTAAACAGTTAATTAAAGACGTGAGCTCCGGAGATCATGTAAGTACGCAGTGAGATCTTCTTCTTCCATGTACGGGAGTAGACTCCTAAAGGAGTGTAAAACATCCCGGAACTTGTGCGCAAGTACAAAAAAAGTTGGACTAATAGCCAAACATTTTAAAATTTATGTTCAGAATATATATATATAAAAAATAATGTTAATACTATTTTTTTAATTTTATAATATTTTGCTATATTTTTGGTTTAGAATACATATAAATAAAAACATATATACAGTAGTCCAGTGGTATATTTATGGTCTGTATGTCACTGGAGATCCTTCAAATTTTAGAGTGGATAGACCACTTTTGAAGGATTCCAGGGATGATGACATACCTATGGATTCAGGAAGATTATTCCAATCTGATATTGTTCTTGGAAAAAATGAATATTTATATACATCCTTATTTGTTGATATTTGCCTGAATTTATGTTCCCCCCGAGTACGCCTGTCAGATCTATTTAACATTTCATTTGGAACTTCTACTAACCCCCAACTGATTTTATATAATAAAGTTAATCTTGATTTTTTGCGCCTACTTTCCAAACTTTCCCATTTTAGAGTATTTAACATGTTTGTGACTGCACCTGGAGATCTGTCTTTGTAATTATTCAGAACATATCTTGCAGCTTTTCTTTGAACTTGCTCAACCTGAGATATCTGATTAATTTTGTACGGGTCCCAAACTGGGGAGGAGTATTCAATAACCGGGCGTACAAGTGAAGTATAAGTAAGGTTTTTAACTTTTTGAGTACAATTTTTCATGTTCTTAAAAAGCCTAATGTTTTATTTGCCTAGCAAGTAATGTTATTTATATGTGGCCCCCAGTCTAGATCATTACTTATTGTTACGCCTAGATATTTACTTTCTTTTACGGATTCTAAGATTCTAAGGTATGGTTATGCAGTTTATAATCAAAATTTGTTGGTTTAGTTTTTTTCGAAACATGAATTGTGTTTTTTTTTCAGGATTATAGTTCATTTGCCACTCTTTTTCCCATTTTTCTAAGTTAGAAAGATCATTTTGTAGTAAATTGGCATCCCTACCATTGTTGACTTTTCTATAGAGTAAACAATCATCAGCAAAAAGCCTAACGTTACAATTAACATGTTCAGGCAAGTCATTTTTAAACAGAAGAAATAGGATAGGGCCTAAAACAGTGCCCTGTGGCACACCAGAGTCCACGGACAATTTTGAAGAATTTGTACCATTTAAAAGAACCTGTTGTTGCCTATCTGCCAAAAAATCTGCAATCCAATTTAAGTTTTTGATTTCTAATACCATAATAATCTAATTTATGAATTAATCTTTGATGCGGAACTTTATCAAAAGCTTTAGAAAAATCTAATAATATAATATCAATCTGATCACCATTTGCTAAGGATTTAGCTAAGTCTTGTATACTTATTATATCTCCCAAACACTATGTTTGGGAGATATATTGTTTTTACTCTGTTTCTTATTATTATTATTATTATTCTTTTTCTTCTTCCGGACATGAACGTGTCCGAGCCACATCTCATAGAAAGACTTGAAGGATCTTCATGAAATTGTGTACGGTGGTAAGATGGGTCCCAAAGTTGGTAATAGGCTATTCAGAATTTTCAAAATGGCCGCCGTTTCCATGGAAACAGCAAAAGGTCATAATATGGGACATTGAGATATCTCGGTTACCTAGGTGCTCAGTGTTCTGAAATTTTGTAGGTCAATAGAGCAAAAGGAGCTCTTTAATAATACGAAAAAAAATTTTGAAGCGATATTTACGGTTTTCGAGTTATTCACGAAAATGTGATTTTACGGTCCCAAAAATGGGAAAATTGTCAAAATAATACGATTTCCACAAAATTTGGTATCTAGAGGTTTCAAATGATAGTGAGTTTGGGTGCGATGTCAAAATTAATGCAAGAGTGACAATATGCGTACGTTTGGGAGATATTTTTGTGTTGGGCATCCCCAACACAGTCAACACTAGTTATTAATTGTGTTTCACATGAGCGTTTACTACGAAACCCGTGTTGGCTATCATGAAGGATGTTATGGTTATCTAAATGCTGTCTTATATTGCTAGTTAATATATGTTCCAAAATTTTACAACATATAGCTGTTAAGGAAACAGGCCTGTAGTTGCTAGCATTATGTTTGTCGCCTTTTTTAAATATGGGCACAACATTAGCTTGCTTCCAGTCTAACGGGACACAGCCCTGATCGATTGACTTTTGGAAAAAATAAGTCAAAAAGGGGGCAATTTCTTCTGCTAAGGTTTTTAAAAAATAAGATGGTACATTGTCTGGGCCAGTGGCTTTGTGGGGATTAATGTTTTTTAGTAATTTAATGACACCATTAAAGTTTACTTTTATGTCTGGCATATCATAGTAAAGACTTGTTCCTTTGTTAGGAATTGCAGATGTGTCTTCTCTAGTGAAAGCACTTTTAAATTGTTCATTTAAGATATTAGCTTGAGTTATATTGTCACTATAGAGTAATCCATCTTTACCACGAAGGGGACTCACGCCTGATGCTTCAGTTTTCCTACTTTTTATAAATTGCCAAAATGATTTGGGTTTTTCATCTAACTGGGGACTTATAACTTCTTCCATATATTGCCTTTGGGCTTTTCTTATCTCTCTTTGGGCTGTAGCTTTTATTTTCTTATATTTATCTTTATGTTCTTTTTTACCAGATTTTTTGGCTTTATTAAAAGCTCTTCTTTGTTGTTTACATATTTTATTAATTTTTGAATTTGCCCAGGGATTGGTGTATTTAGACTTAGTCATTTTGCTTGGTACATTATTCTCAATGATCTTATTTACACCATTTTTGAATTCATTCCACAAGTCATCAACTGAGAAATTGTTTTCCTTTTGTGATAATAAGTTGGTAATAAAGTTTTTAGTTGTTGATTTAAGTTTATTAAGGTCAACCTTTTTCCACAAATAAATTTTATGTTGAGTTTGTTTAGCTCTTTTTGGTTTACATATGGCATCTACCAAAACAATATCATGATCAGATATTCCTGGTATTGTTTTAACTTTTGTGATTAAAGATGGTTGATTTGTACAAAACAAGTCCAAGGTGTTCTCTTTTCTAGTTGGCATATCGACAATTTGTTCAATACCTATCTCATTTATAAGGTTAATAAACATTTCATTTATCTCCCTGGGGTACATAGTACCCGAGATAATTTGCTCTGGCCATTTGATATCGGGAAGGTTAAAATCACCACTCAGCCAAAAAGTAGCATTTTTGAATCTATGTTTTAGTTTAACAATTTCATTTACCATCTGTTTCATATATTCTTTATCAGTTTTACTATGGGGTCTATATGCTGAAATAATAATTAAAGATTTTGTTTCGGTAATGTTAACTTGAACAGCAATCATTTCTACTTTCTTACTTTTGAAAATCTCTTGACAAATCATACCCTTTTTAATTGCTATGAGGACCCCGCCTCCTTCTTTACTCTCCCGGTCATTGGAATATTGGGTTGTGACACTCATCCACTCACACTTTATAAGGGAGGTTAGTAGCTCTAGAGTTGTTATGTCTTCGTTCCTTGGGCGACTCAAGGACACAGGTTTACATACCAAGAAGCCAATGAGATATATTAATATAGGTGAAGTTTTAAAATGTTAATTTTCAAACGTGCTCATATAATTGGAAAAAAAAACTTAGTGACGGATTTGTCGTGCTTTTCAGAAATTTTTATACGCTCGTATTGCGACAAAATATTTTGTTCCTGGAAAAAACAGCATCTTTATCATGCATTTTTGTTTATTAACAAAAAAATCATGATTTTGATACATTTTTAAAACCACATTTTAAGTGTTTTATAAGTTATTACAATCCTGAAGGTTTTTTTTTAATCTAAAACAATCTTGTCAATGACGACGTTGATAAAAATGCATGACACTGGTCAAATATGGCTTGGAAACGTCCGGCTGTTTCATCTGGGCAAATTTACGCATATAAACGCTAAATGTGTGATAAAATAAAATACCTGCAACAGTTCCGTCCGTTGCACTTTACATACTTCTACGAAAAACATGAAAACGCCTCGATAGATTTTCTTTTTCAAATGAAATCTTTATTTATTTGCGAACATGAAGCTCTAGAAAAACAAGATTTAAGAACTCCTTATTATGAGTTTTCGTTTTTCTTTTCTTACTTTTTGCACTTTTGAAATTAAATCTGTGTGTTTTATTCTTCCAATTTCAGCTGTGTTATATCGTTTCCTTTTTTATCATAACCCTGTGTTTTTAGGTAGCATCTGTTGACTTTGGTTCGGTGGAAAACGAAGTAGCGTATCCCAGTCCTGCACCTCCAATAAAAAGTAAATCAGAAATTTTTAACTCAAGTCAGTTTGCTTATATAGAACAACATGTAAAAGAGGTGAGTTTGACTGATAAACTTAATTATTAGTACCGTTCAAACTCCAAAGATATTCAGTTATAGCTAAAAACGCGTCTTTTTCTTCATGTGCATGGATTTGTAAAAGAAAACTCACTATCAACTCCTTAGTCTGAAAAGACCAAGACAAAAACAGTAGACATAAAAGAAAACACAAATAAAAACGAAACGAGCAACATAACAACAAAACACAAAAAAATCTAAACGGCTGCACAATCAGCAACGTGAACTCTTTTCAAGTGAAGTCTTTTCAAAACGATCGTGAACTCAGTTGCTCCGGAAGAGTACTAAGTAGTTCCTTCCTGTTTTGAAACTTCGTTGAAGGCTGCTGGCGGTTGTCCATTGGTGGGCTGGGTCGCGTACACTTATTCCACATCTCATTATTTTCTATTTTCTTAAATAAAATCTTGACGCCTGGAAATTCATTCAGTATATCTTCTAATGTCTGCTATTTTGTTTACTAGTTATTTTTGCATTTTGTAATGTCTGCTATTTAATTGTTAAGTGCTATTCTCTGTAAGAATCAGGCAATGAGTGAATCGTGATTTAAAAAACACACAAGTTTGATTTCAAAATACTGTTGAAAATGCTTAAAAAGTAACAAAAAATGCATTGGCACTAGTTTGATTTCAAAATACTGTTGAAAATACTTAAAAAGTAACAAAAAATGCATTGGCACTACTCAAAAGTGTCAGAAATTTGAGATATATTTTGGTTGAAATGCATATAAAAATGGATCTAAGGGAGATAGCTCGTGTCAAGTCATACTAAATCCCTATCATTGTAATATAAATTTTTCTCCATCCTCTGACACTGGAGATGACAACTAATGATTGTTTCTTCATTAGAAGGCTATTTTGAATGACAAATGTCAAAACAGTGTGTTTTTAAAATCATGATTCAAACATTTTCTATTTTGCCTGATTCTTACAGAGAACTGCACTTAACTGATTATCTTTGCACATGATAATTAATTTGGATTTTTACGTTATTCTAGAGTCCATCTGATGTAGCAAATGATTATTCAACTTTACTAGAGTATATATTGGATGGAACAGCTGATGATCTTGGAAAATTACGCGCCATTTATTGTTGGGTTGTACAACAAAAAGTTCCACTTTTACTACGCATAAAAGACGTTCCTCCCTTAAACACCCCTGTAGGATACCTCCATGCTATTCGTATGCAGAAAGGAACATATGCAATTCTGTTTGCACAGTTATGCAGGTGATGATTGCTTATCAAACTATTTTTGTATAAAAAGTTTACAACAATTGGTTGGTATGCAAGTATTTATTTAGGACTGTAAAATACGACGCAATTTAAGAAATGTCCCACTTTTCTTTCTTTTTACTATAAAAATATTAAACATATTTTGAATAGCTACCGGAATCTCGAGAGCGGAATGGATACACGGTACACGCATCTAGGTCGTTTTGTTTGTCGTTTTTTTTTCAATAAAAGGTTTAAAAAAATATTTTACTTTTTATAATCAAACACTATGCAGTTCCTATATATAAGTTGCTAATGCCTAACAATCAAACAACCAACGAAAATTTGTTCACTAACCCGATTATGTTTAAAACGCTGAGGAAACCAACTTAACGGACTTTTTCATGTAGTAAACGCACCCACGGTACTCTCTGGTAAAATAGCTGTATTTGGGAACGGGGGTTGGAGGAGGGCGGTTTGTATGTTTGTTTGTTTGTTTTATTTATTTTTATTTTTGCAAGTCGGGTATATGGTTTATTTCGCGCGTGACTTTCCAGGAAAGCAAATCTGTACGGAAAGTATTGCAGTTGAGGCCGGAAATGCCAGCCTAATCGGCACGTTATACTTTTAGCTCACCTGGCCAAAGTCCATGTGAATTCACGCCATAACTATGCGTCCGTTAATCGCACGTGGTCCGTCGTCAGCAACCAATTTCAAAAATCCTCTTTTCTGAAACCACTGAACCAATTTGACTGAACTTTGCAGAAATGAAAAGTTGGCAACAACCGATCCTCATTTTATAAAATCATGGCCGCTGTAACTAAAAATAAAACATATGTCTAAGTCACTTCAAATAGTAATAAATCAGCAACTATAATAGATTGGGGAAAACCAAATAATCTTAGGCTCTTCAGAATCAAAAGCTCTACAAAAGTCTTTGTCGGGTTGAAGTTGTATTATAGGGCTCATGGCCCTTTTGGGGTATAGTAATAGCGAGATGTTTTCATGTTTTGAAAAATAGAAGATTCCCCTTGTTTAAGAGCATTAAGCTGTAAAAAAGTCGCTATTGGATCGAAGTTGAGAGATAACCCCTTATAGGGGTAACGGCCCTTTGAAGTTTTATGTTTTTGTCAAATAGAACGAAAACTATTGCAGATAGAGATAAGCTGTTGCTTTCTTAGACCCTCGGCTCATTTAGCTCCACGAAAGTATCCATTTGGTCGATGGTGTCAGATGACCCCATATAGCAAACTCCTCATAGTTCCAGTTCCCTGCCCCATGATTTCCGTGCTTCTTTTCAATGACCGCTATTTGATCCCTTTTTCCAAATTAAAAACCATGACAAGTACTCATATACACCAGAATGCATTACGCAACCACATTGTTAATAGTATAGCCTAAATACTTCTACTATTATCCACTTTAAATTGAAATTTTCATGAACAATTAAAGGGGAATTTGGATAATATAATTCAATAACCTTGATGGAAATCATACAAGTTCGTGGCAGTTGGATAATCCGGGCCTTTCTATCAGTAAGGATAAGCCTTTTGCGAAGGGGTTTATCCAAAACCTTTTATATTGCTTAAAAACCAGGTGTGCGATTCAGGCTCCTGGGAGCCTGTTGTTTATATTTCAGGCGTGCTGGTTTGCCATGCGTTGTAATTTACGGAGTAGCAAAGGGTGTGTCTTACAATGTAGGCGATACAATAGATCCCAGCAGCATGAACAATTCTTGGAATGCTGTATTTGTAGATGGGAACTGGCGATTTGTACATCCTCATTGGTCAGTTGTACAACCCAAAAGTTATGACACTGGAATGTGGACCATTGTTGACGGTGAACAATATCACACTGGCGACAAAAAAGAAGCAAAAAGTATTGCCACACCCATTAATGAATCATATTTCTTAACAAATCCAGAAACATTTGTACATAAATGTTTACCAAACGATCCGAAGTGGCAATTATTAGATAACCCAATTTCTATATCAGACTTCGAAAATAATTTGTTTTTACAGCCATGTTTTGAAGAACTTGGATTGAAAATTGTCAAACCACATTCATGTAAATTCGTATGCATAGATGGGCAAGTTGAAATCGTGATCAAAATTCCTAATATGGGACTTAGATTTAGTTACAAACTTCTCAGGAAAAGAAACATTAACGATGAAGGAGAATATGAATACCCATTATTAAATAGATTTGTGTTGCATTATTACATAAAAAATGCAACTATCTTCGAAATAAGATTTCCGCCTCAATTTATCGGAACATACAAAATACAAATATTTTGTATTGACATGAATTCAAATATACAAAACACTCCAATGTGGGTATGTGATTTTTGTATAATATGCGAAAGTGGAATGGACGAATGTGTCCCCTTACCCCTAGTTCCCGAAATAGGCTGGGGTGTTAAGGATGAAATATTAGGGAAGCATGGAATGAAGGCTGTCACAGCTAAACTTGGGAAAATGTCAATTGATGAATCACTAATAACAGAATTAAAGTTTACTGTTCCCCATGATGTAGATATTCACGCAGAACTGTGCCAATACGTGGAAACGAATTCAGAACTGTCAAACTATGTTAAAGTTAATAGAAATAATACTGAGGTCACAGTTAAAATCAAACCACCAAAAGAAGGAGAATATATACTTCAAATATTTTGTAAAGACAGTGGTGTTTTAATGTATGAAAATGTGTGCAATTATGTTTTGCAGAGGACCCAAATAGTAGAGGTAATTTCAACATATGCTAAGGTTCCAATCTATATTTCAGAGGACCCAAATAGTTAAACATATGTTAAAGTTCCAATTCATTTCTCATTGTCCAAATTTATATTTAAAAAAAGGCCAGAAAGCCACACACTCAGAAAGATACAATTCACAGGGTTTATTAATGTTTTATTTTAATATTTTTGTCCTGATTATGACTGAAATACTGTCCACTGGACATTCATTAAATCCTATATTATTCTGTAAATCATCGTATATTGCATGTTGGTCAGAATGGTTTAGTTCCAATATTACTATCAGGTGTTCAGTATACTTTTAGTTAGAATTTTCACTAATATTATCTCTTATTCTAGGACCCAAAATTAGCAGAAACAAGAAAGCGCTTGAAGGAAGCACTGAATAATGGATCACCGGACGTTCTGAGAGCTGCTATGACAGAATTTCAAACAAATGGTTTGCAAGATAAAGGAGATTTCACGAAAGCTAAGAGAAAACTGCAATTAGCGAGAATTAACAAAGGTAGAAATATATGTTTGCTGTGGTAATCAATGACACACACACACAAAAAACAACCAACTTGAGCTTAATGTTGGTCTATTAACAAGGGTTTATTTTGCATGGATTGAAAACAGGCGCCAACATAATAAATGTTCATTTGCATAGAATTTTGTTGTAGTGTGATTTCTTAAAAATATTTCAATATCTTTTTACAAACGAACTAAAAGGGCTTCCAGATGTGCAACTTGAATGTCAATATGCTATGAAAAAATAAAAATGTTTTATCCTCCAGAAATAAGAGAAGCAATAGCAGCAAAGGACTTAGAAAAGTTAGATAAGACCATGCATAATCTAAGTGAAACATCCCTGAAGAAGGATTTGGGAGATTTATATCTTAATGCTGAAGATGTAAGATCTAGACTTCGAAAGTTAAAGCGCCTTCGACATGCTGTTCTTGATATGGATCAAAAAACAATAAGCGAACTAAGAAGCTATCCACAGCCACCAAAGGCGGTCCATGGAATTATGGCAGCTACGTTTCTACTACTCGGCCATAAAGAAGTTGATTTAAAGGTAATTTATGCCTTAAATGTTAAACATTACAACCAAAGGGCCTTTAATTACTACTTAATCAGATTTAGTTACAAACCTATAAATAGTTGGTTTGACAATGTTTTTGGAATCAGAACTATCTGTTTCATGATGTGTTCTTAAATCAACATCATATCATCGATGTGGGATTTACATTTTAGGTTTGAGTCCCTTTTTTATCTGGTTATCCTGTTGCTAATGAAAGGTTTCTTCCTGGGGTATGCGTAACCGTTTGCCGCTTTGGAACTACATGTATGTATTTTCTATTTTAGAAATGGCCAAAAATCCAAGGATTAATATCAAAAAAGGGAAAAGAAGGATTAAAGAGAAAAGTAGCAAATATAAACATGAAGAAAGTAAAAGCAGTAAGCCTTAAACAAGCGAAGCATATTTTATCAAAATATGATCTGGAATCAGTTCAAATTGCGAGTTCTGGTGCAGCCACGTTCTATCAATGGGTAAGTTGCTTCAGGTTTTCAACAAACAGTTATTTTAACTCTCTAATCTTGAATTTTAATTGAAAAGAAAGGTCTCTTTCTATATAAGGCTTTCATTCAATGTATGTGCTAATTCTAATTATCCTGCGTATGCTTGCATGGTACAGAGCTGTATAAAGGTCTATAGGAACGGCGGAATTCGGGGGAATTTTTTTTTATCTCAAAAACTATAAGTCCTTGATTGAACAACACTAGAAGCGTTTCATTGTTATCATTTGGAAAAAAAATTGGGGGTGCGACTTTTTATTTGAAAACATATGCAGGTTACTTAGTAATATATGTAACTAGTGAAGACAAATTGCACTCCCTTCATTTCGCGTTGACCTTGAAAATCTGATTTAGTGACTATTATCTCTCGCCTACTCTTTCATTACCCCTGGGTCATTTCGTATGATTTTGTTCGTTTGCGCGTTTTTGATCATAAAAAAAATATTGATAAAATTGGTTTTTGACATTAATGCCTCTTGGTGTTTTGGTGCCAAGAAAAATGTAGGATCCTCTGCACTAGGAATTGTCATTTTTTTTCTCCGCAGCTAGCTTCAAAAATAACTGTTACTAACATGTCACTATGGCTATGAAGAGGGCGATTGTAATGTTGAGCGACTGGATAATCACCATTTTTCTTAACCTGCTGATAAAGAGGGGGCCGGTTGTCGCTTGGGATTTTTAACATTACTTGGCCGAAGGCACTTTTCAACTTTTTGATCCCAATTTTTACAAGTTCATCAAGAAAAAATTACACTAAATCCAATTAACAGATAGTAAAACGGGTAATTGAATCCCTCGATGATTGTGACAGCCTAACTATAGAAGCAGATGAATTAGTTTTCAGACAACCCAGTGCCTCTCGCTTTTACATGCTACCTAAAAAAACACAAACTGTGTAATCCGGGTAGACCCATAGTATTGACTTGCAACTGAAAACATATCCAGTTACCTCCATCAATGTTTATGCCTATCGTAGAGAAGTTACCTACGAACATTAAAGATGATATCCATGCCCTCAATATTTTGGACAATTTTCTACCAGCAAATAATAACTTCAGACTATTCACTATGGATATTACAGCCCTGTTTACCAGTTTTCCCAACAACGCTGCATTAGTTGCCTTAAAACATTTTTTGATAAAAGACACAACCGTAGAGTCAAAGAAGCAAAGGTGTACCAAAGGGGTAATCAGTATCATAAAACCGTAAAGACAAAGACAAAACCGACAGACAAGAAATCATCACAACAACACAAACCACATAACAACATAAAACACACACACACATAACAACAAAACCGCATTCAGCAACGCGAACTCAAGTCGAAACGAGAGTGAACTCAGGTGCTCCAGAAGAGTAAGCAGTTCCTGCTTGCTATAGCACACCCGTCACGTTGCCAAAGATCAATTAAGTGTTGGTCAAATCCGGAAAAGATGACATTACAAAACTCTATGTCAAACCAACATCTGTGCTCATCTGAGAGATAGAAATCCCGTATTTGTATACAAGTATACATATATTTGTCAACACAGGGACGATATTAAGAATAGCGGAATATGTTTTAACGCTTTATCCTTTCCAGTTCAATGGAGACTTTTATAACCAGAATTGAAGTGTTGCCATGGGCACCAAAATGAAGCCTAGTCTCGCTTGTTTATTTGTTGGCTACCTTGAGGATCAAATTCTTGAACAGTATCAAGGATCAGTTCCTGATCTATATAAACGCTATATAGACGATGTCTTCGGGGTTTCGTCTGATTCTGAAGATAACCTCAAATCTTTCATTTCGTTTGCCTCCTCGTTCCATCCAGCCATCACGTATACATTCTCTATCTCGCATGAGAAACCATCATTCCTTGATATTGAGTGCAGGTTCCAAGACAACCATATTTTTTGTCAAATCCACAGATGCCCACTGCTTAATCAATCAATCTAGTCATCCAAATTCTTGTTAAATTTCTTAGACTACGGAGAATCTGTAGCGATGACCAAAACCAATCTCCTTCGCAGTAGGCTTATCCTTCCCGACAAAAATAGGTCAGGATTATCCCACTGCTACAGGCTTGTATGAATTCCATCAAGATTCTTGATATTGTTTTTGTTTAATAAATTTTCTAAATTTTCCTAAAGTTAGCCATTGCATGAAAACATCAAATTTTCTGTAATATTTTTTTTCTTAAACTTGTTTTAAAACCGGTTTGAATGAGTACGCGCTATTTTAAAGTGAGGTAAAGTAGATGTATTTAGGGCATACTATAAACAATGTGGTTGCGCAATGCATTTTGGTATATATATGTGAGTACTTTTCATGGTTTTTAATTTAGAGAGTAGGGGTCAAAAGGGGGCCATTGAAAAGAAGCCCGGAAAGCCTGGTGCAGTCATTAGTGTACAGACCGTTACGGACGAGAACTTGAACTGTGAGGAGTTTGGACCAAAACTTCAACAACCAATGTGCACGCATGTCCTCATTATTTAATAAAAGAGGGTATCCCCAAACAGTTGTAGACAAGGCACTTGTGGCTGTCTCTAATGAAACGAGACCTATCGCTCTCCAACCAAGGTCTAAATCTTCAGATAATTGCGTTCCTCTAGTCTTAGCTTATCATCCCAACAACAAAGCAATCCGTGACATTTCTTATTCACAACTTTAAATCTATAGTTCTCAAAAACGAAGAAATGGCAGAAGTTTTCGATTCCCTTCCCATCACTGCCTTACGTAGGGGCAAAACTCTTCGACAACATCTATTAAAAAGTAGTTTTCAAGATGTCTAAAAAAAAGGCCCATCTTACTACAGAAGAACCCGCAAGTGCATGCGAACTTGGTGCAATACTTGCCTCTACTCTTGGGAGACGGACGGAGTCAGTAGGTCTTAAACAACTTTGAAGTGGGTGGCGGTTATACCAGTGTCGCTGAAAATGTTGTGTATGCCATAAAATGCAAAGTCTGTTCCATGGTCTATATCGGCGAAACTACTTGCGACTGGGTGACCGATTTGCCAGACATATCAGTTCTGTTAAGAAAAAGGAGGATTTCCCAGTCGATCAACATTTTAATCGCCTTCTTCATAGTCATAGTGACATGTTAGTGACAGTTCTTTTGGAAGCTATTTTTGATCTCCGTAAACATAAAAAAATCAGAAACAAATCATCTGCTAATTCAACAGGATTACTGTGAACTTAAAGCAAGATATCCTGGCTTATTTATATAATTAAATGTTTACAAAGATGGCTCTAAAGATGTGGCTGCTTCTATTTTTACAGCTTAAGCAAGAACCATCATTTTAGCACTTCGTCTGATTGGTGCCCGAGAGCACTCTCTATTCTTTATCTGTTCTGATTCTCTCTTTTGTCTTCAGGCAATTGAGATCAGCAAACTGAAAAAAACCCTAATTTGTAAAATCTAACATGTGATTCATCAATTAATTAACGGTGGCGTAGAATTGATATTCCTATGGTTGCTAAGCCACACTGGCATCCATTGGAAATCTGTCGTGGACAGGGTAGCGAAGGACGCCCTCCGAAAACCAGTTCCGCAATGTTTCATCCCTTTTTTGGATTGTAGAAATACGATCCAAAATATGTTCAGAGTTTGTGGGATGAAGTTTGGGCTGCGGCTGAAAACCACAGCTTGGGGAGAGCCATGCTTCATTTCGATGCCGTCGAGACCAGATCGTCATCACTAGATGTCGTAAAGGACATACTAGAGTCTGATGACACAGGAGAAGGAGGCTCCAATGTGCATTCTATGTCAAAAGCGGTATTCTTTGAAGCATGTTAACCCCCAATGTGTTGATGTTGCCCAAACACGTATGAAGTACTTCAGTAGTGCAAATATGCACGATTTATTCAGCGGCATCCCAAATGATGCCATCTTATACTTTTTAAAGGAAATTAGACTTTATGGAAAATTATAGTTCTGTTATAAATTTGTTTTTCTTTTTGTTATAATACAAGTGAGTTTGTTCTATAGGGTTTTGTTTTGTCTTCCTAAACCGGACTTGATACACTGAAAGAACTATTGGCAACGCGACGGGTGTGCTATAGCAAGCAGGAACTGCTTACTCTTCCGGAGCACCTGAGTTCACTCTTGTTTCGACTGGAGTTCGCGTTGTTGATTGATATTCAGTATTTTGTGTTTCCATGTTTTACATGTTGTCTGTTTTTGTCCCGTTCTTGTTTGTGTTTACTGGTTTTGTCTCTGCCCTTTTGGACTTTTGACATTCAGATACCCCATTGGTACCTCTGCTTCTTTAAATGTTGTTTATGGTATATTATTGTGATGATAAGTTTTATATCTTATTGTGTTTAGTTTTAATGTTTTTGTTTTATGTATTTATCTAGTCATTTGCTTTGTTTTATCTACGGTCTTTTGTGACTTGTTTTAAATCGAACTTTTAGTTATATATTTCAATGCGTTTATGTCCCGATTATTGCTGAAATATCGCCGACGGGACAATAAGCAGACAACAATCAATCAATCAATCTTTTTTAAAATAATTGCCGAGAAAAGAAGAGACAATTCCTAGAGCAGAGGATCATACATTTTCTTGACAACCTAGCACGAAAGACATTTAAATGTCAAAAACAATTTTATCAATTACCTTGTTAATGGCAAAACATTTATTGTAGTTAGTTTTGTTAAATAGTTTTTTTTTCATCCCCTTGCCCTGTAATTAGTTCCCCTTTTGTCTAATCGCAAGCGGTTAACCACTTGATCTCTTTGCACTCAAACCTATTACTACCATTTTTGATTCTTGTTTAAATATACCGGTACTAGATATACTTGGTGTGTTTCCTGTTCCATCTCCATTTTTACTCTACATTTATCTTTTATGGCTTTTTCTTCAAATCCCCATTATATTTTGTACAATGCAATATGTTTTTAAAGGAACTATATTATTGGATAATGAAAATCTAAGAGAGACAACTGTACTTTTACCTTCATTTCATATTGTTCTGCAAATCTTCCTGTGTTTTATCAAGTTCATGATTTATGAACGATGACGTACTTTCTTATCTGAAAAACCACGGGACTTACATAGCTCATCTCACTAAATAGTGCTGAGTCACTAATCAGGTGTTGTGGTGTTAACAACTTTATTTTTTTTATCCATGTTTTTGCCCCTGACGAAGGACTCATGTCCGAAAATTTGGGCCACCTTTTACTTTTATCTTTATTATGATTTCCTTTTTATTACTTGTTTTGTGTGTTTTTACCTTTAACATGTGGTTTACCATTATCCAACTTTTAAACTTTATTATTCTATACAATTACCACAGCACACCACATAATTTTATATCAAAGATCAAAATAGCAGGGTTTTTTTCATGTTTTTGCCCAGAAGAACGAAAACTATTGCAGATAGAGAAAAGATGCTGCTTGCTTAATCTTTCAGCTCAGTCAGCTCTAAGAAAAGTCTCCATTGGGTCGAAGCTGTCAGATGACCCTGCATAGCGGTTATCGTCCTTTAAAGGTCACTTATAGCGTTTTTCCATATTTTTGTCCTACAGAATGAAAACTATTGCAGATGGAGAAAAACTGTTGATTGATCAAACCCCTACAAAATCACGATAGGGTCGCAGATGTCAGATGACCCATTATAGGGGCCATGGTCCTTTAAAGGACAAAATAGCATTTTTCATGTTTTTGCCCTATAGAAGGAAAACTATAGAATTACCGATAGAGAAAAGCTGTTGCTTGCTTAAACCTTCAGCTCATCAAATTCTACAATAGTTTTTTATTTGGTCAAAGTTGTCAGATGCCCTCTCATGAGAAACACTTATGGCTGTGAAGGACCAGGGTGACTGTGACGATTTGAGCTTCTAGGAGCCTCTTGTTTTTCTTAACTCCTCGAACAATATTGAACATATCCCAGAAATGAACAGTGCTTTGCCTAATTTACATTCACATATGCAAATGACATATAAGTCATGTGACATTTTAAATCGCCCTCGCCTTGTTTTGCTTGTTCTTGCAGCATGTGTTAAAAATACTGAAAATATTCGCTTCTCATCCGTCACAGATATAAATTATAACATTTTATGAACTTCCTAAAGTTTCCTGGCGGTTAAGGATGCTGGAGGGTCAGCTTTTGAGATTTTTGACATTTTTTTTCGGAATCCTCGGGTTTTTTTCCATTAAAATAAGGCAAAAACTTTTGCATGGTAACCCATATTTTTATTATGGGTAATAGGTGTAAAACAACTAATTCGGGATCCAGTCGGTGCACATATAAGAAAGTAGTACATACATGTATAAGAGACAAAGTAGTCCATATAAGGTACTGTATCTTTAGAATGACATGTCCTACACCAATAAATTTGGTATGAAAGCTTGAAGACTTGGGAAAATTTTGAGCCCATGAAACAGTCATTTTTATGATGTTTAAAAAAATAGTGAGTAGTAATTTATGGCCATGTGTTTTGGTTAGAATGTTTACATTAGTTCCCGTTTTCTGTCACATGCCACTTCCGGTTAACCGTTCTCTCCCAGATGCCGAGGAACCTTATATGAGATTTACATGAAAGGTACTGTTATGTGTCTACTTTAAAGCACAAGTACTGTCACACCCTAAAAAATTCATTTCTGAGTTTGACAGTGACCCCCCTAAACCAGGTTTAACATAGAAAGTAATGGGAGCCTGAATTAGTTATTTTACACCTGTAAGGTCTTCATAACATCATAAATGTTAGTTTTACAAATTCATTTCAAATTCTCATCACTTTTTCATAGGTTTAAACAGCTTAACTATGGTGATGATAAAGCTATGAAAAAAAAAACAGAGAAAACCTTTTCCCGCCAAATTTTGAACTCTTATTATCTTTAAAACGAGCACGGTAACCCACAGGGGCTTGTGTACAGTAAAAAAAATAAAAATCCCCCTATATACCCTTTCACGGGGGATTTTTATTTTTTTACTGTGCCTTTATGAGAAAGGCATTGCCTTAAAAGCTCGCGTAGATAATTCCATTGAAAATTTCGAATTATGCCTGGGACGAGATAATTTGGGACGATGTATTACTATTTCCCGCAATTTTTCAGCACGCGCAGACATTTTCGAAAACTTCCGAAAATCGAATGTTTCCGGACAGAACGATTTTTCTTCCATAGTATTTTGAGTCTCGTGCAATTTGGCAGACTCTCTACAATAGTGAGCTTCGCTTCGCTCGCATATAAATTTATTTTGTATTTTTAAGTATTCCCTTATAATTTTAGTCCTTAATTTCAAAACCTCATCACTTTCAAAGTCACCCTCGAACATCCTTAAAAACAAAACTTATTTCAACAAATTTGATTCAAATTCTTTGATCTTTTGAACTCAAAGTAAGGAGTAAGGCAATCTTTGTACGCACGATGAACCTACAGTTTATAAATTAGGTTTGTATGCCTTATTGTGTCTTGTTTAACCTTAATTGATCTCTCAGAAATCAATATGCAAACCTTGTTTACATGCGAGTTAACATGAACTATTTCACCATAAATGTTGGACTTTCTACTCATGATATCAGCCATTTTTCCAAAGACTTTATACTGCTTTGTGAAGAGTGTTACGCTTCGAAATTTTAAATGAACAGGGAACCTTGAAATTTTAGCCGACACTGTTAGGGAGCAACCATTTGATTTTTATGGGGGGCTATGGATATTTTCTTCGTCCTGCCTTTTTATTTTTAGAAAAAGCTAAGCCTGGATTTTTTTTTTGCGCGCGCTTGCGTGCGCCAATTTTTTTAAAAAGCTTTTCTAGAATTTTCAGCCAAAACTACCATCATGCCTTTTTTTTTAATTCAAAGCACTGTCCTGCCTTTTTATTTCTGGATTTTTGCCATCCTGCCTTTTTATTTCAAATTTCACCATAGCCCCCCAGTTAAAATCAAATGGTCGGTCCCTTAGGAAGGGACTCAAATTGTTGAAACTTGTGTGTTGATTGAAACTCAACATGCGAATCGTGTCTATAACACATATTTATTGATAATTTTTGAAAATTTCATAAATTGCTATTGTTCCTCTATAAAAAAATATTGGACCGGAACCATTCCTGATATCAAAATATGCAAATTAAAAAATGCATCAAATATCTGGATATGATGAAACTTGGTATGGAGGTAGTACACCATCTGTAGGTTGGCATGTTACACCGAACTTTGATCTTCAAAATTGTGTTAATTATGGTCGTTCAAACTTAGAACCTTCCATATAATCTTCATTTATCATTGGTGTCCGCTTAAATCTCTTTTTCCTTCTACTCAATCAAATTTTATTGAAGTATTTCATGATGCATGTTATAATAATATCAAGAAATTTTAATCCTCCAAATTTTGTGGGAGAAATAGACCTTTGAACTTATAATTTGTGGTGAAATGGTGGGAGACCGTTTTTGTCGGAAATAACAAACCCTAATCTAGTATTATAAAAGGATGTATGTTACAGTTGAACCGAAGACAGGAACCGTCCCCCACGTGGAGGTTCTGATCAAAATTCGGAAGATGACTTGCAATCACCCCTCTACGTGTTTTTACTGGGGATGGTCCAATTTGTCTGATCAACTTTTCGTTAAGAAACAAGAATGTGTCAAAAATACATGATTCTCCACCTGGCGACATAACAATGAAAAGTAACCTAAACCTGAAAAAAAACATGTTCTATATACTTAAGCGTATTTTTATGGCCCACACGCGAAAGTAGAAGGGCGTTTTATTTCTCGTGTGGGCCAGAAAAAAATCAACATGGACAGAATTTGTCTGAACAAATGGTTTTATGCAAGAACTTAAGGTAAGTGAGGACACATGTCATGTGACCTAAAACAAAACAAACAAAAAATAATCACAATTGTCAAAAAATAAATTAAACTTGTGTTAGTTTCATTCATTAAAACTAAACGAAATGAATTAATTTTTAAACAAATAAATCATCAATTCTTTAACAAATATACTCTCCCAAAAAAGAAACGCAACATACAGATATTTATAATACCATTGGAATAAAAAATATTATATTTCAACTAAAAATTGTCGTACGAATGTGACATTTTGCATGGTCAATGTGCAGTGATCAATCTTTAATACGTGTGACATAAACAAAATTAAGATTTAACCAGCTAACGGAGGAATGGCGCCAACTGTAGGAATACCGACAAAATGCTTGCATCACGACTCAACTCGTGCTATACGCTGCATACGATCTTCTGGCTCCCATTTTCACACATATTGAAACCTCTGCTCCCACACCTAAGGCATTAAAAACATCGGGTGACGCTAGCGCTTGCCCTTATCAAAATTTGAAAAAATCATTGAAATTGATGGTCTTAGCTAACATCCAGTAATTCTGATGACCGATGGTCCAAATGGTATCTTTTTTGGTTCAAAAACTATGCATTAGTCTTCCTTTTTGTGATACCATCATTATCAACACGATAATTCCTCTTTTAGTGATTAACATCATGCTTAACGCGAGATGTGAATTTCCCCCGTACACGGCATATCGGTTGAAAGAGTTTTGAACAAGGGAATTCTCCTTTGATTTTTCTTCCAGACAAATAATCGGCACCAAAACATTGTCGTGAACTAAAATGGCCAATTTTACAAATAAATTTTCTGCAAAACATTCCAACAAATGACAAACAGTGTGATAAGGAAGGTTCAGAGATTTTGAAAAAAAATGGGAGGAGTGTAGTGCATCAAGAGTCAAATGGGTACATGAAAAGCCTTAACAATAGCATAACAAACGTAAAACACAATACATTTTTGATTTTTAAAGACCTTATGAAAATTCTGATCTTATGGAAAAATGGGCATCTACTGATTAAATTGGATCTGCGCATGCGCCAACACCTTATTGCGCAATTGAACACCAAGGAAAGAAGGCGCATCGTTGTGGGTGATTAAAATCTGACATAGAAATCTTGCACGCAACGTAATTTTGAATCTGGGGATAGCAATGTGAGTACTGTCTTGCAAACAAACCGATTGACATTATTCTTAATGGCATGCACACTCGATTTGCCAACAATTATTAAAATTTTAGCAATTAAAGAAAAGTGGCCCCTCTACAATAATTAAGTCTAATTCCAAAATGATATTGCAACAACTGATGATATAGATCTCGACTTTTGTATGCGATGTTTTTTTCAAAATTTTTGTATGTTGCGTTTCTTTTTAGAGAGAGTATACAAACTTTGAATAAATCAAGGGAGATAATTTACTCAAAAAAATATCCCAAAATTATAAAGGTTTTAATTATAATGATGTCAAATATTTTTACACAAGAAAAAGTATATAACTTGTATCAATGTATCAAAAAATGGACATTTTAATTTCGGCATCATTTTTGGGACAAGTGTCTTCACTAACCTTAAATTGCAGTGGATCAGCCAATTGTTAACTTATGAAATTTTGATATGATGTTGCTACATGTTAAACTAAAGTATTTTTTTTAATATTTGGGGTTTGTGGTTCCATCGTTTTAGAAAAAGCACCAAAAGGGGCAACATGGATGTTTAAATAAAGGCACAAGCTATATATATGCTCCTGTTGCGTTACTTCCGGGATCGAGTAAATTCCAGTCCCATACAGGGAACTTATTGAAAACGAAATTTGAACTCTAAACTTACGAATATTACGTGAATTTGAAAATCAAAAGGTTTTAACAAGAAAAGAATGGTATTAACAATTATTTTTTATTTTTTTTTTTATTTTCAATTTTGTTATTCTTGTTTTGATTAATAAAGAAATGAACATAATAAATATTTATTAACTTATTTTTACTTATTTTCATTGTTATTGAAATAAATTTCTTTCTATACAATTTAACTTATTGTCCCCTTTATTGTTTAGGTGATTAATTATGTTTGATAAATACATTACAGTTTTGATATTTATTTACATTATTATATACAATTTACAAATTCGACACGTGTATGATCATAATTATTAAAAGTTATCATTTGACCTATCTTCCACTTTATTCTTTTTGATAAGTAACTGGATTTTATAGTTACATTAATAATCCATTTTTAATTTGCTCAAAGTATCCGTAATTATAATGCGTCGGGAATTTAGTCCATCCCGGGTGGAACGTAACAGGAGCAAATAAAAAAATTCGTCTTGAAGTTACGTAAATGAACGTAACAGGAGCTTGTGCCTTTAATAAAACTGCTGTATTTACCAGTGGCTGATCCTGAGGGAAGGGGTAGGGGGCCCGCTCCCTTCTGTTGGTGGAAAAAAATTGGTTGTATATATAGGAAATCATTGAAGCATGACCAAAGTGTGTCCCTTCAGTCAGTCCCTGTTTGCATTTTTCAATCAGAGGAGAGATTTTTCAACAACAAATCGGCATTCCAATGGGCACAAACTGTGCTCCTCTACTCGCCGATTTGTTTTTATACTCTTACGAGACTGAATTTCTTCAGGGACTCGTAAAGAACAAGAAGATGAAAGAGGCAAGGTCATTTAATCTTACATTCAGATATATTGATGATGTCCTTTCTGTCAATAACACTTCATTTGGTAGTTGGATTCCTTCAATATATCCTCCGGAATTGGAGATTAAAGAGACCACCGAATCTAATTGCTTCACGTCTTTCTTGGATTTGCACCTCGAATTTGACCCAGGTGGTCATCTCAGTACAAAAATTTACGATAAACGAGACGATTTTAATTTTCAAATTATTAATTTTCCTAATCTACAGAGCAATATACCTACTTCTCCTGCATACGGTGTTTATATTTCTCAACTTATTCGATATGCCAGAGCTTGCACACATTTCACAGATTTTTTTATCAGACACCGGTTTCTTCGTGACCGACTTTTGAAGCAGGGCTATAAGAAAATACGTCTCATACGATCACTAAAAAAAATCTTTCTTCGTTATCAGCCACTAGTAGAAAAGTTCAAAATTGAGTTAAAAGATATGATAGTTAATTGTTTTAATTAGTGTTTGACTGGTCAGCTGTACTGAGATGATCACCTCAATATCCCTATTGTGTCTCACAACTATGTTGTGTTCTATGGTCATTACCGGATCCTAAGATCGCAATGGAAGAGGGAGGTTTGGCGCCATAAAACCTGGTTTAACCCACCATTTCGTTTGAAATGCCTGTACCAAGTCAGGACCATTGCGATCCACCAGTTCTCCGGTATGACTGATTCCTTTTTGTCATTTTCTCTGGACTATGAGATTGATCATTCAAGTTCGGTAGTTTTGTTATTACCTTTATTCAGATTTGAAATATTTCTTACTGTTTTGTTTTATATTGAAAATAAGGTCAAAGTGGCGGAAACATCAATTAAAATGTTTAAAATGTGTTTTTTTTCCTTTTGTTGATGTAAATATTTAAAACAATTCAAATATGCATTGAAAGTTAATCACAGAGTGTATGTGTCTTAAAGCTTTATTGGTCCACCATGCGCTAGCAGCATGTGTACAAATTAAGCAACTGACTATCCAAATTGAGCCAACGTACAGGGTTCAACATGTTGCGCTCGGTGTAGCTTTCGCATTTACGATCATGTTCATCTGTACTTAGTTGTACATCATAACCCTTTATTTCTCATGGACATGTACATTTTTCGAAATCTTATATTTTGTTTATTGTTCTCTCTATATGTAAAATCTAAAGTTCTTGGTAAACAGGAAGAAGTAATTTTTCGGGCATAAAATTTACACCATATAGTACTAAAGGACAACTATCAAAAGGCATGTAGTTGCCCAGAATGTTTTTGAGACGCCTCAGGATGACGCAAGACGACGGATAGTCATATGTGTCGCTTTGCAACACGTTGCAGCTAGACAACATGAAAATCCTCTAAATGGTAGGTAAATATTTAAATATGTCCTGGATTATCATAACATGCATAAATGTGCAAAAGCTATGTTTCATTGACTGTTTTTCTTCTTCTTTTTTAGGCTACAAGTATGATAAATGAACTGGATCCTGAAGTAACTCAGAAATGAAATTAAATATCTTTAGATAAGCTGTCTAATAGTTTCACTTCTTATATACAAGACGTTTGATAATTTCGTTACTCAGTAATTCATATTTTATCGATAATGGACATACAACAATTTTGTCATAAGTCTCTGAGTGGTTTTTGTTATTTGTTTTTTATAGCTTGACATCCGCCCTGGTAATTTGTAGTTGTTTTCCTTAATTGCAATTTTTGGTGTAAACACATGCACTACCAGCTTAATTAAGCTTTAAAACATTTATTTGCTATAATCATATTAGCTTTATAAAAACTCTATATTTTCATTTTACAAGAATATAGTTCCAATCAAAAATTTGTGTTGTTGTTTTCCTGACCCCGCTGTGGTGAAAATACACCTGCAATAATTAAAATAGGAAATAAAGTTAGCAACAAATTAACGAACGAAAATGATCAATGTCAAAGGTCACAGAAGAGAAGATAAAATAGAGCTTTTACATAATTACGAATTTTTTTTTGTGTACTATGCATGCTCTATAGATATATGGAAGTAATAGCAAAATACATGCATATGTTTGTTTCTGTCCTCTTTGACTTCATGTTCTTCTTTGACAAAAAAAGGTCTTTGAAATTTGTAAGATTTGTTTTGAATCGCATGTTTTCTCTTTTTGATCTAGACCATTGGTAATGTTGCACAAGGCTGATTGCTGTTTTCCATTGTTAATTTTGAATTACCACTGATTTATTTGGGTTGTATCTGTATACTTAATCCAGAAAGGGATGTTAATGAAATAAATGACGGAAACTATAAAATATTATAAACCTACATTGTAGTATTTATCGTTATCAAAGTGTTATAATATATGCAATGAACAAGATGTAAAATACAGCACTTTTTCACAGAGAATGAAAATTTCTGCAAATTGTTTTTGACCAATCGACACATAGCATGTCACTTATCAAAGAAAGGAAAGAATCGAGTAACCAACCCCCCCCCCCCCAAAAAAAAAGGGGGGGGGGAATGCTTGTCGTATGTTTAAGTTAAATGTGTGCTTTACAGATATTATGCAAGGATTTTTTTCTAGCAGTTATCATATTACTGAACTTACCCGAGTCGTCAGAGTTTAAGGAAAAAAGGTTCCTTTTAGCTAAAACAGAGAAAATATAATTTTAACATTGTTTAAATACATAAAACTCTAATGATATGTTTAAAAGTTTTGCACAAACGTTGAGTATTCTATATAATATCATACACGTGTCCTCAGTTGTCCCTCAATTATAAAAAAAACTAACAAAACTCATACGAATCATGCACTATATAACAAAATTTTGTTAATATATTTCCAACAAGATTCTTTAAAGTTAACTGGAAAAAGTCTGTTATATCAATAGTGTTTGTTGTTTCAATAATAATGAAATGGACAATGCAAGTATAAATCTGTGAGTCAATGCTTCTAGTGATGCCCCCACTTTAAAACTTGAAAAAGTGATAGGGAACTACGGACACACAGGTGTAAAACAGTTTACCCCTCTAAACAGAATTAGCACAATTAATGCAACTGTGCGCATATGCAACATTTTGAACTATTGTATACTATTGTATGAATTAACAAGAGATTTGAATGTTTAAAAGCAAATAGTTAATAAAAACGATACTATACGAGAACACTATTTCTCTGTCATAGAAATATAGTGTTTAATATATTAATAATAAAATGAGCAATACCAGGACACAAAACATATTTAAAATTGCCAATTTCAAGTATTTATCATTATTCTCTTTGATCATGTAGGCATAGACCTGTATATTAAAAGGAATTGGTTAAATCTCACAATATCTCGTGTTAACAAATGAACCTTGTGTTAATAAATGAACCTTTCGTATGAAATACACTATTTGAAAAATACAATTCTGAACTGTAATATCATAATAAAGCCAACAGATCTTGTTTGTAACATTTTTGTCGTTCTTGCATTATATTTGAATTTCTTTTAATGCCAGTAAGTAACGGTCTTTATAAGCTAAGGGGTTTTGGGCAAATCTATTAAAATCTTACCTATAACCCTTGATCTCCACCTATCGGATGAGTTTCGGGTTCAAGACATCCCCTCCCTTATGATTTATAGTTTACATGCATGATCCCCAATGACCTTAGTTTAACCATGGAAGTATTAAATTGAAGTTTTGTAAAAGATGCTTGATTTTCTTCCTAATTCTGTCATACCTTCACCAGGAGAGTTCATCAATAGGCTATTAAATAAAACTCAAACAAATGTAAAGACACTTGAGAACAAAAATGTTAAAAAATTGACAAAATGTATCAGAATTTATTAAAGAATGACAACGCAAAATGATTTTTAAAGGTAAAATGAAGAATACTATAGCAACGAATTTCTTTAAATGTATTTTTATTGAAAAATCAAAGAATGCAACTGCAAACAATGAAGATATACCCCAAATATTATAATATTATAATCCCATACTTATAAGGACCTGACTCCTAAAATGAAATTAAATTAAAGCTGTTGTTTACTTAGTCAATACATGCAAATTGTTCTAATACATATTCATATTTTACTACTTGCATTTAAAAAAAAATCAATAGATACTCTATTTGTGCGGTCATAATTTTTCGATAATAAAACCACTCATAGTTAAGGATTTCGACTAAGTTCGATCAGTATGACATTATTAGTAGGTACTTGACGATTTTGCGGTAACGCAGGTGAGGCTGTTGTAATTTCTGTCAATTTAATACTTCCATGGTTTAACGATACGTTATTTACATAATATACGCGTGGCAGAGAAAAAATTGTACAATGAATGTTTTTGTTCATATAAATAGGATCCAACCATTTAATTTAAGATGGGGCTTTTATGTAAATATGACTTTTTAAGGAAAAATATTTTGGCAGAAAAGGAGAGGAAAAAAATTCTGAAGCAGGTTTTCTGCTACATAAAATAATGTTTATTTTTAAAACAATATTTTGGTGCAACATGGTAAAATATCAAACATATATATATTTTAGTCCTCTGCACAAAAAAGTTTTCTTAAAACAAAATACAAAGACCATCGTGCATTCCGCTTAAAGTAAAGTAGCTTGTGCTTAAAATATTTAATATAAAAATATAACAAAAAATACATTTCTTTTAATAAAATTGTTAACAAACAAACATGGTTGGAAGTATTGGTTGAATTAAGGCATGCCATACATAAGGATTTCATTAGACATGAATGTTCATGATGTAAAGATACAAGTTGTCAGTCTTGAATTGATAAATTAAAATAGAAATCCAAATTAACACGATTTTAAATATTGTTTCAGGGTATTCATGTTTGTTATTGTTTGTTATAGTAACATTTTTATATCATTTAAAAATTAATTCTTAAAAATGGGTCAAAGACAGAAATGGACGGATTTCGTTTAACAGGAAGTATAAGAGCCACAGACCGGAAATCAGATCCCACCTTATGGGAGCCCATGCCGATGCTTCATACCAAATATCAAGAAGCTGTAATAAGTAGTTGCTGAGAAAACTGTTACGAAAATTTTCTATATTGAACATTAATGTCAGAATTTGACTAAGTCGGTAAACAGGAAGTAGGTGAGCGACAGACCTGAAATCGAATCCCACCCTTTGGGAGCCCATGCTGACGCTGCATCCCAAATATCAATAGGCTGTGATTAGTGGTTGCTGAAAAAACTGTTACGAAAATTTTCTATAATTTGACATTTATGTAAAAAATTAACTAAGTCGGTAAACAGGAAGTAGGTGAGCAACAGATCTGAAATCAAATCCCACTCTATGGGAACCCATGCTGATGCTGCATACCAAATATCAAGAGGCTGTGATAAGTAGTTGCTGAGAAAACTGTTAGGAAAGTATTTTCCCCGCCCACCGCCCGCCCGACATTCGCCATTTTATAACCCGGATTTTCAATAGTGAAATCCGGCCAAATATACATATAATTACTAGTTTTATGTTTGAAACCATACAAAATAGGTTTCCTTATGGTAAGATATCTCTAGATTTTTTTTCATTACTTCAATGACTTTGATTTTATAGATTTAAGCATATTCTGGTTCAAATTATAATGGTCTATTGGCTGTAGCATTAAATTTCAAAATGGAGCCTATATGGGCTGGAAGTTTATTGAAAAAAAATGTATGATGGTGAATTTTGGTAAAACTAGTCACGGTCCAGCACCCAAGTCGCATAAAAGAGATGTGTCCCGCGAAGCGGAAAAATATCTCAGCTCTGGTAAAAATCCAGGGACTCCCATACAAAAATGTTTGTAAATCTATTTCATCCTTGGTGACCCCACTTTATAATCTTATTTTATCAACGGCGACCCCCCAGGATTTGAAACATTCTACCCATGACCCCCTAAATTTCTCCAACCTCACCTCAGCTTTTAATAATTACGGACCTTTCCCTAATTTGTAACCTAACTAATTAATAATTGTAATTTGAGCAAGAAAAAATATAGTCTATTTATTGGTGTATGCATGTAGATGCACAATTTACTTAACCGATTTTTTTTTGCACTCAAAATGCACAAACACACACACACACACACAGAGATACACATATATTTATAATGTTAAATGTGTTTGTTTAATCCTTCTCCCTCTTCCTTAGATGAACTCACAATGCTAGCAACAGTAATTTGGGTAGAATTTGAAACTGACCTGAAGGCTCATTTATATCGGACCTGAGCTGCAAAATCGACTGTTCTGATTCTGTTAGGTCTTCTCTCAGTTTTTGATTTTGATCTGAAATAATTGAAGTGTAAAAAAAAACATATAAGTCACAATGCATAGAGTAAAATAAATCAGGTTTAATTCAGTTTTAAGGATAATAATGTGGGGAAGGCACAACACTTGAAAAAACTTGAGAAATTGAAAGAAAATTGTGAAGGTGTTTCCATTTATAAAGAATTAAATGAGTACTTGACACAATCTACAATTAAAACAATATAAACGGCAATTTAAACAGATCCGCAATGGAAAATAAATGGGACCTGTTTTCTATGCTTGCTGTTTTGCAATTGACCCTTGATTAAAATATAATGCGTATGATTCAAAACCAATCTTTATATATCAAAGATAGTTCGTTTGTTGTAGAAAGAAGCAAAGGTGTACCAAAGGGGTAATCAGTATCATAAAACCGTAAAGACGAAGACAAAAAATCATCATAACAAAACAAACCACATAACAACATAAAACACACACACACACACACACACACACATAACAACAAAATTGCATTCAGCAACGTGAACTCAAGTCGAAACGAGAGTGAACTCAGGTGCTAATGAAGTGTAAGCAGTTCCTGCTTCCTATAGCACACCCGTCACGTTGCCAAAGATCGATTTAGTGTTGGTCAAATCCGGAAAGAATGTCATTACAAAACTCTACGTTAAACCACATCTTTGCTCACCTGAGAGATAGAAATACCGTATTTGTATACAAGCACATGATGTCTTCCGTAAAATTTCTTGAGTTGATGTTTCATATCATTAAATATATTTTAAATGATTCTTTCTAATGGACTTCATTTCTACAGCAAACGAACTTTCTTTGATATAAAAAGATTGGTTTTGAATCATACGCATTCCTTATTTCATACCAAGCATATCCAAAACACTTTATTTTCCAAGCTCAATTATACATTTTAACTCTTCCATGACTCAGTTAATCATAAAATACACAGTAACTATGTTTTGAAATTTACCATGAACCCATTTGGGTTTTGAACATTTAACAGTTGTTAATTATTTTATTATAATTTAATTTGGTATGTAACGCTCAATTTGATTGGTTGGACCAACCCATGTTATTTTGTATAATATGGTTTGGTCTTGTGACGTCACTAACATCTTCATCCGCCACGGCATTTTCGAAATAGTCCCTATGATTTTTTGTTGTTGAATATTCGATAGTTGATATAAATCTAACGAAATTAAATTATAAGGAATGACTTTAATAGTTGGTCATTTTATAGGGATATAAAATGGGTAGGGTCGTTTTACGCTCTACATAAAGCGCTTCGCGCTTTATTAAGCGTAAAACGACCCTACCCATTTTATACCCGTATAAAATGACCAACTATTAAAGTCATTCCTTCGTCTTCCAGAATTCCGACCAGTACCTCCCCGTGGTGGAAGACGGGCCCTGCTCCAGCGATAACAAAGGATACTCCGGAGCAGCTAACACTGGCGGTGGTGTGTCATGGGCTGGACGACCCATGGCACATAGCGAGTCTTTAACAGTCTTACTGTTAAATAGTCGACGCAGAGGGGCTTTCCCCTAGTCGCGACTATAAATACCCATCATCATCGTCATTCCTTAATTATAAAACTTCTTTTTTCTAAGATAAGTAACATTGATCAACATTATTTAGGTACTTTCCACCTTTATTTTAACCAATCACCGAAGAGTGATAACATTGAGGTCCCACTTTGGTCATTTAAACAAAACAAATAAAAAACATAACAAACATGGCAAATTCTAAAAATATTTAACCATACGAACTCTATTATATCCCCTTTTATTCTAATGAAAATAAGCTGTTTTTAGATTAACAAAATTCATTCTAAGACTTACCTTGCAGTTCGTTTAACTTTTTGCGCAAAACGCTAACTTCATCTAAAAATAAACATGTAAACAACTTAAGAGATGCACAACATTTTTAGGTGGGAAGTTTAACTAACTTTTAACGGATATTTCACAACACTATTTCTAAAAGATAAGATGTCCCGCCTGCAACAAATAAATGAACATCAGAGGAAATAAGACATCACCCATCTCGATCACTTAGACGCTTATCAATAGATGATAAGAGTCTGAGACAGAAATAACCCTTTTGACGTTCACATTCATTTTCAGCTTAAAATCTGCATTTTTGAATTTTTTGCTTGAACAAATACGGGTAAGATGGTACACATGTTATATATCATTGCGAAACTAATAAAATTTTCTGTCTAATGCTGGTATAAAACATTCACCATCAAGGATGACTTTTTTCGCAAAGTAAGATTGTTTTCAAAATGCTCAAAATACCCTTTTTACCATGCTTTCCCGTCTTCCACATGGAGCCTTTTCACACAGCCATGTAAACAAAATTCATACACTTGTCAAAAATGAATCAAGGATATTTAAAATCAGTGAATCTTTAGGTTTCAATTGATTGTACACATGATTCCATTATTAATCCAATAAAACTGTGACAGTTACAAACAATAACATTGCACTTTTTATTGTCTCGCCTGCGACGAATGTCGCAAAAGGTTAGACTTAGGTATGGTGATTCCGGCGACGGCGACGGCGGCGGCGTCCACAATTGGTTAAAGTTTTTGCTTAAGTCTGTTTTGTGTGAACTAGTTATGTTACACCATTGATATTTGGTATGCAGTTGCATTAGCATCAGTTCAGATTAGTTTTAAAAGGATTTCACCTGTATGCTTCTGCAGTCACGGTCTACTGACTTTGAAATTGTACACCAATTTGGCCGAGGTTAACCTTTTTTCTTACGTCTGTTTAACATGAAGCAGTTATGGTACATCATTGATATTAAGTATGCACTTGCATTAGCATCAGTACAGATCAATAACTTTGTTGTCATTTGTATTTCAAAGGTATTTCATCTGTATGCTCCTGCAGTCACGGTCTACTGACTTTGAGATCTTACACTTTTTTACTTATGTCATGAGTGTTTTATATAAAGCAGTTATGGTTCACCATTTATATTTGGTATGCAGCTGCTTAAGCATCAGTTAAGAGCAGTTTAAGGGGGATTTTTACTTCATTTTATACTGTGTCCAGTTGCGACAGGCGAGACATGTCTCTGTGTTAACAGTTTATTTTTAATGGACTGTTTGAGGGAGGGACCAATTGACCCGGAAGGGGTTAATGAGACCTGTGTACGTTCGGAGTACTCTCCCGTATGTTCAGAATGCTGTACATATGGTTCAGTAAATTCATGCAAATACAATAGCGAGATAACTTCTCGAATTAATGTAAGTTGTTCTCTTATAACATAATATTTCTTATTTTATAATAAGAATATAAGACATCCTATTTTACATTTTTGAACACAAGTTGGTTTTGTTAACAATGAAAAAAATCGTTTTATCCTGAAATTGTACTCACGGGCGTCTACCTGGTTTTGGAAACTGTTTATGTCTATTGGAGTCAAAAATTGGGACATTCTTGATTACAGAACCATACACGTTCGACCAATCCAATTCTCGATTTTACAGAACGAAACATTAACTTATTATTTTATTACTTTTTCATTGTACATTCTAAAACTCAATTAAAAGGACTTTATCTATAATCAGTAACACAAAGAAATTTGATTGACGTGGATAATTAGCACTGATTACTTCCTGCCATAGAATAAGTTAGGACAAAATTGTTTACACAGATGATCACTAAAAGTAATAAAAACATTTCAGATTATTTCGAGCGTAGCTAATTGCAGTTTTTATTGAATCTTTTTAGGTTTGTCAAAACTGTTTTTGTTTTTACGTTGTTTGCTTCGGTTTCGTCTTGTCCCTTTGTGTATATTGAATTAGCCATTGCCCTATACTGGGCTTACGATATTTACTTGTCCCATTGGTACTCCTTTGCGTCTTTTCATAGCGTGTTGAAAGTAACATTTTTAAAAACTTTTAAATAAGAACTCATTGTTTTCTCGTAGATTCAAAACTTATACATGTAAATGCGGATTGTTCATTTTTGGAATAACATCGCTAAGTAACAATCTGACATAAACTTTTTAAAAAATTTAAAGAAGACCAAATAATCGACATGCTCAACTTTCTCATTGACAACATTTTTGTTCAGTTTGGTGGACGTGTTTTTCAGCAAACAATGGGGATTCAAATGGGCACTAATTGTGCACCTTTGCTTGCTGATTGATTTGTTTCTGCATTCATATGAAGCAGACTTCTTACAATCTCTTCTAGACAAAAAAGATCGTAGACTAGCTCTCACTTTCAACCTCACGTTCCGTTATATTGATGATGTCCTTTCACTAAACAATTCTCGATTTGGTGACTTTCTTCATCTCATATATCCCCAGGAGCTTGCTTGAGATAAAAGACACAACGGATTCTAAGGAAGTCAGCTTCATATTTAGATCTACATCTTGAAATTGACTCTCAAGGAAGACTTTCAACAATGCTCTATGACAAACGTGATGACTTCAACTTTCCAATTGTAAACTTTCCCTTCTTGTGTAGCAACATTCCGTCCGCTCCAGCTTATGGAGTTTACGTTTCTCAATTGATGCGTTACTCTCTAGAGCGTTCGGGACTTGCATCGATTTCCTTAGCAGAGCGTCATGTCTGACGCAAAAATTGCTCACACAGGGTTGTGTTGCTCTTCACTTAAGAAATTTTACGGAAGACATCATGCACTTATAGACAAATATGGGATTTCGATCTCTCAGATGAGTGCAGATTTAGGTTTGTCATAGAGTTTTGTTTTGCCTTCCTTAACCGGATTTGACACGCTGAATTGACTGTTGGCAACACGACGGGTGTGCTATAGCAAGCAGGAACTGCTCACTCTTCCGGAGCACCTGAGTTCACTCTTGTTTCGACTTGAGTTCGCGTTGTTGATTGATATTCATTTATTTTGTGTTTCCATGTTTCCATGTTGTATGTTTTTGTCCCGTTCTGGTATTTACTGGTTTTGTCTCTGCCCTTTCGGACTTTTGACATTCGGATACCCCATTGGTACCTCTGCTTCTTTGAACAGTTTGCCATCCCTGCATAATATTTAATCGCTTTATCTTTAAATTGTACTCTCGGGCGTTTACCTGGTTTTTGGAATTGTTTATGTTTATTGGAGTAAAAAATAGGTATATTCTTGATCACATAACCATGCATATTCGACCAATCCGATTCTTGATTTTACAGAACCAGTTATCAAAAAACCAAGGATGACCAATGAAATGTTTCAAAATGATTTTAGTTCAATTTAGATTGAAACCATCGCCACCTTGTGATTTGTGGTTTTTTACCAGACTCACAACCTTGGTAGTACGAATTTGGGTTCAAGACTACAAAATAACCGAACGTTTAGAAGCACAGGCCTATACCATATTTAGGACACTTACGAAAACACCAATCTTTGTTTTGGTCATTATATTGTATTTGTACTTTATTTACTGAACAAAATAAGATACGCATATTTTTATTTGTCTACCACTACATAGAAAATAGTTTACAAGTTATCAGATAATTTTCGCAACCAAATTTATGGTATCATTAGAAGAACAAAAAATAAAGCATTTATAAGAAATAAAAATGACAACAAAGTTCCAGACATTAAATGTTGCTACGCCTGACGCGCTTTTCGTCTATTCAAGACTCATCAGAGGTGCTCTACCAAAAATATTGAAAATTCCAAACCAATAATGATTATGAAGAGCATAGAACAATAAAACTAAAAATACGGAACTGAGGAAGCAAATTATTATTAAGATGATCAACCTATGTCTGGGGTAGGAAGAACCTTAGGGTTTTAGACAATTTTGAAATTTAAACGGATAATTTAAAGCTTTGATGTGTTCTCCAACACAAAAGTGTTAAAATTAAGTTTCTTCAATTATAAGCAATAACAGCAACATATTCAGCAAATTTGCGGTCGCCGTAGCGTATCGGATAGCCAAATGAAATTAAAAAATATAGTAAATTCGTCATTGTAACATACAGGTTAATGTACTAATACTTTCGGTTACCTAAATATCAAAAATAAAAACCAAAATTTATCGTTTCTTTTTTGTTGTTGCTGCAATATATTTATATCTACTTATATATTGAATATTAAATGTCTGTGTATGTAGTATAAGCTATATAAAAATGAAATTCAATTGAATTAAATTCACGTCAGTAGTAGTCAAAAACGTATTTTAATATTTGAATTTTAGTTTTTAATTGCTTTTATAGTTTATAGGGATACTTTTGTTTTCTATTCTGATTGGTTATGGTTGATTTAGCGGGTTTCTAAGTTCTTTTTCACGGTAGGTCCCGTGTCCGGCGACAGGATTGTTTTTTCGAGAGGCATTGTCCAGTTTTTTCGAGAGAGGTCCAGGTTTTTTCGCCTGTCCGTTTACAAAAATTGCTTAAATTCTCAACTGTAAGTGAAACAAAACAAAAAAGAGGAATAAAAGTATTCAAAATGTTCAAATTATTACTTTTCTTCCAAAAAAGACCGTAAAGAAGCATCAGTTAATGATTTATTAGAATTGATCAGGTTTTTTCGAGAGGCACAATAACTTGTCCGGTTTTTTCGAGAGGTGTCCTGGTTTTTTAAAAATTTTGACTAAAGAGAGGCACTGGGTTTTGTGGAAACTATACGACTTAAATGGAAACTAATATTCTTCCTACTCAATAAACATACATTTAAACACATTACATGCAAAATATAAAGTTTGTTACTAATTTTAAAGCATAAGTAGGCTGCCCAAATGCATTATCTTTGAAGACTAAATTAGTATTTTGACAAAATTAGTTTTATAGTACATTTGTACATTTGTGACTTTTTTTATGTGCTTTAATAAATTACCGGTTTCAAAAAGAGCGATTGTTACGGTGGGCAACATTTTGAAAGGTAACTTGCAATCTTGTTTTTGTGCCTTTTCAAGTCTTTGAAACTATAAAATCTACATGTATGTCAGAAACAAATAGATACAAAAAGAGCATATTCCACTGGTGCATTTTGTTATTTCATGAGTTTAAGGGTGTTTTGGAATATGGGATATTTACATATTTATTCCTGGGATACGGGACATTTGAGGCAAAACAAACTGGGATATAGAATATTTAAATCTATTCTATTTACAGGGATATGGGATAAGAAAAAAAACTCTTTTGGATACGGGATATTTGATAAAAACATTGGGGAATATGAGATATTGGAACCCCTTAACGTATACATATGTATGTAAAGATACAGAAACTTAAATAACATTTGAATCTCATATTCTAATGTTTGTTTTATGTCCAGTCGACACTATTTCAGTCATAATCGGCAGGACAAGAGCTAATTGAAACACCAAAATGAATTCTGTAGACCATCACAGGACACAGACCTATGTATGTCATTCGAAGGACCCATGCACGATCACAAACCAGAAGTAAAACGAACCAACTCACAAGATAGGCCAATGTACCCTTAACGCACCATAGGCCAATGCATCCAGAAAGTGACGAAATCCTTCCTCAAAAGTTTCGCACAATTTGGAACCCTTCCATATGGTGACGGACAATAAAAGAACCCTTACCCGAAATGATGTCATACTAGATGGAACATCTACCTGTGTGGGATATAGCCAACTCTTACCCAGTTTCACATAACCATCCTTTATTTGGCGAAAATACAATGCTGAATCCTGTTTGAACCTATACTCACCGAGAGAGAGAGAAGCGGGGTTGGAGTGGGAAACAAAGGATCTGTTAATTTTGAAGATCACTGGAAAAGGGAAGAGGTGGGTAGGTGCGGAAAATTAAGCCTGTGGCGGTGCACAATGGGAATTTTACGTGCATGAACCTTGGAACTCTGCACGCACGTTGGCCCAATATGGTTTACGTTCAAGTTTCCGCATTAATATAGCCTGATGAACCGGCATTTATTATGACAGGGCTGTCCCATTCAACCACATGCAGCACACATCCCAGTCGCTTTGTGGGCTAAGCGGCCTGGAAAGATGACAGGTTTCTGAGCGCTCTTTAGTGAACTTTTACCGACAAGCTTAGCGCTGCTGCTAACCTATTCGCCTTCCGGGTCCCGCACGGGAGCATACTCTTATGAAGTTTTTTGTTGAAACTATAACATATACAATAAATACATATGTGTAAAAATTAAGACGTACTGAAAGGGCATTTGAGTCTTATATCATCCTGGATAAAACAGCAAACATGAAAGAACACGACTCTTTGATAAAAAACAAACACTTCCAAGAAACAACTACAAGTCAAGTTAAAAGAAGGTAGGCCAGGAACTGTAAGCATTTTCTGCTTGTCGCAACACAAACATTTGTTTCCAACCAATTATTCAAGGTGGCTATTATAACAGCGGTTCGCATCGGTCTGTTATACAAAAGTTCAGGGAAATCTAGCTCACTTTTTAAACGAAACAAAACATGAAATAAAGTTCAAAATGTTAATTATTAATGAAATACATATGTAATAATCCACATAAAACAATATATTTTAAAAGACGGCTTTCCGTAAACTATTTGTAAAATGACTTTAAATGTACGACGTCCGTTCAGTTACGATGTCGGATTCCAACTACCCTCACCATATTCAAAACATCGAAATTACATAAGAATTTACAATAGATTAATTAAACATTCTAAATTAAGACTTAGCAACATTGAACAATTAGACATGATACATAAAGAATTACTCGACTATGAAAGGAACCTACAGATTATTATAACTAAATTAAAGATAAAATGACACTTTTAAGAAATAAGTTAGATAATCCTTTAAAATGTTTTTTTTACACTTTTCCATGGGAAATATTAAAATTAAATAATTAAATACTAGTACAATAAATGTTTCAGATTTAAAAACAATACAACAATTTTGAAAGGTTTAGTATTTCACTAAATTTATAAGTCCAAAAATATCAGATACAATACACGAATTTTTTCCACTGTCACACTATTTTCAATTTATAACAGTTGGTAATTATGCTTAGACAATAGATTAATGGGTTCTAGTTGTAGGCGTCAAGTATTTATATAGGCTATATAAGGTTGAATTCTTGACTTTAACTGACGTATTCTTGTCCAAAACCCTTGAAATGATAGTACCGTATTCTTATTTTTTTAACAACATACAATGTCTTTTAAAATATGATTTCAGAGGTAAACAACACGCACAACTTGTCTATCTAAAGTATGAAAAAACCTGGACCTCTCTTGCAAAAACCTGGACGCCTCTTGAAAAAGCCTGGACATGTATTTTATTTTAATTTAAAAATATGTAAGACACAACTTTTTGGCATCAATGTTCAGGATGCCATAATATAACATTGATGTTCACTTATAATGGTTAGCAATCTCGTTCAATATATTTGTCTTTTAAGGGGTGAAAAATGCAAAAAGGTAAAATCTCAAAAATCAGCCCACAATTTTATTTAGGAATCACATTTTTTTTACAGGAATTGGTGTTGTTATACAATATGATAATACTAAAATATGCCTACCCGTTGGTAGCATTTTTTCTTCGTTTTCACTTAAAAATCACTAAATATCACCAAAGTTTACACTTTTATTGATTATTCTCTTGAAAAAATCAGGACAATTGTACATCCCTCTCGAAAAAACAATCCTGTCGCCGGACACGGGACCTACCGTGTTTTTGTTCTTTTCCGACAGACTTGTTTTAAATTTTGAAAGCGACAGATCGAAGTGTTTACTGTGTTGATTGAATATTATTTGAATGTTCTATATCTACTTGAAGACTACTATTTTAACCTTCGGACATATCTTCAACAGACATTTAAGGAATTACTACAATATTTTTCTGTCTATGAAGAAATAACAACTAAAACTGTGACACACACTGTGTAACCTGCAAAGTACAAAGTGTTACCGATTTTTTTTATCTTATTTCTAATAGACAGGAAAAAATATTGTTGTCGTTTCTTATAAATTAATAACAATGACATGTTTCTGAATAAAATAAACTGATAAAAAAAATGCATCCATTGAAAAATAACACAAGTTTTCAAAGTGTAAACATATCATCTGAACGTTATATTTCATTTATTACTTTAGCAGGTTTTTAGCATTCAGCTTGATCTTGATCTAAATCAATTTATTATAAGTTGCATTCTTTTATAATTTTAACATGTAACATTATCATAATTTGGTCATATTTTTTAAGTCCGTATATTGCACATCTGACATATGGTAACGGACACTATTGAAAATTGACGTAACGCATGTGAATATTACGTCCTTTTCGGTAATTTCGACGTGTTTATATATTTTAGAAAATGGTATTTTGAGAATGGCACCATATATCATATGAGACTTTACTGCTTCACACAAAATTTCGTATAGTTACAAGACCGCAAGGTATTTTCGTACATAAACTTCAATTTTTTTACGCCAGATTAAGATTAAAAATATTTTTTAATATTAGATATAGAATTTCTTATATTAAAAATAGATTTACTTATATTAGGAAATCAATTTCTAATATCAAAAAATCAATTTCTAATATTAATAATAATCAATTTCTAATATAAAGAATATGACGATTTTTAATATTGAGAATTGATTTATTAATATATGAGGATGATTTTTTTAATACAAGTATTAAACTATCAAATATCAAAAAGGCATTTTTGTCCACTTTGGCTTGTCATAGAATTTCTAATTTTAATAACAAGTGTGGCCACTAAAAGTATGTCTCGCCTGCCGGCACCATCACTAAAATCAACTACCTAAGCTTTCATTTCTTGATATAAACACAAAAAGTGTATGTATACCTAATAACAGATGCCTAGTTACCGTATTATACTATTCAAGCAATCCATTGTCCACACAAGTATTACAAAAAAATTTCTGTCTGAAAAAAAGACCTAAGTTCACATAGTCACTGGAGCGTAAAAATGGGGTCATGGTCACATGGCATGGTGACAGTTGCATTGTCCGTAACCGCAACTGTCTGTTTACCCAATATCAGATGCCTAGCTATTATAACTTTCCAGCAATTCATCATCCACATAAGTCTTACAAAAAAGTTTTTCAGCCTGAAAAAGACCTAAGTTCACAGAGTCACTAGAGCGTGAAAATGGGGTCAGGGTCACGCAGCATGGTAACAGTTGCGTAGACCATAACCTAAACTGTCTGTATACCTAATATCAGATGCCTAGCTAATATACTTTTCCAGCAATTCATTGTCCACAAAAGTCTTACAAAAAAGTTTAAGGCCTGAAAAAAGACCTAAGTTCACAAAGTCACTGGAGCGTGAAAATGGGTTCAGGGTCACATGGCATGGTGACAGTTGCGTAGACCATAACCTGAACTGTCTGTATATCAAATATCAGATGCCTAGTTAATATACTTTTCCAGCAATTCATCGTCCACAAAAGTCTTACAAAAAAGTTTACGGCCTGAAAAAAGACCTAAGTTCACAGAGTCACTGGAGCATGAAAATGGGGTCAGGGTTACACGACATGGTGACAGTTGCGTAGACCATAACCTGAACTGTCTGTATACCAAATATCAGATGCCTAGCTAATATACTTTTCCAGCAATTCATCGTCCACAAAAGTCTTACAAAAAAGTTTACGGCCTGAAAAAAGACCTAAGTTCACAGAGTCACTGGAGCGTGAAAATGGGGTCAAGGTCACACGGCATGGTGACAGTTGCGTAGACCATAACCTGAACTGTCTGTATACAAAATATCAGATGCCTAGCTATTATACTTTTCAAGCAATTCATTGTCCACAAAAGTCTTACAAAAAAGTTTACGGCCTGAAAAAAGACCTAAGTTCACAGAGTCACTGGAGCATGAAAATGGGGTCAGGGTTACACGACATGGTGACAGTTGCGTAGACCATAACCTGAACTGTCTGTATACCAAATATCAGATGCCTAGCTAATATACTTTTCCAGCAATTCATCGTCCACAAAAGTCTTACAAAAAAGTTTACGGCCTGAAAAAAGACCTAAGTTCACAGAGTCACTGAAGCGTGAAAATGGGGTCAGGGTCACACGGCATGGTGACAGTTGCGTAGACCATAACCTGAACTGTCTGTATACCAAATATCAGATGCCTAGCTATTATACTTTTCAAGCAATTCATTGTCCACAAAAGTCTTACAAAAAAGTTTACGCCGCCGCCGTCGCCGCCGTCGCCGGAAAGTAATACCTATGTCTCGCCTTCCGCGACTATTCGTCGCAGGCGAGACAAAAATTGAATTTCTGATTTTAAAAATTATTTTTTAATATAACAAATAAATATAGATTATTACACAGGGTTTTCCATATCAAGTCCCATATCATTCCGAGGCTTCCGCCTCGACCTAATATGGGTCGAGGAATGATATGGGACCTGATATGGAAACCCTGTCTCATAATTTTTTTATCATACATTTTCAGCAAACAAATAAAAATAAATAGCAGACGATTTAAATATACTGTGATATCAAATTTCAAAGTGAGGCTCTAGACCTTGATATGGCATATTTGCCCACTTTTGTGCACGCGAGGTCTTGATATGGCCATATTTGCCCACTTTTGTGCACGCGAGGGCTTGATATGGCAAAAAAAGTCCCTTGTCAAGATATGGCTTGTAAATTTATGGCTGTTACACACGGACAAATTTAAAGGTATCAAAGCTAAATGTATGATAATTTATAATATAAAAAATAAATGTTTAATATTAAAAAAATAAATGTTTAATATTATGATATATGCATTTATGCCCACTTTGGTAAAATGCCTATAAAAAATAATATTTAATCAACAAATATTTTAAACACACGTCATTCTTACTTTTTTTGCCGTCTAATTCACGTTTTAATTTTACTCGATCTCCTCTGAAACTTTGGGCTTCTCCAGTCTGTTGTCCAAACTGCTGTAATATCTCTCTGTATTTCTCACTGATTAACTTGTTTCTTTCTTTATTAAAGATAATAAAATCACATTTATAACAATATAACCATAGAAAAAACTGGTTTAGATTTAGATGTTTTTGTTTTTTAGGCACAACGACTTTTTTTCGTTATCTAAGTATGTTACTCAACGTTTAACATTGCGCTTTTCTAATTATGAAGCTATAAAAAAAAACGATTGTGCTTTTTAAGACAAAAGTAGGCACATAGATTCAAATTTATTTAATATATTATTTAATATGGCACCATGATAATGATCGATATTATTTGGACATTCATTATGGAACTTTGTCTTTTTATGTGTGATTGGCGGACAATTGACAACATTATTAGCAAAAACAAATTTACAATAAATGGTTTGGGCTTACAATTAGGTATATACTCACCCAGTAGTTTTTCTTTTTCATTCCAGTAATCAACATTTTGATCTTTAAGGATACTATTCTCAGACTGAATTCGCCTGACTTCACTGACCTGTGACATCAGTTCAGCATTTTCCTCTTAAAAACAAGAAATTAGTTTTAATAAATGCATTTGTTATTTCATATTTGTTAGCACGAGTGCATTTACAGAAGTGGTTTTGGACGAGGGGTGTTTGACATAAGTAAATATATCCAATGAAAAAAGGCATAACAATATATTATATAATTTATATTTCTACATGATTCGATTTGATGAATCATACCAGGTGGCCTGCTGATATTTTGTGATTTTTTGCGCAAAGAAAATTGATATTGCACGGTCACGTGTTTTATTTGAATCCAGATACGTTTCATTCCCTGATCGAGAACAATCCCAGATGGAAAGCAAACTCCTTCGCAGTAGGCTTATTCGACTGAAAGAAGTACCGGTTAATCCCACTGCTAGATACTTTCAATAATTTTTAACATCAGGCGTAGCAAAATTGATTGTCTTGAACTTTGTTGTCATTTTGATTTTGAACACCCGTGAAGGTTAGCACTGCTGGTGGAGTTTTAATTCCCCAAGGTTAGCCCGCTCCGGGACCAACACTTTTGTGTTGGAGAACACATCAAAGCTTTAAATTATCCGTTCAAATTTCAAAATTGTCTTAACCCTAAGATTCTTCCTACCCAAGACATAGGTTGATCATCTTAGTAATAATTTGGTTCCCCAGTTGCAGAGATGCACATGCAGAATTGATAGAATTTACTAACAATTTGATAACGTGGTATCGAACAATACTTGTTAGTCGAACAAAAACTTTTAAAGGGTGCCCCACGGGTAAAGCCTGTGCTCGGAAAACTACTGTGAAGGGTACATCCGTAGATAAGTACGCGAAAGACTGCTAAACTCTTAATATGTTTATGGTTGGCGACAATACAGGAATCGAATATTTTTTGTTCAAAAAGATGATAGTGGGTCTAAAACTAATTTAGAAATTCCGACAACTATGTCGAACTGTGATTTTAGGATAAATCGTTAACCTTGAGCAATCCGAGTCCGAAAACCAAAGAACCACCAAGAGGTTTAGTGCGGAGAATAGAAAACTAAAACCAGAAATCGAAAGTATGAATGATCGTAATTGTCACTTAAAACGTGCGATATGAAGTTTGTTCAATACAGTTCTGTTCACAAACGACAAATCGAATTGTAAATAGATCGGACGATTGAAGTAAACACGTCCCTACAGAATAATTTAACTGGTCTTAAAACGTCGAACCAAAACCGTGCATATCCGTAATTAAAAGCATATTACTTTAATTTATGGAAATGATAATTTAACAATTTTTTTCAACTGCATGTACCTTGATTTTGCATGAATAAAACTTGAATTTACAATAAAAAGAAATTCCAATTCTGATTATAAGGTAACAACATTTTTTATACTCAGGTTGTGCCTAAACAACTGCATTTCATTTTTTAAATATGTTTTAAACAGTATAAAATATAAATATCTCAAAAACATCATGCTTGCCTTTTATAATTATCTTTATAAATCTGGAAACATACTTTTAACATACACCATTAGATCAGGACACAAGCTCCTAAGCATCTTCTTGTAAGTTTACAATGTTCAAAATGTGTAACAAAATGAATTTGATTGGATGAAAACAATTTCCTGTGAAATGCATAATGGGAGAGCAAAGAGTGCTATAAAACCAGTTGGTCAAAAACCAGCTGGTTGTTTAAATTGCTTATTTTATGAAAAGTCCAAAGTAACACCTGGACAGGACTAAAACCAGCTGGCCAAGCATTTTACGCCTGTTGTTTTACACGTAATCCTGCTAATGAAATACCAGGTTTACGTGTCCTGCTCATTTTGAGGCGTAATCTTGGTTTACACCTGAAACCCAGCTGGTTTCCGTGTCAAAACCAGCTGGTTGACGCATGACGCATTAACATTTCGTACGGGCTTAGTACAGGACTGTTTCTTCTTCGAAAAAGCGGAAGAACATTGTAAATAATGCTGTTAATGTTAAACAAATGGAAAACTGGTTAACTAGAATTGGATCTGATAACGACTTTGTAAGTTTGTAAGAGAAATAAGAAACTCTTACTTCATAACAAAACTGTAAACATCTTTTCCAAATTCTAAAAAGTTTATCTGTTAATGAAAGGTCTGTTATCGTATTTTTGATGATGTTTATGTGCATGCGTGTAGTTCTTGTCCGTGTACAAAAGAACTCAGAGATGTGTTTTGGTCGATGCTTATAAAGAACTTTGAACTTCAATTGTATTGTGAGCTGTCGATATTATGACGACGAAACTCTGTTTCAAATGTTACTTGGTCGGATTCAGTGACGCTGATGACTATATTTAGTTCCTGAAGTTGTGCCATTCGCGCATTGTAAGCTGTGTGGCTGAGTAAAGCCGATCCATAAAATTTCTAACGTGATCTGTCTCAGCATATTTTAGTGATGATAATACAGTCATGACAGTTGTTTTGAATTAAGCCGATTCAACTTTCCTATCAGCTTATTCAATTTAAGATTACTGTATTAAATTTTCCTCCTTCTTTATTTATTTCTTATTGCTTTTTTCACTTTTTGTCAGATGTACGAATATATATTCTATTATATTGTGGGTTAATTGAATTGATTTATATGTAAAATTGTATTTTTACAATAATGTCATGAATGTAAAATTATATTCTTTATGAATCATCTAATGAGGAAATAAAGATATGAATGAATAAATAATTGTAATTTTTCATTTCAATAAATTGTCAAATATTTGTTACCAGTGTTTATTTTCTAAATTAAGGATGCTCACTACTATTATTGAAAATAAATAAGTTTCAAATTTGATGCTTCAAATAAAAAAGTAATAGTAAAGGGTAAAAAATAAGCAAAATCAAAGTACCGTTGGTACTGACAACTCGGAAGTCAGAATGTTTTCTTTTATAATGGAGCTTTATATCCAATGGATGAAGAATGTTTGTCACCATATAACATGGTTTAACCCACCATTTTTTCTTTAAATGACTCAACTAGGCAGCGTACCATATTTCATATCTTGAAAATATTTTAAGGATTTCTTGTAGCATGTCTTTGAGTTGCATAAATTTGTTTATTTCTGCTGGGTATTCTGTTGCAAATAAATGCGACACATTTTAGTTTCTATTGAATGCTGATTTCAAGGATGGAGATTTCGTTAATCTGGTGTTTGATAAAACAGTTCCTGTTTTGTGGGGCTTTGTCTTATGTTGCACATTTAATCTATATCTTTTTTTATACTTAATTTTGGAAAGCATTTCCTGTTTTGTGTATTTAGACAAGGCTGTATATTTATGATATAACCCTTGTGTGCAGTTCATATTATGGTATTGGAGTAAAAAATTAGCTTTATAATTATGTACTCTGGTAAATCAATGATTTGTTGCAACAGATACAACTATAAGTGTTATACTTCTTCAATTCCAAGTTCTATGGAATTCTGTTTTGTTGTTCTTTGTATTTTGGTAAATTTAATTGTGTCCCAAATTTGTGGCTAATGAATACATGGTAATTTATGCACGATTTCATATGATGAACTTCTTGCATACCAAGTTTCGTTAAATTTTGTTCAGATGTTTAAGGGTTGTGTTGACTAACTTGACTAACAGATGGGGACAGCCTTATCACCATTTGTACATGTATATCAGGATTTCAGTTTAATGGGTGATTATTCACACTATAATTTGCAGATGGAATCCTGGTAGAAAGCACAACATACATGTATGATGTACTTTTTAGAAATATCCGTTTACTTGTTCATGAACTATTATCAGGGTTTTCAACATAAATATTGGGTCAACAGTCTGACAAAACTTTGCTTTTCTAGATTTTTTGGTAACATGCATATCTATATATGGTGTAGTTCTTGCAAACCATGTTTTGTTTGTGTTCAGTAGTATAAGTGGAGTTTCATTTATAGCTTTAAATTATATGTTTAATTTTCAATATTGTCTAAACCCCTAGATTCTTCTTACCCCAGACATTGTTAGATAAATTAAGTAATAATTTTCTTCCCCTGTTTGGTATTTTTGGTTTTATTGTTTTATACTCATCATAATTATATTATGTTTGGCATTTTCAATTTTTTTGGTAGAGCGCCTCTGATGAGTCTTGGTGCGTCAGGCAGAGCAATATTTATTGTCTGGAACTTTGTCATTTTTATCATAACAAAGTGATGTGTAGGACTGATTGATGGACCAGAGACATAAAGCTCTGCAACTTTTTTTTGTGTGGGAAATAGATTGATATAACAAAACAAGTTATCTTTTATTATTACTTTTGTAGAATAACTAACATTTTTACAGACATAATATTCTTATAGAAATAGAAATAGAAATATTTTATTGGACCAATCATGGACCCACAGGGGGCAATGACATACATGACATTAATAATTATAATACAATGTTCAAACAAATGACAGTACAAATATAATGATATATAAAGTTAACCATTTTAACAATACATGTATTATGTAAATATTTTGTATCAGATGAAGGATTAACAATAACATTTATCAGTATTTTAACAGAGATACCCAGCAGCACAGCCAAGGTGTAAGACTGTTTTAAGTACAGGCGTTGAGTATTAGTAAATGTTTGTTCCTCTGCAAAGGACACCAAGGGACGGTGCTTAAGGAAATGCGATGATCAGTGTCATCTGCATTCCTCCTCGTGTCCAGTGCAGAGTCACCAACAGTGTAACTCCACATAGATTTAAATATTTAAGGATATATATAAGAGATATAAAGTGTCTGTATATGGATTCATCCTATAGCAGCAATTATGTTTGAAAATATGCATTTTCTATTGAACACATACTTGGTATTTTGGACAATATTTTTAGACATTAATACCATTTCAATGGTAGCATGTTTATTATTGTTCAATAATTAGTTAAAGTAATCTTTATAACATTACATAGCAATCATCATATCAATATTACATATTGATTCACTAAAATGCATCAAAAATGTCACCAACATGTTATATGTACAAAGAAAATGGGTACAATGATAATAAAAAGCTTCACCGAGCGCAGCATGATACGACCGCAACATGTTGAACCCTGTACGTTTTAGGCCCAATATGGATAGTCAATTGCTCTGGACATATGCAGCCCATGGTGGACTGACAAAGGTTTTTGACACATGCAGCTTTTGGTGGACTTTATAAATTCACATTTTAAAAGGAATTATTTTTTTCCAAAGGAGATCAAAATCAGACCACAAATAGAAAAGTTTCGATTTTGGCCCCTAATTTCATAACAGGGGGGAAAAGGGGGGGGGGGTCGCAAAAATTAATTCTCAATTTTGTATCCACTATTTGACAAGAACAAGCATGCAAAAAAAATTTTCAAAATCGGATCACAAGTAAAAAAATTTCCATTTTGGTCCCTTTTGGTCCCTAATTACATAATAAGGGGGAAAAGATGGGGGTAGCAAAAATTAATTCTCAATTTTGCATCCGCTATTTGACAAGAACAAACATGCAAAAAAAATTTTCAAAATCGGTCCACTAATAAAAATGTTTCGATTTTGGCCCCTTTTGGGGCCGTAACCCCTATAAGGGGTCATCTGACAACTTCGACCATATGGAGACTTTTGTAGAGCTAAATGAGCTGAACATTTAAGCAAGCAACAGCTTTTTGCTATCTGCAATAGTTTTCATACTATAGGGCAAAAACATGAAAAAATGCTATTTTTCACCTTTAAGGGGCCGTAACCCCTATAAGGGGTCATCTGACAACTTCAACCAAATGGAGACTTTTGTAGAACTTTTGATCCTGAAGCAGCAGGGTGGCATCAGATTTCATCTATCTCTTATACATTTTGAATTACATGTACAAGCCAAAAACAGTAGTCTGACCCCCTGGTCTATTTTTAGCCAAGGCGGCCATGTTTTTTGACGAATCAGAACTTGAAACACATATATAGTGCATGATACCCTATTGATCAATCATACTAAGTTTCATTGAATTCTGTTCAGTAGTTTCAGAGGAAAAGATTTTTGAAAAAGTTATTGTAAGAACAAACTTAAAGTTGCAATTCGGCCCCTTTTGGCCCTTAATTTCTAAATGAAAAAAGGGGGGACTCCCAAAATCAATCCCATCCATCCTTTAATGGTAAGAAATATCATTGTTAAATTTCATTGGATTTGGATAACTAGAACTAAAGTTATCGTGTATACACTTAAGTTAACAGACGACGACGATGACGACAACGACGACAGCATCATACCATTATACGTCCGCAAATTTTTTGTGGTCGTATAAAAATAACCCTATTGGACTTATATGTAAATATTATTTAACCCAATGTTTTGTTTTTAATAAACAATTACTAGTGATTTTTTTAAATGATAGGGGGCATAACCTGCCTCTAAATAATCTTAATTGGTCAAATGTCATTTCATTGACAAGGTTACATTCATAATTGAAACTTATAACATTTTTTGAAATACATGTAGACAATCTTTAACATGTCAAATAGTATAATCATTGCTTATGATATTTGTCAGTCAATCTATTTACATTGGATAACTTGTAATATATATCTATTGTAAACAGCTGAGGAATAAGATGCTTGTACTATGATGAATTGAAAGGATAATTTATAAAATACTTTGTTACAGTGAATTGAGTAAATATGCATGCCACAAAATCTTATTAAATACATGAAATAAAACAAGAGGCTCCCAGGAGCCTGAATCGCTCACCTGGTCTTAATGTCAACCCTTTGAAGACTTTTGTATAGCTAAATGAGCTGAATGATTAAGCAATAAAAAGCTTTTCTCTATCTGCAATAGTTTTCATTCCAAAGCAAAAAACACTATCTTTCACCTTTAAAGGGCCATAACCCCTTAAAGAGGTCATCTGACAACTTCGACCCTAAAAAGACTTTTGTAGAGCTAATTAAGCTAAACATTTAAGCAAGCAACATCTTTTCTCTATCTGCAAAAGTTTTCTTTCTTTAGGCCAAGAACACTATTTTTTGCCTTTAAGGGGCCGTAACCACTATAAGGGATCATCTGTCAACTTTCACCCTATGGAAACTTTTGTAGAGCTAAATGAGCTGAACATTTAAGCAAGCAACAACTTTTCTCTATCTGCAATAGTTTTCATTCCATAGGCCAAAAACACTATTTTTTGCCTTTAAGGGGCCATAACCCCTATAAGGGGTCATCTGACAACTTTGACCCTATGGAGACTTTTGTAGAGCTAAATGAGCTGAACATTTAAGCAAGCAACAGCTTTTCTCTATCTGCAATAGTTTTCATTCTATAGGCCAAAAACACTATTTTTTGCCTTTAAGGGGCCGTAACCCCTATAAGGGGTCATCTGACAACTTCGACCCTATGGAGGCTTGTGTAGAGCTAAACGAGCTGAACATTTAAGCAAGCAACATCTTTTCTCTATCTGCAATAGTTTTCATTCTATAGGCCAAAAACTCTATTTTTTGCCTTTAAGGGGCCATAACCCCTATAAGGGGTCATCTGACAACTTTGACCCTATGGAGACTTTTGTAGAGCTAAATGAGCTGAACATTTAAGCAAGCAACAGCTTCTCTCTATCTGCAATAGTTTTCATTTCATAGGCCAAAAACATGAAAAAATGCTATTTATCACCTTTAAGGGGCCGTAACTCCCATAAGGGGTCATCTGACAACTTCGACTCAATGGGAACTTTTGTAGAGCTTTTGATGCTGAAGCAGCAGCGTGGCATCAGATTTCATCTATCTCTTATACTTTTTGATTTACAAGCCAAAAACAGTAGTCTGACCCCCCTGGTCTATTTTTAGCAACGGCGGCCATGTTTTTCAACGAATCAAAAATCCCCACATCAGTTCTGTGGGGGATACCCTAAAGTACCACCAGACCAAATTTGGTTTGAATCTGTGCAGCCGTTTCAGAGGAGAAGAAGTTTGAAGAAAAGTTAACGACGACGACGACGACGACGACGGACGCCAAGTGATGGCAATAGCTCACATGGCCTTTGGCCAGGTGAGCTAAAAAAATGGAGCATTTACAGCTTTCAACTTTTGTTAGTCTTTTATCATTTTTTATAGACTTCATTTGGCAAATAAATTGGAACATATGTGATTTTATTCTTTCTTGCACTTGAGCTGTTACACATGTTATGTTGCATTGACACTTGCATTATTTCTTTTTCTTTGTGTGTCTAGTCAACTATTATACTTGTATGTCCAATATGGGTCCAGACAAAGCTTTCTTCATTAATGTATTGTTCTGCTCTGTATTTGCCTTGATGTTTATGAAGATATGATGTTGTGTGGATCCATCATCAATAGAAAATATATAGAGTAACAAAAAAAAAAGTTCTTATATCACATTTATTTTTTCATATTTCACTTGATATTAAATTCACCACTGAACTCATTCTTTTACACAACATATTAATTCATGATTTTTACTCAATCTTTTTCACATCATCCTAGGATGTTTATATATTTTGTAGCTGCTCAAAACAAATTTTCATAATTTCTATAGACTTTTGGACTCCTTAGTTAGAAGAATAAAGCTCTCTGTAAAGGTAAACACTATTTTGATGCTAGATATATCCAGTTTCAGTGAGAATTATATATGCACAGTCAGCATTTATCCATATCTTGAAATTGCAGATGCTGATGACTTTTATCAACTTTTAGCTTTATATGGCTCTTTGTCTGAAAGAAAAAAAAACATTTATACTTAACTTGCTAATACACACACATATTAAACATATAATGTAGGACACAATTCACATATAAATCCACATTTAAATTGATATTTTGCAAATAAATAATGTTATAAAAATAAACATCAGCTTACAATAATGTATTTTTTATCAACAATAATGATGAGGGTCGGTAGGACCTTTTGCGGGACAGCGGGAAAGCCCATTTATTTCAACGGGAATTCGGGAAAACCCTTACCGGGAACGGGATTTTGCCATTTTCATTTTTCGGGATGCGGGAATCACACATTTATTTTCGCGGGAATCCGGGATTTCTTGTTTTATTTGCCGGGACTTCGGGATCATACCCCCTCCTACCCCCCCCCCCAATGATCAATAATAGTCTTGCAATTTCATATGTCCTAAAGTTGCAGCAATTCCACTATAATATTATCAATCAATCAATCAGTTTATTGGATAAAGCTCATGAATTAACAATGCAATGTAATCCCCAAAAGACATATATATATATATGTAAGACATAAGTATAAAATGTAAATAAGATGAAATAAAACATTTTTGTCCCAATATTTCAAGTTATAATGTTGCAACATTTAATTTAAGGGCTGCAAATAAAGAATACAAGGAAAACTGAAGTTTCTTTGCTTTTTTTGTAAGATCAAAGATATTTGATGATAGATTTCCATTGCTTCCAAGTTATTACAATTTCTAAACACAGTTTCCTATCAACCAGAAGGTTCATGCAATAAACATGAAACCCAGAAAATGTAAAATCAAAACAAATATAAGGTGACATGTGACCAAATTGGCCATGCTGTTCTTTGAAGATATATCACATTAATCATTGTTAATATTTGTTTAATTGTTTTAAGTAATGAATACCTAACTATTTAGTAGGTCAGAAAATATTGTCAAATATTGCTTTAATTTCTTTAAGTCATATACACATGTACATTGTCATTAAAAATCTAAAAGGTCTTCAGGAGGGGGGTAGCTTTCCATAAAATGGTGAACAGGGATGTGCCAAAGAGTAGGCCATGCCCATAAAAATAACTTTTTTATAATTGGTCCGATTTCAAAATATTTTTTCATTGGATACCTTATGAAAATCCCTGCCCTTTTTTGCAATCTGATTAACAATATTTCTTACAGTTTTTTTTTTTAAATTAGGGGTCAAAGGGCAAAAAATGTAAATTGATATATGTATATAAATAAGGCTTTTTGTATGAGATGTTGATGTCAATATACATGTATATGTGTCAAAATACATTTGAAAGTCCACCACAGGATGTATGCAGTCTGTGCCAAAAACTTTTTCAGCCACTAGACATTTGGGCTAGCAAATTTCTAATTCCACCAGACCGAATCAGATTCAAGCAGACCAAATTTTTTTTTTTAGACTTAAAGTACCATACCAAGCACTGCACCAGTAAACAATACAATGACATGACAAAAGAAATGAGCTTCGTCTAACTAATATTTTTTTCCAGATTTTCAATGGGTGCCTCAGAGTGCCTTCTTTATTTTGAGAAATATGATAGCAGACAAGTAAAGATATATTCTGTTTTATTTTTCAATACATATTGATATTTTAAAATATATTGCATTTTTCATGCAATTGCATAATACATAAGCCATGTCAGTCATTCATCTTTATTTATTTTCTTGGTTGATGAACAATAACCAAAAAACACCATTGAGGATGTTCAAAATGGCAGATTTTCGTTCATTTTTTATTTGGCATCTTTCCATTGTATGTGTCTCCCAAAGAAAAAAATCATTTGAAAGATGAGAATCTCTTTTCCGATGACAAAAATTATCCGTTATTTCAAGAAAATTCCGAAAAGCGAGTAACAAATTAATATAATCAAGTATCTTGTTACCCTCGTACACATTTAAAATCATCCATATAAACGTACCGTGTTTAAAATGCCTAAATACTGCGATTTATTTATCTGAATTTCTCCATTTTTTTGTGAATAATTAAAGAATACCTTGACCTTTATTTACTGACCAATGCGCATATGCAAGAGGAAACCATTCCATTGCATGTTGGTAGTGTAGAGCGTTAACTCTCTACATCCGAATGCGGGATTTCCCCCTGATGTCAAGGAATCCGTTTTAAGATTATATATTTATTGAAAATGGCCAATTTCAAGGAGACGCTGATATAAAAACGGAGGAAAATAGATCTTTATTGGATAATAAATGAAAGATAAATGCAAGAATACTGAATAAAATATATTTATTAGGCCAAAACAAAATATATGTCTGTTTCCTGCTTCCCTACCTACCTTATTTTTTGGGCCCTACCCTAAAGTTTTTATTGGCATTTTGGAACAAGCACCATTAAAGTTGGGATTGCTTCCCCATTGACTCAATATAGAATAATTTTGTAAAAAAAATAATTTTCCTACCTACCTACCCTAATTTTCAAGAGTAGGAAGCAGGAAACAAACATATATTTTGTTTTGGCCTTACTTTCAATTCACTAGACCGATCGGACCAGTAACTACCGAAATTAACTAGACCGATCAGATTTCTAATAAACACGGGCATCAAGCTATCCGTTAACGTCATACACTGTTGTCAAAAAGCTTTGTAAGTCCACCATGGGCTTCATGTGACCAAAGCAATAGACTATCCATATTGGGCCTCCAGCATACAGGGTTCAACTTGTATCTGTCGTATCATGCTGCGCTCGGCGTAGCTTTTTATTCTATGAGGGCAAACATATCGAAATATTGTACATGATGACAGCTGTACAGAACCTCAGGACCTGTCCACAGGCGCTTGGGTACAATTTGTGTATTCTCGGCTTTTAAGATATAGAGGGGAAATATCAAAGTTTAATGAAAATAAGCTAAAAACAGGTCAGACATGCGTAGAGGGGTAAAATATGAGGATATAATGGGGTTTTAAGATAAAAGCCGAGAAAACACAAATTGTACCCAAGCGCCTGTGGATATAATGAGAACGGAGTATATTAGTAAATTGCAGACAAAAAAATGCTTGGGTCAGACACAATTTTCAGATTCACTGGACCAAATGTCCGCTTTTAAAATTTGTCGATATGTCTGCACTCTTGACTACTTGAGTGAAGACAACAACCGAGCAGCAACATAACCTTGTGTAAGCAATTTTTGATTTAAAATAAATTAGATTCATATTAGACTCTAATATATTTTTACTAAACATGCTAAACAGGTGGCAGTACTAGTGTTTTACATTCTATAATAAATACATGTACACAGAGTTCAGCATTGACCTGTAGTAACATATCTATTATTTGTTGTACATGTGAAGAAAAGAACATAATTGATCATGTTGATAGATTACACATAAAATACAATAGACAACATGGTGATACAATTAATATACATGTACAATGTACAAGATGTTAATGTATGTAATCGTAAATTGAACAAAACTCTTTAAAATAACATAAATGCAAGACTTACTTGTCACGTCAACTTTTACTTCCGCAAGCCTTGATACATCACAGAACCATACGAGATCATTGGGAGCGAGTTTTTCAATAACAAAATCACTGTTTCCCTCTGTCGAGACTCCTGGGCATGCATACAAACCGAGATCGTCTGGTTTGAATTCAGTTTCTATAGTTGTTATGTCGATATTTTTTGGAATCAGTCTCAGATAGATTGTTAAAATCAGGCTGCCGTCGCCATGTTTGCCGCTTACGACTTTACAAAGCAATCGCCTTTTCTCGTCTGGTCCTATATTTTATTTCTACGAGAGTTAGCGACGTGACAACGAGTTGTAACAGTTTGCCGCGCTTCTTCCACTTCATCTTTTCTCCGACAAGACTCGGAAGCCGAAGACTTCCGAGTAAAAATGATAGGTTCGTGACCTCGTTTTTAAGATAAATGACGTTAAAATTTTGGCGGGAAAAGGTTTTCCCTGACTTTTTCATAGGTTCAGCATTAGCACTATTTAGCTGTTAAAATTCATGACAGAATTAATAGGATTTGATAAAACTTTGTTTATAACTCTTTATGACATAATAAAGACACTGATAACAAGAAAATAGGGGGTTTGTGGGTAAACAATTAACCCTATTTTGATGGTAAAAACCAGAGGTTTCCGAAAAAATGACAGAAATTCCAAAACAAGACTAGCGAGGATCCTGGTTTAAGCAAACACACACTATTTTTAAGTGAATAAAACTAGATGTATTTAGGCTATACACTAAGGGAGCAACCATGTGATCTTTATGGGGCTATGGATATTTTTTTCAAATAATTATAGTCTTTAACTACTGCCGATACGAAAAATATCGAAATGGGATATACCTATCGACCTCCAACTTAGTTGTCGGTCGATATGTTCTCATGATGATATTTTCTCAAATTGTCCTTATCAAAGGCTATAAACAGTGGTGGGTACAGGATTTAAAATAAGGAGGCGTTAAAAAATTTTGCTGTTTTTTTTTCCGCAGAGCTTTAGCTTGAGTTAAATTAGAGGACAAATCCCCCCCCTAAAACTCTTATTCACAGCATTTTTATTCATTATTAACTTCCATAAATAATTCCCCCTAAAACTCTTATTCACAGCATTTTTATTCATTATTTACTTCCATAAATAAGCATGCAATGTAGTTAAGTCCTCTAATGGATGTATTGGCTAATTTTAAGATGATATACGCATATTAAAACGAAAGAATATGGAATATGTGTCAGAAAGACACGATCCACATATTGAAATGATTTTGATAACTGTACAACAGCAAAATTTCACTGCGTGTGAAGCGCTTTTCTGGATTAACCTTCATCAGACACGCTAGGAGTAGAAAACTTGGAAAACCGGTAGAATATTAGATCTGATTAAACATAACCAGAAGCCAAAAATATTACAACTATGACCAAACAGATAAATTTAACAAAATTTAACATGCAGTATGGCAACAAATATAGTGGATAGGATTTCCACTACTTTTAAGAGGTCGAGGTAAAAGTGGCATTATTATGCCTAAATAATCCTTTTTAACAAATGCACATATATGTATTTACAATTTTCCTAATTTTCAAGGAAGAACTATTGACCATATAATACTTTTCCTCGTAGTAGTATTTGTCTTCATGATGACATCAAGCTTTGCCACCAACTTGTTCTTTAATATAACATCACATTTTTTAATGTACAGGATTACTTTTATCCGCAGAATTAATTTTACATCACTGCTGTTATTAACCAAACTACCAAAAAACGTCTTTGAAAACGTTAGTTTGTGTATGCATCCGCCTCATAAAACACTTGCCTACTCAATGTAAAATCAAACGAGCAGAACAAAACTTTTGACACAGCAATAAAAGATACAAATAAGTCACATAACAGTAAACACATGACCATACCCTCATGTATAATGGTGTAACTTCAAAAAATTCCGTACAATAATATTAATTAGAGGAATCATAAGAACATTACATTACCTCTAAGAGAATTGTTGTTTTCTTCGATTCTTTTAAACTGAGCCTCTTTTTCTGGCAATTCGTGGTATCTTATAACAACATCTCTAGCATTGATTCTTTCCTTATTCAATTCATCTTTTTGGGAAAATAAAGTAATTTGAATATCAGTCAATAATTTTTAAATGTGTCATATGACTATTTATGAAAAGTTAAACAAACATTAAACAACAGCTATCAACAATCTTAAAATTTCGCTATGAAAATAGGATCAGCGGTGTATTTGCTAGAGGCTTTTTCTGAATTCAAGCATTTTAGGAAATGACTGACAACATTATGATTGGATTTACCTTGAAGAATTTCCAACTGCTTGTCCTTGGAGGAAACCTGAGACACAAGTCTAACGTTTGTGTTACATTGTTCAAGCAGTTCTCCTTTTGTAACTAAAACGACATGCATTTTAAAGTTAATAAATATGACATGCTTATCGTCATAAAAATTGTACTATTTAAACATGTATATATGTCATGTAATTACGAACTAAGATCGCTTTTCTGATAAATGAGGTTTGCATCAATACAGCAATTTTTAGATAAAATGCTGGTTTAAATTTCTTCAAACACTGGTAAAATATTTTCTATATTAAGGCCAAACTTATGTCTCTTGGATATTTTCCAGGTTTAAATTTTGTATTCCATTAGTCAATGTTAATAGTCTTTCAAATTTCAAGGCTTTATTGACTTCATTTCTTCATATATTGAATTCAATAAAGGTGCATAACATTTTTTGTCCTTGTTACAAGATTACACTAACAGTTGCTGTTTTCTTTTAATCCTGCATTGTGTAAGAGTTCACTTTATAGAACCTTTCTTTTTACAATACCTTGTATTAAATTAGATAAGTTAGCTTAACGAAAATAATACAAGTGCCAAAAGTCATTGTTCTTTCAAAACTTCATCTAAATATATTTGGGTAAATTGTAGTCCAATATTCATAAGTAAATGATTTTGTGTCATAGATGAGTTAAATGATATATTTATCAAAAACAAAATTTTAATGTGCACCCTTACAGTAATAAAGTATGTCTTAGTTAAAGTTATAGCTGGGATAGCTGATACCTACTGTTGTGCTCATGTTGTTCTCTCATCAATTCATCACCTACTTTTTGAAGCTTTTGGTTTAATTGTTCATTGTTTGCTACAAATATAAAAAAATAAATAGTATAGTATTTTGATTTGATAAATGTTTCTTCAATTGCATCAGCGCCTTGAATGCTTATTTTGAAACCGTGTTTTATCACAATGGATATGTATTATTTAAATTAAATGTGTTACAAACTTTTGAAACATTTAAAGATTTAAACTAACCTTTAAGCTGCTGTACCATGGTGTTTAATTTTTGTATCTCTTGATTTTGGACTCTACATTTTTGAGTTTCTTGGGATAATATTGTCTCTAACATCTGTGATTTCTGTACTGTTTCAACTAAAATAATAACAAAATTTTATAACACTGTTAATGATAACTGTTATACTACACTATCAAAAATTTAAATACATTTTGTTTATACTTTACTTATTTATACTATTTTCCCGTTTAACTATTAATCTGTTACTTTTTTGTCAACAGTAATGAATTGTCATGATCTTGAGTGTTTGAACAATTCCAACAAACAAAAATCTAATATACCTAATTGTGTCTCCATTGTAGTTTTGTACTGCTCATATTCTTCTGTAGTATGTTGTAACTCATTTTCTAATGACTCATTTTCGTCTAAAGAATTAATATTTAATACTTCAATTGTTTTTAGTCATACTAACTAGGTAAAACAAATAACTAAAATCATAAATCAAGTTATATTGCAGGACATATAACAGGAAATAATTGGGTTAGTTGTGTAAAATGCAACAAATCTTTCTTAAAATCAATTCAAATGACATTATCATGATTCTAAAGTTTGGTTTTTTAGCTCACCTGACCCGAAGGGTCATGTGAGCTATTGTCATCGTTAAGCGTCCGTCGTCCGTCGTCCGTCGTCCGTCCGTCCGTCCGTTAACTTTTCTTCAAAGATCTTCTTCTCTGAAACCACTGAAGGGATTGCATTGATACTTGGTATACATGATCTTTAGGATGTCCTCTACCAAGTTTGTGAATTATATACATGTCGACCAACCAACATGGCTGCCGTTGCTAAAAATAGAACAGGGGGGTCAGACCATTGTTTTTGGCTTATAACTCAAAAAGTATAAGAGATAGAGAAAATCTGAAGCAACCTTCCTTGTTCAGCATCAAAAGCTCTACAAATCTCTCCATTGAGCTGAAGTTGTGAAACGACTCCTTATAGGAGTTATTGCCCTTTAATCATCAAATTTGATCATTTTTGCAGTTTTTCGACAATATCTTGAAAACCGTTAGAGCTAGAGGAAAAGTTAGCATTGCAGAATTGTTTAGCTCATTGAGATCTACAAAAATGATTTCAGGGTCTAAATTGTCAGATCAGCCGTTTAAGAGTTATTCCCCTTTAACTGTTTTTTCCATTAATTTACACTGATTTTCAAAAATCTTCTTCTCTAAAACTACTGAAGGGATTGTATTGATACTTGGTATACATGATCTTTAGGATGTCCTCTACCAAGTTTGTGAATTATATACATGTTGACCAACCAACATGGCCGCCGTTGCTAAAAATAGAATAGGGGGGTCAGACCATTGTTTTTGGCTTATAACTCAAAAAGTATGAAAGATAGATTAAATCTGAAGCAACCTTCCTTGTTCAGCATCAAAAGCTCTACGAATCTCTCCATTGAGTTGAAGTTGAGAAACGACTCCCTATAGGAGTTATTGCCCTTTAATCATCAAATTTGACCATTTTTGCAGTTTTTGGACAATATCTTGAAAACCATTAGAGCTAGAGGAAAAGTTAGCATTGCAGAATTGTTTAGCTCATTGAGATCTACAAAAATGATTTCAGGGTCTAAATTGTCAGATCAGCCGTTTAAGAGTTATTCCCCTTTAACTGTTTTTTCCATTAATTTACACTGATTTTCAAAAATCTTCTCTAAAACCACTGAAGGGATTGCATTGATGCTTGGTATACATGATCTTTAGGATGTCCTCTACCAAGTTTGTGAATTATATACATGTCGACCAACCAACATGGCGGCCGTTGCTAAAGATAGAACAGGGGGGTCAAACCATTATTTTTGTCTTATAACTCAAAAAGTAAAAGAGATAAAGAAAATCGGAAGCAAATTTTCTTGTTCAGCATCAAAAGGTCCGTACAGTAGTTATTGCCCTTTAACTGTTTTTTCTATTAATTTAAACTGATTTCCAAAAATCTTCTCTGAAACCACTGAAAGGATTGTTTTGCAACTTTGTATACTTGAAAGTTTGTGAAATTTATTCAAACTTTGGCATAAGAGATCAGGTGAGCGATTCAGGCTCCTGGGAGCCTCTAGTTTTTTGCTTTTTCATTTAAACTTTTTCATGACACTTGAGATAATTCCTCCATCCCCAGTTTCAGTTGGTTTGTTATTGAATGAAAAAAAAATATTGTACTAATAAACATGCATACACATTGTGGTCATTTAATCTTACATTCAGATATATTGATGATGTCCTTCGTGTCAATAACACTTCATTTGGTAGATGGATTCCTTCAATATATCCTCCAGAATTGGAGATTAAAGAGACCATCGAATCAAATCCCTTCACGTCTTTCTTGGATTTGCACGTTGAATTTGACCCAGGTGGTCATCTCAGTACAAAAATTTACGATAAAAGAGACGATTTTAATTTTCAAATTATTAATTTTCCTTATCTACAGAGCAATATACCTACTTCCCCTGCATACGGTGTTTATATTTCACAACTTATTCGATATGCCAGAGCATGCACACATTTCACAGAATTTATGATCAGACACCGATTTCTTCATGACCGATTCATACGATCCCTAAAAAAATTCTTTCTTCGTTATCAGCCACTAGTAGAAAAGTTCAAAATTGAGTTAAAAGATATGGTGATTAGTTGTTTTAATTAGTGTTTGACTGGTCTGCTGTACTGAGATGATCACCTCAATATCCCTATTGTGTCTCACAACTATGTTGTGTTCTATGGTCATTACCGGATCCTAAGATCGCAATGGATGAGGGAGGTTTCGCGCCATAAAACCTGGTTTAACCCACCATTTTGTTTGAAATGCCTGTACAAAGTCAGGACCATTGCGATCCACCGACTCTCCGGTAAGACTGATTCGTTTTTGTCATTTTCTCTGGACAATGGGATTGATCATTCACGTTCGGTAGTTTTGTTATTACCTTTATTTCCATGAAACACAAACATTTTAAGTCTGCGATGATAACAAATCAAAATATTTCTTAATATTACCTTCCTTTTCCTTTATGACAATATTGAGAGATTCGACCTCATTAAAAAGGGCATCTTTTTCCTGTTTTAACTCCTCTGTATAAATGTAAAAAGGCGTTTGTCATAATTTGATTACATTTTCCTAATTCTACTGGAAACAAGATTTATATCCGTAAATATAAATCTTCATGATTATAAAATTATATAGAAATGATAACAATTTTTGTCTATATATAGTTATGATAAACTACATGAATATACAGGTATATATACATTAGTTTTTTAGTGTTTGAGCTGGTTTGCAGATTGCTTTTTCTTTACAGTGTATAAAGAAACTTATTTTATTTGTTAACTTTTTGCTATTTAGCAAATAAAGTCTCTAATTGTTATTATACTGATATGTGAATAGTGAAACCAGTGAAGATTTTATAACAGATAATGTAAGATGCAAAACGTTAGTGGTAATAAATGAACTTGATCAACCTAATTTGATCTAGATGTAAAAGCTATTCCACCAATGAAATATTAAACGGGGCTAATTTAATCAGATTAAAACTCGATTATTTATAAGTTATTTCATATTTGCCAAAAAGCTTTGGAAAATGAAAAAGACAGATAGTTTTCCACCTTTATTATCTTTGTTTTCAAACCCGCAAAATTACTGTGGCTTATTTCATAGAAAAAGCACAATTACCTTTTTCTTTTGTCTCCCTATTCAGAACCGTTTGTAAAGTCATGTTGTTAATTTCAAACTGTGCAAGCCTTTCTACAAGTAAAATTGTATAATGTTGAGTAAATTGTATTCACAGTAACATAAAGAAAGTATTAGTATAATTTATTAAGATGTCATTGTAATTATTATTGATCATTTCTACAATAAAACATTTTAAAAACCTTTTTATTATATTAAATATAATTTATCATACATTTAGCTTTGATACCTTCAAATTTGTCCGTGCGTAACAGGCGGGAACCTACAAGCCATATCTTGACAAGGGACTTTTTTGCCATATCAAACCATCGCGTGCACAATAGTGGACAAATATGGCCATATCAAGACCTCGCGTGCACAAAAGTGTGTCTAGAGCCTCACTTTAAAATTTGACGTCACAGTATATAAATAGTATATTTGTATCTTTATTTGTTTGCTGAAAATGTATGATGAAAAGATTATGACACAGGATTTTCCATATCAGGTCCTTTATCATTCCTCGGCCCATATTAGGTCTCGGCTTACGCCTCGACCTAATATGGGAGTCTCGGAATTATATGGGACTTGATATGGAAAACCCTGTGTAATAATCTATGTATATTTATATAAAAAGGGTTTTTATTAAACCAGAAAACGCTGAACTAAACCGCTAAGAAGCAGACTGGATCTTAAACAATGTAAAATCTTAACTTTAAGTAATTTCACAATGTGAAGTAATTTAAAAAAAATATGCATGTTCATTTTCGGCGGCCTTGTTTTATTTTATGCGTTTTAAAATAATGTATGCCCTGCCAAGTGCTTGAAATTCCCTTGTGGGAAGATTTTTCGAGGGTAACACCTTACCACCCCACCCGAAGGTTTTGTTATTTTCTGACTTTTGAATTATAACGAATTAAAAAAATGTGTTCCGCTTTTTTCAATTATAATGAGTGGAAAAAGGTAAGTCCCATGACACCAAGTTTTACGAACAAATATTTTTTTAAAGCCGAGTATGAAAAATTAGGTTATGTTTATGCATCCCAATCCCAATCTTGGAGAACTTGCAATACATGTATCTAGTTGTCTTAATACAGTCATAGACCTGTATATAAATTTAATATATACATGTCTACATGATGATACAGTGTACTTTGTTTTGATCTTGCCTTGTCATTACAAACATACTTACCAATTTCATTATTTTTGGTTTCTAACTCCTTGGTCATATCACTATCCTTGTTCATAAGATGCTTATTATGTTCTAAAACAAAAGCAATTGTCAGTACATAAAGTAGTATTTATCTCCATAGAAGCAAATAGGCACCAATGGGCATTCGAGTGTCAAAAGTCCGAAATGGCAACGACAAAACCACGTAGTAATCACGGTTCACCACAACACGAAGAAACACAAAACATTAAAAACACAAAATCAACCAAACAGTTACCAACAATGCAAACTCAAGTCGTAACGAGAGTGAACCAAGGTGCTCTGGTAGAGTTAGGCAGTTCCTGCTTGCTATGCCACACCCATGGCGCTGCCAATTTCTAAATCTGGTAAAGGAAGACAAAACAAAACCCTATGACAAATCAACATCTGCCCTCATCTGAGAGATAGAAATCCCATATTTGTCTATGAGCGCATGATGTCTTCCGTAAAATATGCCAGGTGAATGTCTGTTGACGGGACCAAACAAGCATTGCTTTTTAGGACACTTAATATGCTAGTTTTTATATAAAATCATTACATAATTACATGCATGTGAGTGTATATTAAGAATGTTTTTGTTTCCAATCATGCGCGAAGTGCAGAAGGATTAGGGTTTTACAATGGTAAAACAGAACAGGTCAGAGAACTTTAAACTTGGTTTTGTTTTGTGTTTTTGTTTTCATATAATTTATATAAAAATGTTCTAAATTGTTTTCAATGTTTTCCCTTATTCATTCGTTATGAGAATTTCAAAAACCTTAATTAAAAAGGATTATTTTTAAGATGCATGATTCATTTTAAAATATTTCTTTATTGTATTATTACCTTTAAGTTGTTTGTTTTCGTTCTGCAGATTCTTTTCTTGTGCTTGACAAGTATTCAATTCATTTGTTACTTTCTGTACTAACGAACCTAATTTTTCGATTTCATCTGAAAAAAAAAGGTTTATATAAGAGGAATGTCCAGTTCCTTAATCTTGTTTAATTACGGTCTCTGTACCTGTTTATTTGTAAAATCACTCAGTGAAACATCATCCAATTATACTTCGTTGGAATTCTTTAATCATATATCTTAAACTAAATAATGTTTCTTAATTTAATGCTGCCTATACAATATATCCATGATTTCGACTTTCTCTTTACACCATTTCCGAGAAGGCTCACCAAAATCAATGACCTTCGGAGACGAATAGTTACCCCTTATATGAGGAGATCAATACACGTCCAAGAACTCTTTGTAAAATTCTCTAAGAGAAGGCTCATGCAATTGGGCTGCTTCAGATATCAAACCGGGCAAACTGGAGAAGGAATCACATAAGTTGAAATACTGCAATCAATTTTCTGTGAAAGTAAGACATTTTTTTTCGAAAGTGTTATATGATTGTGACATTGTGTATTGCCGGGTTAAAATATCTTAACTAAAAGATATATTCGAGGTTGTGCGTATACTTACATGTTTTTGTGAGTCTAATGGGTTGTGTAAGGTAATCAGTGCAGTGGTAAAAATTGTCTTTATAAATGAAACAATACCTGTTTTGTTCTTATTATCATTTTGTAAATGTTTTTCTCTCTGTTTAAACTTATCCAAATCTTTCGTCCTCTCCTCTGCCTCTTTCAGTTTATCGTTCAAGGACTGATTAATAGAAGCCTTTTTTTCTGAAAAACCAATTTGATAATTACCCTTAAACAACTTTTGGGTAAGTGATTTAAAATTTTTATTAATATTACTGATTTTTGGTGTTCATTTAACTCATTTAAATAATGGACCTATTATATATAATAAGGAAGGTTTTTCACATTTCATCATTTCTATGAGATTTATATCGTTTGCTGTCACTTGGTTATTTGCTTTTAAAATTGCCTGTTTTTACCCCCTGTCATGGTATTTACAAAATCAAAGTACCTTTGGTACCGTGTACTTGGAAGTCACATTTGAACGAAGGCGTGCGATTTGGTTTAGAAGAAGGCAATTACTGAATTTAAATACTAGTACTGTAGATCTTTATTTATGTATGAACCACGCTATCTTACAACGATATGAAATCTATATAACTATTTGCCGATAACTTTTATATTAAGCATTAATAGTTTAAATTTCTATTATTTGTATTTATCCGCTAAAATATATGGGTCATTTATTTCCCCATCGCACAGGTGAATAAGGTCACGTGATACACAAAATGTAGTTTTAAAAAGGTTATGAAAAATATAGAAAATACTATATCATCAATTAAAATGAAATTTAAAAACACATCAGACAATTTGTAGGGGATTGTAAAATACATATTAGAAAGATCATTTACCCCCCCCCCCAATAAAATAAAAACTTGTACCGGATGACGAATGCACATAAAATCAGATGCTATATGTATCGGGATGTAGAGGAAATTTCGACCCATTACTTTACTTGGAAGTCACGTGACTTCCTATTTTTTTATCCTCGTGAGTCCTTTATTGTCGGAACTTCTTCTGAATTTTGGAAAGATTTTATCCGGTGACTTGTTGAGGGCAGTCTACAGAAATGATAGAATGATTTAGTTGATTTTCGTTGTAATAAAACAGATATATACACTTGGCCATAAGTTATGGAACACCGAAATTTTGAAGATGTATCATTTTTCATTATGAGATTTCGGTAACAAAAAATAAACTCACATTTATCATTTTTAGGGTACTTACAAATGTAAGAGTCGTTAAATGTTTCTTATCGAACTTTGTCCATTAAAATTATGGTTTAGTTTGTGTTTAGAAAGTAAAATACAACAAAAAGGATGCTTTGGAACTATAATCCAACTGCAACATTAGATTTTATATGTAATTGTTTACTTATTTCTTCATCCATGTGAATTGTCATGTCTTGTAATTTTTTGTTCCGTTTGTTTGTCTCCTCTAGTTGATCTGAAATAGAAATGACATTATTAACACTTATATTTATCCAGGATATTTATACCACAAACTGTTGGTTATGATTTGACTTTAGTAGCTGTTCGGCATAAAGAAAACTAAGGATATACTAAATTTCCGACACAACAAAAAGAAACAATAAACAAGAGGCTCCAGGCTCCTGGGGAGCCTGATTCATTCACCTGACTTCAACGGCCAATAAAATGAAAATGACCATTTTGGAACGTTTGAGGGAGAACTCAAATTAGGGATCAACTAACAACTTCAGGCAGAGTCTTTTACAAATGGGTCTTTTTCCGCACCTTCCGAAAGACAAGCATCATTTTTGTTATGTCTTTATTACAAGTCTTCAGTGCATCTTTTGACTCTTTTACACACAATTCACTTAATATGAGATCAGTTTACCTCTGGGTTACCAGTACAGCTAACCACTTAGAATTAATATAATTTGCTCTTATCAACCAATGCCTAGATCTCCACTATACTCAATAGCATATTTGGTGATAAGACCAGAGTTGATATGTTTAAAAAAAAACTCGATAACCATTATACAAACTTAATGTGACATTTTCAATCATTCATGAATATAAGTGTTTCTGTTAAAAATAGTTCAACAATTTAAACCAATTGCTTTAAATTTCAACGTGAAAATCTTACCTATATCTATCTTAAAGACTTCGTGTTTGCGTTTGATCTCTTCTAGTTTCTCTTCATTCTCTTTAATTTTGCCTAAAACATTCGGATAAACATTGTACATTATTTGTTAGTGCATAGAGTGTAAAATATAATCAACTGGACGATTTTAGGAATCAAAGTTATAAGCCATTAAAAGCCAACGACGACGACGACGGACGTCAAGGCAATTCGGTCCAGGTAAGCATAAGTCACCGGGGTTAGAGGATTACAATCACTTCTAGACAAAAAAAGATCTCTTTCCGATATATTAATGATTGCCTTTCACTGAACAATTCTTGATTTAGTTACTTTCTCCATGATCTCATATATCACAAGAAACTTGAGATAAAAGACACAATAGAAGTCTTATTTATATCTACATCTCGAAATAGATCAACAAAGCTAAAATATGAGAAACGTGACTTTCCAATCGTCCACTTTCTCTACTTGTGTACACAGCAATTAATATTCCGTCCGCTCCAGCTTATGTAGTTCACATATCACAACTGATTTGTTATTCCTGATATCGTTTTCATTCGACTTCTAGCGTCACATTTGACACAAACTTTATTTGCTCGTCTTTATGTAAGAAATTTTACGGAAGACAGCATGCGCTCATAGACAAATATGGGATCTCTAATTGAGATGAGCAAAGATGTTGGTTGTTATATAGAGTTATGTTTTGTCCTCCTATACCAGATTTGACGGAGGACATGTATCAATCGGGAATGGCTTACTGGTCTTTTCCGGAGCACCTGAGTTCACTCTCTTTACAACTTAGCTTTGCATTGTTGATTGCTGGTCAGTTTTTTTAGTGTGTTTAAGTTGTCTGTTTCGTTCGTGTTTACTAAATTGTCCTTGTGACATTCGAATGCCCCATTGGAACCTCTCTGCTTCTTTGATACATGTATATGTAAGTATGATAGATTTTTTTTGTATTACTTAAATTGTTCTTTTTCTACATTTTGTATTTTGTATATACATGTATGTATATATACAAGTCAGTATTTTGATTGATTTTTTTTATAACCATGAATGGCATTATGCCCTTGTCAATTGACTAAAAAACACGTTAAATACCTTCTACTTCTTTGAATTTACTCTGTTGAGTCGCCATATTCTTTGTGACTTCTTCAAGTTCGTTGTGCTTATTGGCTATATCGTCTCCTATGTCCTTTAGTTTACTCTGTTGTGTCTCTATATCCTTTGTGACTTTTTCAAGTTCTTTTGTTCTCTCGTCAAAATCTTTTGGAAGACAAAAAACAATACATGTATAATCTTAAATTTTGCTTTAAGAGAGTATGATTACTAAAAATATGGTATATTTTTATTCACTTTATTAGAATTCTTTTTTGTGATAAGTGAAAAAAAATGTATAATGTTAACAATTACGGTGATTTTAATCGATATTGAACTGCGGCTGAAAAACGGGCAAATAAAAAAATAAATGATAGGTAAAACCACATTTAAAAGGTAAAACCATAACAAAAATGTACAAGTCAAAACATGATTAAGTGCCCACATTTTCATACTTAAAGTTGTTCTTCATTGGCTATGAGAAGAGATGTTACTCCACCATAAACAAGGACAAGAACAGACTGGCTGACGTCTGTAAATAGTAATATTACCTTTATCCGCCATGTTTCTTCTATTCTAAAAATGACTTTTTGTATATCTGGAACAAAAATCAAATATTTTACAGAAGTCATGGTGTTTAAAAACTCTGACTCTGAGCAAGTAACCGATTGCTAGTTCTGTGATTGCTACTCCAATTTGCAAATACCACTGACGAGGGGGGGGGGGTAACTTCAAGTATTTTAGGGTACAGATGTGCGGTCCAGAAATGTTGTACCCACCCCATTCATATATTCGCCTGCTTAAAAAGACGCCCATTCATATATTTTAATGCATTTAAAATTACATAGAATATGTTTTATCTTGAAATAATGTATAGATGCTCTACTGAAATCAAAGTTTGAATGGTAAAATTGGTAAAAGTTACCAAATGCATGTACAATAATGGTCACAAGGAGGCAAAGTACACCTTATCATTTATGCAAAATCTGAAATTTCCACCCTTAGACCCTTTGTGCCGCACTTATGTACCTACCTTTATAATGGAATTTACCCCCCTCCCCGGTCGCAAATACTAGTAAGTGAAATGCTGATATCAACCAAAACTCATCCTTGTTAGTTATTAAACACAGACAAACAACAATAATTATAATTACAAGAAATAATTATTATAAAATTAGGTTGTATAAAGATGAAGCACCTTTATACATTTTGCTGTTTTGAAGCTATAGTCACAGTTCTATCCTTCAGAGAGCGTTCATACTGGTCTGTTATATTTAATGTTCGAGAGAAACAAGAACTATATATAAAGAAAATAAATTCCAAATTATGATTATTTAACACAAATACATGAATCTTCTTTAAAAATTGAATCGTGACTGCATAAGTATTGTCTATTTCAATAAAATTTGGATTTAGGAAAAATCACAGGTCCACAGATAGTATTTTCATTCTAAGATCATTAATGATTAAATATCTCGCAAAAATAAGAGCAAAATTTATTCCTGTTTTGTTGATTTTCGCAAAGCATTCGATACAGTTTGGCATGGCGGTTTATTATATAAATTGAAGAAAGAAAAAGTAGGAAAAAAAACTATTTGAAGTGATTAAAGACATGTATGATAAATGTGAGTCCTCTATAAAAATAGAAAATGAACACTCGGAGTTCTTTGAGGTAAATACAGGAGTGAAACAGGGAGATAGCTTAAGTCCAACCCTTTTTAACTGCTTTATAAATGATATTCACTCCATTTTTGATAAGACATGTGATCCTGTCCATCTAAATGAGTTTTCAATTAATAGTCTAAGCTTTGCTGATGATCTGATTATATTCTCAGAACCTCAAAGAGGCCTTCAGATAGCTTTAAATAAACTAGAAAATTATTGTCATAAATGGCAATTTACTGTTAATAAAAATAAAACTAAAGTTATGATATTTCATGGCGGAAATAACTTGTGTCAAGCAAAGTTTCTCTATCAGAACTCAACTCTGACAGAAGTACAAGAATATACCTTTCTAGGCAATACTATTGACAGAAAGGGTAGATTTAAAAGACTATGCAAAAACTTACAAAGAAAGGGCTAAAGGCCTTCTTGTGTAATTTCCAATATGTCCCAGTTGACTTATCTTGTAAGCTTTTTGATTCTTTAATAAGACCTATAATTCTTTATAATAGTGAAATCTGGTATATGGAAGAATATTTTCCTGTATATAAAGCAAAAAACAGGACTAGAACCAATGGAAATAGATGTGACATTTTATCATTGACTGACAGATCTAGTATGGAAAAATTTCATCATAAGTTTTGTAAATCTGTTCTTGGAATCAAGAAAACATCCAGCAATATCGCAGCAAAATCAGAGTTGGGTAGACTTCCCCTTGACTCATTTATTAAAACACAAGTTTTACTATATTGTTCCCGCATTATCTGTAAAGAAATTAATCCACTGGTTAAAGATGCACTTCTAGTGAACAAGACTTTGCTAAAGAAGTACTTGATGAATTTGATATTAATGAAGAGGATCTTATGGAAGAAGAAAGACCCTATAATCTTATTAAAAATCCAATTAAAAAGTCTGTAAAATTGATTGTAAAACAACAATATGATAAAATTATAATAGAAAAACTTAACAAAATAGATGAAAATTCTAAACATTTTATCTATAGTAAAATTAAAAATGAAATAAAGATGGAGTATTATTTAACAAATTTAAAAAATTTCAATAGCCGCAAAGTTAAGTGCTTACTAAACTTCGCATTAGTGACCACAATTTAAAATAGAAATAGGTCGCTATAAAAAGTTCCCAGAGAAGAAAGAGTTTGTAAAATTTGTAAAACACTAGATGATGAACATCACTTTTTCTTTACCTGTAAAACAAGTAATGAGATACGAAATATTTTGTTACGTAACATCGAAAGGTTTTATCCCAATTTTAACCAGCTTAGTCCAATAGAGAAACTTAAAATTGTTCTTGACCCTACATCAGATATCTTGTCCAGCGTTGTCGACTTTATAAAGCAATCAATTGAATTGCGAAAATAAGATCCACACTGGTCACTTTATATATAATTCATTTACATGTTGAATCATTAAAAATGTTCTTATATGTTTTATGTTTGTCATTTTTTTTCATTTGTATTTGCTAAACCCGTCAGGGTTTTATGTTTTGCAAATTAACTTATAATAATAAAAACATACCCTGTCCGTACAGTTATGATGCTGGGTTCCAACTATTTTTTTTTATATAAAAACCAGATTTCTTATTGGATTTAACAATTACATAATAAATAAAATGGCATGTCAATGTACATACCAAATAATTATTATTGAATTTACTATTACATAATATATAAAATGGCATGTCCATACATGTATTCGGACAATTGAAATTAAAAAGAAAGAGTTGAACAAACCTGAGAAAATTTATAGGTTTAATTATCTCAGAACAAAACACATTGTATATATTTTAGTTTTAGGATTAGACTGACTTCTATGGCTGATGTCAGTCCATAATATGCAATCATCAGTGGGCATGCCGGGAAAAAAAGCTAAATGCATGTACAATAGACAATACAATAGACAATTTGAAATCTATACTTAGTATTTTTCAGGGGTCACACATTTTTAAAAGTATATAAATTTTCATTAAAATTTGGTATATGGATATTTATAAATCATTTTATAACTCTTCCAGGCGGGCATCTTTAAGTAATTCTAAAGCCGATTTACTGTCTTTTTTAGATAAATCTATAGTAGATAAAGTACATACTAAGTTTTGTAAATATACTCTAGGTGTGAAAAAATGTACCAGTAATATAGCATCTAGATCTGAAATGGGAAGATACCCGGTGGATAGCTTCATTAAGACACAATCTTTATTGTATGAAGATAGATTAAATAATCCAAATATAAATCCAATACTAAAAGAGTGTTATAGTATTTCTAAAGAATTAGACTCCAATGGCATTTATACTTGGTATAGCTATATAAAACATATTAGAAAATCATACAATCTACCACAGTCTGAATTTAAGAAAAATACAGACAATAAAAAGAAATACTATAAAGAGGAAGTTGAAAATAGTTATAATAATATATTTTGGGACAAGATTGAAAACTTGGACCAAAATAGCAAGCTACAAACTTTTAAACAAATAAAAAATAATTATAATTTAGAACCATATTTGTTAACAGACAATACTGAATACAGAAAATTAATATGTAAATTACGGTTAAGTGACCACCAGTTAGCTATAGAAACTGGGAGATATAAGAAAATACAAAGAGAAGATAGAATTTGCAAAACTTGCAATGTGATTGAAGATGAGAGTCACTTTCTTTTTAGTTGTAAAATTAACGAAAATTGCAGGAAAATATATTTCGATAGAATTAATATTGATTCTTCTTCACAAAACGAAATCAATAAAGCTAAATTTAATCTTAAACCCAAATAATAGTCTAGAAGTGAAATTTCTGGGATCCTTTTTAAAACAGTCAATGACACTGAGGACAGGAGACACTTAAGTTTCATTGTACATGCTATTATTATTGTTGTATTTTTGTCAATCTATTGTTTGTAGCCTTTGGCCCTTCATTGGGCGTAACTTGTGCTAATAAAATTTGATTTGATAAAATTTGATTAAAAAAAGAAAGCAGGAGGAGCGGACAAAGTGAGATTATATGTATAAAAATATAAGTAAGAACAATAGAACATTTTGATAAACAAAAAATAACTTCAAAACACCAAAAAAACGTACAATCAATTTCAGTATTTGTTTACTTCTAGGATTCCCCTTCCTGTTAAGGTACTTGATCTATTTGGACATTACGACTGACCTCTATGGGTCTTGTTCTATCTGATACCTTATAATATGCTCTGCATTCAACCTTTATTAAAACATTTTATATATTTATACCGTTATTTGATTTTGACAATGACTTTTAGGGTTCCATACGTATTTTAAACTAATTCGTTTGTTTTAATATTTAGGAGTCGATAGAAATATTTTCAAAAGATATATATTCTAATGTCTTTTTTATGTATTTAACCGTTTCTGTTTCATAGCTGACATTTTTTACCTTGACCATAACGGTATGGAAGACGGGATGGAAGACAAGCAAACGACAAAAAATCTATGAGTTTCTAGCCTGTTTTAATGCGTAAAAATTTCACCTTTTTTCTCTAAGAAAAGACATGAGACTTTATCCAGATCTATGGTGTATTATTTCATCTAATTGTTTAAACTTAAGGTCGATATGTACGGCAGTAATCCTTTATCAACCACGGTCTATTTCCTTAAAGGGATAATTACCAAACGTGACACGACATGATTCGATAAGTTATTTTAAAAATTCCATATTTTAAATTTACTTTCGTTTTAGTTATATTTTATTTTATACAGAAAAAGATACAAAACTATATAAATGGTATTACAGGATAGTCTATACATGTTATGCATATATAATTACCAATGTGATGATTGCAATACAATTTATTATTAAAAACGAAAGAATATGGAATAATATAATAAATATCGATTGTATAAGGGAAAGGGGGCGGTGTCGGGAACAACTATTATTGTTTGCTTCAAATTATTCTAATAATTATGATTGGAAAAAATAATCAGAGTCAAGCCTGGGGCCCAGGGCCTGTGGGAACTTTTGGTTAAACTCTTTTTACTAATCTAAGCGGAAGTAAAATATAAAATGAAATAATTCTAAAAAGATATCCAGCTAACTTTATATATAAGTCTTTTATGTAAAGATTAACAATGTAGCTTAACATGTCCTATATAAATTATTCGATTATCTGTAGAGAAACCTAATTGTTTTCCTTACCTGTATATTTTACTAACGAAACAAACCAAATTAAACAAATAAATTGATCACGTGACTCACAAATAAATTTTCTGTAAATCAATATTAAAAGTAGACTTTATCAAATATGCTTCCAAATGGTTGCGAGGACACTCTATGTAGTACAATTTTAACAAGTTAACCATTCCAAATTATCCGAGTTCACTCTCGTTACGACTTAAGACAAAGTGCTGACGGCCTTGTATTCACTATTGGGATGTTAAATTTATAAAAATTAGAAAGATCCTTGATTAATGCATAGATTGTAACTACTAGTATTAATATACTGGTCCTTTACATTTTTGTTATATTACATATATTTTGTCACTTTGATGATTCATTTTGAGTAAGATATTATTTTTTTTAAGTTTCTTAATGTGCACGATACGGTTCGTCGAGTAAAACCACTCCTTCTGGACCTCAAATAACATTTTACGTTTGACGTTTGCTAAACCCGTAAAATGTACAATAACGTTATGCCGTATTACCAGCGTGGCACCGTTTCCATAGAATAACATTTTATTATAATACATGTTGTATTTTGAAAAAAATATAATAGTTAAAACAATTTTGAGTAAAAAATTATTTTTTAGCCCAAGGTTAAGATGAAAAAATTCACCCCATTTTGCTATGTCTAATGGACGTCGGTGCATTTTTAAGAGATCTCTAAAACAAAAACATGGCTGCATCGGTTTACAAACTTAGACAGGTTCCACTTCATGCTATAAAATCTTTTTTTTTTGCACGTAATTTCATTGGTTGCTAAGCAACTGGTATTCCGATAATGTCTCCTGAAAAAAGCGTGTTTATCCACAGAAAAAATGGCTTTGAAATTAAAACAAAAAGCTGCTACTTATATGAAACGAACCATGTTGCTAAGAAATGAATGCTCGCAAAATTTTGTCAAAGAACTTTGTTGACTTAGTTTTTCATTTAATGGCGTGTTTTACGTAACGGCGATTTCTTGGAGAACATTCATTCTAGAAAGACAAGGCTAACACATCATCATCATCATCATCAGAAACCCCGACGTAACAGCTTAATTTACAGTTGTTTATTCATGTGGCCATAACTTGCTTATTGAAAAAGGAAGACACCTTAAAGTTCCTAGAGAAAATAGACTTTGTAATGTTTGTAATATAGTGGAGGATGAAGCTCATTTTATTTTAAATTGCAAATATATTAGAAATCTGTTTATAAATAGTTATAAGGAAAATATTCCCGATTTTGATATAAAAAATGATTTAATAAAACTGAAGATAATATCAAACCCATCAACACCATCAATAACAAATAAACTAGCCTCCTCTCCTTCATGAAGATGGGAGACTCTTAGTTTATTAAAATATAATTAAGATATAAAGTGAATATGTCACTATTTTGATGATAATTCAGGATAGCGTTATGCCTTTATAAATATCAAAGTAAAAGAGAATTAAATAAGGTCATCCAAGAAGTGTATGTTAAGCGATCTTGATAAACTTAATAATTTAACAGAAGACTCCAAACTCTATCTATATAGCCAGCTTAAGACAGATTTAATTATGGAAAAATATTTGAAAGAATCAATTTTTTTTTTAAACGTAAACTTATAACGCAATTTAGAACTAGCGATCATTGTCTATTTATCGAAACCGGGCGATACAAGAAAATTCTTAGACCAGAAAGACTCTGTAAATGTTGCAACATCCTTGAAGACGAATTTCACGTTTTTCTTTTAAAATTGTACATATAACGATAATCTACGAAATCTTTTTTTCGATAATATAAAAAATAACTATAACAACCAATTCCTCAACTTAAGCCCTAATATGATACAGGTTACACCTGATAAGCTCCCGCAGATAAAGTAACTTTCTTATATATACCTATAATTTTGAAAAGAACGAACTTACAAACAGAACAAGGAAGTGAATTGCTTCGAACGCGGACCTCGCAGAACGCACCCTTTTTCGAGAATATTTCTACTTTCATTTTCAAGATACAAATATTGATAGGACAGTGTAAATAAATTCAATAATTTACGTGGTGATGGGTTTTGTTCTACACGTCTATTCGTGGTTGTCCATTCAAGGATGTAAAGATACAGAAAGTAAAGTAAAGTAAAGAATGCAGAAAATAACAAAATCAAATTTGTTTACTGAGGACAAAGTAAATATAATGGCATCTGGGAATGAAATTTGTCCGCTGAAGTATTTATGTTTTTTGTTTAGTTGACAATGCAACGCTTTTATTGGGGTCTTGTTTCGTGAAAATTAGAAAGACAGGTTCCCGCGCTTCTGTCATTTTGTTTTGATGGACGCGACCTCTAGTGATAGAATAGACGTCAATAATTAAAATATGCCCGAAGGCAGTGGCGTAGCTTCCATTGAGGCAATGAGGCAGTTGCCTCACTTTTTTTTCGTCAAAAAAAAAAAAAAATGGTCGTAAAAAAAAAAAAAAAAAAACTGGACTGAAAAAAGAAAAGACAGATACAGTAAAGCTTTTTGTGTCAGGGGTCATTAAAGTCGAAGCGAATTCCTGTTTATCATTCAATATTATCATCTTAATTTATCTTCTCATTTGCACATTTCTATAATTCCCCTTCTTATATAAAGTTCGTTTTATTATTTGGAAGTTTACAGGTGCACTGGCTTTCAAAGCTTTCAAGAATAAAAAAAAAACATCATGTCAATCAAAATTGAAGAATTCAAGTTTATGTAAAAAATATAACATCTAAAACACACATGTGTCGGATATGCTTCCACACTACTACGATCCACCAACCACCTAAATAGTATATGGCAGTTATTGTTTCATCGTTTTTACGTAAAACATGCTGCTGCAATTTTTTGGGCCGCATTTTAGTACCAAAAGAGGAACAATTTTAGCTAATCGAAATTTAAATATACATTTCATTAAAGAAATCGTAGCCTAAGGATGTTAGCATGTTGAGCTAGGAACCAAACGTCCAATCACCAGCACTTTCGGTTGGTTCCTTTTTTTCTTTGATTTGTCAGTAACAAGTTTCACTATGATACTTTTCTTGCTTTAAAATAACTTTATATTTCAAGAAGAGAACCTACGGTCGACCCATCTGCAGATAAATATATAGTTGGGTAGTGATTGAAATTGCTTATACAAAGCTGTATCTAAATGAGAAAGTTTGTTTATTAACACATTAGAACCAGAAACATTTTCAGACATCTAAATCTATGCGATCTCGGTATTTACAAGAAACAACAAATGAGAGTATTGCAAAGCAATACTTAGTCCCCGACTGGCCTCATATTTCAGTCACTGGTAACAATTTGTCAACTTGATCAGTTTATTATCTACAAGGAACTTAAAAAAAGTTTAGAAAAGAAAATTGCAAAAGATTTTCAAACTTCAAAGGGCCATATCTCCCATACAAATTTGTGGACCAGCACGAAACGAAGTTGATCTGTAACTCTTCAAGGTAAACTCACAGACAAAAATAAGTTCATTATTTATAAGCGTTTAGAAAAAAAATGTGGAAAACTGATATTTTAGTGAATTTTCAAAGTTCAAAGGGCCATAACTCCCATAAAAATTTGTGGATCGGCACAAACCTCAAACTTGATCTGTAACTCATCAAGGTAAACTCACATACCAAAAATCAGTTCATTATCTATAAGCCTTTAGAAAAAAAATGCGGAAAACTGAGGCGTGACAGACAGACGGACAGACAGACGGACAGAGCGCAAACCTATAGTCCCCTACCGGCGATTTCGCCGGTAGGGGACTAAAAACAAAGTACCGCTCTATCATACCCGTCCCGTGCAGGGCCTGGATGGCGAATAGGCCTGCAACAAAGTCTAGCTTGTTGTAAGAGGTGACTAAGGGTCTTAGAATTTTGACATCGTGTTAGTGCTCAGCCTATAGAGCGATCAAGTGTGTACCCTAGGCGGCTGAAAAAGAATGCCCTTGTCCGCGGGACTGTCAGGTGGGCCAACATGTGCAGAGAGTGCCATGCACGATTCATTAACGTAATGCTCTCTTGGATCGTCAAGTAGTACACCACATAGGCTAAATTTTCCGCCCCTACCCATCTCTCCCTTTTTCTGTGAACTTCGAAATTTATTGTTTCTGTGTTTCCCATTATACTTCATATTTCTCATTATCATTTCATGTTCATTTTATCACTCTCTTCATTTTCATCGCCCTATATAGTGTTGCTAGGGCGTAAAACGCCAACTCACTTGCTCACTCGCGCTACCATACCTAGCAGGAGCATGGCTTTAACGCGAAACGCAGTTTATAAACTAGTCAACACAATACGAATGTCAAAGTTGTGGGCATCGGATAAAAAAAAGCAACTTAAGTAATGGCATTCAATTTACGAATTGTCAAAAACTCAGGAATATGAGGAGTTTATATACTAGTAGCCAAAATATACTCAACTGCTATCATAATTTTGAATGTCTTAGATCAACCTATTCCCGGACTGGGATAGGTTCAACAATTTCGAAATTCAATGTAGATAATATAATGAATGTTTTCTTTAGACACTTGTTCAGTTACAAAAAACCAAGACCCAGGTTGACTTTGATACCTATTTCATATGGTTAGGAGACGTATTCTGTGGCCTCTAAATAGCTAGAAATCGTTTTCGGCCGGGGGGCTTCGCCCCCCTGGACCCCCTACCAGGGCAAAGCCCTGGACCCACTGGGGACCTTGAGCGGTCCCCAGACCCCTTGCCGGTTTTGCCTCACTTTTAAAAAAGGCAAGCTACGCCACTGGAAGTCCTGATTTTTTATTCAAATTCTTTACATTTAAAGCATTTCATAGCTGGAAATACTTGAAATAATTTATATTAATACAATAACTATGTTTATTATTTTTTAAATTGAAAATTCCAAAAAAAGGAATTCAATTTTGCATTCCGTGTTATTGGGTGCGGATTTCTGACTAGCTTATACGTCTTCCGGTTTAAGGCATCATATTCAGTCAATTTAGCTCCCGCTGCGAGAGCTTATTAATAAAATTAAATTTCCATCAATCCCGACAAATGAGTTATTGGCTGATCTGTGTGCAGTCATTAGAATTGAGAAACAGTGCCCAATTCTACATGATTTTTTTACTTATGTGATGTTAATGTGTTAATGAAACTGTTTATATGTTGTATGTTTGTTACTCTATGTATTGCTTGACCCTTATGGGTGCAATTTTTCAATAAAGAATGCTATCATTTGTGTTTTGTCTATGTTATTTACATTAATGTCACAAACTTGTATATGTTAGCGGCAATAAGCAAAATCAGCCATTAAGCCTAATTCCTAGGCAATAAGCTAATGCCTAGTCATTTACTAATTGCCTAATTTGTGTAGGCATTAGGCTTATTTCCTGAAATCATAATGGCCAAATTCTATCTATATCCTTGGCAATAACAAAATAAACGAAGATATAAAAGAAAATTAAGAATTTACATTTATTTAATGTCTTTACATTTTTAATTATTATTTAGAGCACACTCAAATCGTTCTCTTACCAAATATTGCCAAAGGTAACAAAAGCATTGAGTTGAGAGCAAATATTTGTTAAACTTTTTTTCAAAATCACTATCTTTATTATACACTGCTTTTAAGAACACCTGACCAAAGATCATGTAAGTTATTGTAGTCGTTTTGCGTCTGTCGTCTGTCTGTTCAAATTATAACAATAATATGCTAAAAGGCATAATGCCCCAATCTCACAACAATTCGGACGGACTGACAGACGAACAGACCCAAACACTGTACATGTAATTGCCCCCAAATTTTGTAGATGGAGCATAAAAAATATATACTTTCCAGAAACCACTGAATTAAGTTCTACAAAAGTTCTTTTAAATGTTGGTAAAGATGCATTTTTACAATTATATGTTGTTTTACATGGCCGCTGTTGCTAAAAAATAATAATTAAGGCCACGGTTAAACCAAGCTTGAAGGCTCATAACTTAAACATAGATCTGACGGACCTGAGGGTCTACAATAGTAACTATTGATACAGAGGTGACCCTTTTTAAGCTTCATTGTACTTTTTTAATTCACAAATTGCATTTTTCATGTTTCATTAGAGGAAATCGGACAAGAGTCGTATCGTGAGTAATGTTGACATAAAGCCGTTTACCTGTTACGTTCTAATGTCAAATAGTCAAGCATAAATTCTTGTTATCTCCCTTTTAATTATAATACCTTATATGGCTAAACTGTGAACACTGCTCACGAAAAGATTTATTTTTCAAACTTGAATCAATGTATCATAGAAGGAAGAAAAAAGGGGGAAGGCCCAAGCAAATATTTTGTTTTCGGTTTATACTTTAAGTAATTTCGGAGTTTTCCCAGAACATTGGACTTTTTCATCTTTTTGATCAAAACTTGATCAACCGTTAACATCTCCGACCCAATCTGTTAAATAGGGTGTGGGGTAATGATGTGCAGTACAAAAAATAAATCATATTGTCCGCCCTCGAAGATTCATCATTTTATTACCTACAAGTAAAAATCTTACCAAAGCAATTTTTCGTCGATCGGCTTTTTTAAAGCATCCAATCCGAATTCCGTCGATGTTTTGTATCCCTATTTTACACGTTCAAATGAAAATTCAATTCAAATCATAATTTCATGTCAAAAATTTTGTTTTATATCCCTTTGTATCTATTTTACACGTTCAAATAAAAATTCAATTCAAATCATAATTTCATGTCAAACATTTTAATCAGGAACATTTAAAATATATTAAAAGTTTCTGCTGTGGCAGATCCAGAGACAGGATGTTCCGGGGGGGGAGGGTCGAAACACACCCTATTCTTTGAAAATTTTGTAAAACTTTCGTGCAGATGTTAGGCAAAAATGGCCTGGAACCCTCTTTAGTAGACAATTGGTGGACCCCCTTTCAAAATTCATGTACAAAGTCAGGACCGTTGCAATCTTCAATTTCTATGGTATTTTTACCTTGTTTCGTCTTTTCTCTTGGACAATGAGATTGATCCTCCAAGCTCGGTAATTTTGCTATTACCTTTATTCAAATATTCATAAGATGCGATTTATCCAAAAGATTGACAATACCAATCAGAACTGAGGACAGGGGGCTCATAGACTAATTTATGATTTTGTCGATGTTTTGGTTTTTTTATAGCTTAATTTTTATTTTTTATGTCAAACATTCAATTTGTATTGTATTGATTTACATGACAATAAAGTATTATAATAATTAAAATCAATGCAACCCCAATAAAAATGTATGCCGCACTTGGACTATTAAAAAAAGCAACCGACCATTTAACTTGGAAGGGTGGGGGGCTTGGTTTTATCCCCCCCCCCAAAAAAAAAAAATATTTTGGAATTGATAGAAAAGTATTTTGGCAGCAGAGGGTAAGAATTAGAAAAAAATATTCTGAAGAAGGATTTCAGCTACCATGATAAAAAAATGCAAATAATGAAAAAAAATTCTGTCGCTATGCCTTCAAAAAATATTTTTAAAAAAAATTCTTTCAAGTTAAATGGCCTGTCCCTTATGTCTGGAGTAGTAAGAACCTTAGGATTTTGACAATTTTGAAATTTAAACGGAGAATTTCATTGCTTTGATGTGTTTGTTAACAATCTAAGTATTGATGCCGGAGAGATTGAACATACCAAACATGCACTTGATACGAACATGAAGAGCAAAGATTTTAAAAACATCATATGTCGAGCAAGAGCACAATTTTGACCCAAGATCGGCCAATAACATCAGAGAATTTTTGATTTTAACGAATAATTCTAATTTCATTGCTTTTGTGTGTACGTCATCGTTTTTTTTTTGACACTCAAAGAAATTTTAACTTTCTTTTAGAAAGAAACTTAAGTTTATTTTTAATATATACCTCAAATATGCATTTACATGGTCAGCTTCAGCTAAATAATGGTTTTACTTACGCCTGTTTAGATTTGATAATTTTGATCTGTGTTCATAATAAATGATCACCAACTGAGGGGTCGATTTTAAATAATAAGTATGAACTTCCACTATGGTTTGTTTTTGATGAATTGCTCTTCTGCATATACATAAAGGTCGAAAAGCGGATAAACACACGGATTCTCATATAACATACCAAAAAAGATCTCAACGAGATTTTCATTTGCAAGCAACTAGACCCAAATTACAAATTTTGGTTAAAAATGGCGACAACCCATGTAAGTTTTCGAGTTACATGATGTAGATCTATATATTCCAATGTCTTACATGTCCACATTTAAACCTTTTGAAAGGGTTCCTATGAATTCCAACTACAGTTGTATTTTGCCTGACTGTCTGAATTGTCCATTGTAACGGAGTGCGGAATTATGTGTTCGTACACTACGGCAAGTTAATAACATTTAGGTAAAAGTTTTTTTCCATAGAGCATGTATAATAATAAATTATCATGAAACTTTATTCATGTTTGCATAATAGTATATATAGAGACAGATTTATGATGAAATGAAAAACCTAAATATTATACTCTTGAGAAAAAAACTTTATAATACGAGTGCATGAAGATCGCAGAATAAGGGACATGGTGCGATGATATACGCGGCGAATAGGGTCGACATGTCTTTGGATATATTCTTACTTACAACTATCAGGCAATGAATAGTATAATTCTAAAATAGAAACGGAGCAGTCGCACACGACAGCTTATCCCCTCGCCCGTTACATTAAAATGTAAGTGGAACAGATGTCAATTACTATCCAAGATATATTTCCAAATATTATTCCTCTTCTAATTGGAATTACCGAGATATGCGCCTTAACCAAAACTTTAACCTGAATCATTCATCTGAAAAATGTAGGTCAAGGTGACCTAATTTGGGTACGAATGTTATTTACTTTCCAGGATGTTCACACTGACCCGACATCATTTCTCTACCACTTGCAGTTGCTGAGACTTGGACTTAAACAAAACTTAAATCCGAGTCATTCATGCGGAAAATGTAGGCCAAGGTGACCCAATTTTGTACGGATGTTGGTTACTGTCCAAAATGTACCCACTGACCAAATATCATCGCTCTATCACTTGCAGTTGCTGGGAAATGGACCTTAGCCAAAACTTTAACCGGATTCATTCAAGCGGAAATATAGGTCAAGGCCACTTTATATGGTACTGATTCTGACTACCATCAAAGATGTACCCACATTACCAAATATCATCTCTCTATCTTTAGTTCCCAAGTTATTGACAAAACAAATATCATTACGTACATACGTACGAACGAACGAACGTACGAACGTATGAACGAACGAACGAACGAACGTATGAACGAACAAACTAAACGCTATATCCCCTCCCCAACTCTGTTGGGCTCGGGTATAAAAAAATAAATGATGAAATTAAGAGGAAATTCGCACAGTTGTTGTGAAACCCATTTCAGCATGATTTTGTAACAGATTAAAAGACTTTTGCTGTGGTTATATAAACTTGTTTTTGTTAAAACTTCCGTCTTTGCCTCAGTTTTGTTCAGTGGTGTATCCATTGATATATCTGAAGTAGATGGTACATACAATGAATGAAAGTTGCAACAAACATACAAACTAAAACATTTGCTACGACTGACGCAAGGTTTGTCTCATCATTTCCGCTGTAACCAAAAAGAAAAAAAGCCAAACACTATCATAAAGAACATAGAACGATGAAACAAAAGAAACAAGAAATCTGTGACCCAATGCTCACCAGTAATTCTCCCGCTTTCACAACAACTACTAGTATGCAATGCGTTTAGTATCAAGTTTACAACAAACAGGAAGTAAATGTTCGATGGATCCAAAAATGTATCAATACGTCATGTCAATACCAAGCTTGTTACCAACTATCAGCAACCTAGGAGTTGCTGAGTTTTCATGTAAGTGAATGAAATGTGCGACAGTTTTTTGTTTTAGTTTTCGGTTAACAGGAAGTAGAATAATTGATGAAAGGATATGGAGTAAATGAACATGACACTATGTACAACACATATGTCGACTCCAACTGCAATTAATTAAGAAGTCCGATGGCTCAAAAAAGTATCCCACAATACATCATATCCATATCAAGCTTGTTTCCAAATATCAGCAACCTAGGAATAATAGTTGCCAAGCCAAGTTTTATGCAAATGAAAAGCGGGGCAGAATTAATTTTGTGTGACGGAAAATATTAAAGTCTTCGATAAACAGGAATTAAATGTCCGATAAATCCAAAAACGTATCCACAATACACCATGCCATAACAAGCTTGTTTCCAAATATCAGCAATCTAGGAATAACAGTTAAAATAGTATACCCTCCTCTTCTTCGAAGCGGGGCAAAAAAATGCCAAATTGAATACAAAATTTGAAATTTGTTTTAGATGAGTCAAAAATGTGCCTGAGGTAGAAATAAACCACATGTAACATAAGGAGCGACCATTAATTTGTTTTGGAGGGGGGAGCTATGGTAAAATTTGAAATAAAAAAGCAGTATGCCAACAACAAACAATCAGAAAATAAAAATGCAGGACAACGCTTCGATATTAAAAAGGGCAGTATGGTCTTTTTTGCTGTAAAATTTTCATTTGATTTTAAAATTCAAAATTAGCTCGCAAAACATCAAGGCTTTGATTGTTCAGATAATATTTAGGCTGGATGAAAAATATATCAATGACCCCATTAGCCCCATAAAAATCGAATGATTGCTCTCTTAAATGTACTGTGCTTAAGATTTTATTAAATTCACGCAAGATGTTATTCAAATTCCACTGTGATGCATAGGAAGGTTATTTGGACAGTGTAACAGACAATTATCTACAAATGACACGTAGCTACTGTCTTATTTTTTGTAAAAAAAATCCCCTCTTCCACAAAAATGTTCAGTACTTAAAATCCAGTTTACTATACGTGGGGTTTTTGATACTAAATTCCAACAAAAAGGTAATAAATATATCTTTTTGACAAACTAGCAGATGAACGCACAATCCGCAATAAAGTAAGTTACTCTTCAATAAATTTTATTCATTTTATTCAACAAATACATAAAATTGGCGACTACCACACCATCTCCATATAAAACATAATCAACTTCTCTGGTCATATAAGCTAATGAAAGCAATGTATTAAACAACGAGTAAAACTGGAGGTATCGTATGATGTAACAATATATTATAAAGACTAGCAGAGACCTTAAACTCTTAAATGAATCAGATAATAATTTCGTAACAATGGAAAATATAACTTTCTACACAGATTCGGTGACACCTTCACTCACGCTTTCATTAAAAAGAACAAAAATATTATATGAAACCAACAAGGTTTTGTAAGTCGCAAGTAAATTTTGGGCTGTGTTTCCGTAACAGAAGATTTGTTTCTCTAATCCAACTATTTAAAGTTCGAGTTTAAAATCATCCGATTGAAATATGTGTGGTGTTCTGTGACCCCGCGATTTGTTCCAATTTACAATTGAGTACAGTGGAGTTTCAAGTAGAGCAAGTTCAACAGTTGGGTATTTAGCAATCAACTTATAAATGTCTCGGTAGGCCTTAATTGTGTCGTTTACAGATGAATTATTGTGAGATCTCAAAGTTATAAATTTAGTTTTAGAATCATAATTTGTAAGGTCACAAGTTCCAAACCAAACGTAAATAACAATGTTCGTATATTTCCTTACTGCATCGTCAATATTATCACGTATGTATCGGTATCCCGAACTCGCACAAGTGCCGCTTTTATTCCAAAATTTAATATGATTTACTAGATTATTATTTTGTTGATGTTTTAAATACTTTGCTTTACTGTCCGTAACAACAATAGCAGTTTTATTAAAGTTCAATGCAGGCGAAAGTTTCTGTTCTAGCGTGTGTATTTGTTTTGATAAAACTCCACACATTGTCAAAATTGTTCTAAAAATAAATCCAATCAAGGCTTATCAGCGAAAACTGATGCAGACGATACAGTGATAGAGTTAAACAGTACACGTGGAAGGTAGAACAAAGGAAAACGTTAATTAGCGTAATATCACAATTTGATCATTGATCAGTCAATTTAGAATAATCCATAACTAATAATATATTCTTTAGGTTACTCCACCATGTCGTATTCTTATAAAAGAATAGGGGAACTGGTATTTAAAATGTCTTTTATTATTGAATATTTGTAAGCGTGTGTCTACCTAAACATGCAAGCGGAAAGAGAGAGAGTCCAAGAAAAGTAGCATGCAAGTGAAATTTGATATACTGAATAATATTTACAAAACCATTGCGGAACACCCCTGTGTCTCCGGAATGATTATATACTGAAATGAGTTTCTCACAGCCATAAAACTACCAAATATATAACATTGGTATTGACATGACGTATTGATACATTTTTGGATCCATCGAACATTTACTTCCTGTTTGTTGTAAACTTGATACTAAACGCATTGCATACTAGTAGTTGTTGTGAAAGCGGGAGAATTACTGGTGAGCATTGGGTCACAGATTTCTTGTTTCTTTTGTTTCATCGTTCTATGTTCTTTATGATAGTGTTTGGCTTTTTTTCTTTTTGGTTACAGCGGAAATGATGAGACAAACCTTGCGTCAGTCGTAGCAAATGTTTTAGTTTGTATGTTTGTTGCAACTTTCATTCATTGTATGTACCATCTACTTCAGATATATCAATGGATACACCACTGAACAAAACTGAGGCAAAGACGGAAGTTTTAACAAAAACAAGTTTATATAACCACAGCAAAAGTCTTTTAATCTGTTACAAAATCATGCTGAAATGGGTTTCACAACAACTGTGCGAATTTCCTCTTAATTTCATCATTTATTTTTTTATACCCGAGCCCAACAGAGTTGGGGAGGGGATATAGCGTTTAGTTTGTTCGTTCATACGTTCGTTCGTTCGTTCGTTCATACGTTCGTACGTTCGTTCGTTCGTACGTATGTACGTAATGATATTTGTTTTGTCAATAACTTGGGAACTAAAGATAGAGAGATGATATTTGGTAATGTGGGTACATCTTTGATGGTAGTCAGAATCAGTACCATATAAAGTGGCCTTGACCTATATTTCCGCTTGAATGAATCCGGTTAAAGTTTTGGCTAAGGTCCATTTCCCAGCAACTGCAAGTGATAGAGCGATGATATTTGGTCAGTGGGTACATTTTGGACAGTAACCAACATCCGTACAAAATTGGGTCACCTTGGCCTACATTTTCCGCATGAATGACTCGGATTTAAGTTTTGTTTAAGTCCAAGTCTCAGCAACTGCAAGTGGTAGAGAAATGATGTCGGGTCAGTGTGAACATCCTGGAAAGTAAATAACATCCGTACCCAAATTAGGTCACCTTGACCTACATTTTTCAGATGAATGATTCAGGTTAAAGTTTTGGTTAAGGCGCATATCTCGGTAATTCCAATTAGAAGAGGAATAATATTTGGAAATATATCTTGGATAGTAATTGACATCTGTTCCACTTACATTTTAATGTAACGGGCGAGGGGATAAGCTGTCGTGTGCGACTGCTCCGTTTCTATTTTAGAATTATACTATTCATTGCCTGATAGTTGTAAGTAAGAATATATCCAAAGACATGTCGACCCTATTCGCCGCGTATATCATCGCACCATGTCCCTTATTCTGCGATCTTCATGCACTCGTATTATAAAGTTTTTTTCTCAAGAGTATAATATTTAGGTTTTTCATTTCATCATAAATCTGTCTCTATATATACTATTATGCAAACATGAATAAAGTTTCATGATAATTTATTATTATACATGCTCTATGGAAAAAAACTTTTACCTAAATGTTATTAACTTGCCGTAGTGTACGAACACATAATTCCGCACTCCGTTACAATGGACAATTCAGACAGTCAGGCAAAATACAACTGTAGTTGGAATTCATAGGAACCCTTTCAAAAGGTTTAAATGTGGACATGTAAGACATTGGAATATATAGATCTACATCATGTAACTCGAAAACTTACATGGGTTGTCGCCATTTTTAACCAAAATTTGTAATTTGGGTCTAGTTGCTTGCAAATGAAAATCTCGTTGAGATCTTTTTTGGTATGTTATATGAGAATCCGTGTGTTTATCCGCTTTTCGACCTTTATGTATATGCAGAAGAGCAATTCATCAAAAACAAACCATAGTGGAAGTTCATACTTATTATTTAAAATCGACCCCTCAGTTGGTGATCATTTATTATGAACACAAATCAAAATTATCAAATCTAAACAGGCGTAAGTAAAACCATTATTTAGCTGAAGCTGACCATGTAAATGCATATTTGAGGTATATATTAAAAATAAAACTTAAGTTTCTTTCTAAAAGAAAGTTAAAATTTCTTTGAGTGTCAAAAAAAAACGATGACGTACACACAAAAGCAATGAAATTAGAATTATTCGTTAAAATCAAAAATTCTCTGATGTTATTGGCCGATCTTGGGTCAAAATTGTGCTCTTGCTCGACATATGATGTTTTTAAAATCTTTGCTCTTCATGTTCGTATCAAGTGCATGTTTGGTATGTTCAATCTCTCCGGCATCAATACTTAGATTGTTAACAAACACATCAAAGCAATGAAATTCTCCGTTTAAATTTCAAAATTGTCAAAATCCTAAGGTTCTTACTACTCCAGACATAAGGGACAGACCATTTAACTTGAAAGAATTTTTTTTAAAAATATTTTTTGAAGGCATAGCGACAGAATTTTTTTTCATTATTTGCATTTTTTTATCATGGTAGCTGAAATCCTTCTTCAGAATATTTTTTTCTAATTCTTACCCTCTGCTGCCAAAATACTTTTCTATCAATTCCAAAATATTTTTTTTTTGGGGGGGGGGATAAAACCAAGCCCCCCACCCTTCCAAGTTAAATGGTCGGTTGCTTTTTTTAATAGTCCAAGTGCGGCATACATTTTTATTGGGGTTGCATTGATTTTAATTATTATAATACTTTATTGTCATGTAAATCAATACAATACAAATTGAATGTTTGACATAAAAAATAAAAAATAAGCTATAAAAAAAAACCAAAACATCGACAAAATCATAAATTAGTCTATGAGCCCCCTGTCCTCAGTTCTGATTGGTATTGTCAATCTTTTGGATAAATCGCATCTTATGAATATTTGAATAAAGGTAATAGCAAAATTACCGAGCTTGGAGGATCAATCTCATTGTCCAAGAGAAAAGACGAAACAAGGCAAAAATACCATAGAAATTGAAGATTGCAACGGTCCTGACTTTGTACATGAATTTTGAAAGGGGGTCCACCAATTGTCTACTAAAGAGGGTTCCAGGCCATTTTTGCCTAACATCTGCACGAAAGTTTTACAAAATTTTCAAAGAATAGGGTGTGTTTCGACCCCCCCCCCCCCCCCGGAACATCCTGTCTCTGGATCTGCCACAGCAGAAACTTTTAATATATTTTAAATGTTCCTGATTAAAATGTTTGACATGAAATTATGATTTGAATTGAATTTTTATTTGAACGTGTAAAATAGATACAAAGGGATATAAAACAAAATTTTTGACATGAAATTATGATTTGAATTGAATTTTCATTTGAACGTGTAAAATAGGGATACAAAACATCGACGGAATTCGGATTGGATGCTTTAAAAAAGCCGATCGACGAAAAATTGCTTTGGTAAGATTTTTACTTGTAGGTAATAAAATGATGAATCTTCTAGGGCGGACAATATGATTTGTTTTTTGTACTGCACATCATTACCCCACACCCTATTTAACAGATGGGGTCGGAGATGTTAACGGTTGATCAAGTTTTGATCAAAAAGATGAAAAAGTCCAATGTTCTGGGAAAACTCCGAAATTACTTAAAGTATAAACCGAAAACAAAATATTTGCTTGGGCCTTCCCCCTTTTTTTTATCTCAAGCTACTGGGGATATATCAGATAGAGAAAGTCACCAAATCGAGAATTGTTTAGTGGACATCATCAATATAACGGAACGTGAGGTTGAAAGAGAGAGCTAGTGTACGGTCTTTTTTGTCTAGAAGAGATTGTAAGAAGTCTGCTTCATATGAATGAAGAAACAAGCCAGCAAGCAAAGGTGCACAATTAGTGCCCATTGGAATCCCTATTGTTTGCTGAAAAACACGTCCCCCAAACTGAACAAATATGTTGTCAATAAGAAAGTTGAGCATGTCGATTATTTGGTCTTCTGTAAAGTTCTTTTTCTTAGACTCATTGATGACAAAGTAAGTCTTGGTATAATCGACTACGAAATATTTCAATTAGGTTCAATCTAATTAAAACTAGATCTTGAATTTTCTCCACTACGTTCCCGCAATCACTGTGGAGAAAAATTCAAGATTGAACTAGGTTTTTTTTGCGCCAACTTTTCCCCTATTGATAATCAATAACAAAGCACAAACTAAAGTTCAATTCAACAAACGAGTACATGAGACAAAAGGACAACAAGTAATTTACGGGACACAGAGATACTCTCTTGAGAACATTTTAGAGTAAATGTATCAAGTTATTATCCACGATGTTCAGGACACCAGTGATAACGTGGCCAGAAGGACCAAAATTGAATGGGATCTTTTTTACAAGAACGGTCTGGAGGTTTTGCTTTGAGATTAATGATTTGGAAATCCTACAACACCTGACCTGTGGCCCTTTGTCTCACCAACAAAGATCAATCCACGGAGAGTACATCTAGTCCGTAAATTAAATTTGTAAATGTTCGATTTAAATCATTCCAACTGTTAATGTTATATGATCGATTGGTTAAATTGGTCTTAATTTGGGTATCAGTGATCTTACAAGTTGTACAATTTTTAACTCCACATTTACTGACCGTGCAATGGGATTATCAAATCAGACAGGCTTTGTACCAAGGGGTTTTGGGCAATAAATTTTGCTACGCCTGACGCGCGTTTCGTCTATTCGAGACTCATCAGAGGCGCTCTACCAAAAGTTGAAAATGCCAAACACTATATGACTATGAAGAGCATAGAAAAATACCCAAAAAAAATGTCGAACTAGAAACCAAATAATGACTAAGACCAACCTATGTCTGGGGTAGGAATTAGTGATTTTAACGTTGACGTCTACGAAGCGATATCAAATTCAACATGTTTGATTAAGGAATCATGGATTGTTTGAAAACGTATATCTCAGCTTTTTATTGGAGTAGTGTTCCTAAAATTTTAGGGGAAAGCTGCTGACACGCTGAACATTCATTCTGTGAAAATCATATCGAATATTTATATATTTAATTATTGTCTCAGATTCATTAAATGAAGTTTTTTTTAAAAAAAATAGAAAATTAAATTGTTTTCGTATCTGACAAATGCGGTGAAAAATATATACTTTATGCAAACAAAAACACAACTATTTGACGAAATAATTTTCATCATGAACATAATTCAACCTTGATGTTTTTCGTGAATAAAGTCTTTATCTCACAACTGATTGGTATATACTTTTACGACTTTTTAGTATATTTGTGCACAGAATTGAATTAATCACTTACCATTCGAAAGACATTGACTTAGCATGAACAAAAAGGTATTTCTTTTACCCGACAAAACTGACTGGTATAATTGCAAATGCAACTTTACGTAAATCCTTCACATGACTTAACTGACCTTACTAGGGAGGGGGCACTGTAGACATTCTCTAACCACCTGTAAATTACAACATCTGGGCCTTTGATATTAGGTCAGAAGATTACTTTGCATGGTATTTTTGAACCAACGAATAAGAAAGAAGAAAACTACACGAATAAAAAAGACCAGGCAGGGGCTAGATTTTCGAAGGTATCTTTAAGTTACGACTCTACAATGTGTTCTTACAACGTATAATGTTGCTATGAACGTCAACTTTTGCAAATTATACAATATGATAATATACGTCGAAATATATGGACGATTATACAGACAACCAAGACCATAAGTTTCCAACTCTTTTATACTGTATAGAGTGACCTTTCCCCTTTAAAACAGGGCAATTAAATGTATTCCCAGTTTCTCGTTTCAGTTCTAGATGGAACTTTTTCCTGTATAAAAGCATAACAGTAGCTCCGCGAACTTACATATCACAAATCCCAATGTAAAAATATAAAGAGTCCGAGAAGTTTTGGGATACATAGTGAACTACCACCATACCTCTTATTAAAAGCAATAATGGTAGAAATAAACAAATCGTCATTCCGCGACATGAATACAATTTGCAAGTCCACTACATTTCAGTATATACTTTGAATTTTCATTGTCCATGGTCACAATATCATCAGCGCACTTCTAATCCATAATATGGCACTTGGGCGCTATAGATCTGCGTTTCTGTTATTTTCCCAGACACCAGCTGAAAGATCCACGACTAGTTAGGGACCGACCATATAATGGCCCTGTCACACTGTAACGTTTTAGCCAACGTGTGCCGAATGTTCGAATAATGTTCTAAAACGTTGGAACACGTTGGCAGTCGCTGTAAAAAGTTTCATAAAATATCTCGATGAACGATCACAAAGCGTCAGGCTAACTACCTGCAACGCATGACAAACTTATTCAAAACTTATCTATAGCGTTTGTCCGGCGTTCTTGACGTTAGCCTAGAGCTTGTATGACGACTGCAGAACGCATTCGTAGCGTTAGTCTGACTTATTATTTTTTCTCTCGGTGGGGAGACCTAGGATTTTTGTTCTTTTCTTTAGTATTATTTCACAATAGCCCAAATAGATCTATTATCTGGCTTAAATGTATTGCTAAATTAATTAATAGCGAGCCCTACGGAATTGTGCATGTTTTGAGATGTGCCAGAAATATACTGACGATAAAACCGGAACAGGTTTACTTTTACGGAGTGAAAAAAAATAATATCTGGCTTAAATGTATTGCTAAATTAATTAATAGCGAGCATCGCAGATGCGAGCCCTACGGCATTGTGCATGTTTTGAGATAAGCCAGAAATATACTGACGATAAAACCGAAACAGGTTTACTTTTACGGAGTGACTGAAAAAATTAATAGGCACGGAGCAAGTAAAACAATCAACCCTCTGAGCTTATAGAAATACATCATAATCTGTTATGCAGAAATAAAAAAATAGAAATTCAAAAACAGTCATAAAATCCTCATTCATCCACTTGTTTATTTTTACACACAGATTTTTATTGAAACACCATTCGGTCTTTTCCGCTGAAAAACGATTTTCCGGAAATTACCGAGCTAGCTTTTGGCAACATCGTCCCATTGACTAGTCATACCAAATGCATGATACTGACTAAGCTTTGCTGAATTCTAAGTAAGATAAAGAAATACATAAATTCACTGAATAAAAGAGTCCCATCCTGTGGGGTTTCACTCTCCTCAAATTGCTCAATCCTGCATTATATTTTTACTTCATCGTTTTTTCCGCCAGGTTTCTTAATGTACCTTCTGTTACCAATGCTTCAAATAAAACACTGATACTCAGAAAATCTCACAAAACCTGACAGTATCTGAATGTTGTCTTGGTCTGCTGGGTGAAGAAGCGCGAAATACTCTGACAAGGAAATGACGTCACGTAATCCATAAAGGGATAATTTCGTCCCCGCTAGATGACGTCCCAGAATATTACAGGATTTGTTATTTGCACAAATATTAAATTGAATTTTTAATAAGTAGTTATTGATCCCAGATATTTTAACAACAACTTTCTCAAGTGCATATGATTTGGGTTGGGTGGTGTCAAACTTTGCTACTACCTAATTCCTTTTTAAAAGTTCCCTCTTTAGGTTACACTTAGCCGGTCGAGCACATGGATTTATTTTTAAAAGGTATATAGATTTTCGATGCTCGCTAAAAAGGCAGGGCCTTAATCATATTAATTATAGATACATCATGTAAATTTAGTTTCGTTATAAAAATATTTGTTTTCAGCGTTCTGGTAATATGAATGTATAATTATTCTAAAGCCGTTTTTTTTACCAATAGTGATAACTTTTGCACTCTAAAAGAATAAAATATAGTGTAGATTTTATATTTTGATATGTCAAAAATATACAGAGAGGAATGCATGCATACTCTCAAAATCTCAAATGAGTATATGATAGACTCTGTACAAGGTGTGACTTAAAATTAGTAGAGGATGAGACTCATTTCTTATGTGTATGTCATGGAATGAGCAACAAAAGACTAGAGCTAGAAACTGTTGCTCAGAAAAAATGTATAAATTTTACTGCTTTAGATCCTAACTCATTTGGTTAGTTACAAATGGGGACTATGACATTCTAAATTCAGTTTGTACATTCCTGACACATATATAATATATATATATATAATTCTCATAAATCCCTATCTACTGGTCTACGACGCTGGTATGTGCATGTAACTTAAGCCAATATGATATCAATGAGAGCTCTGAGATTATTATCAAAAATAGATAAAACTATGTAATACTGCAGTTCTTAAGCACCGTCACCTGGTGACCACTGCATTCATGGAACAACTATACTTCCATTTGTGCTTTGGTCACGGGGAGAACTGTACAGTATATACAGACATAATTTAAATAATATATTATCAATGCTGCTACTCTGGGTGTAATTATTGCAGTCCTAAAGCACCGTCCCCTGGTGACCATAGCATGTATATGACTGAATCTTATATATGTGCTCTGATTACAGGGAGGGCTGCTAAAATAAAAAGAAAATAATATTAATAACACTCATTGTTGTAGCTTGAGGTATTAATTATTAATCTCTATTTATATCCATGCTCCCATCTATATATTTTATATGGCTTCATTACCCATTACAAAAAATGTATATATTGTCACAATCATACCTTAATTTTGTATACTTTATTATTTTTTTGTTGTTGTTGCTGTACTGTTATTTATAATTAATCATTGTACTGATCCTGCCCCTTGAGGGACCTTAATTGGTAATAAAATATGTCTTATGTCTTATGTCTTATACATGCATGTATGAAATACCGGTCTGTAGAGTTTGCCTATAACTTCCTTTTTACAGCACTTGACTAATCCTAAATGATCACAGACAGCATGACGGATGTCCTTAAGAGAGAAAAACGCATATGCTTCTTGAATATTAAAAATACACATTATTTCAAGTTAGACTGTCGTTACTCGTTGTAGTTGAGGACAGGTGTATAACAATTTGCAAGAATTACTTTCAATTCCAGACCATCTAAGTTATCCTTGTTATATTCAAGATTTTTTTGGCCTTGTTCATTTCTTTTTGTAAAAAGATTTTTTTTCAGGTTTGAATTAGTATTTGAAGCTTTTGAAATTGACTTTCCCCCTTGTAATTCAATCTAACTTATAAAATTCTGGGGTTGATACGCTACTCGTTCGTTACAATGACGCTCTGTGCGCTCTGTACACGTTTTAAACACGTTGAATAGGTTTCTTGGTCGTTGGACTGACGCTAGACGTGCGCTGCATTATCGCTAGACACGTTCGTTTCCATTTAGCTTAGCGTTCGTCAAACGCATTTCAACGTGCGTACAACGACCACATAGCGTTCATCAGCGTGTGTATAACGTCCTTCTAACTTATGCCTAGCGTTCGAATAATTTTTCTCTAATTTTCATCCAATTTATCAACCTCTCAGCCAGTTGTGAAAAAATATTTCTCACCTCTAGAAAGAAATTTGTTCTCAGCGTAATTGCACGTGCAATTGATGAGCGACCTTTTGCAATTTCTTACCGAGAAAAAACTTCTACAACTTAATTCTCGATGATTATGGAATTTCTAACATCTCGAGAAATAAATTTGATATTTTAATCGCTCGGCAAGCCTCGCCATTAAAATAATCAAATTTATTTCTCTCGATGTTAGAAATTCCATAATCAACTCGATCGCGTTGTAGAAGCTATATATTTCTAACACGTTGGCGAACGTCGGAAATTTTAAGCATGTTGAAAAATTTGCGACGCACTCGATGTTCACCAACGCACGCTGACGTTCGCTAACGTGATTGTAGCGTGTTCATAACGTATACAAAACTTACGCAACGCACACCAGCGTGTTGAAAATATATTCTTAAACGTCGGCACACGTTGGCTAAAACGTTATAGTGTGACAGGGCCATTATGGCCCTGTCACACTATAACGTTTTACCCAACACTATAACGTTTTACCCAACGTGTGCCGAACGTTCGAATAATTTTCTAAAACGTTGGAACACGTTGGCAGTCGCTGTAAAAAGTTTCAAAAAATATCTCGGTGAACGACCACAGAGCGTCAGACTAACTACCTGCAACGCACGACAAACTTATTCAAAACTTATCTATAGCGATTGTCTGGCGTACTTGGCGATTGCCTAGCGCATGTGTGACGACTGCAGAACGCATTCATAGCGTTAGTCTTACTTATAATTTTTTCTATCGGTGGGGAGACCTAAGATTTCTGTTAATTTCTTTAGTATTATTTCATAATAAGCCAAATAGATGTATTATCTGGCTTAAATGTATCGCTGCATGAATTAATTAATAATAATAGAAATTTAGTTTCGTTATAAAAATATTATTCTAAAGCCGTTTTTAACCAATAGTGATGATTTTTGCACTCAGTATAAAAGAATAAAATATAGTGTATATTTTATATTTTGATATGTCAAAAATATACAGAGAGGAATGCATGCGCTTGTTAACAAATTCTCAAAATCTCAAATGAGTATATACATGTAAGAAATACCGGTCTGTAGATTTTGCCTAGCATCCTTTTTATAGCACTTGACTTATCCTAAATGATCGCAGACAGCATGACGGAGATGTCCTTAATAGAGAAAAACGCGTGTGCTTATTGAATATTTTTCAAACGAGTATTGAAGTTAGACTGTCGTTACTCGTTGTATTTGAGTATTTTTCTACCAAAAAATGTCCACCGAAAACACGACAGGTGTATTACAATTTGCAAGAATTACTTTCAATTCCAGACCATCTAAGTTATCTTTGTTATATTCAAGATTTTTTTGGCTTTGTTCATTATTTTTTGTAAAAAAAAATTTTCAGGTTTGAATTAGTATTTGAAGCTTTTGAAATTGACTTTCCCACTTGTAATTCAATCTAACTTATAAAATTCTGGGGTTGATACGCTACTCGTTCGTTACAATGACGCTCTGTGCGCTCTGTACCCGTTTCAAACACGTTGAATAGGTTTCTTGGTAGTTATACTGACGCTAGACGTGCGCTGCATTATCGCTAGACACGTTCGTTTCCATTTAGCTTAGCGTTCGTCAAACGCATTTCAACGTGCGCACAACGACCACATAGCGTACATCAGCGTGTGTATAACGTCCTTCTAACTTATGCCTAGCGTTCGAATAATTTATTTCTAACACGTTGGCGAACGTCGGAAATTTTAAGCATGTTGAAAAATTTGCGACGCACTCGGCGATCACCAACGCACGCTGACGTTCGCTAACGTGTTTGTAGCGTGTTCATACCGTGTACAAAACTTACGCAACGCACACCAACGTGTTGAAAATATATTCTAAAACGTCGGCACACGTTGGCTAAAACGTTATAGTGTGACAGGGCCATTACTTGAGGGGTCTTATTTTTTTTGTTCTAGTCAGAAAAATCATATATCCTGGCAGCCAAAAGAAAGGATACACATTTGAATGCTCTCTAAAATAAGATCTTTAGTGCAAAGTAACAAAAAATTTGATAGAAACATTTTAGAATTTTTTTTAATCACCGGTGACCCGATACTGCAGAGAAAGCATGTTGACGTGACTTCATTTATAAGCATCAGACATACCAAGATGAGAGCAGGAAATTTCAAAATTACATTTTTGAAAGTAAGGTAAACTGTAAATCTTTTTATTGAAGGAAACGGGTATCTGGATACCTTTCAGTCATTTTTTCTGACAGCCAAGATAGTGAAGATTGGAACTGTGGGAATTTTCTATTGATTTGAGCAATCACTTCCGGTTGCCAGTACAGCCTTTCAGAAATCACAAATTTGATATCAACCGGAAACAACATCGATTCCGGTGAAAAATTTTGTGTCGGATCTTTGCCTAACTTACGATTACGTAAACCGTGCCTAAATCTGTGCATGAAATCATCTTTTGGGATGAATTCGACATTGCACACTCCCCTCCTGACACTTTGATCTCTGGCATAGACCTGTATAAGACATAAGACATAATTTATTTCCAATTACTATGGTCCCTCAAAGGACAGTCAGCATCATTACAACGATTTTACAAGTACATGATATTTATAACAGAGAATAGAATAAAATACAAGATTATAAATAAAGATATAGCTTAATGCAGATACTATATACATGTTCAACACAGAGCTACATAGAGGATTGTTTGGCTGTTAAGAACTATCAAAGTACAAGTTAGTATAAATTTCAGGCATTATCACATCTTAAATCATACATTTGGAGTAGCCTAAAGGGATTTTATTTCATATTGTGGTTGACAATTGAACATAAATGCAAACAAATAAGCCAACATATACAGGAAATCAATACCACATTGTTTTACAATTATGCTAAAATGATATATCTTCACTAATATATAAAAGAAAGGATAACTTTTGGCTGTAAAATAATGCTATTGTACTTTATGATGTTCATATTCAAGTAATACCTATGAAGAAAAAGGTGGCTGCACTATTTAAAAAAACACACTTTTATCTTAGTGAATAGAAACTAAAGCCTTTTGCTTTATATTAGAATAATGTTTTATTTAGTAATTTTGCATATAAATTGATTAATTTCTTTAAAAGGAAAGTAATTATAAAGAATAAGATATTCTTGTATTTTCATGTAAGGAGTGTGATACAATAACTTGTTAACATCGACTGAATCATAAGAACAGAATATAAAATGATGCAAATTGAATCAAAATTGGTCAAAATATGCAAGGTAGAATATTGATAGCTGCATTTATGTTCAAATCAAATGTTAGATATTGATATAATTAGTACTAAAAGTATCATGTAAGGAGTGTGACAAAACATCCTGCAATAGTGTACCTTCTTTAATCTTGATTTTTTCCACACACAAAAACGGAGTAAATCAAGTATTTTTGGGGGAAATTTTCTACCTCATCCATAGACATTTTACTGTGAAAAATCCGGACGCTGGGGATACAAGTTTAAAGCTAGGAATTGTAAAGGAGTAAACGATAAAAATATTTGTGGAACAAAAAAGTATTTAAGCGTACATGTTTCCTTATTTTATAACGTTTATTTCTGAAAAATATGCAAAATGTCGTTTTCTACATCTCTGTTCAAAGTTTTTTTATCATCAAAAGATATTTTTCCAGTAAATGTTGAGTAAGTTCATATTTTACCATCAGAAACTTGATGTAATCTTTGTTTCCATTCTTTTAAAAAGATTTCCAAAAGAACTTTATTTGTAATTTTCATATTCACATTCAAGGTTCCAAGTCTTTATCTTATCGATAATAACTTTGACCATGGAGATAGATCATATCAGTTCCACGCAGTGTGCCTCTGGTGTCAGAATTTTTTTTTATCACAAATCCGATTCAGAATATTTTTTAGGAAAAAAACAAGGCCCCACTTCAAGTTAAATGGGTGGGCCCTTATTAGTTGCACCATCACAAAAGTTGAAGTATTCCGAAAGGGTGTACGTATTTGCTTCAACAGATCTATTTCTTGCATCTATAGATCATGCACATATGTACAGTCCGAAAACCGGTGGTATTTAAACAATAGAATGTGAGCTCTTCGTCGGAAAAGATAGGAAAGTCAATTCGAATGTTTATCCTGGTTGTCAAGTGAATCAAAAGTTCTTTTTAGTACAAGATTTCTTCCAATTTTAGGTTATGCTGATAAAATAAACCTTTTTGAATTAAAAAGAGTTTTTAAAAGTAACAGATAGCATTTTTATGCATGTTATTATGTGGATATTTTTGAAATGCATACGGTGCAAACTGAAATGGATCGCACAACTTTAACTTTTTTATAAAAAATTGAAAAAAAATCACACTATTTGTTTAAATGTATATCTTCCCATCTGCAAATTTTCAGACATGTACTGCAAGAGGTTAAGCCAAAATAAAATTAAGAAAAAGACCTATTTTTCTAGTCCGTCTTGACAACCTTCTCTTTAAAAGTACACGATTTACCTGTTGAATTTGTTTACGTCATAGAATATGTTTACCTTTTTGACCGGTGTCCGTAAATTAGGATCAACAACATGTGAATTTGCATTGTATTGGATTAAATGTCCAATTCAATCTTCAGTCATCCGTTTTAAAAATAGGAATGCCCCTTTTTATCATGTTTATCATTAATGAAAGATAGAACTTGGTTGTGTCCCTTGAAAGTACTTTACACATTGAATTCAAATGGATCGTTAAGTGATAACAGTAAAATATAATTTCCAAACTAATATCTGTCGTAAGAAAAGGTAATAACCTAACATTCCCACAAATTTCGAGAATGTACTGCAGGTATTACGCCTTGTGTGATTTTTTTAAGGTTGAGTTGACATTTTAATTTTTTCCAACGTCCAGCAAGTTTCACTCGATTTGTTAAAATATGCACTTTTGTTGACCTTATAAACAACCGTTTACGCAACAGAAAAGATTCTTTAATAACATGACATGTCCAACGTATATGACAGTAGTCAGGTCCATGCGCAATAAATAAAAGTTGAAGATTGTTTACATGCCGTCGCCATCGTCGTTGTCATCGTTAAAAATTTAAAAACACATTAGCGGGGCTTGTTTAGGGGGGGTACCAATATCCCATATCCCTATAAATTTTTCATCAAATATCCTGTATCCCAAAAAATGTTTTTCTAGTATCCCATATCCCTGTAAATAAAATTGACAAAAATATCCCATATCCCAATAAGTTTTGCCTCAAATATCCCGTATCCCACTAAGAAAAAATGTGGATATCCCATATCCCAATATACCCTAAACAAGCCTCATTAGCTTTTTTCTGCAGGGGAGATAATTGAATACCACTAGATATTAGACTGTGTATAAGACCTATACACCTCTGTATACACTGTGACCAATACTTAACTGAAGAATTTGCCTCAGAATTTGGCCGCCCGATTTTCCTTTTCTTGTTCAAGAACGGTCGAGATATGTTGAATTTTCTTTTTCATTTCAAATATTTTATTCGGATCAAACAAGGATTGGATAACATACAAAGCCTATCCTCTCCAATAAACTGCTGAATTAATTGTACTCAAAAAATATATGTCATATAAATGAATTAAAATTAAAATCACAACACAGCTCATTTACTAATGTTATAAAAGTTAATTACCCTTGATAATAACCTGAGAAAATCATATTGAATTATGGGGTCAATTATTGTCTCAGTACTTGAAAACTGAAAAAGCCGACTCCTCCTAACAAGAACCTTACAAGTACAGTAAATTCAAATTATTTTATTTGAAGGAAATCCATATAAGGATTGTGCTCAAACAACAGACATTACAAAAACATACGATCAATAAAGAATATATACATATGAAGTATCATAATGTTTACTTACGACTGAGGAGGAACCTGATTTACTACATCATTTGACCTTTTTTTTTCCATATAACAATTTTCTAAGTTAGTTATACATTTTTACCAGTACATCTATACTTTTCTAACCTTAATTATATAAGATCATTTCTTATGTTGTACAGATAACTTATACTTTATTGATGTCATAATCATTGTTTGACATAATATACTTAAACTTTTCTTCTTCAGACATCTGAATAAAACTTGGAATAATATTAGGTCATATTAGATAAATAATCAAATTTTTTTTTACGGGCATCAGATAACCGAGTACATCTACATGCAAAGTGAATGTCATCCTCAATCTCAACGTGGCAAAGTTTACATATTCTATTTTCTAGTGCTAAGTTTTTATGCCAGTCTTCCTGTTTCAACAGCTAAATTACTATTACTTATTCTTATTTTAACAAATTCTGAAACGGCATTCTTCTTCTTCGGGATCAGGTACCAAACATATAATTCTATTCAAATTAAATTTATTCTTGATTTTAACTTCCCAGGGACATTAATGGGGCTTGTTTAGGGGGGGTACCAATATCCCATATCCCCGTAAATTTTTCATCAAATATCCCATATCCCAAAAAGTGTTTTTCCAGTATCCCATATCCCTGTAAATAAAATGGACTTAAATATCCCATATCCCAGTAAGTTTTGCCTCAAATATCCCGTATCCCATGAAAAAATTGTGTGAATATCCCATATCCCAATATACCCTAAACAAGCCTCATTAATTTTCCTACAGTAAGATTTTCTCTGTCACATGCATCATATTGAATTATTTTGTTGGCCTAATAATGTACGGCATGCTGTAAAGAGAAATAGGTACAGCATGCCAATCGATCAAGAAGTCACGTGATGATGCATACTGAATGATAAACATTACCGGATCGGCATTAGCTTTGTTCGGCAGTGCGGCCAGAAGTTTCCACGTAAGCAGTCGTGGTTTACAGAAGAGCTGTAAAATTCCAGTACAGAAGGCAGCTAGAAGATTTTTCGTTTTCCGTGTGACATGAATTGGGTTTTGTGTTTTATTTATCTTCGTTATTGTCTGATTCCAGGGTGAAATCGCTGTTTGGTGAGTAATAGACGAAATATTTGGTGATCGAAGTTAAAACGCACAACGAAGACAAAGACAGGTGAGTCTATCATTACTTTTGTACATTTTTTTTCACCAAAAGCTGTTTTAAGTTGATCTTAAACGTTTTTAAAATTGTCCCCGTCTCTGTAAGTTTCCGTCTGAAAAAGAATCTTATTGTCTTTTGTTGCAAAATAAATTTTCACAAGATTATCAATATGGCGACTTCGACTTTGAACAAGGTCAGATCTGCCGTCTTGAAGGGATGTTTATGTTTTCTTTCTCTCCTTTAGTTTGTTGAGACTGTTTCATTGAAAATATACTTAAAAGTTGCTTTACGTATTTAAAGGGGACAATTTTATATTAAAATCTGTGTTTGGAGAACACCAATGACTAAATTATGGACTTTAACGTGTTAAATGGGGCCATGCTATGGTATGTATACATGTACCCCTCATTTAGAATTATTATCATTTATTACAAGATGCTCTACACATGAGCTGTTTTCCAAGTCCATATAGTGTACATTTTGTAAATCATGACAAAATTGATTTATATTGAATTTGTAAACCAATGTTGTTTTCTCCATTTGAAATGGTTTTTTTTTTCTCTCCATATACATGTACCGAAATGTACACAATGTATTTTGCTTTATTGTCCCACTAATATTTTAAATATGTCGAGCATTAAAATCTTAAGGTTCATCTGTACCTTTCTTTAAAACATGGCGTTATTTTTAACCTACATGTATTTTCAGTATATGCACAGCCAAAACTGCACATAAATTTGAAATATAAAGTGTAGCTGGACCTAGATATTAAAAATTCTTACCTTTTCTCTATGAATTCTTACCGAAAAAATCCTTTATTTTTGAGATCTCTTTTTTTCTCCGTTTTTAAAAACACCCGATTTAAGGCTAATATCACTTCCATCCTTTCTTGTGGCCTCAAATTTCATGCAACTTTTAATAAGGGAATTAACTAAAAGTGTTCACCTCGTTTCATGTAAGAGGCACAATAGGGATAGTTTGTCCTTTTTCAATTTAAAATCTGAACAGGAAAAAAAAGAGATCTTTAATTTTAAGGAACTTAAAATGAAAACTTGATAAAAATTGTATCAGAAATTACCATATCTAGGTCCAGCTATGCTTTATTTTATTATTTTATTTGTAGTTTTTGTTCTGCATATACTAAAAAATAGGTAGAAAATTTCGCTATTTTTAACGAAAGGTACAGATGAACCTTAATGTTCAGCTAAAGGTCTGGCAATGTCAGTTGCATTTTTACATTTTATTTCCTGCTGCATCCTCACATGGTGGCAGATTGGACTAGGTTGTCTATTGGTATAAACCCAAATTGTCAATGGTCATGCATTTAAAAAAATCACCATAAAATGGAGTCGGCAATTACTGATTGACTTGGGACACACTAGTTTTGGGCAAAGAATTCGAAGAATTAGTTACAGATATGGACCAGAAATATTTAAAATTGCATTTGCATGATTCATGAAACCCTGGCAGGTTCAGCAAATCCAAAAGAAAAAGCAAGCGGAAACATTTACGGCAGCCTACTTTTGAAGGTGAGTTTCAATTCATTCTTTGTCATTAACCATGAGGATTATCATATGTTGTTTGAAATTCAAATAGGTAGATAATTTCTTTTTTTTTTCTGTCTTAATGAATGAACAAGTAAATATATCATTGTGATTCATGTGAAAAAAAATTATAAAAAGAAGGTGCTTAATATTTTCTAAAGATGTCAGATGTTAACTATTAGGCCAACCAAATATATTTTTATGTCTTCTAAGACTAAGTAGCTTTCTGAATTACTTCAAAAAAACTTCACATAAAGTCATATTTATAATTTTTTTGTTTGGCCGTGCACACGTGACATTTAACACATAAAACTTCATGTATATTATTACAGTGTCCTAGCTAGACTAAAATAGAGGGGCGCTGCGCCCTGCCCCCTTTACAGTGTGCCCCTCTGCCCTCTATGGGCGCCCCTGTGTCCCTTTTTCTTCCCTTTGAATGTCCTTTGAGTCATTTAATTATAGCTGTTTAACCCAAGCCAATTAGTAAGTGTGATCGTATATGGCTTCATTTATCCACCAAACATCCTGTCTAATTAATGGCCCCAGGTGAGAACTATAGGTAATTAACTGTGATTAGTACCAAGCCATAACTGTCAATCAGTGTATTTGTTAAATTGAACAAGTTTTTAATCCAAATTGATCAATCTTTTCATCCCCGTTGGCAATGCTCTAATTTTGTATAATTGTGGTGCAGAGTTATGCCCCTTTCAAAATTATATTTTTTCTACAAAATCGTAAAATTTAAACATATTTTACTCCAAACTTACCAGTAATTTACTTATAAGATAGCTTATGTAAAATCATAAAGTTTAAAGTAATATTGGATGTTAATAATTTTTATTTGTCATTTTGCTTTTATAGATGCACCATATTTGGCAACATTTGCTAATTTAACCTGTCAAAACTGATGGCTGAATCCAATGACAGGTGTAAGCAGCACACTCACTAAAGCTATGACTTTTGAGATCATATGCAAATAAAGTGCATGAAGTACAAGTCAGTCAATATCAATCAATAAGAAGAACTTGTTACAGAACACAGATACAATAAACTTCTGCAAACTATTTACACCATTAAAAGATTGAATCATGAATTTGCTACTGTTAACTAGAAAAAGACATTTATAGATGCCCTTCTCTCTGGAGCGCGCGCTAAAGTGCTCTCTTCCTGCGCCCCTCTATTTTCAGATCCTAGCTAGAACACTGTATTATTTACTTTGTTTGTCTGTTTTGCAGTCATTGAAATTAGGCTGGACCTATTGGAAATATCCAGTCCAAATTGGTCCGGTCCAGTTAAATTTTGCATTAATTTATATTAATCATATAGGAAAAAATTAATGCAAAATTATTTGATGAAAATAGGCATTCGGTCCACTCTACTCAACTTCCTAATTTCTTACACTGTTTTGTACCAGAGGTTCTAATATGTTGTGGTTTTGCCGGACCCTAAGCTATAAATGAACTTTTTCTGGACAAAAATGCAGGTCTGCCACATTTTAAAATGTCTCTGGGCTGATCCAGACATTTAGAAAAGGGGGGGCTCTGCCTATTCTGTACTGAGGAAGAAAGGGGGAGTTGCAGGCAGAATTTAATGAAAGTTAATTTTTCCCAGTAAAGAGGGTTGCCCTGCAAGATCAGCTGCTGAACACTGCCCTTACTATATGCATTGCATATTATTCAGGGGAGATAATTAAAAAAATACAACACATTTATAATGTATGACCCTTCAAATAATTTTATTATCCGACTTTGCAGTTTATACTAAATTTAATTGCAAATTATTAATCACCTTACTAAAGTAAAGGCATTGAATACATTTCAGTTGACTAGAATGGTTTTTAAAGAAAATTGGAAGCATTTGAAATATTTGCTTTTACAGGCACATGATGTGATATTAGAAATTCACAATGTAATATTAATCCAAACACGACAGGAGTTTCCATAATGTGGACTACATGTAGTTAATAAGAATAAATAATGCAGAAAAGAAAGAAAGCTCAATAAATAATGACAGTTTAATAATTTCACTCACCAACGACCCTCACAGGTCAAAATATAGTACAAAATTTAAAGATTTTGATATTAATTGAATAGATAAAAAATCTGTCACACAAGTCAAAAATGGCCGGATTTCGTTAAACAGGAAGTAGGTGAGTGACAGACCTGAAATCGTATCCCACGTTATGGGACCCCACCCCCATGCTGTATACCAAATATCAAGTGGCTGTGATTAGTAGTTGCTGAAAAAACTGTTACGAAAAATTTTCTCGCCCGCCCGACATTCACCATTTTTTAACCCGGATTTTTCACTCCGTGAAATCCGGCCAAAATTAACTTTATTCTGGAACAAGTAATGTGTGAGCGTAGTGAAGCTGTTAACTACATGTACACTCATTCTGTGAAATATTACATGTTGGACTAAAAAAAAACCATTATGTTCCTGAAGTCTACCACTCATTTCATAATTTTCATTCAGATTCAAGAAGTTAAGCAGAAAAAAATCTGGAAATGCACAGATTAATGACAGGAAATAGGAAATAATAGCACATCATTAAATCCACATCCCATTGTTCAATATTTAATTTGTTTGTTGGATTAGCTATGTGATAGACGATATTGAGATGTGGAATAAGTGTACGCGACACAACAAACATAAACAGCAATTCAAAAAATCACAACGGAAAACAGCAAGCAGCCTTCAACATGACCATAGGTCACTGCTTACCGTCTTGCATTGGCCCAAGACTTATAATTACAATACAAAAGTATCAAAACCAATCCCTAAATCATCAACGAAAGACCCAATTTTTGACATAAAACAGTTAACACAGAATGACAAGGACAAACAAAGGCTTTGGCAAAGTTTCCTGGCTTAGGACAGGCACATATAAAATGTGGCAGGTTTAAACAGGGTGAGCTTTTAAAGCAACATGTTGGGGGCATTAAGTTTTGGTCATGTCTGTATGACTTCTACTTGTTAGGGGTACAGACGGACAGACATACCTTCATATGTCTGTACGAATTTCTGCCAAGCTTTTCTTAGAAACCATGCATGATAATGATTTGAAATTTGGTAGGATTGTTCAGTGAGACAAACTGTACATTCTAAGTGACTTACTTACCTGTCAGACTTCTACTTCCTGTTTGACGGACTGACAAACATTTGCATGTCTGTACAAATTTCCGTCTTGCTGTTCTCAGAAACTGTACATGAGAATGATTTGAGGCTTGGTAGGATGGGGGGGGGGGGGGGAAAGACCTTTTTCGGGACACCGGGATTGGCCATATTTAAGTTGGGATTCCGGGATTTGGACAATTTAAGTTCGGGATTCCGGGATAAAATTATATCAACTTTACCGGGCTTCGGGATTTTATCATTTTTAAGTCGGGATGACGGGATTTTGTAAAAATTAGTTGGGGATTCCGGGATCAGACCCCCTCTAGGATGGTATGACAAACTGAATGTCTAAAGTGAGTTTCAGCGAGGGCATCCGTGTCCCATGGACACATTCCTTCTTTATTTCCTTTTAAATTTATATTACATGTATAGTCCAAAGGAAAGTAATCCAAACTATAGGTCATTCTGGTATAATAATGACCTCTGTTATCTCCCCTCTATTAATAATGCACAGTGTTGCATGTATTATAATTAAATGAGTATTTGCCTGTAATTATTGACTTTGTTGAGGGACCTTGATTGAAATAAAAAATATTGGTATTGAATTTCGGATTTTAAGCTCAGGTGGGCCATTGTCTTTAATCTGACATGTTCTGTCCATTGTCCATTTATTCACTTCAATAATCTTCTCTGAAATCACTGAATGGTTGTTTTGAAGCTTTGAACATCTTTCAAAAACACCTTTAGCTCATTGAGAAAAACTTATTTTAATGTTCCTTCAAAGAGTAATGGCCATTAATTGTCAAAAATTAATTATTTTTTGTGTGCCTGATATTATGTATTTAATTAAAACCTAAAAACAAGAAAAGAAATGCTTTTTATTACAAAAATGTACTGTTTCATTTGAGCATAAATAAAATTCCAATGGGTTTAACTTGTTTGGTGATTCCTTACAGGATTTTCATCCTCAAAATTAAAAGGCCAAGTTGGTCATTAAATAAAGTCAGGTGAGCAGATCAGGATTAAAGAGGCCTCTTGTTTTGGAAGCCACATTCTAGAATGGTTTGAATTTTTGCAGTGTGAACTGTTTGCTTAATTAATTTTCATATTAGGTACCGTGGCCCTTCTTACAACATAATTCATGTTGACTTCCTGTATAAGCGCCCTCCCTTGGCTGATACATGTACAATGCATTTTTTCCATCTGACTGACAATATGATAGACATGGTAGAACTTTCAGTAATATTATTAAGAATGAAATTGATAGGATTGTGTAGTATGAAAAACTTTACGTCCTAATGGACTTTCAGAAACCTGTCAGACTCTTACTTCCTGTTTGGGAGCCTGGCTAGATGTGACAGCCATAGACACATTCCTTTTATTTTCATATGTATTTTTTAGCTTTCTTGGATGTGAGCTACAACCATTATCACTTGGTTGGTGTCTGTCAACATTAAACTGCTAATATTTAAAAAAAATTCTGAAACTATCGAACAGAAGTACATGTAGTCAGTAGATGGAACTTATTTAATGATGGAACAATTATATAATTTAGGGGTGCCCTACCTATGGTGCAATTTGAATAAAATTAAAAAGGCTGGATGCCAAAAATCTGTTTTTTTTTTGTGAAAAATTTATAGTACTTGAAAAAAATTTGTGTGCATCAATATGCACAAAAAAAAATTCAGGCTCCTATTATAGGCAGGATGAAAATATTTAATTATCCCCCCTTCAAATCAAATGGCTGTTCCCTTATTCTTGTTGGGGATTTTCACACTAAAGTTGTATTAAACCAATTTATCCACAAAAAAAATTTACCCTTTAACCTTGTTAAAATTTGTTAAGTTCTGTCAACAGATGTTGAAGTTATTGCCCATGAAATGGTATTTTGCATTTTTTTCTTATTAACAAGTTTCTAGAGGAGAGGAAACAGTATACATGTACATAATTATTTTTAAACTGGCTGCCATCTTAATATGATTTAATTGCAGAACAGTCAACGTGCAAGTACATTGCACATTTTCAGTAATTGGCTTCTAAATGTGTTTTGGTATTTTTTTTTTTTTTTGTATTGCCTAAAACATGTTTTAAAGCAACATACTTGTGTTGGGGTCTCTTTTTTGAGTCACTGTTGCGCTTTGCAGCATCACAAAACCATATTTGTTTTAATTGTCCACAAAATAACCACATATTTGGCATGGAATTTTAACCTATAGTACCATATGGTTGGAAGCCATTTTATTTTGGTTACACATTGGCTTCCTGTTAACTGAATATTTAAAAATGCATGCAACAATTCTGCAATTTTGCTTCTCTACCTCTAATTTATACATGTACATTGTATTTATTTGTACTTTGATTCTCAAACATGTATCCTTGTAAATATTTGATATAGTTAATTTGTATTATTTTGAATAATTGTGATTTGACAGGTAATAGAGAAATTAAGTACAAAATGTATTTATTTTGTACTTGGCTATTCCATGGACATGAAGCTGATTACAGGAACAACTTGATGATTTGGAAGACTGTATGTTGCACATATATATATGTCCACTGTTTTTATTCTACACTTTGGACTTTATATTAGCGACATAGCAAGATAATTTAAAAGCTGAAAATGGACTACTGTTGCAGCATCATTCAACAGTTTCTAAACTCAGTGCCAATTGTGAAAACAATGAAATGGATTCTTCTAAACCTGGAGGTCTTCAGCACATAGTGGTTTAACAAGGGAATGCTGAACGATCATGAATGTCTATTGTTATAATGCACTCAGTAGACATCATGATCGATGCAATGCCCATTATTTGATCTACAGATTCAAGAAGTTGAGCATCTTCATCATTACTGCTGCTTACAATTTTGAAGATACGATTTACAATAGAGTAAATATTTTTGAAATTTGTTTCCAAAGTCAACTATTTTTATGACATAAGTGTCACTGGCAATATTGTTTCATCTTTGTATTTACTATTAACAAGAATTACTAGTTAACATTGCAATAAACAGTTATTTAGTTGGCCTTTCCTACCCATAATTCTTTGCAAAAGTCAGGTTAGGAGGTAGCCATTTTGTCTACTTTTAAACCGACGAGGTTTGCGCGATGTGAGATTCTATGTTGAAATATTCGAGATATATTCAATTTTCTAAAATTAAAACAGCTTTATCAACAGGACACTTTTGTTTGGGAAAGTGACATAGAAAGGATTATTGTTGAACGGAAACACGAAATCTTTAATTGTAATTTAAGTAATCTGAAGCGTTCTTCGAATTGCTTGGTGTCATCTTGGTCATTGACATATGATGCGACTTTGAAAAAAAAACCAAACATATAGTTTGAGTTTTTTTTAGCAATGCAGAAAATAATATTTCGGGCATCACCGAATGAATTAATATAGATTGTGTGTGACGTGGTGCTGCAAGTCACGTGATATTGGAGGAATTTTGACTTGTGCTGATGTTCGAAGGACATACACATCTTTACTTACTTCACTGTATATTATCATGACAACGTGCAATGGATAAGGTTTGTGTGTGGGGAATAGTGCTTTAAAACGAGCCTTATTATAACATTTCGGTGCAATTTTGACATAACCATCGCCAGAAACATTAAAAATGCGCCCAAAACATGCCGCCGCCATTTTGTTTCACATTTCTTTGTTTACAAATCGAGATGTTTTTAAGTTACACTATCACATATTAAACCCTAATCTAACTAATAGTAGGAAATTAAAATCGTTTTACCCCCTGCACATTCATTTGCCCTTTTTCTTGTATTTTAAGGAAATTTATTAATACAAAATCCCCAAAATGATCGTCGGACCACTGTTTGACATTGTGCAAGGAGCATCGAGGTGTCAGCACGATCATGAAAAAAAATCAGGATAATAATCCATGGACCACCATAAACTTCTTTTGAAAATGTGCCTAATGACCATTACCACCTTTATATATATTTTTTGTACATTTTCTTGGGGTACCCATTTTTGCTATTTACCGTTTTTGTAGCAGAACCGGTTCAGTTTATCCAAATTGTAACCTTGTTCTATATATTGCAATAAGATAGACAAAAGCCTTGAATGGGTTCAACTTGGAATGATTGAATAACCTCATCAATTAACTCTTACATATTTACCCCTTATTTGTTTCAGAATGCATAGATCTCAACAAAATTATAATTTTAGTTAAAAATATCTTGAAACCTGTCAATTCCCCCCCCCCAGAACTTATTGCATTTCTATGCAGTGTTCTCCCCAGAAAATTTTGATAGCACTGTGGTAACGCGTGGCGAGAATTTGGAACATGGGATTTTCCGCGGCGTTATTTCATGGATTTTGAAATAGCAATGTAATCTAAGATATAAGTTATGTATTTGTATCAGTTTGTAATAAAAACTATTCTGTAGCTATTTAACAATACAAACTTCTTATCTCTTAATTATAAAACTGTATGTGAGTATTACAGCATTGATGAGGTATTATTTGACTTTCTCAGACTATCTTCACACAGAGATTACACTCAGCTTTTTATTTTTTTATTTTTTTTTTATTTCAAACATTTATTAAACAAATCATAATACTTTGTACAATTACAATAAAGTCATAATATCACAGTGAGACATTGTACAATAGCTTATAACATATTTACAGGTAAGTCTAATCTGATTTAAACTGTTCAAATAAGGTAAAGTATAGCTTTTCTAAATTTACATTGGACTTGTTAAAGCAAGTGCAATGCATATGCATAAATTTGTAACATTCAAGATGTCCACCCCCATTTAATGTAAAAGGGGCAAAAGAAGTAAATAAAACATAAATAACAATTAAATGAAGACCTTACTTAACTTATCAGAAGAGTGTTACATCTAATTTGTCATCCTGTACAGAACAAATTAAGTTTCTTTCACACCGATATGGAATGATTTTATATAATGGCATTGTTTGCTTCTAATCAGCAAGCAAATGGTCAACTTATCTTACAATTATTTGAGTAAATTGGACCAGTTAATAATTGATCAGATGTTTGAAGAAGTGTAGTTTTTAAAACAAACATCCAAAAAAGATTATTGTTTTTAAAAGAAAAAGAAAACTGGCTTTTGATAAACTTAAATAATAATTTATAATTGCAAGTAGAACATATTTTAATATAAATATGAGTTATTAGCTTAAAATATGCAAATAAATAATTTTTAGGGGAAGTAACTCCATACCTATATTGTCATGCATAAATATTTCTAAAAAATCGATTTTTTTGGTGGCTTTCAATCTACAAATATAGTCTTAAAACAAGAATATATTACAAAGTTCAAACAGTTCTAATCATAAATGATAGCTAATTGTAAAATTTGAATTATAACACAAGATTTTGCAGTGGGATAAGAGATTAACTCATGATTGATTGCCGACGGCAAAATCCTTTGAAGTCTCGATGTTCTACACCTTTTAGTGGCCTGGCTTGGGGCTAATTATGACAAGTTTATGGCTTCCTTTGTGAATTACCCGAGTAAATACCTTAAATAAACAGTTTAACAATCAAGGCAAGTGAAAAAGTGATGAAAACCAAATGAGATTTTAAAAATGTTGGACAAAAAACTAAAACTGAAGAAAAACGATAGCACCGCGGCAATACCTGATAGCACCGCGGTAACATTAATAGCACCGCGGACCAAAATTATAGCACCGCGGGCCCACGGTGCTATAATGGCCTGGGGAGAACACTGCTATGAATAATTTTTACAATTGTACTAACCATTGAGAACACATGGGTTAAATATATACTCCCAAACCTTTTTTATCTCATAAAGCAGATTTTTACAGCTGTATATGCAATACATTAGTAATCATAGTAAATACATGGATTTATGACATGTAGGTTGGAGTGAAATATTGATTTTTCTGTGTGAGTGGACATTGAAAACTACAACATGAGAAATTTTATTAAACTGTTATTGAATCACACAAGGTTGTGTATGATGGAAAACAATTGATTGTTCACTTGAAAGGAGTTGAGCCACGAAGCCCCCAAAATGGCCCAAAAATTCAACTTTGATATATCTGCTTGTTGTTGCTGCATTAATGTTCATTAGTCTTTATATTTCATAAATTGCAATATTTTTTCCTTCAATTATTTATCAATAAGGAGAGTAGTGAGGTCAAAAATAGACTATTTTGCGAAAAATAACAATTTGTGACAGTTTTCCTTGATTTTCATGTATAAATCGATAAATATGAAATGGGCCACACCTGTCGACCAAAATTATTTTGTGATAGAAATGTGTATTATGAAATAATAAATTAATTATCAAAAAATTACGGTGGTCGACGAATGTGGCCAATACTAATTTTGACGAAATATGCAGAGAAAACAGTGAAAATGTGTAAAAAATGAGGAAATTTCCAAGTTATGGCATGTTTATAGTCTCAAGGCTAAACCTGTGGTGTAAATATTTTGCAAAATCTTACAGATATGAAAAGTTTGTTCATACCTTAACATATTTTAGCTAAATTTTCGACAACTTAAAGAAGTTTAAAAAATAGTGAAAATACCGGGCCAAATTAGGGCCTTCGTGGCTCTACTCCTTTTCTCCAAAATGTGATGAATAAAACCACACTGTTTGTGAAATTCTTTGAACCTTTCAAACATAATTGACAAAAACTGAGTATGTTAGTCCTTTTCACCTTCACAATCAGTCCGAGTGTTTGTCAAAATATTGTCCATTAATTTGTGTTTTTTATACGACCACAAAAATTTTGGGACTATAATGGAATGATGCTGTCGTCATTGTTGTCGTCTGAGTCGTCTGTTAACTTTAATGTAACCACGATAACTCAAGTTCTAGTTATCAGATTGCTATGAAATTTGTTAAGATGTTCCTTACCATAAAAGGATGGATGGGATTGATTTTGGGGTCCCCACTTTTTTTGTTAAGATATTATGGGCCGAAAATGCTACTTTTTTGTTTGTTTCCCATAATACAGCGTTCTGGGATTTTTTTTTAATCTCACTTACCCATATTTAAAATTGCAAAAAATTCACTTACCCACAATAGAAATTAATGCAGAAAACTGTTTAAATCCACTTACCATTGGTTAAATTTCACTTACCCTGGGTAACTGGTAATAGGTATCCTAGAATACAGGTGTTTCCAGTTTATGGTTATTTACTTGACTTGTGCCTTGTGTACCAGGGACTGTACACATAGGCCAACAACAATGCTTCTCTTATTCGGTTCTGTGCTATTCTAACAACATCTGTAACTTTCCTGTCCATTTCTGCCTCAAGTATTATTTGGCCCTCCAAACTTTTCTTTTTTCTTGGTGGTTAACGTTCCACTGCTGAGACTGTGAGTGCTTTAAGATTAATTTGCCTGAGACATTTGTTATTGAACACTTAAGTGTATTTAGAAAATATTTGGTTGATTTCCAAGTCTGTCAGCTATACAGGTGGATGGTTTTGACATTCGAAAGTGATTTTAGTATTAACAGTGATGTTTTCAACTTTCCAATTTCCAATTTGTTCTTGATTTCCCTATATGGCACTTAGGTGGTGCTCGATTATTACTTCCAAACGCTCCGAACACTCGGAACATTAATCAAGTAAAACCGAACACATGTACGGAGTATCTTGTCTACTCCATCTTAAGAGGTGGTGTGGTTGGAACAGTTCCAAAACAAGATGGCAGCCAATAAAACAAATAAGTACAACCCGTCCGATTTAACTATGAACTTTCGATTGTAGCGTAAAGTGAAGTGTGCAAACACAACAATGAAAATTTTCGTTGTCATGAACAAAGCCAATCGTTGACAAAAAACCACAAATCCGTACATTTGATGACATAAAAAATACATTGATTGAATGAATGGGTCGTGCAAACATTACATCATGAATAGTCTGGCTGATGTAGGTTTTTCTTACTGTGACGATTTGCGGTTTTGATTACCGATTGGCTTGTTCATGACGACGTAAATTTTCATTGTTGTGTTTGTACCCTTCAATCGAAAGTCCATAGTTAAATCGGACGGGTTGTAATAAAGTAAATTTATTAAACTGTTTGTTTCTCTTGTTAAAAAAAAAAATGAAGAACAAAGCTAAAAACTTTAAACTTGTTGCTCTTCACAAATGCGAAAGTGAAATTGAGCGTTTTATTGTCAAATTTAGGGTTAAGCGATACTGAATTTAGGCACTTCTTGTTCTATACTTGATTATCAATGTTCCATGGAGCAAACAGAACATGTTCTGAACAGAATAATCGAGCACAGCCTATATGTCTGAACCCACTTTTCTGTCCATGTCACTGCCAAGATATGTAAAGGAGTCCACTTTCAGTTATTTGGCAAATTCTTTTTATATGACTGCAAAGCAGCTTTAACATTAATGTTTTTTACTTATATTACAGAAAAGAGGTGAAAACAAGTAACAATCAAAATGTTGGTTTTGGTAGGTCTGGTGAAATTTCTTGTAATGTCAGACCAATGTCCAGTACAAAATTTTGAAGTTTCTCAAGCTCTGAAACCCATACAATAATTAGCATGAAATATTTAACATGTTCAACTTGTGACAGAAAAATCTTAACTATTCACTTGTGGGCTATGCACACTCGAGAATTATTGGGTTGATTACTCATTTGTTGATGATTTCCTCTTATTTAGAATCATTTGTTACAGTAACAAATACTTATAATATAACAAATAAGTCTTTGAATAATTGACATCAAGTTCAAAATTTCACTTTGACTGATCTGATAAAAACATTATCTTGATTGAACGTTCTGCATGTTCACATTGTTGCTATATCTGTGAACAAATTGAAAAAAAACCCTTACACCTGTGAAAGATGACAATTTATATTCATAAGTGGAAAATAAGAAAACTTATCTATCCAGAAGTAGACTTGATCTTAATTTGGATGCAATGTTATTGAAATATTCATAAATTTCACAATCTACTGACTGCCATTTGGTTAATGTTAATATTTTTATGTCCCGACCACGTATTTGGATCGACCATATAGTTTTACCCTTGTCCGTCCGTAACACTTTGGTTAAGGTCCTTTACTAGGACAGTCTTCACGGTTAACTTTTTGAAGCACAAGCCTGAAAATTACTATTTTTAGAATTTTTCTTTACATATAATTGGCTTGTAATTCCATATTTTAAAGAAATTTACTGGTCCAAAAGCTATTTTACTGGCCAAGGCCGTCGGACTTGTGGCTAAATTCGAAGACTGCACGGATACTAGATGTTGGGGGTCAATGATATTTCACCACCAGATGGGTCTTGGGTAGGGCTACACCACCCACTAGATATTAGGTCACTGTGACCTATATTTAATGCATGAACGACTTCGGTTAAGTTCTTGGTTAAGGTCCATAACTTGAATAGATGTTGGGGGTCAATGATATTTCAATACTAGATGTGTCTTAGGTAAGGTGACACAACCCCCTAGAAATTAGGTCACTGTGACCTATATTTTATGCATGAATGACTTTGGTTAAGGTCCATATCTCAGGTAATACACATTGAGGGTCAATGATATTTCAAGAACGGGAGGGCCATCCTGTGGCTCATAGACACATTTTCTAGTTTCTCAAGTCTTTTAAACCATGAAACAGTTATGATTCCTTTCCAGTCCACGGTGGGCTGCATGTGTTTAAAGCTATTGGACCTTAAACAAACAGGGTTCAACATGAAGCCCTGGTACATGTATCATGCAGGGCTTGACAAATCTTTTTATTGTAAGGTTGAAATCTAATGCAGGTGATACTGGATTTGGAGCAGCAAAAATAAAAATTAAAAAAAACATTTTCATCTCATCTTCCAGGTAAGGAGCCGGATTCGTTTCCGAATGTGGATGGCTCCGCGAAAACTTTGGACGCGTGTCGGGCAACACAGTCGTTTTCTAACGCTATGTACAATTAAAATAAACGGAATTTTACAATTAAAATCATCTTCACTATGGGAGCTGTGTTAGTTGGCAATAGAGCATGCCTTAAGGGCAGCTCTGAATCCCTCCATGGTTTTTGCGGAAGTTGCTGGTGTTGGTAGCCGGTTCCAGTCCCTGATGGCGGTTCCAGTCCCTGATGGTCTTTGGGAAGAACGATTGTCCGTAGATTTCACAATTTGTTCTCTCTTGGAAATATTTATCAGCCGCTCTTGTTCTTCTATCGTTTGGTCTTAAATACTGTTCCTTGTCGATGTCTATCAGTTCATTTTTGATCTTGTACAGCATGTTAAGTCTGGCATTTTTCCTTCTTGTTTCTAGGCTTTCCCATTTAAGTTCGTTTATCATCTGGGTGACACACCAGGAGTTCTGTCGGTGTAATTATTGTTGACGAATCTTGCTGCTCTTTTCTGTATTTGTTCTATGGATTTTATTTGGGTCTGGTTTGTTGGATCCCAAATCGAGCATGCATATTCTACTTTTGGTCTAACCATAGACGTGTAAGCTGCAGATTTGACGTTTTTGGAGCAGTCTTTGAGGTTGCGGCGTATAAATCCCAATGTCTTATTTCCCTTTCCAGTGATGTTGTTGATGTGAGTTAAGTTGTTGTTTATTGTTACTCCCAGGTATTTGCTAGCCTCGACATTGTCCAGAGTATATCCATGTAGCTTGTATGATGTTTGGATTGTCTTTTTGTTCTTAGTCTTAGCCAAAATAGACACTGCATAATCTAACAAACAATAATTTTTAAGTGCTTATCTAAAAAAATTATGAAATGCCCATTCATTTCATTAAGTTTCTCTAACTGTTGTGCAATATTATCTAGTTCTCACGAGATGAGACTATTTTGTGGATCACACTCCACACGATGTGATATTCAATTTCAAGAAATTTGATTGGCTGTCCATGCGAAACACCACAGTTAGATATGCATCTTGTGGAATGTTTGAACTCCTGTTGATCTTGCTTCAATAGGGGACAAACAAAATATATCCAAAAATGCACAAAAACATTTGTTTTTTATAAAGTCTACTTTTAATTAAAATTTATAATAAAAAAGTGGTACTTTTTTATCTGACTACTTTTTTTCACATGTTTGCTAATAAAACAAAACACAATGGATACAGGACAGCAATTATGATTATTTTCTTGAATAAGTACTTTGGAGAAAAAGGTTTCAAACTAAAAGTAATTAGATACAGATTTTCATCACACTTGCAAATGCTCGTTTCCTTTTTTGACAAATATCTTAACTCGATGTGATAAAAATCTGTATCTCATCACTTATAGTTTACATGGTCAACTACAAATGTATGTAACATGTTACAGACTTCAACAATATAGATTCCAAATTCTAGTTGATAATCAAAAGAAACTCCTTTGAATGACTTATGTGGGATATAAAAATAAATTACACAAAAAGTGTACTACCTACCGGTAGGCATCTGATATTTGGTATATAGACAATGGTAAAATGCCATGTGACCCTGACCACATTTTTGTGGAAAATGAATAACTTTAAAAAAGTAATACTTAGGCATCTGATAATTATTATACTGACACTTGGGGTTGTGGTCTACTAATAAAGGCCAAGACAGATTGTGAATGAGTTTCAAAGTGGTGCTGAAAGGCGTGACATTCTTATAGTTGCTACACTTGTTAACAAAGAAAGGGACAATTGGAGAAAATGGTATACCACAGTCTGATTGTAAAGCATGCATGCACGCACTCTGCACTTCTTATAAATAAGGTTTTCCTTTGGACACATAACGTTTATCTTTTTACTTTTTGGAATGCAAATTTTACTTGTCTTGGGGGAAAGTGTCAATTTTTTTATATTATAGAATGATTTAGACGATGACTTCAGTAAACCATTGTTTGGGCAACCAGATAGAAATTCATTGAGCAAAGACAAAAGCAATTCTGAATCTGGGAACACTAACAGTGATGGAGGTTCAGTGAACTATTCCAGGTATTTAATTTGTTTAGCCAATTTAGACCAAAGCTGTCCAAAGGCCATGTGATTTTATCCTTCACTATACTTCTATTGTCATATATATTTGGCATAAAAAAAATTGACCATGGTAAAAAGATGTTACATTTCAATGTCATATGCATGTACATTAATTATGAATTTAATTGTTATCCCTTTTCCAAAATAATTCATGTTATATAGTAAAAATTAGTAACAATTCATTTACCTAATACATTGTACCATAAAAGCATTACACTAATGCTATGGCTACCTTTTGTTTTACACAAATATACATTGCTTAATAATTAGTTGGCCTAGTGCATTAATTATTTTATTGGCAAGAAAAGGAATGGGGGTTTGAATCCAGCCTGAGCCACTGGCGCTTTACTGTTTAATGTATATCATTGAGCAAGATAAATAACTTGGCTTTTCAGTGACTCAGCTTCAGAATCAGGTTCAAGTAAATCTGAAAGTTCATCAGGATCAGGAAGTAGCTCGAACAGTAAATCTGACAGTGATGATGATGATGATGATAACTCAGTAGCTTCCTACAAAAGAAAACCTGACCAACAACAATCAGGAAGGAGAGGAAGACAGAGAGGCAGCAGTAATATAGAGCTAAAAGAAGTATATACTCTATATAGTCTTATTTTTACTCTCCCTGTTAATGACCCAGTCTGTCTGTCTACAATCTATCCGCTATAAGATAAATACTGCCCATCCTATACCGATAGTAATAAAATTTTTCAATTGAATGTGGACAGTTTATGATGCTGGTAATCCTCAGTGAGCTTACAGTTAAAGAGTTTAATTAGGTACCATTTTATATGTTAAATCTTTATGATGCATATTCATGATTATGTCTCCCCCCACTGTTGTGGGGAGACGTATTGTTTTTGGTCGTGTCCGTCGGTCTGTCCGTCACAAAGTTTGTCAGCGCAACTCCTCTGAAACTACTGAACCGAATTCAACGAAACTTGGTATATAGGAAGGACACCATATGTAGTTGTGCATATTACCAGGAATTTTTGATCCTCAAATTTTTGTGGGAGTTATGGCCCTTTGAACTTAGAAATCTGCTGAAAATCCTCATTTATCATCTTGTCAGGGCAACTCCTCTGAAACTACTACACCGAATTCAACGAAACTTGGTATGTAGGAAGGAGATCATATGTAGTTGTGCATGTTATCAGGAAATTTTGATCCTTAAATTTTTGTGGAAGTTATGGCCCTTAAAACTTAGAAATTTGCTGAAAATCCTCATTTATCATCTTGTCAGCGCAACTCCTCTGAAACTACTAAACAGAATTCAATGAAACTCGGTATATAGGAAAGAAAAGACACCATATGTAGCTGTGCATATTACAAGGAAATTTTGATCCGCATATTTTAATGGGAGTTATGGCCCTTTGAACTTAGAAATTTGCTGAAAATCCTCATTTATCATCTTGTCAGCGCAACTCCTCTGAAAGTACTGAACCAAATTCAATGAAACTTGGTATATTGGAAGGACACCATATGTAGTTGTGCATATTACCAGGAAATTTTGATTCTCAAATTTTTGTATGAGTTATGACCCTTTGAACTTAGAACTTTTTGTGGAAACGGGGGAGACATCGTTTTTGCAGGCAAAAACAACATTTAATTGCATTTAGTTTAATAACATCGATTTTGATTCGAGAAAAAAAGCTTGAAAAGTAGAAATTGAAACATTAAGTCGATATCATTTACTTTGTAAATGTTAAGGATTTCTTTTTACTTAATGTCATGTCATAACTACTGAGCCAGGAAATTGTGAGATGAACTTACATTACTTAATATGGAAGAATTACTGTATGAGTTCAAAAACCCAAACCAAAACAAAACCATCTAAACCAGGTGGTGTATATACTTGACATAGTTTTTATTTGGTAATGACTTTTTTTCATATTTGATAAACAAATAAATGTGTGATGATAAATTTTTAGCTAGTTTTCTGTGACTGGGGCTGTAGAGGCTATGGCAAAATTATTTTGATGTTTAGTTCTTCAAATAAATGTTGTTGCTTGACCTTTATGTACATGTGTTTTATTGCTGACATCAACATTATCATGATTATTACAATAAACACCGAAAAAGTGGATGTATAAATGAAGTTGTTCATCCATGTCATCTCGTGGGTTGTTTTTAAAGTTTTGATTCCATAGTATATTTTATTTATTCTATTATTTAGTTTTAATGATGGGGAAAAGAGGTTTATAGTAAGATAGATTAACATTTAAAGTGAAAACTGAGATGTTGAAGATCTTAAAATATTTTTTAGATATTGAGAGAAAATCCAGATTTATTAGAACTAAGAAGATCCGGGAGGCAGAAAAAAGTTCCAATAAGATACAATGCACAGGTAAAGCTTACATGGATTCTACACAGCATTTATAAGCAACTGAAAAAGTCATTTACTAAGGGCTATTCCATAAATAAATATGTGGGGTTTGGAAGGCACTTTTTTCCAGACCCAACTACCCACACAAATTTATTTATGATTTATAATAAGGAATAATGGAAGTCATCATAATTTTATACCCTACCACCCATCTTAAAGAATATAAAGTTCATTCAACCCCTTCCCCCATCTAATTATTTATGGAATAGCCCTAATTAAATAGTTGAATGGGAAATATATTTATATGGAAAAAAAAATTAATTCATATTCTATATATCATGTATATATATAGAAACTAATAAGTTCAAAAACATCCACAACATCGGTTTACTTAAGAATACAACAAAAGTTAACATGCTACTTAAGATGCGCCAACACTTTGCTGTCTATTTGGCAGATAGCCAAACAAATCATTCAAGTCATATTGCCAGCACATATCAGATAGATTTTGTTGTACAGCTGCCTAAGAAATATTTTCTTTGTTTATGAATTCTTACCAGTAAAACCCATTCTTGTTTATACACTACTTTGTACCAGTATGGAGAAAGACTGGTTAGGCTCAAAGTAAAAGACTAACTAGCACCACAAAGGTGCCAAATCTGTGTTTATAAAAAAAAAATACCCAAGCTCTTAAAGTTAGTCCATCTTATATCTGAAAAATAAAGCAAAATACAAGGTACAACACTAACACTAGTAGTCTGCTAGCCTTGGGTTACCAAAAAATCATTGAGGATAAGCAAAATCTTGAAAGTGGTACAGTTTCAGTAGTACTTAGAAAGTAGTCAGACATGGAACTATAAAACCCCAGGAATTCAAGAAATAAAAAAGTAGAATCTGGCGTCTTCTCACAAAACTTCAAGAATTCAGTTAATGATTACTTTGTTGAATATGAAAAATTGAATTTAAAGGCATATTGTCTATGAAAAAATATTTTTTTGTAAAACCAAAAAATTGTCATCAGACTATTTGTTTTGTTTATTTAGAAAGATACAAACGTTCAAAATACGACTAGGGTACTATATTACATTAAAAATTGACAAATATATAATATTTGTAAAGATTTACAAAATTCATATTCATGAGATGTAGATGAGCTGTAAGCATGCACACTATACTTTCTTTGATTGAAAACTTCCATAGTTCTTGTACGTGGTGCATAAACTGTTTTTCGAAGTTTAAGCTCGGAAGAAAATTAAAACGGCAACCAAATATTAGAGCTACTTAATGAATAGAACTGACAATTATTGCATGTATTAAGTTTTGAATGTGATTTAAAAGGTAAACACAAAAAAATATTGGTATTTTTTCAACATATCCATGTATTCGGGGACAAAAACCCGATATTCTGATAATTGTCCGTGTTAAAACTACTCAGTTTAGATATGTGTCAATGTGACATAATTCAGGTAAATAAAATATCAATCAATATTGTCGAGCTATTTTGATCGAAATAAAGTACTTTTGAGGCAAAATTGGTGGCAAATTTGTTTTTCAATATTCATTTTATTGCATTTCGGTCTAATTGACACCAAAAAATTGGAGGGTAGACAATATGCCTTTAAGAAAGTCATAACATTGTCCAGTCTTGAGTTTTGTGGTTTTTGTCTCGCCTGCGACGAATAGTCGCAGAAGGCGAGACATAGGTATTACTATCCGGCGGCGGCGGCGGCGACGGCGGCGGCGTCGTAAACTTTTTTGTAAGACTTTTGTGGACAATGAATTGCTTGAAAAGTATAATAGCTAGGCATCTGATATTTGGTATACAGACAGTTCAGGTTATGGTCTACGCAACTGTCACCATGCCATGTGACCCTGACCCCATTTTCACGCTCCAGTGACTCTGTGAACTTAGGTCTTTTTTCAGGCCGTAAACTTTTTTGTAAGACTTTTGTGGACGATGAATTGCTGGAAAAGTATATTAGCTAGGCATCTGATATTTGGTATACAGACAGTTCAGGTTATGGTCTACACAACTGTCACCATGTTTTATAACCCTGACCCCATTTTCACGCTCCATTGACTCTATGAACTTAGGTCTTTTTTCAGGCTGTAAACATTTTTGTAAGACTTTGGTGGACGATGAATTGATGGAAAAGTATATTAGCTAGGCATCTGATATTTGGTATACAGACAGTTCAGATTATGGTCTATGCAACTGTCACCATGCCATGTGACCCTGACCCCATTTTCACGCTCCAGTGACTCTGTGAACTTAGGTCATTTTTCAGGCCGTAAACTTTTTTGTAAGACTTTTGTGGACGATGAATTGCTGGAAAAGTATATTAGCTAGGCATCTGATATTAGGTACACAGACAGTTTAGGTTATGGTCTACGCAACTGTTACCATGCCATGTGACCATGGCCCCATTTTCACGCTTTAGTGACTGTGAACTTAGGTCTTTTTTCAGGCCAAAAAACTTTTTTGTAAGACTTTTGTGGACGATGAATTGCTGGAAAGTTATAATAGCTAGGCATCTGATATTGGGTAAACAGACAGTTGGGGTTATGGACAACACAACTGTCATCATGCCATGTGACCATGACCTCATTTTTACGCTCCAGTGACTCTGTGAACTTAGGTCTTTTTTTTCAAACAGAAAACTTTTTGTAATACTTGTGTGGACAATGGATTGCTTGAATAGTATAATAACTAGGCATCTGTTTTTAGGTATACAGACACTTTTTGTGTTTATATCAAGAAATTAAAGCTTGGGTAGTTGATTTTAGTGATGGTGCCGGCAGGCGAGACATACTTTTAGTGGCCACACTTGTTTTCTCAGTTTCTTTTATATTATTAAAATGATATTGATGTAATAACTAGAAGAATTTCTGTAAATCATGATAAATATCTTTCACTTTATCTTTTGGAGTATCACCACGATGGGATACATACCACAACGAAGATGAATCTTTCCTTTTGAAGAACATTAAATTTTCATAATCTGGAAAGAACTGATGTAAAAGTAATCACAAGTTTAAAGAAATGGGCTTTCTTCAAATTTTCAATAACAGAGCAGATTCTATTTCTTTATTATGTCAAAACTTTGCTTTTTGTTTGCCAATTTTTTTCATTTTTCCAATAAGTAGTAGAGGCTGTTGCCAACAGGTAATTGCACAAAAAGAGAACCACAGGCGATCCTGTATCTTTGTTCATAAGGCATGTAAGGTAACTGATAAGGCCACAAATGTTTTATTTTCATAATTGGTGGCGATAACACAGACCATCTTGAAGCATGTTATCATATACATGTACTTGATAAACTGAGTCGGTACCTTTTTATCTATAGATTTTTAGTTGGAAATTAATTGTTAGTTTTATTTAAGGACTAGGAAAATTGTCTGCAGGCTAGTGACTTTTGTAAGGCCCTATCAGCTACTGCCCACTAAAAGTTCGTGTCAAACCCTGAAATACCAACATTGCTACATATAACCACTACATCACAAACTTGTTATAAATTGCACTTGATAAATCTTTACCTTTTTTGAAGTTTAAAAAAAAAAGTATTGGCCATATTACTTTAGCATAACTATATTTTGTTACATATTTTTATTGAAGGGGGAAACAGATGAAGATTCAGACAGACCTAGGAGAAAAAGTGAAAGAAGACGAAAAACGTATGAGAACTAAATGAAGATATGTTTTAAGAAAAACCTTAAAAATGTTATGATTTGGTTCTTTTGCTATAAAAGACATTTTCCTATATCGTACCAAAAAAAGAAGGGTACATTAAGTTTATAGAATTTATTTTTGAATAAAGTCAGTTTAGTCTTTACATTTAGAACACATGTAGCAACAACACGTCAATGTTGTCTTTACAAAAAGGATGGAAGTTTTCTCTGTGGGATGATTGCATAATACTATGTGTGTGACAACTGAGAAGAACTTTTAGATAAGATTGTATAATCATTCATAAAATATTCATAGTACATGAAGCAGACTAAGGACAAGTAATTTTCATAAAAAAACTTGTCAGACCATTACCCAATAGCAAGACACAGTGGTGTAAGGATATATGTGTATAACTAAAATCTGGAAGTTTCATCACTGTAGTTTCATTATTATTTGTTGGGTATCAATTTTTGTGCTTTTTGTGGGTTGCATTGACCAACGAAATTTGATACCCCAGAAAAAGGAAAGGACTAGGGTTGATAAGGGCCATTTTTGGTCCAAAAATTAAATTTTTGTTGGAATTCAAGTAAAAATTGTGACAAGACTTAGTTAGATGTCAGTACTTTAATGCTTCATAGACAATTTAATATTTTTGACCACACTTTGACATCATAGTGACGTCAAAATTGAACAAATTGCTCAAAATTGACCAAATCAGCATATTTTTAATAATTTTCGCTCTGGGAAGTGACCGCAACACCCATGTACCACAAAATCCTTTTGGTAACAAATTAAGTTGGTCCTGAAAAATACTTTTCCAAAGTATCTATTTGGTACATGGCTGTACACACTACTATTGAAAACAAAATAAGCAAGAAAATAATGTAAAAACCACTAATTTTGACCAAATGTTGAAAATTTTCCAACTTTTAATGCCATTCTCTATATATATATACAATTGCATTGGGGCAGGGAGGGGGTCACTTCCTATACAAAGTTATATACATACATTGTAGATTAAATGGATTGAAATAATTTTCATTGTTTATTATGTCCCTAAGAAAATAACACAGTGAATGTAGAATACTAGAACTTTTTATTTTCAGCCATATTTTGAGGCCAAAAACAGGCCTTATCAGCCCTGGTCCTTTAAAATGGATCTGGATTCTATAGACTTTAGAACCAAGAATTTAAGAATCTGAACTAATCTTTTTTCATCAAACCACAAATATAAATGAATCCACAGTATTTGAAAAAGAAAGTTTCCTTTTTAGGTCTGATGATTGGAGAGACAGTGATAGTGATGACAGTAGTAGCGATGGAAGTGAGGATTTTAAACCTTCTCGTGTGGTTAGGTCAAGGTATGTTAGTACAAATATTGTTGTGTTTTCAGAGTACACTAGGTCAAGGTTAAGATATAGAAGAAAATGAGATGTAGAATAAATGTATTCATCACAACTTATATAAAGCTGCAAATTAGGAATCCACAATGAAAAACAGCCAGCCGCCTCCATTGTGACCAGTGGTCCCTGCTCACTGTTTTGCAATTGGCACTAGATTAAAAATAGAATCCATACAATTCAAAACCAATCCTAAAACTGCCAAAGAAAGACCCCTTGTATTAATAAATGTATGTAATATCATGCAATGTTCAGCACTTAACCATAAAATTAATGACATTTATAAGCACTCTTTACATCACTATATTGGTACTACAACTATAATTTATTGAAAATCATCAAAGTCTGGCATATTTTTTTTTCTTGTCCTTATATAAGAACTACTGAGAATATAAAAAATGCAACAACAAAAAATGAAACTTTTGTCCATAGTCACGTCACACTTTTTACAGATGAGGGAGCCTCTCTAAAAATAAAGATAATTTATAATTCAATAATTATTAAATCATACAGCTGATGTAAGTTATGTCTCAAAAGACTGAGTAAAAATTATTTATTCTCTACAGTATAGTTGATGACTTAGTTTCTTTTGAATCCCTGTTGGCAGTTTAATTTTTGGATTTCTTTTTTCTTGACCTTAAATTTTCATGTAGTATCTTGACAATTAATCTCAGACATTGATTCTACTAACAATACATTAAGAGCCATTCTCCACAAGAATCAAAATGGCTTGGACATCACATGTCACATATTTTGATGATTTTTATTGTCTCGCCTGCGAAGCAGAGCGGGACATAGGTGTTACTTTACCGGCGACGGCGACGGCGGCGTTAACTTTTTGGAAAAGTTTTACGAGCACCTCCATATCTCAAGAACTATAGGTCCTGGGTTGATGAAACTTGGTATGCATATGCCCCAGTAGTAGCTTAGCACAGTTGCATCCCCATCTTTTGACCTTGACCTTGATTTTCCGGTTGAATGACTTTGACAATTTTCAATACATATAATAGCAATGAAAAAGTTTTGCGAGCACCTCCATATCTCAAGAACTATAGGTCCTAGGTTGATGAAACTTGGTATGCATATGCCCCAGTAGTAGCTTAGCTCAGTTGCATCCCCATCTTTTGACCTTGACCTTGATTTTCCAGTTGAGTGACTTTGACAATTTTTTATACATATAATAGCAATGGAAAAGTTTTGCGAGCACCTCCATATCTCAAGAACTATAGGTCCTAGGTTGATGAAGCTTGGTATGCATATGCCCCAGTAGTAGCTTACCACAGTTGCATCCCCATCTTATGACCTTGACCTTGATTTTTTGGTTGAGTGACTTTGACAGTTTTCAATACATATATTAGCAATGGAAAAGTTTTGCGAGCACCTCCATATCTCAAGAACTATAGGCCCTAGGTTGATGAAACTTGGTATACATATGCCCCAGTAGTAGCTTAGCACAGTTGCATCCCCATATTTTGACCTTGACCTTGATTTTCCAGTTGAGTGACTTTGATTATTTTTATTGCATATATTTGCAATGTTTAAGTTCTATAAACATCTTTTGATCTCAGAAACTGAAAATCCATGTAAATTCAAAATATAGTGGAAGTAAGAAAGAATAATTGTTTCTGATGGTGCCAGCAGGCGAGACATACTTTAGTGTTAACTCTTGTTTTACAATGTATTTTAGACATACTGATAACAATCTTATCCTCAGTTCATCTCTATTGACAACCGTTGCCATGACAACCACAGCAGCCATTTTGAACTCTGTGGAATACCCTAAAATAGGCTATATTTCATTAAGATTTTTTTTTTTAAAGAGGAAAACCTATCAAATCCAAAATTATTATGGGTATTCTTTATTTACACCCTATGGTTCGACATTAAAAACCAAATTTTGACTTTTACATATTAATGACATGGTAATACAGGGATGATTCTACTATACAATTTAGGGCTGCTAAACGGCCCCAAAGAAGTCCCAGCGGTCCCAAAATAAATTGAAGAAAAGAAGAAATTCCCAAGGTTTGTAAAAATTAAAAATGACTATTTCCAGATTTCCATGGGAGGAAAATTATGATAGACAATTACAATTACCTTTCCAAACTAAAACGAAGGTAGTTTTACCTAAAAAAGTCAAAGTCGCCTGAATTTATCTTAAAATCAGTCTGAGAGTTTAATGAAAAAGATCGTCAGCCATATTTATTTTAAGGGGAAAATTATGGTAGAGGAAAGAAACGCCATAAACAATTGTTATGAAAGTGTTCTATGATACAAGAAAGTGCCAAGGTGTCAAGAAGGTACAGGAGAACCCCAGGATGCTGGATTTTTGCAATTTTTTTTGTCTAGAGTCTCTGGGGCCCTGAGTGCCCCCTAGATTCTCTGCCACACTGACATCAAGCTAATGAAAGCTTGTTGCAGATTGTGTTATTCTGCTACCTACTTTCTTGAATTTACCTGCTTTTCTTAAACTTTAATAGCGACATAAATGTATCTGATGATAGGCAAGAGTGAGCAATGTTTACATCTAATGCACTTACCAGGCTATAGTATAAATCAGTGTATGTATGGTTGAAGGAAAACATCGGATTTATATCATTCCGAAAACATGATGCAGCTGCTATTTAAAAAAAATTCCCAATTGTGGTCAAAATTCTCAATTTGGGTTTAAGGGACCCATTTGAAAATGTATGAAATCATCCCTGTAATAAAGCTGATTATTTAGCCTAAAAGATGTTATTTTTAATGTGTATTATTTCATTGAAATTAAGGCGTTTTCTTACTTTTTACAGTTAAATTACAGAAAAACCCAACTATAGAATTAATTGTTTTTGTAATAACTTTTAAGATAAACAATAGTACTAAAATATGTTAATAAATCCAAATGGCTTTTTGTTAGTTTTAGAGAAAAAAGGGGCTAAAATTGGTTACCATGGTTCTCTAAAAATAAAAAAAGCCATTGGGATTTTTGTCTTGCCTTTGAAGCAGAGCGGGGCATAGGTGTTACTTTAACGCGGCGGCAGCGATGATGGCAGTGTTAACTTCTTGGAAAAGTTTTATGAGCACCTCCATATCTCAAGAACTATAAGTCCTTGGTTGATGAAACTTGGTATCGTATGCCCCAGTAGTAGCTTAGCATAGTTGCATCCCCATCTTTTGACCTTGACCTTGATTTTCCTGTTGAGTGACTTTGACAATTTTCAATACATTTAATAGCAATGGAAAAGTTTTGCGAGCACCTCCATATCTCAAGAACTATAGGTCCTAGGTTAATGAAACTTGGTATGCTTATGCCCAAGTAGTAGCTTAGCACAGTTGCATCCCCATCTTTTGAACTTGACCTTGATTTTCCAGTTGAGTGACTTTGACAATTTTCAATACATATACATGTAATAGTAATGTTAAGGTTTTGCAAACACCTCCATATCTCAAGTATTATTGGTCCTAGGTTGATGAACAAATCTTTAAATCCCATGATTTAAACAAGGACTTTTTTTAAAAGGATTATAAAGTGTTTTTGTTTTAAAACCTACAAGACATACAGCTAAAGGCAAAGGAAAGAAGAGAAAGACTGTAGGTCGACCTAGAACCAGGAACCTTTCTGAATCAGAATCATGGAGTGAAGATGATATTCGAAGATTTGAAACTAGAAAGGCAGCTAAGAAAGTCAGGTAAAAGACACAACACAATCATTTATGGTCAATTTAATAATTGAATGATTTTCTCCACTCTTTTTAGCTCACCTGATCGAAGGCCATGTGATCTTATACCATCACTATGCGTCCCTCGTTTGTTAACAATTTCAAAAATCTTCTCCTCTGAAACCACTTAACCAATTCAACTGAAACTTTGCAGGAATGATAAATGACATGTTGGCTTCTAATAATCCTCATTTTTAATTGATCTGATAAAAAACATGGCTGCCTTTGCTAAAAATAGAACAGGGAGTTAACCTACTGTTTCAGAAAAAAAGGACTTAAAGGGGCACAATGGCTATTGACAAAACTGAAAAAAGAAGAGAGTAATAATCCATCAAATAAATATTTCAACAAATTTGATATATCTTGTACCTCAACAACTTTTTTGTCTGTGATCCTATTAAATTCTTTTTAATTCACTAAAATCCTAGTTTAGATACTAAATTCAAAATGCTTTGCAATAAATTGCACAGTTTTTCAACCGATTTGGATATTGCTGCATGTCGTTGAGCAAGAAGGCTATTGACTTTCAGGTAATGCCATCAAAGGTCAAGGTTACAGTGGCTAATAAAGAATTGAAAATTATGAGAGAAAAATATGGTTTCTTGGTCATGCTATGTTTTGAACCAAGTCAAATGAAACTTTTTATATTGTTTTAAAACTAGTTAGCAATTATCATGCTGATTTCAAGAAACTCGATCAAAGTTCAAAGTCACAACAGATAAAAACATTTTTTGTTGGATAACTTACATGACTTAATTATTTTTTAACCGATTTAAATTAAAATTATATATATTTTTTCAAAGCATGAAATTTATACATGAAATTGATTGAAAGTTACAGGTAACTTAATTAGATACATGTATACATATCACAAATTGGCTTATTCACCCTGGTGCTACTAGATAATAATCAAGCCTTGGTATTTTTTTAACATGATCATAAACTAGGAGACACCAACACAGGAAACAAAACACTGCAGCAACTCTTACTTCCATTGGATTGAATGTGGAGGATGCTCTTGAAGGGTAAGCAGTTCTTGCTTGTTGTAACACATCACATTGCCTATTATTGCTGTAGGAAACATCCATCATATGTACAATTGTATACATTGTTTAGCTATAAGGAAGATACAGATGATGGAACAGACTCTGATGATATAATAGAGGTTGCCCAAGATGAGGAGGATGCAGAGGCAGAGAATAGGGAAACTGTAGAAAAAGTCTACAACTATAGGATTGGCAAGAAAGGAGGTAGTGTGTTGTCATTTGAATTTGACTCTCTGTTAACCAAAAGCCAGTCAACAGTACTGATCAAGAATTCCACTTATGGTGATTTTGTTTTAAACCATTTAATGCAGTACATTTTAAATTGGAGAAATTGCCATTTTTTCAGTGTTAACACTTTTCTTAGTTAAAAAACCTTTAAAATGTAAAACATGGCTCCTGTGTATAGTATTATATTGTTCTGCTTATAAATCAGTAATATGATTTAGGCATTGCCTAGATGCAACACACCATAATTATTCAATTATACTGTTTAATAAATTTCAGAAAACTATAAGTTGCTTCTGTGGTGAAAGAAAATTGATGTTACTTTCTCATATATACTTTTAAAATTAAAAAAAGAATTTGATTGGATTTAATGGCCATTTGACCAACTGCCTAATTTTGATCATTAAGGAACTATTGACAGACCAGTTTAAACTGGAATACAAAAAATGAAATTTATAGACTTGGAAGTTGCACAGACTATGTGCATTTTGATTGACAGATGTAAATATTAAAACGCTTAACCTTATTTAATGTATAGGTCGAAAAAGGTTATTTTAACAAAATTTTGCCACTCTTTTACTTATCTTCTTTTATTAAAATATATGATATATTTTTAGAAGGTATTATTAAAAATTCACACCTGTACTGTGAATTTCAATTGCACTTCCATACCATGAATCTTTTTTATCAGCATAAGACACGTAAATTGCTCTCAGAATTCATGGACACTTTTTGCCCATTGACGAGCCGTGGTTTTTATTAGTTTTGCTATAATATTCCTTATCATTTATTATTGTAGTGACACTATAGTTCCTCTTTCTCATGTCTTCCAGTTACGTCCAATTTCTTATTTCTTAACAGCTACTGGGAGTAGAACTACAATATACAATGTTTTAGAAAATGGTGACCCGAATGATGGTTGTGATGCAAGCATTAATGAGGTTGAAGATCAGTTTCTTATCAAGTGGAAAAACTGGGCTAATATCCATAATACCTGGGAGACCTATGAAAACCTTAAGGAACAGAAAGTTAATGGATTGAAAAAGATAGAAAATTTTATGAAAAATCAACAGGAGATAAATGAATGGTACCCTATTTTACACAATTCCTAATGACAGTATTGTATTTTTATTGTCCTCTTTTATAGATAATTATACCCCAGTCCCAAGGCAAGAAAGTTGAGATTTGTTATTTTGATCTAGAGAACCCTAAGAAGATTATTTAAGAATTAAAAATGAACTATCTTTTTTGAAAAATAGTTCTAAATGTACACTATTTTTTAGCATTCTTTATTTCGTCCTAGGGCACCCCGGCAGATTTTCCCCACAGAGTTACATGTATATTGAATTTCTCAAGATGTTTCTGATTCTGGTTCTGTCTAAAGTCAATGACATTTTTATTCTCTCAGTGAGTTCAATTAAGCATATGTGATTCATATGTAAAATAACAATTATGGACTTTGAACTAGATCTACTAGTATATAAAAAAATATTGGTCTATAGAATAGTGTATTCAACATAGTTAAAAGTCCATAATTAATAAATATTGTATGTCAAGGCATACCTTGCCTAAAGATATAGACTATTTTGAATATCAATTTTATTTTGTAGGAAAAGGAATGCCTCTCCTGAAGATGTAGAATATTATGAATGTCAGAAAGAGATGATGGATGAGTTATATGAACAGTATATCAACGCTGAAAGAATTATAGGTATGTCATCTCTCAGCCTTTCAAATACAAGACCAATCCAAGCAATAAATATACAAAATACATTACAATTTATGCTTCCATCTCTGTCAAGTATAAGTACTAGATAGCAAAAGGATCATGTTCTAAAAACAGTATGTACCTACTAGCATGATACCGGTATCATAAATTGATATATAGTCCAACAAAATTTGATTGCTCATATTAGATTAAATAAAATTTTAAAAAGTGTTAGAGGGATGTCATTTTCCTTTGTCAATCCTTAACTCCCAAATGTACAACACATCTATTTTCTGCCAAGGGTTTGTAAACTTCCTTTCTAAATCATCCATATGGTTTAAAATCCCAGAAAAATCTTGGAACGGAATGAAAATTTACATATGTTGATTTTTATTTCTGAATATTGGGGTTTTAAGAAAACAATAACATGTAACCCTTTTTGGCTAGATTTCATGAAGTAAAAATTGGAATTATGGTATATTGAATGTTGGGTGGCAGGTGTTGAAAAAAGTAATGTAACAGTTTCCCATCATAACTTATCACAACCTCTTGATACAGATCAGTTGGTTAAGTGGTTAACACAGTGTTCTTTCTAGATAGCACTGTGGTACCACTGTGCTATATTTTTTACCACAGTGCTATCTTGTAAAGATTCATAATAGAATGTATTAAGACCACAGTGCTATAATTTTCAGGAAACCATATTTTTAATGATTACCACAGTGCTATGAAAAATTTCTGGGAAGAACACTGGTTAACATGTCAGGCTACCAACACATGAAGTTGTAGTTTTTAGCACACCTTGCTGTAGATTGTGTGAGCTACATGTATATACTATTGCAATCAATTGTTGTCTGTTGTTTCAACTTATAAAAAATATTTCTTAGAACTCTGAAATCACTTGACCCAATGCAAAATTCTCTTGATCTTTAGACAATTTTACTGGACTTTTCTTATACTCCCGCTTCAAAATTGAGGGGGTTATACTGATTTACCTGTGTCTGCTCATAGTTCCAAGGTTCCATAGTTCCGAGGTTCCATCACACTTGATTACATTTTAACACAAGGCATAGCTGTAAAAGTGGGGTATCACTAGTGAGCATTGGGTCACAGATTTCTTGTTTATACTTGTGCTTTGTACTTAACCAAAAGTTTTTTTGTTTCAGCTCACTCAAATCAGAAAATGGCCAATGAGAATAATGGCTATCCAGATTATTTTGTTAAATGGCAGGGACTGCCTTATGCTGAAAGCACATGGGAGGATGGTGAACTATTGTCTCGGAGATTCCAGTTTATCATTGATGAATACCATGCTAGAAATAAATCACAAAAAACACCATCTAAACTAACAAAGGTTTGTTCCTGTAACTTGTGCTAGACCAGCACAAACTAGCAAACTCACAACTCAGATATATTAAATAAACCATGAATTTAATTAATAGGTTCATCAGGACAGATTGAACTTTTAAAAGAAAATCTTAGTATATGTACAGCACAAACTACATATTGTCGGGACAAATATGTATTTGAATAAGGACACAATATCCCTATTGTATTTCTCAACTGACACATTGATGAACACTTTAAGTTAAATTATAATTTAAATGTCGCATGAGATTAAAGCCTTCTTAAAAGGATGTAAGTGATACTAACCTAAAATTGGCTGTTCTCAAAATCAGAAAAAAGCAGAACTTAAAAATAGCAAAATTAAAATAAGGTGCTTTAAGAGAAGAAAGAGGTTTAGTATTAGGTCAGCTATTAAGCACCAGTTGTAGTATGACTCATGAAAAGAGTATCAATAAGATTGAAACCCAGGTAAAACCCCAGGCTCATTCTTTGATAACACCACTTTAATACCATTTTAAAATTTATTGCAATTGCTTAAAACTGTAAAAGACGGTATTATGCTGTAGATTAAAACCACTTTAATGTAAAGATTCTTGGGAACAAATTTAATATGCCAAAATTGTGTCAAATGCACAATACAAAATTGACAAAAAAAACTATCCATATCAATTGTGCACTGAATTGATTCAGGGCCAATTGCAAAAGGGCAACCACTATTCCCATACAGGTTGCTGGCAGTTTAACATATACACTTATTCCACATCTCATTATCATCTAAAAAATTCCCACTTAAAAAACAAATGTTAAGCATCTAAGCTTTGTAGTAAAAATAAAAATGTTATGGGTACTTCGTGAAACATAGTAAATGTCAGTATAAAGTCTTTACTGGGAATCTTAACTTATATGTACTTATATGTATGTAAAGAATGTTTTATTTTCATGTTTTGGTTACTGTTGATTGACATTGGCGGTTGTCCATTGTGGTTTTTGTCTCGCCTGCGAAGCAGAGCGGGACATAGGTGTTACTTTACCGGCGTTTCCGGCGGCGGCGGCGGCGTTAACTTTTTGGAAAAGTTTTATGAGCACCTCCATATCTCAAAAACTATAGGTCCTGGGTTGATGAAACTTGGTATGCATATGCCCCAGTAGTAGCTTAGCACAGTTGCATCCCCATCTTTTGACCTTGACCTTGATTTTCCGGTTGAATGACTTTGATAATTTTCAATACATATAATAGCAATGAAAAAGTTTTGCGAGCACCTCCATATCTCAAGAACTATAGGTCCTAGGTTGATGAAACTTGGTATGCATATGCCCCAGTAGTAGCTTAGCTCAGTTGCATCCCCATCTTTTGACCTTGACCTTGATTTTCCGGTTGAGTGACTTTGACAATTTTCAATACATATAAAAGCAATGGAAAAGTTTTGCGAGCACCTCCATATCTCAAGAACTATAGGTCCTAGGTTGATGAAAATTGGTATGCATATGCCCCAGTAGTAGCTTACCACAGTTGCATCCCCATCTTTAGACCTTGACCTTGATTTTTTGGTTGAGTGACTTTGACAATTTTCAATACATATAATAGCAATGGAAAAGTTTTGCGAGCACCTCCATATCTCAAGAACTATAGGTCCTAGGTTGATGAAACTTGGTATACATATGCCCAAGTAGTAGCTTAGCACAGTTGCATCCCGATCTTTTGACCTTGACCTTGATTTTCTGATTGAGTGACTTTGATTATTTTTATTGCATATATTTGCAATGTTTAAGTTCTATAAACATCTTTTGATCTCAGAAACTGAAAATCCATGTAAATTCAAAATACAGTGGAAGTAAGAAAGAATAATTGTTTCTGATGGTGCCGGCAGGCGAGACATACTTTAGTGTTAACTCTTGTTCTGTATAGCCGCTTGATTGTGTGCTGTGTCGCGTAAACTTATTCCACATCTCATTATTTTCTGTTACTTACTTTCCGTGTCAAAATTGTATTAGATATGTACTTCACATGATTAATATTCTATTTTCTCTACCATATTTTAAGATAAAAGGGATCTAATTGATTTGCTTATTTATGTTATTTTAACATTACCTGATTCTTACTTGTTTTTCAGGTCCTTAAATACAGACCTAAGTTTCAGCCTTATAATAAAGATCAACCTTCATGTATAGGAGGCACTGAACAGTTACAATTGAGAGATTATCAATTAGAGGGTGTAAACTGGTTGATGTACGCTTGGTCAAAGTAAGATCACATTAGCTAAACTACTGGAAATATTAACTTTCAGGGTTGTTAATTTGCGCCTTCAGTCTTTATGCAAAAAAAAAAATATATCTTTTTTGGGTTACCAACCTGCCCTATTTTTTGTTGCCTCCCTTAGCATATTTTATTTTATATAATAAAAGATGTTGCACTGTGGCTTGTAAATGGGTAAAAAAAAATATTTTTTAGAAGGTAAAAACTTTGACTTTAATCATCAGGAGCTATATTAAAAGAAAAAAAGGATGTTTACACATCAACTGACAAGGACCAAATGCCTACTTACCCTCCTATACAATATAAATTATATTAAAAAATCTCATGGCTTTGCCTACCGTTTCACAATGTGCACAGTTTTTCATTATCATACACTGATTTACATATAAAGATTGGATTTTGAATGCAAATATACATGTAGCTAAAATTAGAACAACATAAATAAATACTAATTTACAATATGCAACCAGTTGACTCATTTATTGTATGAGTTTTAGTGTCCATCCATATAAATCTTTAATATTTAGGGCACCGCATCAAAGATGTGGACACCCTATAGTTTTCACTTTGTCCGTCCCTCTGTCCGTCCGTCTGTGCTTCCTTCAACAATTCTTGTGAACACTTAAACTCAAAAACTATTAACAACACAGTTCTGAAATTTTGTACAGCTACTTATTAGCATGTCATAATTTGCATAGTAAAATTTCATGCAAAAATGTGAAATATTTTGGGAAAAAACTTCATTTTTTATAAAAAATCACAGATTTCGAGAATTGGACTTTGTGAACAATAAAACTCAAATGCTATTAACAATACAGCTCTGAAATTTCATACACATTCCATGGAACATGCCTTAGTGGTTATAATCAAAGTTCTAATGATTTTGAAAACACTTAGATTTTTTGCCACGGGGCCCTTTCTGACTTTGTCAGTATTCTAGTTGTATCCAAAACTCTTTGTAAACAGTTAAGTATGTTTTTCCTTTCATGCATTTTTGAACAAGATCTTATAATTGTATGCATAGCCAGAGAGATGAATGTGTGTCGATCAGGGCTGCCACCTATTAAAATTTTGAAATAAGGATTTTAATTATTTCAGTGATGTTTCATACTACATGTACCGTATATTCATTATCAAATAAATGCTGAAAATCAGAAAAACCTGTGAAAATTTGGAAGGTTGGCAGCCCTGGGTGACCTTCAATGATTCACCCAATTAGCCTAAGATAAGATGTAAACCACATCAAATAGACATGATATTGGTAGGACACTGTTTAACCTTTCAGATAATTATGTGCACAGGTGCTGTGTCTTGAACATTAATATCTTCTCTCAAAGTTGCCTGCATGATGTATTTTGCAAAAAAAGTCTTTTGGTATAGTAAATTCTATAAATTAAGAAGTACCAATGGGCATTCAAATATCAAAAATCGAAAAAGACAAAATCAGTCGACAAATTAAAACAACACGAAGAAACATATACATGTAACATAAAAAACACAGAAAAACAAACTGCAATCGGCAAGGTCGACAATACAAACAATATATATCATATTTTAACTTGCAATTTGTATTATTTTAATTTTTCCCTTTTCCTGTGGTTCTTCAAAATTTACTGTTCCTTTGTTTCCCACCCAACCCCTATATTACATTTTTCATCATCATTTTGTGTTCATTTTGTTGTCCTTTTTGTTTTAGTCGCCTGTGGATGGCCTGTGTGGCCTTGCACAGGCTTTAAACACCAACTCACTCACTCACTCACAATTTATTTGCAATGTTCATATGTTCTTATTTTTATGTTCAGTTACCTGTCAAGTACATTTCAGCATGACCAGATTTTAACTAGTTTGTTTAGAATGACCTGTTTTAAGTAAGGTTATTACGTTACTGTGTTTGAAAAAAAATTGTTTTATTATACTGATGAAGGACATACGAATGTCCGAAATATCTATAATCTTATCAATTGGTAATGTTGGGTACATTTTCTAGACCCAATCATATTTTAAGCATATAAATATTTGTTTTTTTTCTTTTTTTAGATACAATTCTTCCATATTAGCTGATGAGATGGGTTTAGGAAAAACAATCCAGACCATCTCCTTTTTGCAGGTCCTATACAGTAGCTACCAGTTGTATGGACCTTTCCTTATCGTGGTTCCTTTGTCCACCATAGTGGCATGGCAGAGGGAGTTCAAAATCTGGGGGCCTGAAATGAATGTTGTTACTTATCTTGGTGATGTTAATAGTCGTAACGTGGTATGTTATTTATATTCTCAAAGGTAGTTTTTGAACTGGTTGATATCTGAGGTCTTATAAACCTGTATGAAGTGTAAAAGAATGCTTAATAGTATATTATTTTTGGCTCGATTTTTTAGCAATATTATATCTTTAAAAAATACCTCCATATTTCAGCTTTTAAAATACAAAGTACCAAAGTGGATATAAAACACAGTAAATTTTGTATTGCATATTTCAAGTTGTTACCTTGGAAGGCAGAAGACCAAAAGTATTGAAGGAAAAGTACTCAAATCCAAAACATTCGAACAAGGAAGCCAAATCCAGAACCGAAGAAATGGACCATGTTGAGTACAAAGATAGAAACCTGGTGTTTTAAACAATTTTGAATTGGGCTTGTGTTTACCATAAAATTTAGACTGTTTTTCATTCTTCAATATTTAAAAAGCCAATTGAATTTCATAGTAAAACTGATAATTTCATCTTATAATTCATTCTGTTTCAGATCAGAGAATATGAATGGCAACATGGTGGAAATAAAAGACTTAAATTCAATGTGATCCTTACTACCTATGAGATTTTATTGAAAGATAAGGTAAATTTTACTCCAGATTAATAGCCCTACTTCACAGTGATGAGTTTGAGTGAATTGACAGATATATTTATACCTCTTGGAAAGAGAGATGTCAGTCCTTATTTACAGTAGAAATCATGTTTGTTATATTATAGCCCCTGTCTGTCCATTTTGCTCAATTATGTACATGTAATAACCCCAACTTCTTATATAGATTGCCTGATGGATTTTGATGAAAATTTACATCTTATGGAGATGTCTAAAGAATCAGGGAAGATAACTTATGATTATGTTGCCTGTACTGTGTTGCAACACTAAGTTTAAGGGTTACTTTGGCACTATTTTTCATCTTGTGGTATCCAAAAATTTTCCTTCACAGTTTCAGGCAATTACATGTCACAGCTTCTTGATATTTGGCATGTAGCTTCCTCCTATAGTACTTTATGGTGTATTGTGACTATGCCTGTAACTCATCTACTTCATGTTTGTCTAATGGTATGTCTCTAATCACAAACTTTTTTTTCTCATTTAGTCTTTTTTAGGTAGTGTTGCCTGGGCAGTCTTAGCTGTGGATGAAGCTCACAGATTAAAAAATGATGACTCCTTGTTATACAAGTCTCTGTTTGATTTCAATTCTAACCATAGATTACTTATCACAGGAACTCCTCTACAGAATTCACTGAAAGAACTCTGGGCATTATTGCATTTCATTATGCCCCAAAAGTAAGATATAGAAATAGAGTATCATTCATAAGATTAAGGTTTCTTCATCAATGTTAAATGTAAAGAGGCCTTTAAAATATAATTGATTTTGGCCAGCAACCAAACAAAAAAAATCACACACACAAAACCAGAGATAATCATTCTTATTTTGAACATGTAATTCCAAAGGGTCAGTATTTATTGTTCTTCATTGAAGCAAGTCTATTTTGACAAAAACAAAAACACCAAATATCCACACTTGCTTATCAATCAATAAATGATTTAACCCCGTTTTGTAGATGTTTGTTTCATGCCTGTCAGACTTCCTTTATTATCACTAGAAATATCATGCACAATATTTATTGAAGAATGCAAAGATACAACAAAAAGAAATTCTAATCTTAATAGAAAATAATTAGATGTGGAATAAGTGTTCAGTTCAAATGATTAACAAACACAGTCAGGAGGTGTCCAATACAACACAGACATAAAACAATGAATTGACAACAACGATCAGAGACTTGCATCTTAAACCATCAGGTCATTTTTACCTTTTGTCTATTAAGATGGAATATGTTCAAAACTTCATATAAGTTTCACTTTAAATTCCAATTATGTAATGTGTTATATATATTTAATAAGTGAGTAAAATGAAGTAATTTATCAGGTTTGATGATTGGTTGGACTTTGAAGAGAAATATTCATCCCAAGATAAGACAGGATTTTCTGGTCTTCATAAACAGCTTGAGCCCTATCTGTTGAGGAGAGTAAAGAAAGATGTAGAGAAATCTTTGCCATCCAAAGTAAGACCAAAACATATATATAACTTGGACAAAACTGTATGCTACATTAGTTGTTCTTTTACTATTAATGTCAAGTGTGGTTTGAGAATATGATATTTGTTCATTTATCAGTTGAGAAAGGTCATTATCAACACTTAGAACTTTCTATTTTGTGTTGTGATATACAGATCAAAGCAGGCCTCCACTGTATAGAATACCAATTTGGCACCGGAATGTCAAAAGTAGGAAAGGACAGAGCCAAAACCGGTAAACTATGAAAAAACAGACAACATAAAACACAGAAATACAAAAACAGCTGAATAGCAATCAACAGCACTAACTCATGTCGTAACGAGAGTGAACTAAGGTGTTCTGGAAGAGTAAGCTGTTATACTATAAAAATTAAATTTATTCATTAGAGTTAAAGTTTCAAGTGAATTCTTGATGTTTATGGATAATATTTATTTCATTAAAGTTAAGTCTTATGTATCCTAGTAAGAATATACAGGTGTTTTGTTCATTATTTTATAGACAGAGCAGATTCTAAGAGTAGAAATGTCCACATTACAGAAGCAGTATTATAAGTAAGTAAAAAGATTAGAGTCAGGTTTTACTATGAGCCAGTCTTCTGAAAGGTATTTCTTTGTTTCTCACATTCTTTTGACTTTATGTGCATTCTTTTAGGTCTAAGATATACCAAAAACAATGTTTTGTTGTCAGATGAACTTGGATCAATCAGTAAAATATTGTTTCATTTTCTTTGAAATGCATGGGGATTTAGGTTTTTGTGACTGTACGGGCACTGCATGGCAAGACATCTCTCTGTTGCAACAGTTTATTGGCAACAACAGTCGGTAATAATTGATTTCTTATGCCTCAGTGACAACATGATGTAGGGCTTTAACTTAAACTCATTTCTGTACTTTTGTATGGCCATCTGTATGTCTTTTTGTGCAAATTTCAGTCAGAAATCATACATGTTAATGATTTGAAATATGGTAGGGTGGAAGAGTATCACAAATTGTATGTTTTAAGTGATGAAAGTTGCGAAAGGCGAGACATAGGTATTACTTTCCAGTGACAGCGGTGACAGCAACATCAGGATATAAAGCATTTTGTGAAAAATGAATTACATGAAAAGTATAATACCAAGGCATCCCATATTTAGTATACACAGTTGGGGTTGTGGTCTATGCAACTGGAACTATGCCGTGTGACCCTGACCCCAATTTCAGGCTTCAACCACTCTGTGAACTTAGGTCTTTTTGGGGGATGTAAACTTCTTTGTAACACTTTGTGGAAAATGTATTAATTTAAAAGGATAATACCTAGACATCTAGTATTTGGCATACAGACAATTGGTGTTTTCGTCTGTGTAAAAAAAAAAATCAAAAATGCTGACTGGATTCTTGCTTTTGGAAAATACCATTTACCATTATTAAAGGTAATAAATTTATGTTTGTTAATACTAATATTAATATTAAGTCTTCATTCTGAAAACTATCCTAAATATCTTAATTCTGTTTTAATTAACAATGTTGATAAACATTATGATGCAAATTTCATGTGTTTCTTTTAGATGGATCTTGACGAAAAACTATAAAGCTCTTAGTAAAGGACTTAAAGGCAATGTTTCTAGCTTTGTCAACATAATAATGGAATTAAAAAAGTGTTGTAATCATACTTCATTGACACGGCCACCAGAGGATGAGGCCATGGATAAACTGACTTCATTACTGAAAGGTAGTGGCAAGCTCATATTGTTAGACAAATTACTGACTCGTTTAAAAGAGACTGGACACAGAGTATTAATCTTCTCTCAGATGGTTCGCATGTTGGATATCTTAAGTGATTACCTTCAGTATAAGAGATACAGTTTTCAGAGATTAGATGGTGGAATTCGAAGTGATATACGGAAACAGGCTTTAGATCACTTCAATGCTGAAGGATCTCAGGTATGGTTACACAAAGTAACATAAACTCCCTTCACTAAATCCAAAGATATCTGGAGTGTTATTTGACAACATTTCACAAACTTGATTTATATTATTTTTTATTTAAGTAAACTTGTTAGAATGTTGTTACAAGTGACATTATTTATGATATTGAAAATCTGCATTATCTGGCTGTAAATGTGTAAAAATAGTGTGTTAGTTTGTTGTATAATCTATGTAAGAAAAAGAATGACTAAATGATCCTGCATGTATATGTTTAAGATATTCAACAGAACAACATTTTCAAGTCTATATTGCACTCTGCTAATTTGTGAATTTGTGGGTTGTTTGGTTCTGGATAAGGAATAGTGTTTTTAAAGAAAAATTTAATCGCAGCTTTTCTAGACAAGTTAAATCTGCCTCTCAGTAGTATACTGTAATAGAGGATAATTTTGCGTGGTTTAAATTTCGGGTTTTCAGTATCAAAATACATTTGCAAGGTTTAAATTTCACGTTATATTAGATCATGGAATATTTGGTCCTTGTACATGTAATTTACACGAGGGAATATTTTCGTGAATTTGTTATAATCACAAAATTTGTAGCGGGGAAAAAAAACTCACGAAAATTTCCCCTTTTACAGTAATTGATTTTTTTTTACAATTCTAAGGACTTTTGTTTCCTGTTATCTACACGAGCTGGAGGTTTAGGTGTTAATCTTGCTACTGCTGATACTGTTGTGATATTTGATAGTGATTGGAATCCCCAAAATGACTTACAAGCACAGGCTAGAGCTCATCGTATTGGTCAGAAAAATCAGGTAAATCATAGAATCAAAGGTGTACCAAAGGGGTAATCATAAATTATTATTTCGGAAAGACATAGACAAAATCTGTACACAATAATCATCACTACAAAACAAACCACACATAACAACTAAACAGTAATTAGCAATGTGTGAACTCAAGTTGAAACTAGAGTGAATTCAGGTGCTCTGGAAGAGTAAGCAGTTCCTGCTTGCTATAGCTTGTGCATATATATATATAAAGCATGATGTGGAAAAAAACCCATCTAAAGTTAGGCCATAATAAATTATTCCCAGATTCTTAACCAAATATCTTGAAAATATGTGGCAGGGATGAATTAATTTTTTTTATCCTTTTTGATCAAATGTTCTGCCATTTTGAAATTGACCAAAAAATGAACATAATTTGTCAAAATCATCTTCAAAAAATTTCTCAAGCGGCTGAAACACTGTGTGGGAGCGAAACCGGAACTTGGTACTAGTTGAAGCGAGGATCACCAGCTGACAAACGTCACTGGGGTCAAGAAATCTTATTTTATTCTTTTTCAAACCACCTTTTCAAGTTGGAAAATGAGTCGTTTGAAGCATAACATAGTTGGGAAGGTGTGTGTCTTTGAGCTAAGTCGTACAAAAGGTTTATATGTTAAAACGAGATGAAAAAAGTTGACTTAGTACCGGCGAAAAATGAGATCGACAGATCAAACATCATAAAATTCAATGATTTAACGCATATTTGATTGAACCAAATGGTAAATTTTGTTTAATCTGTTTAACTATTAATAAAAATATGAGAAAAGAGGGCCTTGGGCCTGAAATGCCTCTAAAATCTTGGAAACAAAACTGCATTGGTGTACGGCAGCTTATGAAACAAGTGTACGGGTACTTGCAGATTTGTATATTGTTTTACTGTACGGCACTTGTGAATATGACTATCTATGTTTTTGTTATTAGTTATATATCGCATTTCATTATGACATACACGATATAAAACGACTTAGAACTGTTAATAAGTGTATTGTGTCGGTAAATAACAAAGAAAATGACCATTTACTACTCTGAAGGCTACTGGTTGTAATAAGTATTGTACCGTATGTAGTTCCTAAATCCCGTCCTCTACTCACATCCACCTCTCTAATAACAGAATGTAAGTTCCAGTTCTCTTTCCAGTCTGCACTTTTCATAAAGATTTGCATTATCTCTAACCATTTAAGCACCGAATTAGGGGTCAGAGAGGCCGAAAACGACAAAGTTTGTCTGGACAAATAGATCTAGATTTACTCAAATACTAGTTGCAGTGTCCAACCATTTGTTATGAAATTTTAAAATGATATTTATATCCGCTAAAGGATGCTTTCCATTACATTTTAGGATGTGGCCCTAACTGTTTCAGAAAAAAAGGATAACAATGTTTTGAAAATACCGCTGTATGCTCTTTTTTCACATTTTATTCCTATTCAAAACATTTAGGAATTGAGAAAAAGGATACTACGTATTCTATCTCGAAATACTCTCAAGGAAAACTTTCAACAAAGCTCTATGACAAACGTGAAGACTTCAACTTTCCATTCTTGTGTACCAACATTCCGCCCGCTCCAGCTTATGGCGTTTACGTATCACAATTGATTCGTTACTCCAGGGCTTGCAGGACTTGCATCGATTTCCTTGACAGAACGTCACGCCCGACACAAAAATTGCTTTCACAGGGCTGTGTTGCTCCTCATTTGCTGTCTTCACTCAAGAAATTTTATGGTAGACATCATGCGGTCAAAGGCAAATATGGGATTTCAATCTCTTAGATGAGTGTAGATGGTCATAGATTTTTGTTTTGCCCTCCTTTACTGGATTTGATACACTGAATTGATAGAACTTGGCAGCACGGCGGGTGTGCTATAGCAAGTAGGGACTGCTTATACTCTTCAGGAGAATCCGCGTTGTTGATTGCTTTTTAGATTTTTGTATATTTGTGTTATATGTTATCTGTTTTTTGTTCTGCTCTCGTTGGCGTTGACTGGTTTTGTCTTTTCGGACGTTTGACATTCGGATACCCAATTGGTACCTTTGCTTCCTTTATATAAGTCTGTACAGATTAGCAATGTTTTTAATTAGCCTTTGTATTTAGTTTAAAAATAGGATTTTCTCATTAACTAAATGTACCTTTACAGTGCTATATATGGTGTCATAGTTGGGTGATACCCCGAATCAACATTTTTGTTGTCTTAGTAATGATACTTATAATACAGCAGAAAATATTTGCATATCTAAAAATTCATTTTTGTTTGGATGTTTTTTTTCACTTCAGAAACGTGTTCATTTTGTTTGTTTTTTTTTCATTATGCCCATGCAAAAGAGCACTATTAAAAGATTTTTAGATTCAAAAACATACTCCATGTAAGAACCTTAAGTTGGTGAGCACACTTACATACCCATGCGTTCAACTATTGGACTATACATACTATCATTGAGGTCAGCCTTTAAAATTCCATAAATAAAAAAAATGTGATAATATGCACAACTACATATGGTATTCTTCTTGCATACCAAGTGTCGTTAAGATCTGTTAAGTAGTTTCAGGGTAGTTGCGCATACAAACTGTGATCACAGACGGGCTAACGAATGGACCGATAATCAAAGCGCTAAAGCGTTAAAAAGCAGAGCTAACTCTAAGCACTAAAATACAGAACGATCTGTTTTTCATCAACTTGAAACATATCAATTTTGTTTGTTTTCTCCGTCCTCTTAAACATTAATTAAGAAATCCGTAATTTGGCTCCGACCACATGAAACCTTTTTATGACGTATTGATTAAATCAAAGGTAAAAGGTCAACAATGCTTAAGTGTACATCAACTGGCGACGATGTATGTAGTGCACATTTATATCGTAATTATAGGGATATAAGATATACCTTTTAGTTTAGACAGCCTGTATAGAAACAATAATCATACACGATGAATATTCTATAAAAGATCCTCTGGTAGGAATATTGCTTGACCAATTTACCCTGTCTAGACGATAAAATAACGAAAATCAGATAGCTTTATGACTACATATGGCTCTTCCCCAAAACATAATACCCTCTGCAACTTCGTTGTATTGTAGATATCTATGATTTTATTTGATTTGAGCATTGGAGGTGGAAGGTTGGCACCATAAAGCCGGTTTAATCCACCATTACATTTACAACAAGAATAGGTCCAAAAGACAAAATGCCCCATCTCACACCATTTGATTCCCCCCCCCCCCCACAAGCACCAAATTATGAAGTTGATTCCAAAAGTATAATTTTATGTTTTGATGAATAAATGATTTTTAAAGTTTTATGATACCATTCTTCCTTCATGATAAAGTAATTTCGACCTTAAGGTAAACCTAAGTATAACGCCCGCTTTTTCTGTGCATGATCAGTAAAACATGAAGATGACGAGACATGTACAATTTTATGATGATTTTTGTTTGTTCATATCCTGATTAATATGTGTACAAAGTTAATGAAGTTTTACGCTGATACCAAACTTCCTTCATGGTAAAGTAACTTCAACCTAATTTGGGACGGACGGACGAACAGACCCGAACACTATATGCCCCCGTACTTTCATGATGAAGCATTTAAATGTGTGCCAAGTAAAGCTGATTAAAATTCTACGTTAGTCTTAAACCTGCACGATTTTGTCTTCCATGAACTGAGTAATGTACGTTCGGTAATTTTGTTTTACTCCATTTGGCTTAAAATTGTGAGTATATTTATATTTTTTTCCTGAAAACTTGTCCAGAAAGAAAAAAAACCATCCATCCACCAAATAAAATTGCTTTACAATATGATATGATGAGTCTCTTTCAATCTTTAAAAGCTGCTCGCATTAGCGCATATATATTTTTGTTGCATCCCCCAACGAAATCCTTATCTACCTACCAAACCCTCGAACCCTTTACAGGCAACTTTGAACAATAATAAGGGTGGACTGTTCTTAATGTAAATGTTTAGGGGGTTTGCTCCTATATATCTTAAAGTAAATAAAAATGGATAAAATTGCATCTTTTGTAAAGAATATGGACAGATGATCAAAATAAGCAAGAAAAAAATGTAGGTCCATGTGCTTGTTTACATGCTATAAGCGTTTATAATTTTGGCGGGAAACTTTGGTAATCAGAAAAAGAAAATAGGGTGTTCATGGGCAAAAAAATTCTAGCATAATAGATGGATAAACCCCGAGGATCTCAAAATATGAGGAGCAAATCTCCTTAAGCTGAGAAGTCATATAATCAGTTGAGATGTTCAGATGCATCTACATGAATGCTGAAATTGTAAATGCATAAAAAAAATATGTAAATTTTTTGCACATATTTTTTATATTTGTTTCAAGACAAGTTGGAATCCTGTATTACCTGGTAACCCTTTGCATCCATACATTTTCGGATCAGATAAATCTATATGCTGCAGCATGTTACTTGTAGTAACATCTTTTGGGTCGTGTCTACTACATGTGACAAAAAAAAACCAAGACTGCTGCGTGTGGGCCTTTTGTCCCAGATGTACTATCGTTTTTTTTATCTGCAGTGCATTAAAAAAAGGCTAAATAGCCAGTAAATTGCAAATATGATAAGATTCTACTTATTCATATAACAAGCTGCCGTACACTTTATTTTTTAAGCTGCCGTACATCGAATTTTATACAAAACAATAAGCTGCCGTACACCAATGCGATTTTGTTTCCAAGATTTTAGAGGCATTTCAGACCCAAGACCCTCTTTTCTCATATTTTTATTAATAGTTAAACAGATTAAACAAAATTTACCATTTGGTTCAATCAAATATGCGTAAAATCATTGAATTTTATGATGTTTGATCTGTCGATCTCATTTTTCGCCGGTACTAAGTCAACTTTTTTTCATCTCGTTTTAACATATAACCCTTTTGTACGGCTTAACTCAAAAACACACACCTTCTCAACTACGTTATGCTTCAAACTACTCGTTTTCCAACTTGAAAAGGTGGTTTAAATAAGAATAAAATAAAATTTCTTGACCCCAGTGACGTTTGTCAGAAGGTGATCCTCGCTTCAACTAGTACCAAGTTCCGGTTTCGCTCCCACACAGTGTGAAAAAAATGGACCAGATTCCATTAAGAAACAGAATTAAATTTGCAGATAAGCAACAAAAATATATTTGTTTTGATACATTTTACCAAAAGCTAATCGTGGCACAGGTTATACAGGAAACAATTTGTCGGTCCAGATCTTGTAAGCAAAACTCTTCTGCTTGATGGATTTTAATTAAACTCTACACAAAGGAAGTTCAACGTATGGAGATTGTAAGAAATATTACTCTCTGATATATAATTCAGGGGAAAATAATCAGACTTTATAATGAAACATCCTTTTGTGAGCTCACTCACTGTATTCCTTGTTTCTATCAATTCTAGGTTAGTGTGTACAGGTTAGTGACGAAGAACAGTGTTGAAGAAGATATCATTGAAAGAGCCAAACGAAAAATGGTGCTAGATCATTTGATCATTCAGAGAATGGATACCACTGGCAAAACTGTTCTGAATAGGAATCAAGTTCCCTCAAGGTAAAACACCCTGGCAAAACTGTTCTGAACAGAAATCAAGTTTCCTCAAGGTATAACACCCTGGCAAAACTGTTCTGAAAAGGAATCAAGTTCCCTCAAGGTAAAACAACCTGGCAAAACTGTTCTGAACAGAAATCAAGTTCCCTCAAGGTAATATACTGTGAAAAAAATGTTCTGAATTGAAACCAAATACACATAGGATAAAATACTGTGGGAGAAAAAAACCTGTTCTGAATAGAAATCAAGGTCACACATGGTAAAATACCTTGGATAAACTTTTTCTGAATAGAAATACACTGGTAAAATATCCTGTCAGTTGACTGGAATTCATTAACAACTGGAAATCAGTACAGATGTATATTGTTAAAGCAAATTTTTGCATTTAATTCATAGTCTAAGTATTAAGCAGAAAATTCATAGTCGAAAGTATGAATATTTGAAACTGTTTTCTTTTTCTTTTTTTAAAGTTGATAATAAAGTATATTAAAAAAAAGAAAGTTGCAATTTAACTCAAAATAAAACAGATTATGGCTTTCGTTTGATATTTCTTTACGCATGTGAATTGTTCTAATGAATAAGAATAAAATTATTTTTCTTTTCTTTTCTTTTAGTACTACGACTCCTTTTAAAAAGGAAGAACTGGCAGCTATCTTGAAATTTGGTGCAGAAGAACTCTTTAAAGAAAATGATGAAAATGAGGAGGAGCCCCAGGTAGATATTGATGACATCTTGAATCGGGCCGAGACCCGAGAAACTGAACAGGCTACAATGGGAGATGAACTGCTGTCCCAGTTTAAAGTGGTCAGTTTTGACAACCTAGAAGAAGATGATTTACCCAGCTCTAGTGTCAAACAGGAGGACACTGGTTTGTACATTTACTACAGAGAATTCCAAATTTATTGTTCCAATTAATTAAAGACTAAAACCATAGTTTGGGGTTTTTTTTTTGGTTCTTAATTGTGTTGGAATATTTTTACTTTAAAATTTAAACATGGAAATATTAAGTCACTGTTTTGGTAACATTGTAGTATCCAATATTCGCTTATATGCAATGATATAAAGTTGTGGTTTAAAATTTGTGAACCTACCAATACAAACTATAAATGCTTCAGAGTTTCTTTGTTCAGATTTAGATAAAAATGAATGAAAGCAGCAAACATTGCTATTTGTTTTTGGTAAGGTTAGCCTGTTTCCCTACTCATCTCATTTCTCACCTCGTCATCATTTCATTTTCATTTTAATACAGTCAGACAGGTGGTGACCAAATATTATCTCCCTTGTAAATATTTTGTATGTCTAACTGATCCGAAAAACACATCATTTTGAATGACGCGGTGAGCTGAAATCACCAACTAAATCTTTTGATTAATTAAAAGTAGGTCATGGTTATTTTCAAGTTCGGGTACAAGTGAATGGACAAACTATTGTTCTTTTTTCTTAGTTAGGATGTTTTACGCATAGTATAGTAATTTGTGACAAAAAAAGGAATTTATTATCTCTAAGGAATAACCGGAACTCTATAAAGGTGATAAACATGTTGAATTTAAAAAATAATGGTAAGTGCGACGGGTTACATACTTTGACAGATGACGACCAATCTTATGCTTTTTTTGTTGACAAAATTTTGAGGGGGGCGAGAGGGGGTCTCATCCCGATTTCCCGGTCTTAATTTCAGAAAATCCCGAAATCCCGGACATATTTTTGTTAAAAATCCCGATCTCGATAAAAAAAAATTTCCAACTTTAAAGTTTACAGTTTCAGTGCTTACGATCTAGTCTTAAGGTTGGACGATACCAAATGACATATATCCAGATTTTAATGAAAATTGGTAGACGTATAGTTCTTAATGAAATACACCCATAAATGAAATTAAAAAAAAAAACGGGAGTCCCGGACCTCGTTTTTTAATGAGCTAAGGATATCCAAATTATTACCATAAACTAAAACAATATTCCTTAGAAAATTTGAGATGCATTGATGTAAAATAAAGAATATGTCATGGACTTTGTTTTTATGGTACTGTTACGTAAACATTGCCTATACGTGAAAAATGCAATAGAATCTAACTAAAATTGACGTTGCGTATCACGATGTTCAGACGGATTTTTCAGTGTACAGGCTGACTGATGGGTATTTATAGTCGTGACTAGGGGAAAGCCCCTCTGCATCGACTAATACCTATACAGGTATAGACTCGCTATGTGCCAAGGGTCGTCCAGCCCATGACACACCACCGCCAGTGTTAGCTGCTCCAGAGTATCCTTTGTTGTCGCTGGAACAGTGCCCGTCTTGCACCACGGGGAGGTACTGGTCGGAATTTGCAAGACTAATGTACAGGTAAATTTTATCGGTATTTAACAAAGGCGGATCTAGGACCGGCGTACCGCCCCCTCCATTTTACGATGAACGAAAAAAATTTAAAAATGCTTGAACTTTGTCGTCTTTATCAATTTCACAGTGAAGCACGATTTTTTTTCACGGAAGGTTGTAAATTAAAAATGGCAACTCGTTGCACGAATAAAAACCATAACCATCATGCAAAGAAATCAAAGCCAAAAATTCCAGTAGACCCATACCGCAGCCGCACTCATTTGATTTTATTCAACAATTTTATGTATGACCTTTATTTACGTGTCATGGTTTTATACCAAATGGTCAATATTAATCATCAAAATAATCTAGAGGAATTTCAACGGAAGGAATTCTAGGCATGGGCTTAAGTTTTATATTTAGTTGGGACAGTTTTTATTTTAATTCAGGTCCCGCACGTGTTACTTTAAAAACTTTCTTACATGGTACATTTTTTCAGCAGCAGCTAGTAACAGATTTGTAGTTTAATTTAGGAACAGACATTTTAATGTAGAATTTTACTGAGAACTTAACGGACTTAGCAAGCGAATTTTACGGCATTGAAAGGATGGGTTGCGATAAGGCCCTGTTTTGGCCTATCTATAGGCGAAAAATAAAAAGTTTTTCATAGCATGTTACTTTATATCCTATTTTGAAGCAAAATGATTGTACTGTTGTAAAAGACTTCTTTTAGATACGTTTGCACGACCACAGCTTCGAAAATCGAATTTAAAACTGACCCATTTTGAATGAAAATTTCATTTTGATTTAAAGAAAATTTCAAGGTAGGGCTTCAATAAATTGAAATTTTGTGCTAAAATACTTGATGCCAGTGCTTTAAGATACACAAAAGGTTCATCATATATATACATTACTTAAAACAAAAATTTGAAATTGAAATGACCGCTAATCTCAAGAAAAACGAAGGAAACGGAGAGATTTCGCACATTTTTTAACTACTGACAACAAGTTCAAAAATTATAGTTTTTTTAAAATTATCAGTATGTCTTGCACGCGGAACCAGCTTGAAACTTTCAAAAAAGATGTTATTTAGTAATACAAGTTTTTGAATAAAATATGGAGCTGGTTCCGCTTGCAAGGCTATACTTCCAGGAAGGATATATATCACTCATTTGCGCCACTGTCCTGTAGGCACAATGTTAAAATAATTTGCGGTGGTTCATTTCAAGCACCATTTACTAGAAAATAAAATAAGCTTTTTAACTACAGACGGTTATTTTTTATAAAAAAAAAGAAATATTAACCTTTCCAACAATACATTTTGTGATAGAATTTATTTAATTTTAATTTTGACTTTTTCGGTGGGCTGAAAAGGGGTCTTATCGCAACCCATCCTTTCTTTTCTTTACCAAAATCCTTTGGAGTTAGCTGCACACCGTTGTGATAATAAGATGCAATACTTGTATACCCTGGTGACTGCAGAGTTTTTGGTCGATTGGACATGTATTTATCAGTTTGGCAATGGAGATCAATGGACACAAGAATTTTGTCAATATTTTTCTTTAACATTGTTTTTTTCCGTATGAAATCAGATCCTTGTCCAGAAACACATTTGAGCAATAAGTATCGGAAGTAACATTTTTATTTGGCCTGATAAGAAACTAGATGCACGATCTTATATGTACTGTGATCTGGATCTACTCTTGTTTCAGGAGATAAGTCCACCTACATCTTTTCCAAGCAGTGTCATTCATTTTCAGAAATTGCATTATTTGTTTGGAACTGACCATTCTTTGTAGTAATGGACTAATTTTTCTCCTGTACGTGTTCATATTTATGCCATTGACATGGAAGTCCGAGGGGCTGTCAGTCGACATCTATATTGGTTCATAATGAATACTATAGAAAGTTTAACAGACCGCTCATTAACACGATGTCTATGGGTTTTGGTCGCCCCCTGACAGTTCGATGGTTTCTTTCGGAGATCTGTTCATACAGATTTTCCGCTTTCCTCCGCCATTCTTGAATTCGCCTACGGGTAAGTGATGTGTCGGGCAGGATGTCAGTGAGGATAGATCAGTTGTCCTAACCATTTCCCGCTCTTTATCATCTTGACATTTTGGTCTATCTTTTGGTGTAAGTATGCGATTCTGGTGGTTTGTATATATAGCCCCTTCAGTTACCAGTGAGCAACGGGAAAAGTTAACGGGAGGGAGGGTGGGTCCTGCTGCCAGTAGTCCTTTTACTCTTCTTAGTTTTGACGCGTCAGGTTATGGAGCCAGTTTAGACACACAGAAATATGTACCAATGCGCTTGGGTCAGCGTTACCAATGCTAGAACACATCCTATCCGTCTCATGGTGGCGGGTTGTTTTACGTAATGTCGTGACGGTTGTCCTAATAAAAGTATGTAAAGATTGCATACAGATTCTGATTGACGTATAATGAAAATGGCACTTTTATCTGCCTGATGTAAAGTTTTATGCCGATCCCGTTATAATTTAACATAAAAATCCCGATTTCCCGTGGCTAAAAATGTGATATTCCCGTATCCCGCTGTTTTTCCATCCCGAATTCCCGATCTTTAAACAAGGCAATCCCGAATTCCCGTTGCTAAAATCGGCCGATCCCGGCGTCCCGAAAATGGTCTCGCCCCCCCCCCAATTTTAAGGAAATCGGAGAAAAATGTTTTTTTTGTCACAAGCAAGTCTAAAACGTTGCTAGGCAAATGAAGGGAGACGATTACAGTTTTACAAATCGAACAAACCTCACTTAATAGACCTCCCCCTTCTAAAACGTCATTTTACATTTGCTTATTATCATTTTATTATAAAGACATGCATTATATTAATAAAAAGTAAAATTTAAACAGTTTCACCAGTTAAGGCCTTATATATTGCAGAATTAAAGAAAAAATATTTTAGGAAGTCAAGTAGATTATTGCTATTTTTAGCTGGGTATGAGATTCTCTCAATGTTTATTTATTTTATGAATGAAATTTCTATATTTAGAAAGGGGGATTCACAAATAACTTATGAAATTAGCACAACTTTGACAATCATTTTTATCAATACCGCTATAGCGACGGGTTCAGGAATTTTTTATCGGAAAGAATGGAGTCTTATCTGTTGGATATATTTTTTTCAGATTTTTAGGAGCATAATGTTTTATTTGTCACAAAGGAAATCAGACCCCATAATATCACTAAACATGAGAAATGTGCTCTTTTCACGCTGCAAATTTAATAACCCAAGGCAAATTCGGTGTTGTTTACTTTCATTTTACATATTTTATATCACAATTTATTTTAAAAGTTGCTCTAATAAACTTTTTAATGCCCATAGTTACTACGTAAACATGCCGAATCAAATTCTACCTTATTTACTGAAGAGCGCATATTCTTTTGTCTCGTTCTGACCACCTTTCTGACTGAATACACCCTTTTTATGTTCATCCACCTAATTGTTTACACTGTATTACAAAAAGAAATAGAAACAAACTCTCATATTTTCACATAGTATAGCATTTTACTAAAATGACCATTGATAGATTGACAATTCCACAGACACACCCATTTTCTTGTTTTGTTGTTTTGCTGAACTACAGATGTTTTTTAGGTAAGGACTGGGACTCAATTATACCTGAGGTAGATAGGTTGAAGATCGAAGAGGAGGAGCGACAGCAACAACTATTAGAACTTAATCTGCCTCCCAGAGCAAGGAAAACTGTCAAACAGGTAACAAAATTACAACTATTTAAAACTGTCATGACAGATAGTTTGTACAGCTAAAAACTGAAAGGCCAAAGTTATTAATAAACTAGAATTTGAAAAATACACTTTTTTAAAACCATAAGTCATCAATCAGGATGTCACAGCAAAATTTATTACATTTATATCAACATAATTTATGTTGATATTTATGTAAAACTGTCAGATTGGATGAGTTAATGTTTAGGTTGACGAATTATAATTAGGTTCATGAAGTTTCAAAAAAGTTTAGAAATTTGTAAAAATGCTATGTCTTAATTTTGTATGATTCTTTAGTTGCAGTTAGAATATGATTCTGATGAAAAAAAGAAAAAAAGTAAAAATAAAGAGGAGGATGATGAAGATAATGAGGATAGTGATGAGAATGAGGAGGAGGAAGAAGAAGAGGAAGGGCCGAAGAAAAGAGGGCGACCTCCAGCAGGCAGTAAAAGTAGAATTAAAGGCTTCACTGATGCAGATATCAGACGTTTCATTAAAAGTTTTAAGAAATTTGGAAGACCTTTGAAACGGTGAACATTTGATTTACCCCACATTTTAAGATTGTCTTGTTGTTGTATGTCTGTCCATTCACACTTTTGTAACAGACATGGATTGATATTAAACTTGGTTCACAGCTACCATGCTTCTCCTTTTCAGGTCGTTAGGTCGTATTTGCTGTTAGACTACATTGAAAAAAATTCAAACAGAATTCTTAGCTCATTGGTTGATTTCTCATGCCTCCTAATTTTCTTTTATATACTGTTAACTAAATAGCCTTGTGGAACTTTACTTAGCATGACTTATTGCAACCTTATTTTTGAAGAAGCTTGATATACTGTTTTATTTTGTAAGTTAGTAGTTTTGGTTGGAGTAAGCAATTTCAAAAATATTTGATCTCTAAAATTTCAATATAGAAAATAAAAATAGAATAAGAAAGATAACTCCATATTATTGCTTGCTTGATAAATATTTATAATCAGATTAGTTACAAAATGAATAAACTTCAGGTTAAACATTAATTTTATTGTTTCAGACTTGATTCTATAGCCTGTGATTCTGAACTTCAGGAGAAATCAGAGGGGGATCTTAAAAGGCTAGCTCAGATAATCATGGCAGAATGTGATGCTTTCATTGAAAGTCAATCAAAAAGTAAAGATGATGAAGTCAGCAATGATGGAATGTCTACTACTGGTATGATTCATCATTGTCAAAAATATCTCTGCCAATGACAATGCCTATAATAGCAAAAATGGATGCTTTGAACAAATATAATGTGACTGAATTCAGACAGATAATATAAGATAATTTTTGTCCCCCAAAAAAACGGGGAAGTGAGGAAATAAAAAATCAGCTTCAAAAATAACTTTTGAACGCCTTTACAGAATTTCAACCAAATCGCAATCAAAAGCATATGATTAAGGAAGATACTTATTAATTTTTGGTATCAAAAGATCAAAGATCAATCAGTGTTACACTTAGTAAGAAAAGTATTCAGGGCTTGGGACCTTGAGTTTAATTGTTTAGCTGATATATTCTGTAGCATTTAAGGTAAAATTACATGCAAATAAAAATTGACCCCAAAAAATCCAAATAGGAATACTTTTATGTGTAATAAAACTCTACAACAAAAGGGTACACATAAAACTCTACAACAGAAGGGTATAGACTGCTGTCTAAAACAATGTAAAATATGTTGAAAATTAATAGAAGTTGCTGTGTTTTAATCATACCTGTTAAGAAAAAATATTCGTACAGTTAATTGATGTACTTATTGAGCTGTAATGATAAAGCAGAGGTACCAATGGGGTATCCGAATGTCAAAAGTCCAAAAGGGCAGAGACAAAACCAGTAATCACCAACAAGAATGGGACAAAAACAGACAACATGTAAAACATGGAAACACAAAATACTGAATATCAATCAACAACGCGAACTCCAGTTGAAACAAGGGTGAACTCAGGTGCTCTGGAAAAGTAAGCAGTTCCTGCTTGCTATAAATAGGCAAAGACATTATTATAAATTTTATATTTTAGGCAAAAAAGAACGGAAAAAAGGACCATCATTCAATGTAGCAGGGGTGTCTGTAGCTGTCCAGCCACTAGTAAAAGCACTACAGGAAATGGAGATATTGGATGACCTTATTCCTGACAATAAAGAGCAAAAGAAAAAGTAAGTCCTATTGGGTTACACAGATTTCTAATGGTAACATTTGCCGTGAGAAATCTTTGTTGCTATGGCAAGAATTAAAACATTTCACTGATTTTTAATATGTTTAAAATATAAAAGAAAAAGTTTTGTTTTTTCTTCAGCAGTATTATCATATATCACCACAATTAAGAATTAACTGTAATAATTTTGTGTTTTATTGAACCATAAACTAAATTTCATGGTGCACATTGAATAATCCGCTTTAAATGTGCATCATTAAAAATTTAGTTTATGGCTTCTATAAACTTAAAAATTATAACAGTTAATACTTATAATTAAATTTATTGATATGTTTGGTGCAACAATTTGATAAAATATTATTTTTTTCCATTAGAATATTAGAAATTTGGTTAATTAAATCGGCACATTAATATTTACAACTGTCAATGACATTGCACGTGGCGTTCGTGGAACTGCAAAGTGTATCATCTTCATTGTTGTATTTCGATTTAAACTGGATTAGATAATACTTTCTTTATATATGGCGTAGATTAAATGATCGTTCATCCAATCAAATTCTTTTGACTTTTTAAAAGTTTACAAGAAAATAAACCCAATTTTCTTTCAATGCATTTGCAACTAATAGTTTTCTGAAATTTATGTTTTGAATAATATACATGTATATACCATAAAGAAGATTACATTAATGAGTCTATACAGAATGGATTTGGCATGAAATTACACAAATTTTAAGTTTTGCAGATTTAAAAAAATGATCCATTTAACTGCAATAGAAAAATATGTACATGTATATTTAATTTGAATGTGTGTTGCCAGTTTTCAGTGATTAGCTAAAATATGTCAAAATGTGCACCCTGCCCAAAATAACTATTATATGGTATTTTGATTTGGATTGCAAGCAAATCAGTTAGAGCAACTAACACTTATATAGACCTGAAGAAGGTGTGATTGGTACATGTATTAGCTTTATAACCACACATATAGTAGACAATTTATTTGTGTGTTATAGGTTCAGAATTCAAGGAAGAGTAAAGGCAAGTCATTGGGACTGTGAATGGACTGAAGAAGATGACAGTAATCTCCTTAAAGGAGTCTACGAGTATGGCATGGGAAGTTGGGAAGCCATTAAAATGGACCCGGTGTTTAATTTGAATGAAAAGGTACAGTAGCTTGTGATGGTATATTAAGGATTTTTGCTTATTTTGCTAAATGGCAAGCCCTAAAATTGCAATTTTAACACATTTAAGTACATTGGAAAGTGCAGAAAAATTTTCTGCATTTTTTTCTGTCTAAACAGACAAAGATATCAAGGAAATTACTGCATATTGAAATGTAAACTTGTTGGGATTGTTGGTTTTTTTTTTTAAATTGCAATGAATTCATCTGAGCTAAAAAGGGTCAAATTAAAAACTATGATGAGCTGCCAACTGCCTGATACTGATGTGGGATTGTTCTTAATTGATTTGGCTTTTGATTTGACTATAGTTTGCTGTCTGGGTAATTGTGTGTGTTTTTTGTTGTTGGTGTTTGACCAGTCAAAGTATGAATAAATGTTGTTATTCACAAGTTTTTTATGCTAAATTATGGTTGCAAGCCAGTAAATGCCAAAATAAATGTAAAATAAAAGAAGTAATGTACTGTTAAAGTGTAATGTTTGTGGGGTATCAATTCTAGTGGTTTTCATTGGTAACTCAAAATACAAAACTAGGTTCTAATCAAAAGGGAAATTTTTCATTTGTATTTATTAAATTACATTTTCATGAATAAGTTAATTAACAATAATCTAATCCATTAAAAGTGACACCCACTACATGTGACATTCAATCTATTTTCAGTGTCTTCAATATGCTGTTACAAATAGAAAAGAATGAAATTAATTTTTGTTTGTTATGATCATTTCAGATTTTACCAGATGGTAAAAATATCAAACCACAAGCCAAACATTTACAGACAAGAGTAGAGTATCTTCTGAAGGTTCTTGGCAAACAGACTAAAACAGAACCAGATAAACCATCTAAGGCTGTAAGAACTTTGTCTATTTCTTCTAAGCTTATCAAATATTTTGGCATATCTTTATTCCCTGCTAGTGTATAGGAAGAAAGACTTATTAGATTATCTTTTCCTGGGCTTAAAAAAAAACAACAACAAACCTAATTTGGGTGATATCTGTTTTGTATGGGTCAATAATCTACTTAATTTATAATAGTTTAATAGGACACTTTTTTATACCCCCCACTTCAAAAGTGGGGGGTATATAGTGATAGGGGTGTCCGTCCGTCCGTCCTTCCGTTACACTTCAGGGTACCCATCTCTTATCCGCAACTCCTCCTAAACCCTTTGGTGGATTTTCATGAAACTTACACACAATCTTTGTGACATAATGTAGATGTGCACCTACTATTTTAAAATTTGATCAGAAATATTTTTGGGTTTCCTATACCAAAACATGGACTTAGCCATTGACTACATGGGGGTACCCATCTCTTATCCGCAACTCCTCCTAAACCCCTTGATTGATTTTCATGAAACTTACACACAATTGTTGTGACAAAATGTAGATGTGCATCTACTATTTTAAAATTTGATCAGAATGATTTTTGGGGTTTCCCATAGCAAAACATGGACTTAGCCATTCGACTACATGGGGGTACCCATCTCTTATACACAACTCATCCTAAACCCCTTGAAGGATTGTCATGAAACTTTTACACAATCTTTGTAACATAATATAGATGTGCACCATCTATTAGAAAGTTTGATCAGAATGATTTTGGGGTTTCCCATAGCAATACATGGACTCAGCCATTCAACTACATGGGGGTGCCCATCTCTTATCTGCAACTCCTCCTAAACCCCTTGATGAATTTTCATGAAACCTACACACAATCTTTGTGACATAATGTAGGTATGCATCTCCTATTCTAAATTTTATCTGATTAATTTTTTTGGGGGGTGGGGGGTATTTATTTGTGAGCTGCGGCTCACAGTTTTTCTAGTTCCAACTTAGGTTGCATATTACATTTACTATGGATGCCTCTTCTCCTGCTTCAAGTGAATGATTTTTTTTCATACCTGGGTTTTAATTCTGAACAAGAGCTGAAATGAGGTGTAAAACTTGAGTGTTTCCTATCACATTCCTATGTAAGGGATTGTTTTGTCATTATAATGTGATATTATATCAGATCATCTTACATGTCTTATTTGAATTCACACATGCAGAAATATTCAATTTTATAGAGTAACTCAGCCAAACCTAGAAAAAAGAGAAAACCTAAGTCCAAGGCAGAAATAGTAGAAAAAGAATCTTCTGACTCGGACAACAGTACAAGGGTTAAAAGTAATGTCATTGATGAAAGTACATTGGACAGCTTCCCAGAAGTCTTGAAAAAAGTCAAAACCAAGGAAAGCAAGGAAAAAATGGATGTAGATCATTCTATTGATAAATCAGACAAAATTAAAAAGGATAAAAAGAAAAAGGTTCGTATAATTTTTTATTGTCCCCAAAATATGAACATACATTTTACTTTCCTGATTTTTGTGTCATCTGCAAAGTATTGCACTGCAACATTTAGGGGTCATTTTGACACTTTCCACCACACGGCCACTGCCCTGTTGTGTCACCAAAAACTTCTGTCATAGTTTTCTTGACATTTGCCATGTAGCATAATCCTATAGTATATTATACTGTATGGTGGAAATTGATTTTATGCCTTTAATAACATCTTCAAGAGTTTTAAATCCATTTACATGTATAATACAGATATGGGTCTTTTGAAAGTAACGGAAAATCAATGCCAGTCATTTCTTCAAATTGTAGATTATGATAAATAACAGTTCCTCATCTTTTTGACGATACATTTCATATGATCTCAATTATGAATACAAGTTTCTGTCTTTTCAGAAGAAGCCAAAGAAAGCTGATGGTCCAATGCATTATACAGCAAACACTAACCCTGTAGCAGTCTCCTCTAAAGATCTGAATGCTGAACTAGATACTAATGTGTTCAATAAGGTGAGAATCTCATGTGAAAGATATACAAAGAAATAATCATAATGGCTTCATATCTGAGTAACTAGATGCATTTAAAGTGCTTTATAAAGTTAGAAATAAAAGAGAATATATCTTACACAAAATCACAATATGTCAATTGAATATAAAGAAATATATAGAATTCTCCATTTTAAATTCACAGTGAGGCTTTTGAACAACACTGAGAAACATGTACCACAGTGGCTGACAATTCAATGTCCTCATCTTGTTTTCTGATGATAACTTGAAAGCTATCTTAGGGATATGAAACAAAATGTTATTGCTGAAGTCAAGTCTAAATTTCAGCAAATTTCAAAAATATTCTGCCTGTTTAGACAGCTTAATGCTTTTTATACCCCGCCACACGAAGTGGCAGGATATTATGTTATACCCTCAGTTTTTTTTGGTGTCTGTCCCTCCGTCCGTCCCCCGAAGGTTACCAACCAATAACTTGAAAATGCGTCAAAGGATTTAAATGATATTTTGCACAGCTATTAAGTACAATAAAATACAAGTCAAGTTCGATTTCCCACATGATCCAAAAAACAGTTTTCGAGATAGGCCACTTTGAAAAGTCAAATTTACTGAAATTTTGAGTTTCCGACCAATAACTTGAAAACTGGTCAAGGGATTTAAATGATAATTTGTACAGCTATTGAGTACAACAAAATACAGGTCAAGTTCGATTTCCAGCATGATACGAAAAATAGTTTTCAAGATAGGAGACTTTGAAAAATCAAATTTCATGAAATTTTGAGATTACGAATGATAACTTGGAAACACATCATGGGATTTGAATGATATTTCGCACAGCTGTTTAGTACAATTAAATACAGGTCAAGATCAATTTCCAGCAAAATTTCAAAATTTCAAATTAGTTTATTTGAAGTAAATCCACAAAAGGATTGTGCTCAAACAACAGACATTTCAAAAACATACAATCAATAAAGAATATATACATATGAAGTATCATAATGTTTACTTACGACTGAGGAGGAACCTGATTTACTACATCATTTGACCTTTTTTTTTCATACCATAAAATAATAGTAATATTAAATATATAAATATATATAATATATATTAATTTTCTAAGTTAGTTATACATCTATACTTTTCTAACCTTAATTATATAAGATAATTTCTTATGTTGTACAGATTGCTTATACTTTCCATTCAAAATTTATTGATGTCATAATCATTGTTTGACATAACATACTTAAACTTTTCTTCTTCAGACATCTGAATAAAACTTGGAATAATATTAGATGAATAATAAAAAAAAAATTTTTACGGGCATCAGATAACCGAGTACATCTACATACAAAGTGAATCTCATCCTCAATCTCAACGTGGCACAGTTTACATATTCTATTTTCTAGTGCTAAGTTTTTATGTCTTCCTGTTTCAACAGCTAAGTTACTATTACTTATTCTCATTATAACAAATGATCTGAAAAAAAGTTTTTGAGATTGGCGACTTTTGATATTATATCGTGGCGGGGTATCATTAAAGTCCCATTACATGCCCTATTTTTTTTAACATGTGACAGGATATCATTTAATTTTCCATTTATCAATAGATGCTCTATTTTGAACATGTTCTACAAGTTTACCATTTTACAACAAATGGAGCATGATCACTCTATGTAAGGTGTTTAATGGCCCTTACCATGTTGTATGAGAATAACATGTTCAATTATATTTTCACGACACAACATTCTTAAATGTGTGTTTTCATAAGTTATATAAGTGGAACTATTTGTAATTTGACTAATTTCTGATGGGAAGGCAAATTAATTCAAATTGTCTTGTGACCCTATTTAATATCATATTCAATAATTGGGTCAGTGAACTAATTAAATCAAAGAAACTAAGAGGCACCAATGGGGCATTCCAGTGTCAAAAGTCCAAAAGGGCAACGACAAAACATGTTAACACGAACAAAAACAGCACAAAGAAACACAAAACAAAAAATCAACCGAACAGAATCAACAACGCGAACTCAAGTCGTAACAAGAGTGAACTCAGGTGCTCCCGAAGAGTAAATGGTTCCTGCCTGCTTTAGCACACCCGTCATGTTGCTAATATCCAATTCAGTGTGTCAAATCCGGTAAAGGAAGACAAAATAAATCTCTATGACAAACCAGCATCTACACTCATTTGAGAGATAAAAATTAAGGCTATAAATATCAAATTAAATTATTCAAATATGCAATGACATAATTAACAATAACAATATAACCCATAGAATGGTGATAATGAAATGCATGTTTTTATTTCAGTGCAAAGAAATGATGCGCCCTGTAAAGAGGGCATTAAGGAAGTTAGACAACCCTGATGAAGGAATGACTGAGAAAGAACAAGTTACACATACAAAACAATGTCTGTTAAGGATTGGTGATAGGATTACAGAATGTCTGTCCTCACAGAATGACCCAGAAAAAATCAAGACATGGAGAGGGTTGGTATCTCAGTACATTGTGTACTTAAAACTTATAGAATCTGCTTTCAAGGATAAAAAGGACAAAGATAATAGATTATTTTATATCAACTTCAGGTCTATTGCTCATTTACTACCTGTTTAATAAAATCATGCCATTTTTTGAAGGATTACAAGTCTCTATATCATAAAAAATGACTAAAATGTCTTGTCTTTATTGGTTTATAATCTGACTTGTGATTTGATACAAAATTATCTTGTTTTTATATTAACATTGGATGTTGTTATTGCAAAGCAAAAAAACAGCACGTTAGGCAGTTGATTAATTGTATTTTAATTGTTGTTGTCTTGATAATTTTGTGATGTATTTAAAACAAAAGTTTTGTTTCATTAGGAGTGCTCACCTTTAACAGGTAGCCTGTCAGAATCACAGGGCTAATCAAAAGTAATTTTGGCTAGTAAATTCTTGTGAGCTTTTCATTGTTCAGGCTACTTCTGAAAAAATTTTGAAAGTACTGTATTACTGTGAAAAAAATTGATTTAAAGACTTTAAGAGAAGTTGGTTTATTTTACAGACATTTGTGGAATTTTGTTTCAAAGTTTACAGAATTTGATGCACGAAAACTTCACAAGCTCTACAAACATGCTTACAGAAAGAGAGAAGAAGAAAAGGAAAGAGAGGAGGTATTTACTTTCAAACAATCAAAGTAACTTGATTATACATTTAAATGAGATCTAATTACTGGACTGTGAACTTGGTACAGGCTTTTCAAGAGAAATGGTGTCAGGTTTGAGGGCACCAAACTAACATCTTCCATTGTAATCTCAGGGTAAGGAAGAAACAATAAAAACAATGACTATGTCCGACACTTTTTGGAAAGTGAGATGACATCTTGGTTAGATACAAAATACCATGCAGGTTTATCAACTGGTTAATTTGAATTTACTGTATATGCATATTTTAAGGAGTAAACTCTCTTTAGCAGCATTTGAAACAAAATATTGGAAAATCAGCAACATTTGAATTAAAATATTGAAAGTTTGAAAACCAAAAGCATTGAAAAACCAAAACACTCCAACAGGGAAGCTAAGTCCAGAACGGATGATATCAACAATGTGCAGTAAAGAGAAAGAAACCTGGTGTTTACAAAAAAAAAATGTATTTGAAAAAAAATCAGTTTCTTAGAAGTGTAAAAAGTTCCAAAGGAGTGGATTACATTTTGTTCCAAACAGAATAATCTCATTTTAAAAGTGACAAAAATGTTGCCAATAAGAAAATCAAGTATATTGCAAAGACAGCCCATGCTGTTTTTTTGTTGTTTTGTGTAACAATAAAAATGAAGATAGATGATGTTAATACAATCTGATTTATCTTTCACAGGCCAAAGCTCATACACAGTCTCATGAAAAACAAAAATCTCATCGTCATCACACAGAAACAGATCATCATAAGCATTCTCAAAACTTTGATCATGGTCGTGCCATTAACAAACAGTAAGTATAACTATATATTAAGGGTTCTTTATTGTTACACATGTATCTCCTTTTTTCTCAAATTACTGTTTAACAGATATTATCTGGACTAAAGATTTGTTTATAGCAACTTTAAATTATTGTATATGTGTATCTCCAGTTTTAAGGGGTATTATGACTTGCTTTGTTGATCAATACATTTCTTAAAAGTTAATGCAACATGACATTTATGTCTTTTGGACAACTGTGGTCTCATTTATTTTCTCGTGGGTACCAATTTTCGTGGTTTGATGTAAAAAAGGTCAGTTTGTGGATTCTTAAATTCGTGGTTTTGATGTCTGCAGCATATAGATCAATGTTAAATTTCCTTTTTGTGGCATATCAAATTTCATGGGTTAATGCCCCCCCCCCCCCAGGAAAAGTGTGAAAATAATGAAACCACAGTAATATTTATATTAGCCTTATACATGTAGTAATGAAATATTTTGTTTCACAGTTCCAGTGTAAATAGTCGTCATCCTTCAGGGAGAGGGAGAGATCACCATCAAGATCATTCATCTAGTCCTTGGCAACATGCTAGTCCATTACAGAGACCTGATGAACATCCACCTAACAGGTAAAACATTTTATCATATACTTAGACATAATAATGCTTAAATTTGACAATACGATAAAGTAATTTTAGCTTAGAATTTTATATTTTGTCGAAAAATTTCACAGTATGATAATAACTTTCATTATCAACTGGTCCAGGTTATTATCAACTACTTCTGTTTTATTATCAAGTGCTGAATTTGGAATCGTATACCAGACATTCCCGTTGTGGATTTTAGTTTAGCATTCTCAAAACAACAAACATGGCAGACGACAAATTAAAGTGCACTTTTTAGCTCACCTGGCCAAAGGCCATGTGGGCTATTGCCATCACTTGGCGTCCGTTGTCGTCGTCGTCGTCCGTCGTCGTCGTCGTCGTCGTTAACTTTTCTTCAAACTTCTTCTCCTCTGAAACGGCTGCACAGATTCAAACCAAATTTAGTCTGGTGGTACTTTAGGGTATCCCCCACAGAACTGATGTGGGGATTTTTGATTCGTTGAAAAACATGGCCGCTGTTGCTAAAAATAGACCAGGGGGGTCAGACTACTGTTTTTGGCTTGTAAATCAAAAAGTATAAGAGATAGATGAAATCTGATGCCACGCTGCTGCTTCAGCATCAAAAGCTCTACTAAAGTCTCCATTGAGTCGAAGTTGTCAAATGACCCCTTATGGGAGTAACGGCCCCTTGAAGGTGAAAAATAGCATTTTTTCATGTTTTTTGCCTATAGAATGAAAACTATTGCAGATAGAGAGAAGCTGTTGCTTGCTTTAATGTTCAGCTCATTTAGCTCTACAAAAGTTTCCATAGGGTCAAAGTTGTCAGATGACCCCTTATAGGGGTTATGGCCCCTTAAAGGCAAAAAAAAAGAGTTTTTGGCCTATAGAATGAAAACTATTGCAGATAGAGAAAAGCTGTTGCTTGCTTAAATGTTCAGCTCATTTAGCTCTACACAAGTTTCCATATGGTCCAAGTTGTCAGATGACCCCTTATCGGGGTTACAGCCCCTTAAAGGCAAAAAATAGTGTTTTTGGCCTATGGAATGAAAACTATTGCAGATGGAGAAAAGTTGTTGCTTGCTTAAATGTTCAGCTCATTTAGCTCTACAAAAGTTTCCATAGGGTCAAAGTTGCCAGATGACCCCTTATAGTGGTTACGGCCCTTTAAAGACAAAAAATAGTGTTTTTGGCCTAAAGAAAGAAAACTATTGCAGATAGAGAAAAGATGTTGCTTGCTTAAATGTTCAGCTTAATTAGCTCTACAAAAGTCTTTTTAGGGTGGAAGTTATCAGATGACCCCTTTAAGGGGTTATGGCCCTTTAAAGGTGAAAAATAGTGTTTTTTGCTTTGGAATGAAAACTATTGATGATAGAGAAAAGCTTTTTATTGCTTAAACATTCAGCTCATTTATCTATACAAAAGTCCTCAAAGGGTTGACATTAAGACCAGGTGAGCGATTCAGGCTCCTGGGAGCCTCTTGTTTATATAATGCAGTATAAGTGTGAATAACATTTTTGTTTGTTTGTTTACACTGATAAAAACACTATAACCAGGTGTGGTACTAAATACCATTGAAAAGATAATGTTTTACTGTTAATTTAACACTGATATTGAAGAATATGATAAAAAGATCATAACATGCCATTTTTCATATCAGACCAATATCAACCCACGGTCATTATCATCCCTCGAGCCTTTGGCTCTCGGGCTGATATCGTGACCTGGGGCGGACAATAGGTCTGATATGAAAAATGGCATGTAATAAGTATAGATTATTACATGTCTTATTTTATATCTTATCATTTATCAGCCCGAGAGCTGAACGGCTCGAGAGATGATAAATGACTGTGGGCTGATTAATGGTAAGATATAAAATAAAAAATGTAATGATGTATTTATCATATACTTCAACATTGGACTAGAGAAAAAACTAATAAGATTGTTTTTTTTTAAAACCGGGTTTAAGTTAAAAAGAATTTCTTAATCAATTGAAGATGCCTCATCTCATTGCATGATCCATTTTGACTCTGATTCCGGAAATTCACAAATGATGTCAGGCTTCCGAAAATTGACAGAAATGGGTGTGATAAATTACCGGAAGCGGGCGTGATAAGCTTTATCAGCCTCAGAAGATGACTTCACAGCTCTTTCAGCCACTGAACATGAAATCTCAAACACAATTTCTTTATAAACAACAGGTTTATCGCCAAGAGAAAAAATCCTTTATTAACTATAAGTATAGGATAATCTATAATTATCATATATTTAATAAATATTACAGCCTTTTTAGATATGGTATTTGACACCAAGTAGATGAATCTAGCCATATCACTGTCTATTCCTATCATACCCATTGAAAATCCATAACACACCCTTAGAAATTTTAAATTTCGGTTATTTCATGGAAATGTCATATATAAAAAAGCTCTGTTTGCATCCATGGAAGTTAATAAAAAAGTGAACTCTATTGCCTCAATGCAACAGTATACACTAAAATAGATATATAACTGTATATCCAAATATATTTTGTAAACTTGTCATCAGAAGGAAAGAAGGGGACATATTCAACTTAATTTTTATGAAATTTTGTTTGGTTAATGATAAACAACATTAATAATTCCAAAATTTAGTCAAATTTTAATTTTGTGAATTTGCAAATTTTGATATTCTTAAAATGAATGATAAACAAAATATAATATGGCTATTTTCAGATCATACCCCATATCCCCCTCGACCAATATCATACCCTCGAGCTAAAGCTCTCTGTATGATATTGGCATCTTGTGAAGATATGAGATATGATATGAAAATAGCCATATGATATTTTATGTATCACACTATACTGTAATGTTTTGTAAGCATAATATAATTGTCGTGTTACTACAAAGATAAACTAAATAATCAGGATTTTGGAGGCCTTATAGAACATTATATAGAAACAAATTATAATACATGTATTGGTATCATTAGTCTGGTAAGGTATTAAAATACTATCAATATTGATCATGCTACATTTATTTACAGATATGGAGACAAAAGTAATTCATATCGAAGTGGAAGATATAGTGGTGGAGGAGATCAAAAGTTTTCTGATCCTCGTCAAAGGTATTAAACAAATATGAAAATACTTTTTAAGGATCATATGTATTACAAGTGTGCTGCTCATTGAAATTCTCTTCCTATGACCTTGTGTGCCAAGCTCTATTGTAGCATTATCATCTTGTCAGCACAACTCCTCTGAAACTATTGAACGGAATTCAATGAAACTTGGTATATAGGAAGTACACCATATGTAGTTGTGCATATTATCAGGAAATTTTGATCCTCAAACTTTTGTGGAAGTAATGGCCCTTCGAACTTAGGAACTTGTGGAAAATCTTCATTTATCATCTTGTCATGGCAACTCCTCTGAAACTACTTAACCAAAATCAATGAAATTTGATAGATAGGAAGGACACCATATCTAGTTGTGCACATTACCAGGAAATCTTGATCCTCAAATTTTTGTGGGAGTTATGGCTCTTTGAGCTTAGAACTTTTTGGGGAAACAGGGGGAGACATCGTTTTTGTAGGCAAAAACAAACTTTAATTTTTTATATGATTCAAGCCCAATCATAATGTGCAAGGAATGACCCTCTTCTTGACAAAAAAACAATTACATGTAGCATAAATTCGATGAAATACAAACATAAGCTTTATTAAAAATTCCGGGCTTAGGACAGGCACATTTAAAATGTGGAGGGGTTAAACTACAGTCAAACCTGTCTTAAGCAGTCACCTAAGGGGAAAACTAAAAGTGACCTTTATAGACAGGTGACCTCTTAATTGAGGTTTCATATATGGGATCTATTTTAAAGATATTAGACTAGACACATGTAGTATATAAATCTATGCATATTGTAGTGAGCAAGTGTATGTATACTGATATTGTTTTTATTAATTAAAAAATTAAAAAATAAAATATTTATTATCAATTGAAATCGGTTACGTTAATGTTTTGTCCTCTAGCATCATGAAACCATTCCCAGCATGAGTTGTTAATTTCCTCGTTTCCCGTTTTGTGTCTCTTTCTTTTTCTATCACCGTCGACGTTATTTTCTATATCTTCAAGAATTTCGGCCTTTCGTTTCAAAATTTGCGTGATTTGAGTCTTTCCAACACCCATTTCTTTGGCGACAGCTCTAGCACTTTTACCAGCATTCAATTTTTGCAACGCTTCATTTCGTTCATTTAAAGTTAAAGTTTTTTGTTTTTGGGACATCTTGTTGCATTGAGAATTTCGAATAAACTGATTTCATAAAAAGGTGAACTCTTGAGAACCAATATTCATTAATTTATTAACAAGATTATTGATTTAGCCCTACGGGATTGGTACGTAACCAATGTAAATAATTGTCAGGATTACAAATTTTATCACATGATCTTGACTTAAAAATCACGTGATTTCAGGTCAAAATGGCCGTTATGAGGAGACGAAAATCTTAATTCGGTGGAAAAAGGGTGACTGCTGAACGCGTTAGACAGGTGTCCGCTAAATCGAGTTAAAACATATAGGAAAAACGGTTGGGTGGGTTTTGAAATGACCGTTTTGTGCAGGTGACCGTTTATTAAAGGTGTCCGCTCGAGCAAGTTTGACTGTAGTTTTTTGGCGCCAACCTTCCCCCTTTTGATCAATAACAAAGCACAAACTGACACACAGTAAAAATCAGATCGATAGAAGAAAAAACCTGAGACAAAAGGACAACAAGAAATTAAGGGGACGTAGAGATACTCTCTTGAGAACACTCGAAGTTACTGACAGCTAACTAAGAAGCATCTATCAACTGATGTAAAAAAAACTTTTTAAGATAGTTCAAGATTTTTATATTTTATAAATCATGAATTATTAATTTTGATTGAAGGGTTGAACCAGGTTAAACATAGAACTACTTTTAAAATCCTTATGCCCTACTGAAAATTAAGAAAGCCCAGCCCAAAATTGAAAAGGAATAATGATACATGTATTACTTTTAAGATAGTTTTGTGTATCTTGTATCAAGTAGGAATTTAAAAGATTGATATACCTAGTGCTTGTATCACACCTACTTTCTTAATGTGTAAAAGCAACTTTTTGTTTTTGAATTTTTTAAATTTTATGTTCATCACTAACCAACATGTTTTTTTCATTAATTCCTCAGAAATCTGAATTTGTATCTTCATATGCATGTATTATTACATACATGTGAAGGATAAAAGTATTGTTAATGCTGTTATTCATTACAGCTAAGAGTTCCATTTTATGATTTTATAATTTTTGTAGATATAACCATGATCGACGAGACTATGGTAATCAATATTCTAGAGACCATCCATCAGGGTCTGGTTATCACCATGAAACCAGTTACCGTGGTGATTGTAGAAGTCCTGACTTTCATCAGAGATCTGAATATGGACAGTTTGGCCATAGGGAATATGGTGGATCTGGCTATAACCGACAATCTCATGAAAGGTAAATGTAATGGACACGCTTGATCTTGAGATAAATTAGATAAAAAATGCATAACAGATAAAACCAAGTATATAAATTTGACAATTTATCCATAATTTTCCATTATCTAAAACTGTTAAAAAAAAAAAAGCTTAAATGGATACCTACTCTTATCAGAATTGACTTACATATGGAAACTTAATTTGATCTTTACAAAACTTTTACAGCTTGAAGAAAATTGACATTTGCTTTGTGGTTCTTGTTGTACCTGTGATCACAGACTTAGGGGTGTTGATATTATTTGTTTCTTCTTGTAGTTATTCTCAATACCAAAATGACAGAAAAAGGAAAAGTGATAACCAAGATCATCGCCCATCAAAAGATTCTAGAGTAGACGGACATTTTTATTCTGAATCAAGTCATGGATTTTCAGAATCCAGTAATGATTGTCATAAACATTAATCATTGAGCAGATTGTGTGTGAATATCCCATGTTTTGTGAATCTGTTAAAAACAGAATGTATGATGGTTTGTTCTGGATGATTTTTTATGTGATTTTTATGTGATGAATTGTTACAAGAGGTCTTTCATGTCATTGGAAACTTTTTAAGAATTAGTATGATTGGACATAATTTGTAAAGCATTTATTAATTCTAACTATCAGAGATAGTGTTCAAATATTTTTGTTTTATATGATTTTGTATATTTCATTTTTTTTTGTTAGATCTTGTGCATTTTGTCTCCTAATGTTGAAGTAAAATTTGCCAATATTTTAAAACTATAGTTTTGATTGCAAGACAAATGGTGTTTCTGTATCCTTGTATGTTTTAAGTGACAACAAAATTCTAGGCAGATAATTTCATAACTGCATCTGACATGTGTTTTGTCTCTTAAAGACTAATCAGAGATGTTCATGCCGAGAGTTGTAAGGCAAATTAAACTTCAATGAGAAGAACACATAATTTTAATGTGGAAATATGTCGAACAGTGTGTGAAATACAAAACTAAACCCAGGAGTACAAAAATCTTAAAATTGAAATAATATAGAATTTTAATTTTAAACTGAAAATTTAGACTTTGATGTGTTTCCAACCTTCAGGAATCAAAACTTCTCCAGCAAAGTAAAGATAAACAGGAATTTGAAAACAAAGATGGCCAAGTTCCAGGTGAATATTTTAGCTCACCACATTAAGTGCAGTAAGGAATGGCTTACTCTTCCGGAGCACTCGAGTTAACTCTTCTTATGACTTGGGTCGGCATTGTTGGTTGCTATTCAGTTGTTTTTGTATTTTTATGCCCTGCCTACAAAAGTAGAGGGGCATATAATGTTAGGGTCTGTTCATATGTCCATCCATCTGTTCGTTTGTTTTTTGTCAATCCATCCCTTCCTTACCCCCTTGTTCCAAAATTCCGGCTTACTGACAATTGCCACATTAATCATATTGGTATGGTAGGTGGATCTAGTGATGGTTAGCACAATGCATGCTTCTGATGCTGGATGTGACCTTTATTTTCAGCTTGGATGACCACTTACAGAAGAATGGTTAAAAGTCTATTCCTGCTTACTGACAAGTGCTAGATCAACCATATTTGTATGGTAGGTGCATCTAGTGATGTTAAGCACAATGCATGCTTCAGATGCTGGATTTGACCTATATTTTCCACATGGATGACCACCTTAAGAAGAATGCTGAAAGTCCATTCCTGCTTACTGACAAGTGCCACATTAATCATATTGGCATGGTAGGTGCACCTAGTGAAGCTAAGCACAATGCATGCTGTGGATTCTTGAAGTGACCTTTATTTACCACATGGATGAACACTTACAGAAGAAGGTTGAAGTCCATCCCTATTAACAGGCAAGTACCACATCGACCAAAGTGGTATGGTAAGTGCATCTAGGGATGCTTAGCAAAATTTCCATCGCAGTTTTCCAGGCAACTACATGTCACAGCCTCTTGATATTTGGTATGTAGCTTCATCATATAGCACTGTAAGTTGTTAAACAATTTTATGCCTTGAAAAATAACGACTTCCTGTTCGATGAATACTTAACGTTTTTTTATAATGAACATATATGCAAAATTTCCTTCACAGGATTTGGGGCAACTACATGCCACAGCCTCTTGATCTTTGGCATGTAGCTTCATCACATAGTACTATAAGGTGGTAAGTGATTTTATGCCTGAAAAATAACTACTTCCTGTTTGACAAATACTTCCAGGGAAAGCTCCATCTAGTTTTGATTATGCGAGCTACAAAGCCCATTACCCGTGATGGAGCAACTCGAAATTTATGTTTAGCCTTCTCAAGACTTTAAATGGATTTAGATAGTCAAGGAAACTTTGTAATGCACTAGCTTGCGTATTATTTCATTGAAAAGTTCCATAAATGTAAGTTTTGAGGACAATATTGTCACTTTTACTATTTTGATCCTGAACTTTAAGATGAAGTTCAGGATCAAAATTATATAAAATCAAAGGGCAAGTTCACAATTTATGATATATGGTCTTAAATTGTCCAGAACAATGTTTTATAACAGTGTGCAATTTTTTCTCTCATTTCCTTATTCATAACAAAGATATTGGGGATTATTTATTTGAAATAGAACCCTACTAGATATTAGGTGTAAACAACTAATTTGTGACCCAGTCGGAGCACATATAAGAAAGTAGTACATAATAGGAGACAAAGTAGTCCATATAAGGTACTGTATCTTTAGAATGACATGTCCTACACCAATAAATTTGGTATATTCTAAAAGCTTAAAGATTAGGGAAAATTTTGAGCCCATGAAACAGTCATTTTTATGATGTTTAGAAACAAGAGGCTCCCAGGAGCCTGAATCGCTCACCTGGTCTTGATGTCAACCCTATGAAGAACTTTGGAGGGCTGAATAAGCTGAACATTTAAGCATGCAACAGCTCTTTCAGCAATAGTTTTCATTCTGTAGGCCAAAAACGTGCAAAATTTTATTTTAAGGGCGGTCTGAACACTTTGACTCTAAAGAGACTTTTGTTAAGAGCTTAATGAACTGAACATATAAGCAAGCAACCACTTTTCTTTATCTGCCAGAGTTTTCATTATATAAGCCAAAAACATGAAACATGTTTATTCAATTTGCACTTAAATTTGAGGTGACTGCTACATTACCTTGAATGGAACCCCATTAAGACCCTCACAAGTAAGCAAGCATAAGAGGGTTTTATTATTAGGTGCACCTAGTGATGCTTAGTATAATGCATGCTTCAGATGCTGGTTGTGACCTGTATTTTCTGCATGGATGACCATTTAAAGAAGAATTGTAACAGTCCATTCACACTTACTGACAAGTGCCTCATCAACTATATTTGAATGTTAGTTGCACCTAATAATGCTTAGTACAATGCATGCTTCAGATGCTGGCTGTGACCATTATTTTCTGAATCTATTATCACTTAAAGAAGAATGGTTCAAGTCCAGTCCTGCTTACTATGACATGCCACATCAACTATATTACATGTACTAGTATGTTAGGCGCAACTAGTTATGCTAAGCACAATGCATGCATTGGATGCTGGCTGTGACCTATATATTCTGCTTGACGACCAGTTAAAGTAGAATGGTAAGATATCATTCCCACTTACTGACAAGTGCCACATCGATCATATTGGTATGGTAGGTGCACCTAGTGTTGTTTAGCACACTGCATGCTTCGGATACTGGCTGTGATCTTTATTTTTTTCTGCATGGATGACCACTAAACTTTTATGAAGGTTTAAGTCCTTGCCCTATTACCAACACTACTGTTTAACCATCGATAGATTATCTACGTTTTAAGAACTGGGTCTGACACATGTTTCCTATATTAAAGACTAATAAGAGATGCCGAAAGTCCATCTGAACTAGTATATGAAGAGCAAACTAAATTTAGTATAGTTTTATAGAGTTTTCTCAAAAACTATTAATTGATAATCAAACTTGAGAGCGAATGGTCTATGTTGCTGGTTTAAATACCACACAGATCACCATTCAGTTCAATGGTGTTTGAGTTTCCCTTGTAATATACAAAAACAGGATTTCCCCACAGCCGATCTAAAAAGTCATTACCGTAGAAACCATGATAGGCAACGTCAAAGAGAACAAGTAAACCTCTCGGCCCAGAAAAAAGATACCCAGATTATACCACCATTAAAGATAAAAATGGTCAAATTGCAGAGGATGATCGTGGAAAGACAGAAGCACTTAATGAACAATTCAGTAGTGTTTTCACCAAAAGAAGACCGACAGATGAAGTACAACTACTAAAACAACAATACCCGAAGATGCCCGATAAAGAGGTGACAATAGAAGGAGTATGTAAACTATTGTCTGAACTCTACTCATCCAAAGCATGTGGCCCTGATGAGATAAACCCTAATCGCATCAGAATTAGCACCAACCATAAGACACTTATTTCAGCAGTCAATAGAAATTGGTAACATCCCCGAAGAATGGACAACTGCAAACATACTAGTATGCCTTCATTATAAAAAAGCTGATCGATTCATCCCAGGAAACTATCGTCCAGTTTCCCTTGCTTTCATTTTATGCAAGCTGCTTGAACAACATCAATGGACACCTGGATAAATACAACATTATTACCCAGAGACAACATGCCTTCCGTAAACACCACAGCTGTGAGACCCAACTATGCACAGTGATACATGACTGGGCAAAGAATACTGACAATGGAAAACAAATCGATATATATTTAAAAGCATTTCACACAGTCCCACACGAACTGCTAAAATCGAAACTAAATTCTAATGGCATCAGTGGAAGAACACTCAGATGGATAGATGCATATCTATGTTACAGAAAACAAAGAGTAGTGGTTAATGGAACAAAATCAGAATGGTTAACAGTCAGGAGTACCACAGGGGACAGTCTTAGGGGCTGTGTTGTTCAGTCTTCACATCAATGACATACTTGAGGACTGTACTAAACTACAAAATGATATTGATAACTTAGGAGTCTGGACCCGCAGATGGGGTATGCGTTTCAAGCCAATCAAGTTCAACATGATGAAACTTACCCGTAATTAGAAGTACCATATAGATTTTGATTATATACTTGAAGGAATAAACTCAGTCTTCTTAGATAAGATCAAGTACTTAGGAGTCACCATAGCATCTGACTTACGATGGGAAAACACATTATGGAAGTAACATCAAAAGCCAACAGAATACTTGGTATGTTAAGTCGGAACCTTTACTTTTGTAACATAGATGATAAAGAAAGTGCATACTTGAGCTTAGTTAGACCACTGCTTGAATATGCCAGCACAGTATGGGATCCAAACTGTACATACCTAGCTAATGAATTTGAAAAAGTACAAAAGCGGGCGACCAGGTTTTTTTTAAACAACTTCGAGTATGAAAAAGGCTCTAAGACACATCGTATGCAACAATTAGATTGGAAATCACCCAAAGAAGGAAGAGAAGAAAACAGATTACTTTTATTTCACAAGGGATTCATGGACTAGCAAACATACCAACCAATGATGTAAGACCCAACAACAGGGAAAATCGTAACAGACACAGTAAGCTATACGTCCCATATGCCAGAACTGATGTACTTAAAACAAGCTTAATCTTACTACGCCGAGAAATATCGATGCTAGATTTCACTCCCAAAGATTATGAGCCGCATAATTTGTAATGACCAACGCAAGTGGCTATACTGGTAAATCAAATTATTTCGATGTTTTGCTAACCACCTGTTAAATTAAAATTAAAAAAACTTAAATCAATTAAAAAAATAAACGAATGAAAAAGGAGAATGTTCGTTACAAGCGTTATGCTTTTATATATTAGTCCCACATGCTATGGTATTTTGTATTATTGACGGAAAATTACAAACCAAAGTATATGATAAACGTGACGACTTTACCTTCCCTATTATAAACTTCCCTTTTCTTGAAGGAGATGTTCCACTAGCGCTGTCATACGGAAGATATGCTCGGATCTGCAGTGGTGTTTCTGATTTTAATATTAAAAACCGTTTTATTACTGAAAAATTATTAAAACAAGGTTATCGATACCACAAATTAGTAAAATCTTTTTCTAAATTCTTCCACAAGTATCGATCTCTTATTGAAAAATTTAATTGTACACGTCGTTTTCTTATAGTGAAAGGAATATCACATCCTGAATTTTATGGTAATGTTGTTAAGCAATCCATTAGAAATGAAAATTGGCTTCAAAATTTATTACGGAAAGGATAAGAATTGAATATTTTGGTTAAATCTTTAAATTTAGTGTTTTTTGGCAGAAATATTGATAACTTGATACTTGCTTTAAAACTTCCATAAACGTTTTTACTATTGTCATTTTTAAGCATTATAGCGATCAAGTATGTCGGTTTTGTGTGATGAAACGTCACTAAATCATTATTGTTTGAAGTGTTGTGTCGGATTTAAAATCGATACGTTTGATTTTTTTTTACATCAGTCGATTGATGATTCTCAGCTAGCTGTCAGTAACAGCGCGTGTTCTATAGAGAGTTCCTTTACCGTCCTTTTGTTTGTTCTTGTTTTGTCTTAGGTTCTCTCTAGTGGAATTGGACTTTGATCGATTTGATTTTTACTGTGTGTTTAGTTTTTGTGCTTTGTCTAAGAATATTGATAGGGGGGAGGTTGGGCCCAAAAAACTAGTTTAACCCCGCCACATATTACATGTGCCTGTCCTAAGCCAGGAATCTTTGACAAAGCTTTCGTTTGTACTTGTCTATTTGATGTTTTCTGTTCCTTGTTTAAGAAGGGGGTCTATCCGTGACTATTTCAGGGCTGGATTTGAATTATATGCATTTTATTTAGACCATGGGCCAATTGCAGAACCGCGAGCAGTGCCAAATGGCCTCGTTGAAGGCTGCTGGCGGTTGTCCATTGTGGTTTTTCTAAATTGCCGTTTAATTGTGGGCTGTGTCGCGTACACTTATTCCACATCTCATTATTTTCTACATTAAGGGTATCAAATTCATTGTCAGCCAAAGTCTTTGGTTGTATTTATATATAGGTGTTTTTCGAATTTAATTGCTTTATAATAGGTCGCTTCCCTTTTTTTCCGGAATGGTGTTTTAGCTTAGTTCTTGCTTTAAGATTGAATGCGGAGACTTCTTAAAGTATTCAAATTTCATTATTGGCAACCTTATTTTGTGTTATTATTTAAATATTTCATAAATTACAGTTAAATATACATGCTTTACATATAAGAACATTTTACGCAAAGGGAAATAAATGGTTATGTACCACGCAGGCTAGATTCCAGTCTCAAAGATTAATTTATGAGCCGTCTAATTTGTAATTACCAACGCAAGTAGCTATACTTGTAAATTCAATTATTTTGATGTTTTGTTAAACCACCTGTTGGACTTCCTTGATGTCAGAGTGGCAAAGAATTCTCCGCATGTCAAATCTGAAGTGGCAAAAGACAGCAGTAACACCTTTGCTTAATTAGTGATATTAACTAACCCAAGACACCTGCATGACGCACGCGTGGTGCATGAATAGCACCTATAATAATAAGGAAGATGAAGAAGAAAAAACTGTGCGTAGATTCGTGCACTATTGGTTTATTTCGAAATCAAATTAGATAAAGATAATAAAAATATTAATTTTTATGTGTAAATCATGGATTCCATACCACTAATGTTTAGTTTTTTGTTTTGTTTGTTGTTTGTTCTTATTTTTGTTTTGTTTTTTTTTTTTGGTTAAAGCCGCGTTTTTTGAGGTGAACAACAATAAAGTCTAATCCAGGATTTAAAAGGGGGGGTAAACTATAAACGAGACGCGAACATTTATAGTGTTTTTAAGTGGATTTTGTACAAAAATCCAATTTATTTGTCAGTTTTAAGGGCGGCTACGCCCGGTACGACTTTCCTAGGATCCGCGCATGTAAAATGTTAAGCCTGTAAATTTGACTTTTCTAAAACGTCAGTTGGAGTCTGGAGAATGGAAAAATCAAAAATAAATGTCAATGTCTATTGTGACGATATATAATGTCAAAGTGCATTCCCAGATGTAAACAAATTCAAGTAATTAATATCTGCGATCTGAACGATATTCTAAAATTCTCCAAAAAAAGTGATTATGACAATTTGGCATCCCCCCAAAAGGCTGTCATTTACTATGGAAAAACTAGCGGGGGCAAAGTGATTTTGGTTCATTTTTGTCTCGCCTGCGACGAATAGTCGCGGAAGGCGAGACATAGGTATTACTTTCCGGCGACGGCGGCGACGGCGGCGGCGTAAACTTTTTTGTAAGACTTTTATGGACGATGAATTGCTTGAAAAGTATAATAGCTAGGCATCTGATATTTGGTATACAGACAGTTGAGGGTATGGTCTACGCAACTGTCGCCATGCCGTTTGACCCTGACCCCATTTTCACGCTCCAGTGATTCTGTGAACTTAGGTTTTTTTTCAGGCCATAAACATTTTTGTAAGACTTTTGTGGACGATCAATTGCTTGAAAAGTATAATAGCTAGGCATCTGATATTTGGTATACAGACAGTTGAGGGTATGGTCTACGCAACTGTCGCCATGCCGTTTGACCCTGACCCCATTTTCACGCTCCAGTGATTCTGTGAACTTAGGTTTTTTTTCAGGCCATAAACATTTTTGTAAGACTTTTGTGGACGATCAATTGCTTGAAAAGTATAATAGCTAGGCATCTGATATTTGGTATACAGACAGTTGAGGGTATGGTCTACGCAACTGTTGCCATGCCATGTGACCCTGACCCCATTTTTACGCTCCAGTGATTCTGTGAACTTAGGTCTTTTTTACAGGCCATAAACATTTTTGTAAGACTTTTGTGGACAATGAATTGCTTGAAAAGTATATTGGTTAGGCATCTGATATTTTAAATACAGACAGTTGGGAAAATCTTTACGCAGCTATAACAATGACATGTGACCTTGACCCTTCAATGACTGTGAACTTAGTTTTTTTTTTACATGCTGTAAACTTTGATTGTAGGATTATTATGGAAAATGAATTTCTTAAAAAATTGTAATAACTAGGCATCTGATAATTTGGATATTGATGGATTAGATTAAAGTGTTTGGGTTTATCACCATGTCATCTGGCCTTGACCTCATTTTTGTCTTACCTTCGACGAAACTCAACACATAGGTATTACTTTCCAGAGAAAAGTCCTTACAGCTTAAGGACCAGGTGAGCGATTCAGGCTCCTGGGAGCCTCTTGTTAGGGTCCAGTGACTCTGTGAACTTAGGTTTTTTTTTTTCAGGCAGAAAACTTTTTTTTTGTGTGGACAATAAATTGCTTGAAAAGTATAATAGCTAGGCATCTGATACTGGTTATACAGACACAATTTGTGTTTATATAAAGAAATGAAAGCTTATGTGGTTGATTTTAGTGATGGTGCCGGCAGGCGAGACATACTTTTAGTGGCCACACTTGTTACAGGGATTAAATAAAACTGATGGGATATGTATCTTTAGATAATCACTTATGTTCTATGCCTCCCCTGTTTACCTGAGATTTTGTCATATTTTTGCATGTTTTCTGTTGAAAATAGGCCAACTTTCTCCGGGGTATGCATTAAAACTACTGAACAGATTTTTATGAAATTTATATCAAATGAAAGAGGGGAAAAATGGAAATAGCTATTTCGCCATGTAACTTAACTTACTTAACTTAATCCACTTCGTCCCATGGGGGACATAGGGCGACCACTGCTGCTTTCCATTTCTTCCTGTCTTTAGCTGTTGTTTTTGCCTCTCCCCATGTTTTACCAATCTTCTGAAGGTCTGATGTTAGATCCCTCCGCCAGGTGTTCTTTGGTCTTCCTCTTTTACGATGTCCTTGGGGGTTCCATTCTAGTGCTTGTTTGGTCACGTTGTTGTTGTTTTTTCTCAGTGTGTGACCAATCCATTTCCACCGTCTTTCTGTTATTGTTCTTTCAATTGGCTCTTGTTTTGTTTGCTTCCAAAGATCTTCATTTCTGATTTTATTTGGCCACTTTATTCCAATGATGTTTCGGAGACACCTGTTTAAAAAGACCTGTAGTGTCTTTTTAGTGGTTGCATTTAGTCTCCAAGTTTCTGACCCATAGAGTAGGATGGACTTCACATTTGTATTAAAGATTCTCAATTTTGTGCATGTTCTTAAGGCTTTGCTTTTCCAAATTGGTCTCAGTATAGCAAAAGCCTGTTGTGCTTTCTTTTTTCTTGCTACAATATCTTCATCAGTGCCACCTGTTGTACTGATGACACTTCCCAGGTAGGTGAATTCCTGGATGTCGTCGATTTCTGCGCCTCTAACTTTTGTTTTGTTTTGTTGATGTGCATTTATTCTCATGGATTTTGTTTTAGCAGGGTTGATGTAGAGTCCTACTTGTTTCGCAGCTGACTCAAGGTTGGAAGCTTGATTTTGTGAGTCTCGATGGCGATGAGATAGCTGACAAATATCATCTGCAAAGTCTAAGTCTTCAAGGCATGCCTGTAATGTCCATTTGATTCCCATTGGGGTATTGTATGCTTTTCGGCTCACCCAGTCAATTACAATAAGAAAGAGAAGAGGAGAGAGTAAGCAACCTTGTCTGACGCCAGTTGACACAGGAAAAGGTTCTGTAAGGTTTCCTGCATGGATGACTTGACAGGTAAATCCATTATAAAGTTGTTGGATAATTGATACAATCTTCTCTGGTATTCCATAGTTTCTAAGGATGTTCCACAGTACTTGATGGTCAATACTGTCAAATGCCTTCTCAAAATCTATGAAGGTCAGGTAAAGAGAGGTCTGCCATTCAATGCTCTGTTCAATTATTATTCTTAGAGTGGCGATTTGGTCAATGCATGATCTTTCTTGCCGAAAACCAGCTTGCTCATCTCTTAGCATTTTGTCCACTTCTTTTTTCATTCTCTGAAGGATGATATGGCATAATACTTTGCTTGGTATGGAAAGCAAAGTTATTCCTCTCCAGTTGTTGCACACTGACTTGTCTCCCTTTTTTGGTAGTTTTACCAATATTCCCTTACTCCAGTCTGCTGGTAAACATTCATTTTCCCATATTTTATTTAAAAGATTTTTGAATTTTTCAATGCAAATGTTATTCATTGCCTTCATAGATTCTGGTGGGATGTTGTCAATTCCTCCAGCTTTTCCATTTTTAAGATGTTTAATTGCTGCAGTTACTTCAGATTTTGTAATTTTCCCTGTGTTTATGTTTATCTCATCTCTCTTTTCTATGTTAGGAGGGTTTGTAGGAGGAGGCCGATTTAACACCTCTTGAAAATGTTCTTGCCATCTTTTCAATTGGTCTTCGCCAATTTCGCCATGTGAAGGGAAACAAACTTAAAAAAAAGAAAATTTTTATGTTTAATTTTAGGTGTATTTGAGTTCAATATTATTTTCAGAAGGTTCATAAGGGTTAACTTTCACCAGGGTTGGTTCTGAAAATAATAGGTGTATCAAAATGGAAGTTATATCCTCTGAAAGACAATTATTTTCTCAAATGCTAATTGAAAACTCTGTATTTCTATATTTAGAAATGCCAAAGATATCAAAGAATCTAATTATGCTATATCATTTAAACTTTAATATTCAATTTAATAAGCTGACAAAAATGGAATTTTAGTTTTCATCTTTGGTTTCTGTCATTTTAAATTACACAAAACATCTGAATACCACAAAGTCTCCATTTGACAGCAACCCACCATTTACCTAATTACTGAATTGCCAATATATAATATTTGTATGTGCATCTATGATATGGCATTTTAAATAAGTGATAGAAAATCCTTATTAAAATTAACAAAATTGAGTTATTCTTTAATAAGTAATAATGATTTTTTGGCATAAAAATCAATTTAAATAAGTCATTTTTAATTATCCAAGTCATGTTGTGTTGTGATAATCTTGCATATAAATCGCATTATTGTTTTAAATGCTAGAATGAAAATAAAATGATCTAGTATATAAAACTTTGTTTCTGAATGTTTGTATATTAGGTTTTGACACCTGTAGGTATTGATAATTAGAATTTCCTGTTTATTTCACCCCAAGTCAGCTGTGACTAATTACATTATGTCTACCTAACCATTACACAGGTACCTGCTGAGACACAATGACACTAAATTCACATTAATTAACACTTTTAGCAAACCCAGTGGGGGGGATTAGAAAAAGAATGACCTGAAATTTACATAATTATATCACAATTATTTTCAATGAAATATGATGGCTTACATTAAAATGCACAACTTCTTTCTTAATAGTAAATAAAAATAATATATTGTTTTTAATTATAGAATTTTAATTTTAATTAATTGATTATAAAGTTCAATTTAAAAGAAAAAGATAATAGATTAATAAAACGTTTTTAAAAAGATTTTTATATAGAAAGTAATTTGAAAATATTAAATGATCTTGTTGACTTTTGATTATTTTAATTATTTTGTTGGTTATTGGACGTACCACATGATCACTTAAACGTTTGAACTAATATGATTTTTTTGCTACTCAGTAGAAATTCTGATTAACTGAAGTAGTCCCCTATTGTGGAGTAGGGGACTATTTCAAATAAATAATCTCCAATATCTTTGTTATAAGTTAAGATATGAGAGAAAAAATTTGCACACTGTTATAAAACATTGTTCTGAACAATTTAAGACCATATGTCAAAAATCGTGAACTTACCCTTTAAAAAAACATCAAAGTTTGAATTTCTTGTTATATATGGGCTTAATTAATAAACAATTTTATTGTGAATCTAAACAAATTTATATTCAATAAACAGACCAAAGAAAGGGCTTTCATGTGATATAAGTTTTATGACTGTAATATACCACTAAGCCCGCCAATTAACAGGTAGAAATTTGTCAATTTCACTTAATTCCCCCAAGGCACTTACTAAAAAAAATGTGCAATTATTGATTTTTTCCTTGTCAATTTAGCACATTATTGAAAATTTTACTTAAGAAATTTGGACCATCTTTACATTATTCAATATAATTTCTTTATTTTCAATGTGATTGCCAAATATTTTATATTTGATAATTCCTGAATAATTTCTCTTTCAAATGATATAAATAATGTGTAACTTCAACTTTTGAAATTTGTGTGAATAAAGAAGAAAGTTGGGGAGGCATACAAAAATATTGACTTTTTGTTAGTTTGTATTGGATGTTGCTCATCCCTTGTTTTGGACATCCCTGATTTTTATAAAAGGTAAGCCATTTCTTTTGTCTTTTTTGTGAATTTAGTTACGTTTTTTTTTTTGCAAAGATAAAAATGGCAAACATTTCAAAGGTGCTAGCAACGACATGAAGAAAAAAAATCAAGAATTTCTGTTCTCCAGACTACCCTTTACAGACAAAGTAGGCCGTTTTTATTTTCTATGCAAACAAAATAAAGTTGAAAACACCTTCTTGTGTAATCTTAGCGGATTAGATTGTGGACATTGCAAACTGACAATGTTTTTACGCTCCCGAAGGGAGCATTATGGAAGAAATGCCAATATTTTAGTTGTATATACTATGAGTTAAATTTTCTTTCAACGTCCGGTTTAGCACGCTCGTTTTCCCGAACTTTCGGCGTCTTTTTAACGCTTTTTTCTTACAAAGGATGAGTGGCAATAAGACCAATTTTTGGCCCAAGATTTAGCAAGAAATTAAAACTGAGCATACAGATGCCTTGAGATGCTGAAACAGTGATAAGTTATTAGGTTAAAAGAAAATTATAAGCTTATGCCATATCAGTTAAGCTTTCATGCCACTCAGTTAACTCAAAAGGCTGTATAATAAAGAAATTGTCCTAATTTCATTGATTTTTGCTGATTTTCACACACTTTTTGGTGCGAAAGAAGGTGGGCGCATCAAAACAACAACTTCATACCATAGATCTGTATACTAAATAGATTTGCAAATTGGTGAAATCTCACAATATCTCATGCAAATAAACGAGATTTCGTACAAAATAAACAATTTGAAAAGTACAACTTTATACTGTAATATCTCAAAAACCATTTAAGATTTTTAAATGATTCTTTTTTACAGCCATCCTTAAATGTTTTAAGATTTTGCATGCGTTAAAATAATTTCTATAACATTTGGCACTTTAGAGGAGTTTCAAAAGAGCTCATACTACCTTAGTTTTTATGAAAATTCAATATTTTACAAAATTTTCGTAAAGTTTTCACTTTAAATTGTCACAAAATGTTTATTTCTCAACCAAATTTAATAAAATTTTCGCACAGATATTCCTTAATCTTTTCTCTGTTTAATGCAATTTATTCTGATTAATTCCATAGAAAGGCATTAGAGAAGTTCGAAAAATAAATCAACTCTCATTTATCAACCAGTGATATTTTCACACATATACTGGACAATTAACAAGTTGCAAATCTATTTAATATACAGGTCTATGTTCATACTTGGCAAAAATGTGTTAAATGATGAAATCCATCATTTCAGAAAGTTTGGAGTTGTTGTTTTCATGCGCCCAATGTTTTCTTAAGGAAAATATGCACTGAAACCTTTAAAAATTGCAGATTTTCTTCATTTTGTTCAATAAGACCACTAAATATGATATCATAATAACGTCACAATGAACCAAATTTGCCTTATTTGTTGTGTTTTCTTTTTTACCACATATAAGCTTATATTTCTTATGAATATCATAACATTTGAACCAACTTCATTTTCTTGGGCCAATTATGGGTCTTAAAGCCACTCATCCTTTCATGAAGCGCATATGGGACCCACAAGAAAATCTAGCTTTGTTTTTATTTTCGAATATATATTTTGTATTAAAAATATATATTTTCGCATGTAAAATATTTATAGAAATCTAGAGCGTCACAGGTTAACAATTTAAAAGTAAAAACGACACGCTACCTCTGCTGTCACTTGAACAAGTTCTCTTTGACAAACATGTTTGAGATGTTCCCCCGTTGCACGGTTTCCCGCAAAAATTAAAACCGGAAGTTTTGATATTGCATGTGTCCTTGTTACAGGTTAGCAGATCTATGCATATCTATGATATTAAACAAAAGTATAGTTATAAACCGATAGCATAGCAACCAAGCAAGTATAAGCCTAAATCATGAAATTTTGGGATTTGTATGACCGAATCCATGATTTTGAACAACAACAAAAAACCCACTGAAATTAACAGAGAATTATAAAAAATAAGAGTTTATCTCATATTCTAGAAAATGGATTGAACAGAGGTTCCATAAATACTGACAGATGTGTCAATGCTGAAGGATCATTTACTATGAAACAGCAACAGTTGATGCGATTCATGCATGCATAGGCTACAAAGCTGAATGAACGACAGGGGTGTGACCCATGCATGCATGGGCTACAGCAGTGTTACCCATTTCTCAATGAACGACAGGTGTAACCCATTCATGCATGAGCTACAGCGGTGTGACCCATGCATGCATGGGCTACATTGGTGTGACCCATGCATGCATGGGCTACAGTGGTGTGACCCATGCATGCATGGGCTACAGTGGTGTTACCTATTCATGAATGAACAACAGTGGTGTGAATCATGCATGCATGGGCTACAGTGGTGTTACCTATTCATGAATGAACAACAGTGGTGTGAATCATGCATGCATGGGCTACAGTGTTGTATGACTGTAATACTTTTACATTGTGAAATAAATTAGATAATCTGTATATATATTTGATTCATACTTAAAACCTTTAAACTAAAAAAGGGAGGGGTGTGCTTAGTTTTTTTCTTAAAACATATTTTGGATGATTTTTGATGAAAAAAATACTGAAGAAGGATTCATATATAAGACTAAAAATATGAAATATAATAATTATAAAATATAAAATTATTCTTATTTTTAAAACAAAAAAATATTTTCTCTACAACTTAAAAAAAATCTGACTAGAACAATAAACCACCCCTGTTTTTAAGTTAAATAGTCGGTCCCTTAGAGGTGGTAAACAATTTCTAATTGATGTTAATTAATTAATCTATCTGTATGTCAGTATAATGGTTGATAAGATTTGTCTGGTCCTTCTCAGCTTGCTACATAATCAGAATGACAGAGATCACAAAAGCATGTTAAATTAAATGGTAATTAATTTTATCTGGATTGACAAATTATTTTGTATATCTAATTGATAAGCCTGGCAGGGTGAAAACTGAAAGACCCTATCCAGCTGGTCCTTTTAGTACAAATCATCCCTTATCTGTTATAATTAACAAGACAACAGAAAAAAGTTCAGTACAATAAGACTATGTTTGGTACTTCAAGTTCTAAAACCATATATTTTGAAGTTTTGTAGGGTTTGAAATCTTTATTTCAAATGCAATGGATTTATCAAATATATTGCAAGAAGCATGTTTATTTGATCTCAAATAGAGAATAAGAGACTGTAAAATATTGATCGAGAATAAATGACAACATTTTGACATTTTCTTGATTCTTAGTATACATGTAGATTGCATAGTGAAATAATCTTGGTAATTACTTAACTGTATTTTTATAAATATTTTTTACGTTTTAATGGATTGAGGCCATCTTGAAACATAGTCTAGAGTTTTGAGCAAGAGTAAAGAGTTTGGTGTGACCAGTAAAGATATAGTTTGCAAAATAGGTGCACTGCTTGAGTTTAAGGAATGTCTGCCAACATACTAGTACATGTAACCCATGGTTCATTAGAATGAATGAAAATGGCCATATGATAAGATACTGAAATTTCTGCAGATGACTCCTGTGGTCATACGGTACATTATAACATTTTTTCTTATTTTATTTATCAGAACTTATCAATTTTTAGACAGCAAACAACTCAACACTTGAAATTGTCCTTAAAAAAACCCACAACAACAATTTTCGGAGAGACAATTTTTTTTAAATAGGTCTGATGCGTGTCTTGTCTAGAGAAAAATTGTCAAAGACAGTCTGTAACTAAAAATTCCATTGCAAAATTAAGTATATGAAGAGCACGTGTTCATATAAAACCAATGCCTGGCAAAAGAATAATTGGGATAAACAACTCAGCAAATCAAATGAAGTAATTGTTACACTAAATGCTACTAGAAACAGAGAATGGATTACATATGGTACATGTAGAAACATAGCTAATCGACTCATGTTAACCTTTCAAAATTTTAAGTGGTCATCCATGCAGATAAAATATATGTCAGAGCCAGCACCGAAACATGCATTGTGTTAAGCATCTTTAGGTACATCTACCATACCAATATGGTTGCTGTGGCACTTAATTAATTGTCAGTAAGCGGGTATAGAGCTTAACCTTTCTTCTGTAAGTGGTCATCCATGTGGAAATATAGGTCACAGCCACCATCCCAAGCATGCATTTTTTGTGTTTAGCATTACTAGGTTCACCTACCATACCAATATGGTTGATGTGGTACTTTTCAGTAAGCGGATATGGATCTTAACCATGCGTCTGTAAGTGGGTGCGAAGACCAACGCTAACGCTCGGTGTATCACATCATAAGCCACTCTCACTTGGTGAGGTGAGCTAAAAATTTAAGGAATACAAGTCAAATAAATGGAAACAAAAACTGTATTTTGTTATAACTAACTTGTTTTTATTATAGTCATCTATGGGCATCAATTAATCGAGTCAATTATATAGTGTTTGTGATGATTTAAATAAGTCAAAACCTATACTATCATTTGCTGCAAATGTTAGAAATAATATCAATGATTGTCATCAGTTGCATCTTTTCTTTGAGTGCAGTTTTATCTTTGTTGATGTATGCTGCCTCCTTAACAATCTTCCTTTATGTCACCAGTTTATCCTGTAAACTTAGACAGGTATTCTACAATTAAGGTGTCTATGCTGATGTTTTAGAATGCCAGACCACGCTCATATCAATGCAGCTCAGCATCTTCAGTGGATGAGATCAGCCAAATCTGTCCTACTAGTGATTTATTTGGATGGGTTTCCGAGATAAGCCTATGAAATGAAAAAAAAAATATATCAAAATGTATGCTGAACCACTGGTAAACTCTTAATTATATTTCTCTCTAAAAAGAAAAAAAAAATGTTTGTCATTTGATTCATTTATTTCATTATCTTCTGTGTGCGAAGTTAATAAAGCAACTTATTAGCTGAAAAATATCTATACTCTCATGACACTTGGACATAAATTAAGGACAACTTGAACGTAAACATTTTTAACTGCAAACACAGTGGATTTGATACGAAAAAAGGAAATAGTATGAATTTGAAGTTTAATAGAATAACTATCCTTATAGATGCTTATTAATCATTGGACATGTTCATGTAAGATCATGTAAGATGTAATTAGATTATTGATTATTATTTATTTGTGTTTTTGTATTAGTTTTGTTTGAGTTTTGGGGGTTGTTTTTTGTATTAATTTCTGCTAAGCATGAAGAAGCCACATATGCCCTTGCAAATTTTACAACCGCAACAGAAAATTATTTCTCCTTCAAATTTAATTAAAATTACAAGTAAAATTTGTATGCCCCATCTATGAAAGTGTTCAGGTTTGTTTGTCCATCCATCCATCGGTTTGTTCCAAATTTTGAGATGGGGCATAATGTCTTTTGGAGATATTCTTGTTGTTTTTTCTATTTATGTGTTTTAATATAAGTAAAAAAAAATAGTGTAAAATATATTGAAACTAGAGAAGTGGTTGAGAATCAAAATAAAATTGACGTAGAAAAGTACATGTATAATTTAGTATGTACAAGCAAATACATGTAAAATCCTTTAGATTTGTTTCCTAATCTAAAACTTTATAATTTGTGACCATGTCTTGGTATTGCCTATACCCCCACCCCCTTTCTTCTTGATACATTCCAGAATTGGAAATAAAAATAACACAGTATCATTGATCCAAGAAGTTGTACACCTCAGACTTCATGAACAGTCACACAAATGTTGGAAGCCATTGTCCTGTACAATTGCCGGTCCAGAACGTAATTTTCCAGCACTGAAATTGATCTGAACCCCCTTTCCTCCATAATATGCTGTATGTGGACCTCCCGCCCCCTCTTAAAAATATATGGAATCGCCCCTGCTGTAACAAATTAAGGTGGCTGTATGTGAAGTCTAAAACAGAGCTTTTTTCAGACTTCTTGCAGAATTTAGCCTATATTCAAGCCAAAGTGACTTGTTATATCATAGATCAAGTTCCTCATTTAATTTTAATATTGATAAAATTATAACTAGATAAACATTTAGAAAGATATTCTAAGCCTTTTTTTTAAAATCTCATCAAAGGGGAGATAATTGGCAGGAAAATGTGTCAATTTTTTGTAAAGAAATGTATGGGAGAATTTAGTTTTTCTTATAAAGTATCTCGAAAAGAAGTATGGTGATCCCATTAAAACTTTTATTTTAATTTCTTTTAAAGTATGTCTTATTTATTGTTTTTCTACAAAAAATTGTAGAAATTTGTAGTGGATGGTTTTAAACCATAAAAATATATGCATCTTTAAAATCTATACAAATTAATTTCTTGAAAATTTAAACTTGCAATTTAACTTGAAAAATAATCACCTTGACCCAATCATGCTAATGTTTCTATTGTTTCATACATGTACTTTTATCTATTTACTATGAAAGTTTTTTTTAAATCTTGTCAAATATTTGCACTAGGCTACCTTAAATAAGAAAAATCTGTATAAGTCAAAAATGGCCTGATTTCGTTTTACAGGAAGTAGGTGAGCGACAGACCCACCCTGGTTCTGTATACCAAATATCAAGTGACTGTTGCTGAGAAAACTGTTATGAAAATTTCTCCACTGCCCAACCGCCGCCCTCTTGACATTCACCATTTTATAACTCAGATTTCTCACTTCTTGAAATCCCGCCAAAAAAGAACATATTTTAACATTAAACATTTCATAATGTGTTAATGTGAAAATTTGTATTTGTTCATTTATATTAAACATGTTAAACTTCAAGTTACTAATAAGCGTGGAAATTGATGAAATAATATTGTAAAAGTGTTCAAAATTGAAAATGAAAATAAATATGATTTTATTTCATTACCAAGACAAAAACTAATGTTTATAATCCTTAATACTTACAGAATATGTTAAGGTCATCCATCTTTTACAATTCTCTTTCAGTAAATGAATAGGCTGGTACCCCACTACTTGTGAATGTTATGCTACTACTGTTAATCATTCATTATCTCTTAATTGGCTAAGCAAACATTTTTTTCTTTTCTCTTGAAAGATAAATTATTTATGAATAAATCCATTCTTGTTCATCTAAGTCCTATAATTTTTATCATGTCCCCATTGTGATTAGAACCAAACCTCACAGTTGGAATCATATGATCCTTATCTGAATAGGGGGTAGATTTGATTGCCTGCAGGTTTATTTGTCATGGTGTTTGATGAAATTTTTCACATTGATAAAAAATTATTAAAGAAGATGCATGTATTGTGATGGGAGCAAAAGGATAACACTGAAAATTGGTAAGAAAAAAATCTTGATAATATTTTTGTAAAGTTAAAAATTTCTCAGAACCTTATATGTATTAAGTTGAGTTTTTATTTTTCTATTTTTGTGAATTTATATACAAAGTAAGAAAACATGAAAAGAATAAGTGTGAAGAGAAAAGGTACAGTCAGTTTTTTTTATATCATTCTTATGATAGAGACAAAGAAAATTAATAATTTTCAGGTCACTGTGACACTGGTGTTGCTTGCTAATGATGTCATTATACTATACATGTTTATTTGTTTTAAGTGTCTAAAGCTTACTATTTCAAGTTAAGAAAAAGATTTTGCAGAACAAGTTAAGTTATAGATCAATATGTTCCCTGCATTATTTCAATGCTCCCTCAACGCCATGCCAGTGGCATTTAGTTTTACTCATATCTGTCTGTATGTATATGTATATGAAATCACATCAATCTTTTATCAGAATTACCGTATGAGAATGATTTGAAATTTGGTAGGGTGGTGAAATAAATGACATATGACAAACTGGACATCAGGCTTGACTGACTTATTTAAGAAGGCCCATCTGTATCCTAGTACGCATTCCTTCTTTATTTTTTAATAATTTGAAATGAAAAAATAAGTACCGGTATATATAAATTTTCAAATTTTTCATTGGCACAGTAATATATTTTAAAGCCGAATTAAAACTCTTATATTTTTATACTGTTGTTATTTGTTTCATAAGTTAAAAACTCCTCTCCTGAAACATGAAGAAGATTTAATGTATTGGCTGCATGATAAAACTATCACAGAAAGTTAAAAGGTTCAATTGCAAGATTATAAAACTGTGCCTAAAAATATGTATGTTTACAGACTTGATTCTTTTTGACCTGCGTCGCCTAAGACGAAAGCAGATTCGGAGTCAGGTCACTTCGTCAGTCCGGCTGAACGTTGCACTATTGGGTGTGTGTCTTGTGTAATCTGAATCTCATAATCCAAACACTAGATCTTTCTTAAATTTTAACCAGTGATAACATATATTTAAAATGCGCATCTCCCCTTTTGGGTTCATTTTATATTTCTGTTTAGAAATTAAGGAGTCTAAAGGGGCCAAAAATACGACTTTTTATTTGTTCCTGCAATAACTTTTGTTTTGGTTGACCAAATGCTATGAAACTTTACAGTTATTTTTTTAACAATAAAAGGAAAGAACAGGTTTTGGGAGTCCTCTCTATTTTCGTTCAGAAATTCAGGGCACAAATGGGGCTAAACAAAACTGATAATGGAACTTTTATTTGTTTTTCACAATAACTTAAGTTCAGGTTGACTTATTGCTATTAAATTTTAATACAGTGCACAATAATGTTATTTAGCATTACATGATGGATTGGAATGATTTTTAAGGTCTCCCTTTTTGTAGAATAAGGGGCCCAAAATGGGCAAAAACTAAACTTTTTATGTATAGTCCGATTTTGAAAAAAAATATATATATATATCATATATGCATACAAAATGGAGGATAATTTCTTCTTGACCCCAACTTTTCTGTTTAGCAATAAGAGGTTGCCTGTGATAAATATGCTTTATTTGTCAGTCCAACATAAGATGCAAGTGTCAAAAATTGTTGACTGTCCATATTGGACCTAAACATACATGGTTCAACGTCTTTGCAGTGTGACGCGGGCCAGACACATATTGGTCTTGTTAATTTCGTTTATCTACATGTAACTTGTCAACTTAACCTTATTCTCAGAAAAAAATCACACAAAAATATTTGTAGTGTTAATCATTTTGAAAGCAAAATTTCTTACTTCTATACACACTATCTACATGACTGATCTATTTGTGAAATTTAAGTTAACTACATGTACTCAGAAAGCTTCCATATGAAACAAGAGTTGGAAAAATAATAGCTATAGGCCTTCATGAAACTTTCCCCAGGCCAATATGACATGTATAACATGTTTTGGAATTAGCAACACCTGAACATCCGTCATGCAAAAGTCGGGAGAAGGGAGTTGCATTAACTTTAACTTGTGTCTGTATGTAATTATGAATTTCCATCAAGCTTTTTTCAGAACTTGTACATAAGAATGATTTGAAATTTGTAAGGGTAGTACAGTATGACAAACTGTTTGTTCTAAACAACTTTCAGACCTGACAGGCATCTACATCCTGTTTGGAACCAGGCCAATATAAAGATGTTTCCTCAGAAACTGTACATGCAATTGAATGAGAATATGCATGTGTAATGTTCTTAGCGACTTTTAGACCAGTCAGACTCCTACTTTCTGTTTGGGGCCCATCATGGGGGGCATCTGTGCATGTCACATGAACACATGCGTGCATATCCATTCCTTGCAAGTTTTCAATTTTAAACTCCTTTTAATTTTGTTTTGTTTTCTAAATTATAAATGAATCAATTACATATGATGCCTGCCATCAATGTTCTAAAACAAAGCTTTTATATCTTTACAGATTTGGAAATAATTACAACAAAATTCCTGTTGATTTAGTTGAATGCAGAAAATACACGGCAAAGAACATGAGACAAACCCTATGTTATTTTACAGACTCCTTTGGAGAAAGATGTGTCAGTTTGTGGAACCCTGAATAAAATAACTTAAAACAGTTTGCGAAAAATATGAAAAATATATTAAGGCAGCAATGAAGGCCATTTATTGTGATACAGAACAAGACACAGCTGTCTGATGATTAGCACAAGTTGACAGACAACCACCAAATGAATGAATGTCTATATACTATATGAAAGTGTAATATTTTGCAACATAGAATTTGAAGAAATTTCTGAAATAGTAATTGTACATTTGGTGCATTGGGATACCTGCGTTTTAAGTAAACACGTGCCTCTGTGAGATCGAACCATATAAGCTGAAGAAGATAACCAGTAATAGATTAGTATATGTATAGAAATAATGTGAAACAGAATTTCCAACTGAACCAATGCTTATAATTGACATCAAAGATCGTTGAATCAATCTCAAGAATGACATGAATGAGATGTTTGACTTTTCCTTCAGAAGAAGAGAATTAAGGACGCTTATGAAATAAATTCCTGTTGAACAAAGACTGTTAAATTTTAACTATAACAGAAGACGAACTGCACTTTCTTGTCATTTGTTCAGAGTATTACCTTTTTTTGTCCATGTTAAGACACTTCCATGTTTTCAAACATAGAAAAGTTTACTTAATGGTGCATGAATAAAATATATATGTTTGTTTATATTTTTTAGAATAATAAATTAATGTTTTATTCACTTCCCTATTTTTATGGTCACATTTAATGGATTCTTTGGATTTTCAAATAATTTGTTTGTATGTTTTCAAATTGTTTGACATCAGTTATGTTGACAGCCATCCGTTTGTTTGATGTGTATCACTTATACAATGGTACATGTATGTTATGTTGTGTGTTCTTTATGTTGTTGTAATACTGTCAACTGATTTTTTCTTCGCTTTCTGTCTGGGACTGTCAGCGTTCTCATACTAGTAGGAGATCCATCATTCATCTTTCCAGTTTCAGTGGGTTGTATTATGCATCTCCTTGTCTGGTCTTAGTTTATGGTTTTAAATTTGAATGCAACATTTTCCTCTGACTAGTGAAAAAAAAGTTCTCTAAAAACATATTCATATTGAAACATACAAACAAATGTACAACAAACATGTTAATGTTACATATATTTTATAAATTTTGCTCTGGTCATGTTGAAGACTGCTGGCTGTTTTCCATAGTAATTTTAAAATTGCTGATTCTTTATGTTGGTTGTGTCGCGTACACTAATTATTCCACATCTCTTTATCGTCTACCCTACAAAACTTCATAACAGTTTCAGAAAAATTACATGTACTTTTTTTTATGTACAAACATTAACTGCCTTTAAGTGTACTGAACTTCTTATGTCTTGTTAAAAACAAGAGATATGGGGTAACATGTAATAAAAGGACAAGCTGTTTAAGGTCTTTTCACCCTGCTGGGGCTTATCAATTGGATGTTAATTTGTGGAGATAAAATTAATTACCATATAATTAACACGCTTTTGTGAACTCTGTCATTTTATCAATTAGAAGAATTGAGACAAAATTATTTACAGCCTCTTGGGCTTGGTTTATTTTTCCACATGTAGTAAGATTTATTTTTCAAAGGTGTCCAAAAAGGTATTTTTTCAAATATGAGCTCTGAGTGAATCTTTTATGACAGAAATCCTTCTTAAGATTTTTCTCTTAACCTCTGCTACCAAAGTATTTTTCTCATCAAAATCAGATTCAAAAATTTTCTTAATGGAAAACCAAGCCCCTTTTCAAGTTGAAAGGGTTGGTCCCATAATCAATCAATATTTATGGATATTAAAAATACACATTTTCTAATTAATTTCGCAATGCAACAGATGTTCAGTTAAACATCAGTGTAAGCCCATGCATGCATGGGCTACATCAGTGTGACCCATGCATGCATGGGCTACAGTGGTGTAACCCATTCATGAATGGGTCACACCATTGTAGCCCATGCATGCATGAGTTACAACACTGTTGTCCATTCATGAATGGGTTACACCACTGTAGCACATGCATGCATGGGTCACACCGCTGTAGCCCATGCATGCATGAGTTACACCACTGCCGCCCATGCATGCATGGGTCACACCATTGTTATTCATTCATGAATGGGTTACACCACTGTAGCCCATGCATGCATGCGTCTCATCAACTGTTCAGTTAACACATCTGTCAGTATTAATGGAACTTATGTTCAATTCATTTTCTAGAATATTAGATAAACTCTTAATTTTTATAATTTTCTGTTAATTGAATCAGTGTTTTTTTATCAGTGACTGTGTGGTTTTTGTCACTTGGACTTTAAGATCCCGAGAGACCAAGCTAAAAAAAATTATATAAAATTCTATATTTGGGCTAGATCAGCCAGTCATGACAATAGCTTCTTTTGTCTTTGGTTGGGAAGAGAAACAAAATATATTTTTAATGGAGCAATTAGGGGGCTCCCGCAGGATACCCCCCTCAGGTTGCAAGATCCCTTTAAAAGGGGCTTGAGGTCGCAAGGTCACTTATAAAAGGAATATTTTGGCGGAGGTCGCAGGTCGTTTTTTGGCATAGGTTGATTTTATGAGTCGTCCTTAAAAAGCCCTCAGGTCACAGGTCGTTTTTGACCCTGCGGGAGCCACAATTAGGGTTGGTAGGATCTTTTCAGGGACAGCGTGAAAGGCTTGAGTTATTAATTTGCTGTGAATTCAGGATTTCACAAATAAAACTGCAGGAATTTGGGATTTAAGGTAACAGGATCAAGGGCTGTCAAGTTTTTATGAGCTGCATGTGTGAGTTTTGCCGAAAAATTGAAAGATCAAAGGAAAATAAAGATCAAAGAAATTTGAAGCCAAATTGCAGACTCGATGCGTGAGTCTCACGCGAGTTGCGTGACACTTGACAGGACTGAGGATCTGGGAATGGTCGTATATTTCACTGGGAAAGCGGGATTAATCTATTTTCATGGGAGTGCGGATGAGACCCCCCCCTACAGGTTAGGGGAAATCCCAATTGGGGTATTTGCGTAATACCCAAATTGGGATATATGACTGTTTTTATACAACCTCAAAAAAATTGCGGACATATAATGGTATGATGCTGTCGGTGTCCGCGGTGTCTGTTAAATTTAGTGTTACCACGATAACTTAAGTTCTAGTTACCTGATTGCAATGAAATTTCACAATGATGTTACTAACTATAAAAGGATAGATGGGATTGATTTTGGCATTCCCTCCTTTTTAGCTCACCTGGCCAAAGGCCAGGTGAGCTATTGCCATCACTTGGCGTCCGTCGTCGTCGTCGTCGTTAAAATTTTTTTCAAACTTCTTCTCCTCTGAAACGGCTGCACAGATTCAAACCAAATTTGGTCTGGTGGTACTTTAGGGTATCCCCCACAGAACTGATGTGGGGATTTTTGATTCGTTGAAAAACATGGCCGCCGTTGCTAAAAATAGACCAGGGGGTCAGACTACTGTTTTTGGCTTGTAAATCAAAAAGTATAAGAGATAGATGAAATCTGATGCCTCGCTACTGCTTCAGCATCAAAAGCTCTATAAAAGTCTCCATTGAGTCGAAGTTGTCAGATGACCCCTTATGGGAGTTATGGCCCCTTAAAGGTGAAAATAGCATTTTTTCATGTTTTTGGCCTATAGAATGAAAACTATTGCAGATAGAGAGAAGCTGTTGCTTTCTTAAATGTTCAGCTCATTTAGTTCTACATAAGTCTCCATAAGGTCAAAGTTGTCAGATGACCCCTTATAGGGGTTATGGCCCCTTAAAGGCAAAAAATAGAGTTTTTGGCCTATAGAATGAAAACTATTGCAGATAGAGAAAAGCTGTTGCTTGCTTAAATGTTAAGCTCGTTTAGCTGTACACAAGCCTCCATAGGGTCGAAGTTGTCAGATGACCCCTTATAGGGGTTATGGCCCCTTTAAGGCAAAAATTAGTGTTTTTGGCCTATGGAATGAAAACTATTGCAGATATATAGAGAAAAGTTGTTGCTTGCTTAAATGTTCAGCTCATTTAGCTCTACAAAAGTTACCAAGGGTCAAAGTTGCCAGATGACCCCTTATAGTGGTTACGGCCCCTTAAAGACAAAAAATAGTGTTTTTGGAAAGAAAGAAAACTTTTGCAGATAGAGAAAAGATGTTGCTTGCTTAAATGTTCAGCGTAATTAGCTCTACAAAAGTCTTTTTAGGGTGGAAGTTATCAGATGACCCCTTTAAAGGTGAAAAATAGTGTTTTTTGCTTTGGAATGAAAACTATTGCAGATAGCTATAGAGAAAAGCTTTTTATTTCTTAAACATTCAGCTCATTTATCTAGACAAAAGTCTTCAAAGGGTTGACATTAAGACCAGGTGAGCGATTCAGGCTCCTGGGAGCCTCTTGTTAGCTATTGCCATCACTTGGCGTCCATCGTTGTCGTCGTTAAATGTTAACGGCTGCACAGATTCAAACCAAACTTGGTCTGGTGGTACTTTAGGGTATCCCCCACAGAACTGATGTAGGGATTTTTGATTCATCGAAAAACATGGCTGTCGTTGCTAAAAATAGACTACTGTTTTTGGCTTGTAAATCAAAAAGTATAAGAGATATATAGATGAAATCTGATGCCACCCTACTGCTTCAGCATCAAAAGTTCTACAAAAGTCTCCATTGGGTCCAAGTTGTCAGATGACCCCTTAAAGGTGAAAAATAGCGTTTTTTCATGTTTTTGCCTTATAGAATGAAAACTATTGCAGATAGAGAAAAGCTGTTGCTTGCTTAAATGTTCAGCTCATTTAGCTGTACAAAAGTCTCCATAGGGTCGAAGTTGTCAGATGACCCCTTATAGGGGTTACGACCCCTAAAATGATGTTTTTTCATGTTTTTGACCTATAGAAAGAAAACTATAGCAGATAGAGAAAAGCTGTTGCTTTCTTAAATGTTCAGTTCATTTAGCTCTACAAAAGTCTCAATAGGATCGAAGTTGTCAGATGACCCTAAATAGGGGTTACGGCCCCGTAAAATAACCTTTTTCATGTTTTTGGCCTATAGAATGAAAACTATAGCAGATAAAGAAAAGCTGTTGCTTGCTTAAATGTTCAGTTTATTTAGCTCTACAAAAGTTTCAATAGTATCGAAGTTGTCAGATGACCCTTATTAGGGGTTACGGCCCCTAAAATAACCTTTTTCATGTTTTTGGCCTTTAAAATGAAAACTATAGCAGATAGAGAAAAGCTGTTGTTTGCTTAAATGTTAGCGCATAAAGCTCTACAAAAGTCTCCATAGGGTCAAAGTTGTCAGATAACTCCTTAAAGGGGTTACGGCCCCTAAAATAACGGTTTTTCATGTTTTTGGCATATAGAATGAAAACTATAGTAGATAAAGAAAAACTGTTGCTTGCTTAAATGTTCAGCTCATTTAGCTCTACAAAATATAGGGTTGACATCAAGACCAGGTGAGCGATTTAGGCTCCTGGGAGCCTCTTGTTTAGCTCACCCGGACCGAATGCTAATCATGCTAATACAGTTGAAATTTTCAACACTAAAATTTTTAAATTTTTTTGTTTAAAGATCAATATTAATCATGTTGTCATTTAGTCACTTTTTGAAGACTTTTGATTAAAAAAAATGAAAAGGTATATTCTGATATTAAATGATGAACCATTTTACATATAAGATATACATGTCTGTCATTTTTTTTCCTCTCCAGTGAGATCTTCAATGTAGTGCCAAGAGCACTTGTGCACTCAGTATGTCAGTGGGCAATTTGGGATATTTATTTTCACGATTTTTCGTTCACCGAATTATATAACTATAGAAAAGGGTCTGTTCATGACGATTTATTTTTGCGAATTTCTGTAACTCACGAAAAAAATCACTCGTGAAATTAGTTGGTTTACAGTAACCTACTTGTTGAAAAAAAATGGAGGTTCCTGTATGTGTATGAATGGACTATAAATTTCTAGATTCTCAACCAAATTTCTGGAAAATGTGTAAACATGTACAATGAACTTATTGCTAGATTCTCAACCAAATTTCTGGAAATTATGTGATATTACTATTCACAATCTGTCATTATTATATGGAAGTTCTGGTTGAAACATTGGTTTAACATTTAGAAGACAGGGAGAAAATGCTAACAAAAATACAAAAGTACTCCAAAAAGGATATTATTATTTATGCCTTAATATAAACAATTGGCTTCCAACTTTTTTTTTCAAGCAAGTACATTTTTTGCCCCTTAAACTATTTTTGATTTCTATCCCTGTCTATACCATGATAATCCATGTAAATTTATTTCTATTGTAGATAAAACATTGAAAAGACCTGGAAGAATGGTGAAACAGTCTGAAATACATGTATATCTTCAGCAAGATGCTGAAAAATTATTGAAGAACAAATTTATTGTCATAATAGGAGATTCTAGTAAGAAATATCATCCCCAAGGGCAACAGATTTGGGGTGGGATATGGCGTTTGGTTTGTTTGTTCGTACAAAATTGTTCAAAATTGTACAAAAAAAGTAATATAGGAACCGCACATCATAGAGGGATGACATTTAGTCAGTGAGTCCATCTTGTATAATAACCATGGCCAGCATCCATACCAAAACTTGATCACTTTTTAGCTCACCTGACCCGAAGGGTCATGTGAGCTATTGCCATCACTTGGTGTCCGTTGTCCGTCTGTTAGCTTTTTTTCAAGCGTTAACTCCTCTGATAAGTCCAATTGCAACCAAACTTGGTACAGTTGTTAAGTGGCATTATGTGTACAAATTTAATGGACGGATTTTTGATTCGAAAAAAAAAACATGGCCGCTGTAGCTAAAAATAGAACATAGGGGTAAATTGCAGTTTTTTGCAAATAACTCAAAAACGGTGACAGATTTCAAAATTTTGGTAGAGGGTAAAAGTGTTCAGCACCTCAAGATCTACCTTCCTGAAATTTTCAAGAAGATCCAACCACCAATGTAGGAGTTCTTGCCCTTTTTCTGTATTTTTTCATTTTTATACGACCACAAAATTTTTTGCGATCGTATTATGTTATGGCTATGTCGTTGTCGTCAATGTCTGTAGACACTTTGGTTTCTGTGCGATAACTTTAGTTATAGTTAACCAATTGTTATAAAATTTTGATATGATGTTTAAAACCACTAAAGGAAGGTTGGTATTGCATTTGGGGTTTCTGGCCCCTACCGTTTAAGAAAAAAAGGGCCAAAAGGGGCAAAAATGGGTATATTGACAAAACGTCTATAGAATGTTTAATTTTCATCCAATTTTGATCATTCTTGTTTTATTGTATTCCTCAATAAAGTCTGTCAACAAAATGTAACAACAGTTTTGATGTATCTTGTACCGTTACATTGCTATAAGTGGTCAAAAAGGGGCATACCCCAAAAAATTGACTTTTTTATTCGTAGTCCTATTTTCAAAATCTTTTTTTCATTGGAATCCTTGTAAAAATGCCTGCCTGTTTTTTTTAATCAGATTTGCAATATCTCATACCGTTTTCAAGAATTTAGGGGTCAAAGGGGCCAAAAACGACAATTATAAGAATTTGTCTTGGCAAATGGTTTTATTAAAAAAAATGCAATTGTAGTGGGCTGACTAATTGTAACATTGTTTTCAAATGATGTTTCTAACCACTAGAGAAAGTTTCCTCATGTATTAAGGGATTTTTGCCCCTACCATTTCAAAGGAAAGGGACCAAAAGGGGGAAACTGGATGTTAGGACAAAACTCTGTAGAACATTATCTTTCATACAATTTGTCAATTTTTAGCTCACCTGACCCGAAGGGTCATGTGAGCTATTGTCATCGTTAGGCGTCCGTCGTCCGTCCGTCGTCCGTTAACTTTTCTTCAAAGATCTTCTTCTCTGAAACCACTGAAGGGATTGCTTTGAAATTTGGTATACTTGATCTTTAGGATGTCCTCTACCAAGTTTGTGAATTATATACACGTTGACCAACCAACATGGCCGCCGTTGCTAAAAATAGAACAGGGGGGGGGTCAGACCATTGTTTTTGGCTTATAACTCGAAAAGTATAAGAGATAGAAAAAATCCGAAGCAACCTAACTTGTTCAGCATCAAAAGCTCTACAAATCTCTCCATTGAGTCGAAGTTGTGAAACGACTCCTTATAGGAGTTATTGCCCTTTAATCGTCAAAATTGACCATTTTTGCAGTTTTTGGACTATATCTTGAAAATGATTAGAGCTAGAGGAAAAGTTAGCATTGCAGAATTGTTAAGCTCATTGAGATCTACAAAAATGATTTCAGGGTCAAAATTGTCAGATCAGCCGTTTAAAAGTAATTCCCCTTTAACTGTTTTTTTCCATTAATTTTAACTGATTTTCAAAAATCTTCTTCTCTAAAACCACTGAAGGGATTGCATTGATATTTGGTATACTTGATCTTTAGGATGTCCTCTACCAAGTTTGTGAATTATATACACCTTGACCAACCAACATGGCCGCCGTTGCTAAAAATAGAACAGGGGGGTCAGACCATTGTTTTTGGCTTATAAGAGATAGAGAAAATCCGATGCAACATTTTTTGTTCAGCATCAAAAGCTCTACAAATATTTTCATTGAGTAGAAGTTGTGAAACCACTCCTTTTAGGAATTATTGCCCTTTATGCGTCAAAATTGACCATTTTTGCAGTTTTTGGACAATATCTTGAAAACCGTTAGAGCTACAGGAAAAGTTAGCATTGCAGAATTGTTTTGCTAATTGAGATCTACAAAAAATGATTTCAGGGTCAAAATTGTCAGATCAGCCATTTAAGAGTTATTCCCCTTTAACTGTTTTTTTTCCATTAATTTTAACTGATTTTCAAAAATCTTCTTCTCTGAAACCACTGAACGGATTGCTTTGAAACTTGGTACACTTGATCTTTAGGATGTCCTCTACCAAGTTTGTGAATTATATACACGTCGACCAACCAACATGGCTGCCATTGCTAAAAATAGAACAGGGGGGTCAGACCATTGGTTTTGGCTTATAACTCCAAAAGTATAAGAGATAGAGAAAAATCCGCAAAGCTCCTTACAGGTTGTTGCCCTTTAACTGTGTTTTATATTATTAGCTCACCTGGACGGAAGGTCCATGTGAGCTATTACCATCACTTGCGTCCGTCGTCGTCGTCGTCGTCTGTCGTCTGTCGTCGTCGTCTGTTAACAATTTTTCAAAAATCTTCTCCTCTGAAACTACATAACAGAATTTAATGAAACTTGGTATGAATGATCCTTAGGGTGTCCTGCACCAAACTTGTGTTTTGATTTTTGATCCGTTAAAAAACATGGCCGCCGTTACTAAAAATAGACTAGGGGGGTCAGACTACTGTTTTTGGCTTATAAATCAAAAAGTATAAGAGATAGAGGAAATCTGAGGCCACGTTACTGATTCAGCATCAAAAGCTCTACAAAAGTCTCCATTTGGTCAAAGTTGTCAGATGACCCCTTATAGGGGTTACGGCCCCTTAAAGGTGAAAAATAGCATTTTTTCATGTTTTTGGCCTACAGAATGAAAACTAATGCAGATAGAGATTAGCTTTTGCTTGCTTAAATGTTCAGCTCATTTAACTCTACAAAAGTCTCTATAGGGTCGAAGTTGTCAGATGACCCCTTATAGGGGTTACGGCCCCTTAAAGGTGAAAAATAGCCATTTTTCATGTTTTTGGCCTACAGAATGAAAACTATTGCAGATAGAGATTAACTGTTGCTTACTTAAATGTTCAGCTCATTTAGCTCTACAATATTCTCCATAGGGTCGAAGTTGTCAGATGACCCCTTATAGGGGTTACGGCCTCTGAAAAATAGTGATTTTTCATGTTTTTGTCCTACAGAATGAAAACTATTGCAGATAGCCCCTGAAAAATAGCGATTTTTCATGTTTGTGGCCTACAGAATGAAAACTATTGCAGATAGAGATTAGCTGTTGCTTGCTTAAATGTTCAGCTCATTTAGCTTTACAAAATTCTCCATAGGGTCGAAGTTGTCAGATGACACCTTATGGGGATTACGGCCCCTGAAAAATAGCGATTTTTCATGTTTTTGTCCTACAAAATGAAAACTATTGCAGATAGAGATTAGCTGTTGCTTGCTTAAATGTTCAGCTCATTTAGCTCTACGAAAGTCTCCATAGGGTCAAAGTTGTCAGATAGCCCCTTATAGGGGTAACGGCCCCTGAAAAATAGCGTTTTTTCATGTTTTTGGCCTACAGAATGAAAACTGTTGCACATAGAGATTAGCTGTTGCTTGCTTAAATGTTCAGCTCATTTAGCTCTACAAAAATTCTCCATAGGGTCGAAGTTGTCAGATGACCCCCTTATAGGGGTTACGGCCCTTGAAAAATAGCAATTTTTTCATGTTTTTGACCTACAGAATGAAAACTATTGCAGATAGAGATTAGCTGTTGCTTGCTTAAATGTTCAGCTCATTTAGCTCTACAAAATTCTCCATAGGGTCGAAGTTGTCAGGTGACCCCTTATAGGGGTTACGGCCTCTGAAAAAAGCTATTTTTCATGTTTTTGGCCTACAGAATGAAAACTATTGCAGATAGAGAATAGCTGTTGCTTGCTTAAATGATCAGCTCATTTAGCTCTACAAAAGTCTCCATAGGGTCGAAGTTGTCAGATGACTCCTTATAGGGGTTATGGCCCCTTATAGGTGAAAAATGGTGTTTTTGGCCTATAGAATAAAAGCTATTGCAGGTAGAGAAAAGCTGTTGCTTGCTTAAATGTTCAGCTCATTTAGCTCTACAAAAGTACAGGGTCAACATCAAGACCAGGTGAGCGATTCAGGCTCCTGGGAGCCTCTTGTTTAAAACTGATTTCCCAAAATCTTCTATGAAACCACTGAAGGGATTGTTTTGCAACTTTGTATACTTGAAAGTTTGTGAAATTTATCCAAACTTTGGCATAAGAGATCAGGTGAGCGATTCAGGCTCCTGGGAGCCTCTAGTTGGACTATATCTTGAAAACCGTTAGAGCTAGAGGAAAAGTTGGCATTGCAGAATTGTCAAGCTCATTGAGATCTACAAAAATGATTTCAGGGTCTAAATTGTTAGATCAGGCATTTAAGAGTTATCCCCCTTTAACTGTTTTTTTCCATTAATTTACACTGATTTTCAAAAATCTTCTTCTCTAAAACCACTGAAGGGATTGCATTGATACTTGGTATACATGATCTTTAGGACGTCCTCTACCAAGTTTGTGAATTATATACATGTCGACCAACCAACATGGCTGCCGTTGCTAAAAATAGAACAGGGGGGTCAAACCATTGTTTTTGGCTTATAAATCAAAAAGTAAAAGAGATAAAGAAAATCGGAAGCAAATTTTCTTGTTCAGCATCATAAGGTCCTTACAGTAGTAATTGCCCTTTAACTGTTTTTTTTCTATTAATTTAAACTGATTTCCAAAAATCTTCTCTGAAACCACTGAAAGGATTGTTTTGCAACTTTGTATACTTGAAAGTTTGTGAAATTTATTCAAACTTTGGCATAAGAGATCAGGTGAGCGATTCAGGCTCCTGGGAGCCTCTAGTTTTCATTGTAATCCTTAATAAATTTATCAGGAAATTGTAACGACAGTTTTGAAGTGTCTTGTGCTTTTACATTGCTATCAGGGGTCAAAAGAAGCCACAACCAAAAAATCGACTTTTTTATTTGTGATCCAATTTGAAAACCTTTTTTTCTTTGGAATCCTTGTAAAATCCATGCCATCATTTTCCATTTAGGTTAACAATATCTCTTACCAATTTGAGGAAATTAGGGATCAAAGTGACCAAAAGCGCATTATGAGTTTTCCTTGTAGGTTGGTATAGACTAAATAAATGTGTAAACAAAATTCAAATATGCAATTCAAAGTCCCCCAAAGAATGCATGTGTCAAAAAGCTTTGTGAGTCCACCATGGGCTGTATGTGTCCAAAGCATTTGACTATCCTTATTGGGCCGCAAATGTACATGCTGCGCTCGGCGTAGCTTTTTATTTTCACTTATTTAACCCTATATCTTGAAAACTATACAAGATATTTCAAAAAATCAAATTGCATATGATTAAGCACATCAAGATCTACATTTCATGTAACTAGGTCAAAGCTGTAGGACCATTTCTTTTAGGAATTATGGTCCTTGAAGTGTCGAATTTTACCATCTTTGGCCGGATTTCACGGAGTGAAAAATCCGGGTTATAAAATGGTGAATGTCGGGCGGGCGGGCGGGCGGCGTGCGGGCGGGGAAGAAATTTTCGTAACAGTTTTCTCAGCAACTACTTATCACAGCCACTTGATATTTGGTATACATCATCAGGGTGGGGTCCCATAATGTGTGATACGATTTCAGGTATGTCGCTCACCTACTTCCTGTTTAACGAAATCCGGCCATTTTTGACTTTGACAGATTTTTCATTACTTTTCCCCTGAATTTCAAAGATTAAGTTGTCTGACACCATAAGACCAACTGCATCTTAACTTGGCACACATGTTCAATAGCATATATGTTACAATTCTAATGTTTGGATTTTTGATTTGTCAAAAGATATGGCAGTCATGGCTAAAAATAGAACAAAGGGGTAAATTGCAGTTTTTTGCTAATACTCAAAAATGGTTACCGATATCAAAGTTGTACAAGAATAAAAAGTGATCAGCATATTTAGATCTACTTTTCCTGAAATTTTGAAAAGGATCCAACTGCTGATGTGGAAGTTATTGCCCTTTTTCGTATTTTTGCAAAATTTTGCACTTATTAAGCCCTATGTCTCGAAAATTAAACAAGATATTTCAGAAATTTAAATTACACATGGTTAAGCATAATAATATCTACAAAATATGTGTATCTAAGTAGTTCAGGTGAGCGATCCCAGCACCTGGGAGCCTCTTGTTAGCTCACCTGACCCAAAGCGTCATGTGAGCTATTGTCATCACTTGGCATCCGTCCGTCGTCTGTAAACTTTTTAGAACCTTAACTCCTCTGACACCATAAGGCCAATGGTCGTCGTAAAATATGGCCGCCGTGGCTAAAAATAGAACATGGGGGTAAATTGCAGTTTTTTGCAAATAACTCAAAAACAGCTACAGATATCAAAATTCAGGTGGGGATAAAAGTGATCAGCACCTCAAGATCTACCTACCCTGAAATTTTGAAGAAAATCCAACAACCTATGTAGGAGTCATTGCCCTTTTTGTGGATTTTTTGCAAATTTTTCACCTGTTTAGCTCAATATCTTGAAAACTATATAAGATATTTGAAAATTTAAATTGCATATTGTTAAGCACATCAAGATCTACAAAATATGTAATAGGGTCAATGTTGTAGGACCTTTCTATTTAGGCTGTTATACAAAATGGCCAAATTAGGTATTGGTAAAAACTTCTACCGAATCATCAAAAATCAATTAGAAGATACACAATCAGCTTTGAAATTTGAAGACTTGTGTACCCCTTTTTATAAAACCCTTAGAGGGGTTCGTCAAGGTGACACAATAAGTCCCCTTTTATTTAATATTTTTATAAATGACCTCAGTGAATATTTATCAGAAGACATATGCGCTCCTATTAAATTAATTAACTCTGAAATAAATAGCATGCTCTTTGCTGATGATATAATTTTATTGTCTGAGTCACAAGAAGGACTCCAAAACAATTTAAATAAATTGTCAAACTACTGTGATAAATGGCAGTTGACTGTAAATACCAAAAAGACTAAATCAATTATTTTCCAGAAAAGAAATGTAAGTTTGGAACAGCCCTTCCTTGTATTTAAAAATAACTTAATTGATAATGTAACAGAATACAAGTTTCTTGGTTGCAATATCGGTCGCAATGGAAACTTGACATCCAGTATAATAGAATTGACAAAAAAGGCCAAAAAAGCACAATTTTCATTGTATTCTAGATTTTCAACTTTGGGAAATGTTCCCGTAAAAGTTGCCTTGAAAATGTTTGATTCTCTTATAAAACCTATTTTGATGTATAACGCAGAAATATGTATGATGGACCAATATAGGCCATATTTCAACGCAAAGAAACGAGCTAAAAACGACAATGTTGCAATAGACCCCTTTCAATTTATAGATAAAACCTCATTTGAAAAAGTTCACCTGTCATTCTGCAAATATATTCTTGGTGTAAAGAAGACAGCATCAAGCCTAGCATCCCGTTTAGAGCTAGGGAGAGTTCCGATAGAAAACCACATAAAAACTCAATCTTTATTATATTTTGCAAGACTTCACACGCCTGATATCAATCCTCTATTAAAAGAGAGCTTTGATCTAAATAAAGAACTAGATTCAGAAAATATTTATTCATGGGAAACTTACATTAAGGATATTATCACCAAAATGGATTTAGATTGTGAGAGATTATCTTCATGTACAACCAAAACCAACATACTTTCTATTAAATCGTATGTAAAAGATAAATCTCTAAATTACTATACAAATCTTAACTACCGGTATGTAAAAGTTTCAAATTTAAATAACCAAAATAAGATCTTTTTATATAAAAAGTGATTTTGAAAAGGAATTTTACCTAACTTACTATAATTTTGATATTCGAAAACTGATATCAAAATTTCGTATATCAGACCATTCTCTTGAAATAGAGACTGGTAGATATAAAAAGGTTCCCCGAGAGCAACGAATTTGTAAGTTTTGTAATAATAATAACTTAGACGACGAAGTTCATTTCTTTTTCACTTGTGAACTTAATAAACAATTAAGAACTAGTCTCTTTTCTGACTTCCATATCCCTCTAAACAATAATCACTCTATATTGACAAATGATCCAAATAAGTCACAATCATATTCTGAAACCCTTACAACAATTTTAAACCCTAGAAATTATCGACAAATTCAGAGTCTAGGTTCTTTCATTAAACAGTCATTAGAACTGAGGACAGGGGGCTCATAGACCAATTTATGATTTGTCGATGTTTTGTTTTTTGTTTATAACTTTATTTTCATTTTATATGTCAAAAATTCAATTTATATTGTATTGATTTACATGACAATAAAGTTTTATTATTATTTAGGAGTTATTCCCCTTTGAACCTCAAAATTGAGCATTTTCATAGCATTTCCTCATTACATTGAAACCCTTAACTCCTCTGACACTTTAAGTCCAATTGAAACCAAACTTGGTATAGTTGTTTATTAGCATTCGGTGCTTAGAACTAATGTTGGGATTTTTGATTGGTCGTAAAACATGGCGGCTGTGGCCAGAAATATAACTTAGGGGAAAATTGCAGTTTTTTGCAAATGCCTCAAAAACGGTGACAGATTTTTAAATTTTGATTGAGAACAAAAGTGATCAGCACTTCAAGATCTACCAGCTCTGAAATTTTGAACTTGAAGAAGATCCAACAACCCATATGTAGGAGTTATTGCCCTTTTGGGGGTTTTGTTGCAAATTTTGCACCTGTTTAGCTCAATATCTTAAAAACTATATAAGATATTTGAAAAATTTAAATTACATATTGATAAGCACATCAAGATCTACAAAATATGTAATAGGGTCAACATTGTAGGACCTTTCCTTTTAGGAGTTATTGCCCTTTGAACGTCAAAATTGAGCATTTTCATAGCATTTCCTCATTACATTGAAAACATATTAAACTCCTCTGACACCATAAGTTCAATTGGAACCAAACTAATCATGGTTATTTATTAGCATTATGTGTATAGAACTGATGTGGGGATTTTTGATTGGTTGTAAAACATGGCTGCTGTGGCTAAAACTATAACATTGGGTAAATTGCAGTTTTTTGCTAACAACTCAAAAAGGGTGACAGATTTTTAAATTTTGATTGAGAACAAAAGTGATCAACACCTCATGATCAACCAGCCCTCAAATTTTAAAGAAGATCCAACAACCCATGAAAGAGTAATTGCCCTTTTGCTCCTGGGAGCCTCTTGTCTTGTTATCTAGCTAAATATATTGAAAACTTAAAGTAAGATATTTGAGAAATATAAGTTACATAGGGCAAAGCAAATCAAGAAGGACATATTCTAACATCTATATTGGTCAATTTTGATTTTTTGGAAACGGATACTATAACATGTATAAATGGCCCTTTTTTTTCCAAAATTCAAAAGGACTAGAGCCACGAACCCCCAAATAAATACCCTGGCCCTGTAAATACCAAATGTTTAAATTGGTTTGATTTATTCAATTATTTGTGCATGCATAGCTGAAATGCCATGTTGAATGAGAAAAGATTTGTTTTTGATGTATTGGTAAATTTATGAGTACCATGGTGCATCTCAAATAGACTAAATTAGTAATTTTTCATTTTTTGTCCAAAATACCCACTTTTTCAGTCACACTTGTGTAATTTTCCATGTGGCGCCACCCCTTGCCCATCGAAATTTTTGTTGAAACATGAAGAAAATAATGTATCAAATTTTAATTAAGCAAAGTTTTTGGGGGGCGAGGGGTGGCGCCTATATCATTTCTACCAATAACTGAAGGAAAAATTACAAAATTATGCTGAAATTAGCATATTTTTACCTGCGTTGCCGAAGGCCAAAGCAGGTCTAGAAGTCGGGTCACTCCGTCCGTCCGTCTGTCTGTCTGTCCGTCCTGCTATGGGGGGCCTGTCTTGTGTAATCTGAATCTCAAAAACCAAACACTAGATCTCTCTAGTATAAATATAAAGATATATTGAAGATGTGCACCTCCCCTTTTGGGGTCATTTTATAATTTCGTTTAGAAATAAGGGGCCATAAAGGGACCGAAAAAGTGACTGTTTTGGAGGCCAATTGCAGAACCGCGAGCAGTGCCAAATGGCCTCGTTGAAGGCTGCTGGCGGTTGTCCATTGTGGTTTTTTAGCTCACCTGACCCAAAGGGTCATGTGAGCTATTGTCATCGTTAGGCGTCCGTCGTCCGTCCGTCTGTCCGTCGTCCGTCGTCCGTTAACTTTTCTTCAAAGATCTTCTTCTCTGAAACCACTGAAGGGATTGCATTGAAACTTTGTATACTTGATCTTTAGGATGTCCTCTACCATGTTTGTGAATTATATACACGTTGACCGACCAACATGGCCGCCGTTACTAAAAATAGAACAGGGGGGTCAGACCATTGTTTTTGGCTTATAACTCGAAAAGTATAATAGATAGAGAAAATCCGAAGCAACCTTCCTTGTTCAGCATCAAAACCTCTACCAATCTCTCCATTGAGTCGAAGTTGTGAAACGACTCCTTATAGGAGTTATTGCCCTTTAATCGTCAAAATTGACCATTTTTGCAGTTTTTGGACTATATCTTGAAAACCATTAGAGCTAGAGGAAAAGTTAGCATTGCAGAATTGTTTAGCTCATTGAGATCTACAAAAATGATTTCAGGGTCAAAATTGTCAGATCAGCCGTTTAAGAGTTATTCCCCTTAAACTGTTTTTTTCCATTTATTTAAACTGATTTTTCAAAAATCTTCTTCTCTGAAACCACTAAAGGGATTGTATTGATACTTGGTATACTTGATCTTTAGGATGTCCTCTACTGAGTTTGTGAATTATATACACATCCACCGACCAACATGGCCACCATTACTAAAAATAGAATGGGGGGGGCAGACCATTGTTTTTGGCTTATAACTCAAAAAGTATAAGAGATAGAGAAAATCCGAAGCAACCTTCCATGTTAAGCATCAAAAGCTCTTTAAATCTCTCCATTGAGTTGAAGTTGTGAAACGATGCATTATAGGAGTTATTGCCCTTTAATTGTCAAAATTGACCATTTTTGCAGTTTTTGGACAATATCTTGAAAACCGTTAGAGCTAGAGGAAAAGTTAGCATTGCAGAATTGTTAAGCTCATTGAAATCTTCAAAAATGATTTAAGCCATTTAAGAGTTATTCCCCTTTAACTGTTTTTTTTTTCATTTATTTTAAATGATTTTCAAAAATCTTCTTCTCTGAAATCGCTGAAGGGATTGCTTTGAAACTTGGTACACTTGATCTTTAGGATGTCCTCTACCAAGTTTGTGAATTATATATACATCGACCAACCAACATGGCCGCTATTGCTAAAAATAGAACAGGGGGCAGACCATTGTTTTTGGCTTATAACTCAAAAAGTATAAGAGATAGAGAAAATCTGAAGCAACTTTTCTTGTTCAGCATTAAACGGTACTTACAGGAGTTATTGCCCCTTAACTGTTTTTTCTATTAATTTAAATGATTTCCAAAAATCTTCTCTGAAACCACTGAAGGGATAGTTTTGCAACTTTGTATACTTGAAAGTTTGTGAAATTTATTCAAACTTTGGCATAAGAGATCAGGTGAGCGATTCAGGCTCCTGGGAGCCTCTAGTCTAAATTGCCGTTTAATTGTGGGCTGTGTCGCGTACACTTATTCCACATCTCTTTATTTTCTATTTTCCACAATAACTTTTGTTCTGGTTGACCAAATGCTACAAAACTTAACAGTAATGTTAATTACCATAAAAGGAAGGGTTGGGCTGATTTTGGGTGTCCCTCTTTTTTCGTTTAGAAATTAGAGACCCAAAGGGGACCAAAAAAAGCGACTTTTTAAATTTTTTCCACAATAACTTTTGTTCTTGTTGACCAAATGCTATGAAACTTTACAGTAGTATTACTCACCATAATTTAAAGGGTGGGGATGATTTTGGGTGTCCCCTCTCTTTTTGTTTAGGAACGAGGAGCCCAAAAGGGGCAAAAATGTGACATTTTTTATTTATGGTCCGATTTAGAAAATCTTTTTCACAAGTTATTTTTGGTCATATATTGGATACAAAATGGAGGATACAATTTTTTCTTGACCGACCTTTTCTGTTTAGCAATAAGGAGACCAAAAGGGGAAAAAATAGAAACTATTGTTTTTGTCTATTTTTACAATATTGGGTGGCATGTGACAAATATGCTTTGTAAGTCCACCATAGGATGCAAGTGTCAAAATATTTTGATTGTCCATATTGGGCCTAGAACGTACAGGGTTCAACGTTTTGCCGTGCGACGCAGGGCCAGACATTGATTGGTCTTGTTAATTTTAGGGTCACAATATGACGCCATTTCAACGTCATAATTACAGAAAAGGTAAAATAATCATTTTTTTTTGCGAAAAGCAACTATTCTAGACTCATTTGGCACAATAGGCTTTTAATTTTAAGTTTTTTAGCTCACCTGACCCGAAGGGTCATGTGAGCTATTGTCATCGTTAAGCGTCCGTCGTCCGTCCGTCGTCCGTCCGTCGTCCGTCTGTCCGTCCGTTAACTTTTCTTCAAAGATCTTCTTCTCTGAAACCACTGAAGGGATTGCATTGAAACTTGGTAAACTTGATTTTTAGGATGTCCTCTACCAAGTTTGTGAATTATATATATGTCGACAAACCAACATGGCCGCCGATGCTAAAAATAGAACAGGGGTGTCAGACCATTGTTTTTGGCTTATAACTCGAAAAGTATAAGAGATAGATGAAATCCGTAGCAACCTTCCTTGTTCAGCATCAAAAGCTCTACAAATCTCTCCACTGAGTCGAAGTTGTGAAACAGTTCCTTATAGGAGTTATTGCCCTTTAATCGTCCAAATTGACCATTTTTTCAGTTTTTGGACTATATCTTGAAAACCGTTAGAGCTAGAGGAAAAGTTAGCATTGCAGAATTGTTAAGCTCATCGAGATCTACGAAAATGATTTCAGGGTCAAAATTGTATGATCAACCGTTTAAGAGTTTTTCCCCTTTAACTGTTTTTTTCCATTAATTTACACTGATTTTCAAAAATCTTCTTCTCTGAAACTACTGAAGGGATTGCATTGATACTTGGTATACTTGATCTTTAGGATGTCCTCCACCAAGTTTGTGAATTATATACACGTCGACCAACCAACATGGCCACCGTTGCTAAAAATAGATCGGGGGGGGGGGGGGGGGGTCAGACCATTGTTTTTGACTAATAACTCGAAAAGTATAAGAGATTGAGAAAATCTGAAGCAACCACACATGTTCAGCATTAAATGATCTACAAATCTCTCCATTGAGTCAAAATTGTGAAACGTCTCCTTATAGGAGTTATTGCCCTTTAATCGTCAAAATTGACCATTTTTGCAGTTTTTGGACAATATCTTGAAAACCGTTAGAGATAGAGGAAAAGTTAGCATTGCAGAATTGTTAAGCTCATTCAGATCAACCAAATCTATTTCAGGGTCAAAATTGTCAGATCAGCCATTTAAGAGTTATTCCCCTTTATCTGTTTTTTTTCCATTAATTTTAACTGATTTTCAAAAATCTTCTTCTCTGAAACCACTGAAGGGATTGCTTTGAAACTTGGTACACTTGATCTTTAGGATGTCCTATACCAAGATTGTGAATTATATACATGTCTACCAACCAACATGGCTGCCATTGCTATGGTCCTTATAGGAGTTATTGCACTTTAACTGTTTTTTTTTCTACTAATTTAAACTGATTTCCAAAAATCTTCTATGAAACCACTGAAACAACAGTGTTTTGCAACTTTATATTCTTGAAAGTTTGTGAAATTAATTCAAACTTTGGCATAAGAGATCAGGTGAGCGATTCAGGCTCCTGGGAGCCTCTAGTCTTTAATGTTGGTTGTGTCGCGTACACTTATTCCACACCTCTTTATCGTCTAATTATTGTCAGAGGTCTGTCAAGCATTCAAACCTGGTCTTTTGTATTCCAGTCAGTTTTGTGTCCAAATATCATTTACCGGTAAATACCAGCTAGCTGGGTATAAGAAATGCACTGTAAACTTTTCTGTTGAACATGTTTAATCTTATAAATTCATCTTTATTTTTTATAGTACAAAGAGGCATCTACAAGGACCTGGTTTTGTTGCTTCAGAAGAATAAATATCTAACTACAGGTGATCTTAGAAAAAAGGTAATTTTATATAAATCTTTAAAAAGGTTACTAGGCCAAGGATGTCTTGAAAGGACATTCTGAGTCTTTTTAGCTCACCTGACCCAAAGGGTCATGTGAGCTATTGCCATCACTTGGCGTCCATCGTCTGTCGTCCGTCGTCCGTTAGCTTTTTTCAAACATCTTTTTCTCTGAAACTGCTTGGCCAAATGCAGCCAAACTTGATATGGTTGTTCCTTAGGGTATTGTGCAAAAAGTTTGCGTTGGGATTTTTGATACGTCAAAAAACATGGCCGCTGTTACTAAAGATAGGACAGGGGGGTCAAATACAGTTTTTTGCAAATAACTCAAAAACGGTCACAGATATCAAAATTCTGGCATGGGGGGTTAAAGTGTTCAGCACCTCAAGATCTACCTACCCAGAAATTTTCAAGAAGATTCAACAACTGATGTAGGAGTTATTGCCCCTTTTCTGGATTTTTTTCAAAAATTTGCACTTATTTAGCACTATATCTTAAAAACTATACAAAATATTTTAAAAATTCAAATTGCACATGATGAAGCACATCAAGATCTACATTTCATGTAATTAGGTCAAAGCTGTAGAACCATTTCTTTTAGGAGTTATGGCCCTTAAAGCGTCAAAATTTACCATTGTTCATTACTTTTCCCCTGAATTTCAAAGATTAACTTGTCTGAAACCATACATCCAACTTCAACCAAACTTGGCACAGTTGTTTCAAAGCATAAATGCTACAATTCTATCGTTTGGATTTTTGATTCGTTAAAAATATTGCTGCCATGGCTAAAATAGAACATAGGGGTAAATTGCAGTTTTTTGCTAATAACTCAAAAATGGTTACAGATATCAAAATTCGGATGGAAACAAAAGTGATCAGCATCTCAAGATCTACCTGCTATGAAAGTTTCAAGAAGATCCAACAATTGATGTAGGAGTTATTGCCCTTTTTCTGGATTTTTTTTTCAAAATTTTTCACTTATTTAACCATATATCTTGAAAACTATACAAGATATTTCAAAAATTTAAATTGCATATGACTAAGCACATCAAGATCTACAGATTTTAGGTCCAAGCTGTAGGACCATTTCTTTTAGGAGTTATTGTCCTTAAAACAACAAAATTTACCATTTTTCATTACTTTTCGCCTGAATTTCAAAGATTAACTTGTCTGACACACTAAGACGACCAACTGAACCTTAACTTGGCACACTTACAGATGACTGTTTTGTATTTGTAAGTGTGCAAGAATAATGAGCATAAAATCTCTCCACAAATGACAGATGCATAAAAACCATTTGAAAATCTTGTTTTAAATGTAAATGGTCTTAAAATGTAATGGATCTGACTTAATACATAAATATTAAGTTCTAGGTACCAATTGCTATTAGATTTTACAATGATGTTCCTTAAACATTATAGGTACAAATGTAAATAGTTTGAAAAATGCACCTCTTAAAAGATTTCAAATTTAGATGTAAAACTAACTGATCAAGTTGTCAGATCGTATTTAGATACTATGAACATTGTTGCATTTGTTAAGGGCATTGCAAGATTTTCTCTTTGTCCAGTCTGTTCATCTACAAATATTTGTGAATGCTAAGTCCTTAACTACAGGACGTAGGAGGTACATGTAGAGATCTGAAAATTTACATAAGGATTTATAACAATCATGTTATCCACATATTAGAATGTTATGTCAATTGGTGGAATATTTTTTGGAAAAAAACATTTTCTGCCCTTCATAACTTTGTTAGTGTTCTATTTATATTTGCAATAAAACTTCTAAACCTACTAATCTACATGTATCAATGGTAACAATTCCAGGGGGAGTTTTCTTTCATTGGAGATAAATTGATAGAAGGTGGACAAAAAGGTGTGATGCACAATGGGAAAAATTACCGAGAGATTAGACAGTACCAGACTGACTACAACCTGATTCGCTTTTACTTCGTCACAAGATGTTACAACACTTACGTAGAATCCATCTTGTCAGACCTGTGTGATGAGCCAAAACCTGATGTGGTTATTATGAATTCTTGTCTCTGGGACATTACAAGGTAGATTATATTGTAGGGCTTAACAGTAGCATAATTGTCACCTGCATGTAACTAAAGCAGAAGACTAAAGAACTTGAACTACCTCTAATCCGTATATCGCATACATGTTTAATGTATGATGGTTTCCAAAGCATAGCTAACTCTCATTGATTATAATTGGTTTCCTGACCAAAGATTTTTCTAATTTTTGAATGCATTCGTAGAATTCCATGAAACAAATGTTAAAGCTGACAGATGAGGTCAGGAATACACATATTGATTTCTGGGTTGCTACATGTATGTCAAATATCTATATTATACATTCTTGATATTGTGAAACTTAAAAATGTATGGCAAATGTAGGATCTTGGGGTAAATATTCATGAAGGACACAACATTCATTATTGATATTCATACAAAGCAAAGCAGAATGAACTTGTAATGTTTTATTGCTATTACATGTATTAATGTAAGTCACAATTAGAGTCAACCTTTCTGGCAGATCAATTTGAACTGCAGTTTTCACAGTTGTTGCTCAGTTTTGAAATTAATAAGGCCCCTTTATGATGCATATTATATATAAACATGTTTTCAGTTTGGGAATAAGGCTTCACCTCAGACATTCAATGCATTTTAAACTTTAATTTCAGGTATGGAAAAACTGGTGTTGAAATGTACAAAGAAAACCTTGAGAAGCTGTTTGACAGATTTACTGAATGTTTGTCTAAGGATTGTCTTGTTCTATGGAATGCCACGCTTCCAATCAGCAGAGATGCTAGAGGAGGTTTCATTGTACCAGAGATTGAATTTATGAATTCCACCCTTAGACTTGATGTCTTAGAGGCTAACTTCTATGCTCGGCAGATTGTGGCATCGAAAGGATATGACTTTCTAGATCTTCACTACTACTTAAGACATCAGCTTCATCGTAGAGTTAATGATGGAATTCATTGGGACATGACGGCTCACCGTAGAATAACCAATCTGTTGCTGTCACACATTTCTGAAGCCTGGAAAGAGGATACCCCTGGACATATACCTGACCGGTTTAATGCACCAGTAAGCAACTTAAGCAGGAGACCACCAGTAGCTACAGTTTCACCTATTAATTTTGGCATCACCAGAACATTCATGATGAATAATAGCGCCTCTTTGATACCATTGCAGAATCAGAACTTTCAACCTCAGGTTAACTTTTGTAATGTTAATTCATATGTACCACCTAACAATTGTGATCCACTTCTTCCTAACCCAAACTTTACGTGGCAGCCGTATGCAGAAAATGGCTATCAGCCCCCAAACAGGAATAAATCAAGATTCATGAGAGACCAACCATATTATGTGCCGTTCCAGTAGTTTAGAGAGAATAGATTTGTAGTGCTACTGTAATTATATTGAATATACATGTGATCTGATCATTGCCATGATTGCAGGGAATAAACATTCACAACAATCAGTTACTTTTTTGACATGCCCACTGAAAATGTGGGCACAGGGTGGTCAATGGTGGACATGAAATTCAAACAAACTCACATTTTTTAGAAATGACTAGGCCATTGTTCATTTTGAATAATTATAAGAAAAAATTTGATTGATATTCATGAAGGAAAAAAATCAAATAGATAGCTTTCTTCAATTTTTCACAATCAGAAAATTTATATTTTTAAAATCTGAGTGGACAATGACCATTTGCCCACTGTGAATGGCTGAGATTATGTAAAAAAAGTAACTGAATGTAGTGTACATGTTATATGTACTTTCATGAACATAATGTTTATGTATATTTATATATATGCATGTACACAAGATATTGTAATGTCTTGTCTTATATACCGGTAGATATATGTTTTTTATGCCCCAGAGATACGGTAGGGGCAAATTTTTTTATTAATGTCTACGAAATTTCAGTCATGTGACAAACTGTATGTTCTTCTTTCAAGGGTTTTCTGACCTGTTAGAATTGAAATTTATGTTTTGGATGCAGGGTGCGTCCATATTCTTCAATATTTTTAGAGCTACATGTAATGTCATCACTTGGCATCAGGTGTCTGTTAACTTTTCTTCAAAGATTTTTTTCCCACTTGAGGGATTGCTGTTTAGCTTTGTACGATAAATATCAGGCCTGTCAAGTCGAACGAAATTGCTGTGAGACTCACACATCTAGTAGGCAATTTGGCAGCAAATTTCTTTGATCTTTTAATTTTGTCCTTTGATCTTTCAATTTTTCGTCAAATCTCACGCAAGCAGCTCATAAAAACTTGTCACCCCTGAAATATATAGAAAAAATGTCATGTAAATATAAAGCTATAAAAGGCCAAAATAAAAAAAAAAGTTTGTTTGCCCAAACACATTCCTGCCTACTCAAATTCTTTTTTTGATAAATAAGATTTTTTTTTAAATACTTTCATTTCTTGAGCTATTATAAGGAAAAATTCAGTTTCTGATCTCCCAGAGTCTTGAGAGAGAAAATACCTTGCAGGGGTGGAAAAATCCATAAGTCCGACGCCCGGGGCAGTGCAATTGTAGCTACGGGCATGCTTTTTGCTCCAGAAAAAAGTCCGTCGGGCCTCTCTATCAAGATAAAAAAAACTTCTATAATTTTATTTTACTTCTGGATTGATAGTTTTCCTTTAATTTTGTGTTAGTTTTAGCATAACAACATCGAGGAAGTTACTTCCTGGTTCAGATAAATATGCAAATTTAAATCTGAATCATTTTGGCGTTTGACAATTACCAGTTTTGTGTTCTGATTCAAGCGCTTAGTTGAAATTGAATCTTGTATTATGAAATTGAAAGTTGTGTTATGAAATTCGATAGATTAGTTGATAGATAAAGTTGGTATTCGATTTCAAGATACATGTAACTTTACTTCAAGATCAGAACAAAATAAAAGAAAGGTCGATTGACAAGCATTGTGAATCAAAAAATAAAATTTCACTGTGAAAAAAAAACGAGACAAGTCAGAACTTTCCAACATTAATTAATCATCATGAAATAAAAAGTTACCATAGGGGTGACAAGAAGAAATAGTGAGAATTGTGAACATTTACCTGACAAATAAGATGCCTTGAGAAAGATAAAAATAAGGATTGGTGGTTTAAAATTAATGAGTGGCACACTTAGAAGTCCCATGCCCTATATCATGTATATATGCCATGCCCATTCTTCCACTTAATTTTCATCATCCCCAAATAACTAAAATCTACTGACTATCAATCAATAATAAGAATTTTTAACATTTTGATTACACTGTGTTATTACAGATTATATTGCTAATTACAACACTGTCAAATATAAAAAAAAACATTCCACTAAATTTTAGACCATAATTTTATGTGCACAAATTCTTGTCATACTTACCAGTAAGAAATATCTTACTAACAATTGGGCTTTGAATGACAACAACCGGGCTTGGGCATTAGAAATCCTAAAAAGCCCTGGGCTTGACCTTAAGGAGAAAATTTTTCCACCCCTGCCTTGGTGACATGGGTAGGATTTGGGCAAACTGAACTACATGTATTTCTTATTGTTGTCCAAAACAGATTCATTGTAGCTGTAGGAATTATGACTCCTAAATGTAAAAAAGAGTTGTTCCATGTTTTTACCTTATAAATTGAATATTAGAAAGAGCTTTTGCTTTCCTAAATGTATGTTTGATTCAGTGAGCTCTACATTCATGTAATGCACAATAGGTTGATTGTATGATGAACCTGAATAGGAGTTTTGTCCCCTCAATTTCAGGTTAGGGATTCAGGCTACTGGGAGCCTAAAGTTATGATTTTTAACTTGTTCTTTACTTGCATTTGGATAACATTTAATAGTTATGTGTATCTGTATGAGAGCTGCCCGTAGCAGGAGATTCCGAATAATAGCTCGGAAATTGGACCTCGGAGTATTCGGACTTTTCCGAGCTCAAAAAAAAAATTTTCGGGCTGTTTTGAGGGGTTTTGGAAAAATTCCGAGCAATTTTCCGAATCATGCGGAGAATTTAGCTCGGAATTCCAAGCCACTTGGGTGTTTGAGCTCGGAAAAGTCCGAATACTCCGAGCCATCCGGAAAATTAAGCTCGGAATTCCGAGCCACTCGGAAAATCTAGCTCGGAAAAGTCCGAATACTCCGAGCCCCTCGGAAAATCTAGCTCGGAAAAGTCCGAATACTCCAAGCTACTCGGAAAATTGAGCTTGGAATTCCGAGCCACTCGGAAAATTGAGCTCGGAATTCCAAGCCACTCGGAAAATTAAGCTCGTAATTCCGAGTGGCTCGGAAATTCACATTTTAGCTCGGAAATTTTTTTCCAAGCTGCTTGGAGAATTGAGATCAGAATTTTACCTTGGAAAATAATTGTGATGTGTTCAGCCGTGATTTAAGATCGGAAAAATAAATTTCTGATCTCAAATATTTTGCTGGGAAAGTATATTCCTGGAATAATAAATTGAAAGGTGCAGATAGCATGTTTCAACCATTTAGGATTAATGAAATAAACATTAGAAAACAATAACAATTTATTTAAACATAAGCATCTTTTATATAAATATATACATATATAGCCTAAGAATTTTTTTTTTTTTTTAAATGCACTAAAAACTTACACATGTCTTTTTATGAAAGCATTAACGTTATTTAAACAAAATATAAATTTCAGATATTAATATCATTTAACTTTCTCAATTACTATTAATATACTTCATTTAAAAAAATATATATTATACATATATTTATAAATATGAAAAAAATGTTTTCACAATTAAGGGTACCACTGCCAGAATTTTATTAATTTTTAAGAACTCTTTTTAAAAGCATTTAGAAACATGTTTAACCCACCACCAAGGAAAAAAAAATTAAAGAGTTACAACCCCCTTGGACATTTTTTCCTGAAAAGCTCTAACATATTGTTATGTTAAATCAGAATAAAAAAAAGTTTTTATTGTAAGTTAGTGGCAGGAATTCCAACTGGCCAAAATTGTGATTTTCTAAATACAAATACTAGATTAGGTATAAAACAGCAAATTTGGTTTGGCTGTATATATATACATATTTCAAGGAGTAACCTGCTCATCATCAGCATTTGAATCAAAACATTGGCAGGTCAAAAATACAATTACATAACCAATCAGATGCAAAAAATTCATTTTTTTTAAAACCTACATGTAAATACAAACATGTATACGATCAGATATGTCAGATGCAAACAATTTCTATGTTCTATGCTATAATGTCTACTTCGTCTTTTGTTAAAACTCATATTCACACTAAGCTTAAGTGCCTCTGCCAACTTCCCATCAATAGGTGTCTTGGGAACCTCTGACCACAGCTTACACATTACATTTCTCTACAAAATAAAAACATGTACATGTATAAACAGGTAACAACTGATGACAACAAATATAATTGTCACTTCATTTCTGTGATCATATTTACAGGCTCTGAAGAAAATTTTTGTTCTTGATGAAGTTCTTTCCTTTGATGGTTCATAAAAAGTCAATATTGAAATAAAATACTTTTTTAAACATGTTAAAGCTTGTATTGTGACAACAGTTGTTTTTGTTGTTTTGGAACCTCTTTTTTTGATTGTTGGAGAACAAATTTCGTTAAACAAGAAGTTCTGTAATATCCACTGAATTATAAGTTTTAATGGCATAAAGCGTAATCAGTATGTATGTTAAATTGTTTGTACAACCATGAAGAAAATAGACCAAACGTTCAAAACAATTGACCATTCAGATAAACTGTTAACACCGAAATATGTCTCGCCTGTCACAGATGGACACTGTTTAAAATGAGGTTGAAAAATGCAATATTTTAATTGACTACAGTAGTGACAATCACTCATAAAAATTATCTGTATTGATGCAAATGCAACTGTATACCAAATATCTTTGCTCTATCATTACTTGTTCACATAAAACAGACTAAGAAAAATATTAACATTTCGCCAAATCAGTATAAAATCTCGAAGTCAGTGGACCATGACTACATGAGCATACGGATAAAACATCCTTGAATCAGTACTGATGCTAATGCAACTGCATATCAATTATGTAACATAACTGCTTCATGCTAAACAGACTTAAGCAAAAAGGTCAACATTGGCCAAAACATTATAAAATCGCAAAGTCAGTAGACCGTGACTGCAGGAGCATACAGATAAAATGCTTTAAAACTGATCTGTACTTATGCTAATGCAACTGCATACCAAATATTAATGGTATACCACAACTGCTTCATGTTAATCAGACGTAAGAAAAAACGTTAACATTTAGCTTAGTCAGTATAAAATCTACAAAATCACTAGACCGTGACTGCAGGAGCATAAATATAAAACGCCCTTGAAATTGATTTGTCCTAATGCTAATGCAACTGCATACCAAATATCAAACAACTATCAAATGTGTCTATGAGCCACAGGACCTCCCGTTCTTGAAATATCATTACCCCTCAATGTGTATTACCTGGGATATGGACCTTTACCAAAAAATTGATCAAAAGCGTTCATGTGTAAAATATAGGTCGCTGTGACCTTATTTCTGGTGGGTGGTGCCATGTTACCAAGACTCATCGAGTGGTGAAATATTATTGACCCCTAACATGTAGTATTCAAGATATGGACCTTAACCAAGAACTTAACCAAAGTGTTACAGACGGACAAGGGTAAAACTATATGTCCGATCCACATACGTGGTCGGGCCATAAAAAGGTTAACATTGGCCAAATCAGTATAAAACTGTTAAGTCAGTAGACCGTGACCATGGTGACTGCAGGAGCATAGAGATGAAATCCTTTTAAAACTTTTGTACTGATGCTAATGCAACTGCATACCAAATATCAATGGTGTTCCATAAGTCATGTAAGTAGTCCACAAAAAATAGACTTAAGCAAAAACTTTAACAATTGTGAACGCGGCCCACCAGAATCACCATACCTCAGCCATAGCAGGCAAGACAAAAACATGAAGTAGATGCCCGACTGAACTGGAAAGGAAATGCTTGATTACAGCTCATCATAATTAAGCTATGTACCAAATTTGAATGTAATCCCTTCAGAAGAAGCAGAGACGTCTGTTACAAAAATTTGTGATGAACAGACCAATGGACAAGGTGATTGCAATATAGCCCCCTCTCTTGTGAGCGGGGGTATAAAACAGGGCTCAGTGTTTGCTGTTTTTTATTACCATAGAGAAGATGAAGCTGTCTTGATGGTCTAGTACTGGTGTTGCTGCATGTTTGTTTGCTGCTATGCATAGAACATATGGAAAGTCTTTCATTCTGACCTCTGAAAATAAAACCATAAATTATAAAAAATGCATTAGAGCTCACATATACTTCATAACAAAGTTTCAGAAAGAAAATATTTATACATGTTTTAATTGTTGTTACAAATTATAAATGAAAACTTAAATCTAATGGTACAGTAGCCACTTTTAAGAGTAAATGCTAAAATTGCACCCCGAGTCTGTTCTTATATTACAAATACTTTATATCTTTACACCTTGTTTTATGCTGACACTGTCATTATAAAGTTTTCATATTAATGTGAAAAAAATTTCTTGCATAGTCATGATAGTAAAACACTAAGATCTTAACAATTTTTTTTGGCACAATAATATAAATCTAATATGACAATGTATGAGGCAGGTTCAACCTGTGACGCTCTCGAAGGTACAATGTAAATTTGAATATTTTACAAGCTTTAATAAATTTTAAAATGTTTAAAACACAATAAATTTAAACAATTTTATTCATTTTTGTCTCATTGCAAACGGCAAGACATAGGTATTACTTTCCGGCGGTAGCGGCATAAACTTTTTTGTAAGACTTTTCTGTACAATGAATTGCTAAAAAAGAATAATAGGTAGGCTTCTGATATATGGTATACAGACAATTGATGTTACGGTCTACGCAACTGTCACCATGACTTTTGACCCTGACCGTATTTTCATGCACTATTGACCGGTAACTTAACATGCTAAAGGTGTTTTTTCAGACTGAAAACTTTTTTTGTAAGACCTCTGTGGACAATGAATTGCTTGAAGAGTATAATACCTGTAGCTAAATACATGTAGATAGGCATCTGATATTGGGTATACAAAAACTTTTTGTGTTTCAAGAAATGAAAGCTGAGGTAGTTGATTTCAGTGATGGTGTTAGCAGGCGAAACATACTTATGTTGGCCACACTTGTTTATTCGAAAATAAAAACAAATTAGCTTTTCCAGTGAGTCATGCGTGTGCTTATTGAGTTACAAAGTAGGGGGTATATAGTGTTTGGGTCTGTTCGTTCGCCTGTCCCAAATATTGGGAGATGAGGCATTATATGTCTTTCGGACATATTCTTGTTTTTTTCACAAGTTGGTATTGCAAAACCCATTTTTAAGAATAATAAAATGTTAATTTATTTTTATATTCAAACCTGATAAAAGTGTCTGCAAGTAATATTGCATACTGTTAATCTGAGCCTGTAGCGACTGGTTGAAGTTGTTGCTGATCTGGAGTTCCGCTTGCAACATCTTGACAATACTCTGAAATGCTGCAATCTGTGGGTGTTAATATTAACCATGCACGGAGGATGATACAGTTGATGCATGTGTCCTCAGATTGTTGGGATAGACTGCTTGGCAATCTGTGTGGTTGGCGAGTCATTCGATAGCACAACGTTCAAGAATTCATTTTAAATTCAGACTGACTGGTACAGGTGAGTAGCTGTAAATATAAAGTTACTTATACATGTTATACATTTTTTTTCTATTTAGGCTTCAGCAAAAGGAGTTAGCGAATGTGTAAAAAAATATATAAAAACTTTTTTCCTGTTATTAATTAGCAAGAAGAGCCTTGAGCCAATCGCAAAACAGCCATCAGCGCCTACTGGCCATGATCCTTGTTGAAGGTTTCTGGCTGTTTTTCATTGTGGTCTTTTTAAATTAACACTTGTTTATGTTGGCTCTGTCACGTACATTTATTCCACATTTCATTATTTCCTGCATGGTAATTGATGGATTAATTGCATCAATAATAGTTTCATGTACTTTCATAGTTATGTTGTGGTATACAACCGTCAGGTATTTTCATTGTTACGCTGTCGTATATTATCTTGTAGTAACGTTTCGGCATTAATAAATACATGTAACTATCTGAACTGTACATTCTTGCTTTGACCTTTCATTGGCGACAAGGACCCAATGTTTAAGCAAAATTTATGCTTTTCTGTTCTGGATATTTTTATATTTATTTTGTAACAATTACATGTAGATAGAAACTTCTGGGTAGTTTTAAGGATTTGTTTTAATAATTTTTCTTTTTTGTGACAAACGTTGTACATTTATTTTGCTACAATTGTTCACCTACTGTTTTTCTTCAATCTGTGTAAGCTCTGTCAGCTCAAGTTCTATGGCTATATACATATGTAGGTATGAAAGGCTCTTCTGAAAAAAAAAAAAGAAAGAAGCATGTAATTTTTCTTGTAGATGAAACATAATTGTTTAATACGTATGTGCAAAAAAAATAATGCTGTCACACCCATAATGTTCTTCTCTTCTCTTCTTGCGTTAATCAGCAAAGGAATATATTCTCCATCACACTGTTTGTATGTGTATGCATTGTTCAAAGCTTTAAAAAATTTAATTTCCACAGACATCAAACTAAAATCACAAGGTTGAGGGCTATATTAGTAAATGAATAAAAAATCGCACCGAGCCTCTGTGCTAAAATTGTAATGTTTCATATAAACAGATAAATTTTCAAAATTTCCTGTTTGTCAGTGTGATTTGTTCAGTAACTGAACATGCTGAACATCTATCTTAAGATTTGGTGAAAATTCATATAATACATTGTAAATATAATTGCATTTAATTATAATCCATTTGGTAAGATTTGACTTGTTTTGGTACAATGTACCCCCCTATTTTTAACCATTTCCACATGTCAAAATAAGGTTTGTATCATCAGATTTACGAAATCATACAAAATAAACATAAATAGAACATACTTACGTCGAATCACTGTCTCGTGGACACCAAAACCTGGACATTTTGGTTTAACCCGGCCCCAGGGGTTTTGGGGTGAGGGTGGATGTGCCATTGCATTTTCGATAAACTTGCAATTGCATTGTCAGCAAAGTTTTTACAGGGCTCAGCGTTGTTATAATAAAGGTTTGGCATATTGCTGGTAACTGACTGTCCTTGAAAGTGACAGACCAAAACCACGGGACTCCATTACGAATTGGAAAAAAAACTTCGTGTTGTTTACAATTTTTACCACACATGTTCAAATATTTTCAAAAAATTTACCCACGCTTATACGCGTTCGCTGATTGGTCAATTTATTTCAATCGTCAAAACTCGGCGACAAACGCCATGCAACGTAGACGATAAGACTACTTAGAATAAATTTTACAAAGATTTTTATATCCCTAAAACCTTTTCATTAAATAAAAGAAAAAAATAATTAGATTACGGGAATATTATCTTTCAATGAAGTTCTGTAGATTTATTTTTAATATGAGGCAGGTAAAACCTGTTATGCTCCCGAAGTTTCAATAATTTATTTTTTTTTTGGTTCGAAAATAAAAACAAACTAGCTTTTCTTGTGGGTTACGTGAGCGTTTAATGACGTCTAAAATTTTCAAAAATAAAAACGTTAAAAAGACACCGAAAGTTCGGGAAAACAAGCGCGTGCTATACCGGACGTTGAAGGAAAATTCAGCTCATATACAACTAAAATATTGACATTTCTACCATTATCGCTCCCTTCGGGAGCGTATAATTCAGAGACTGCGCGCGCATACGACGCCATATTTGTTGTTGACATCGGAACAAAAAATCCTCGAATTTCAAAACAATCAAAGATTATATTTTCCCGTTAATCAAAAAAGGTGCGAATAAATCACAATTAGTAATGTTTGGAGACTCCTATTGTTTGTTTATCTATGTTCACATCGATCATATAGCCAATCACAGAACCAAACATTCGTCGGAAAACTGACATCAGACCAAATAAAACAAATTTCATGAGCATGATGAGGTTGGACCACATATATCTTGGTCATTTTCTGGCGTTTTTTGGCTTTAAAAAATGACAACAAAAACTACAGAAAAAGTTTTCAAGGCCAAACAACATGTAGAGTCGTTGGTAGTTTATAAATGAAATCTGTTTCATGTACATAAATAAAGTTACAGTAATTTGTAAGTTCTGTTGTCTTCTACAACATAAGAAATATTGTTTAATTTAAGGCAAATAAAACCTCATTTTTTACAAGAAAATCTGTAGTCCAGGGGATTAGCAGCTCAATGTATTTTTTTGCCCAATCTATGAAATTAGGGGGCATATAGTGTTTGGGTCTGTTCGTCTGTCTGTTCATCTGTTTGTCCATTTTTCTATCATAAATTGTAAATTAAGGCATTATGTCTTTCGGACAGATTCTTGTTTTTCTAACAAATGTAACAATCAGACGTTTTCAAACATCCTAACGCCAAGAGGAATAAAAGTATGACGCCTCATTAAATACCATTGTTATACTGTACAAATGTACCTTGCCAAAGTCTTCTAAAAACCAGAAGCCCAGTTTGACATTACACATATACACTTCAAGTAAAAATTATGACACTAATATAACCTATAATTTGAATCCATAACGTTTTCTTTTTACACATAATTTAAAAGATGGACAAGTTTTCACTTTCACTTTTATCAATTGAAACTGCAGGATTTCAACACTTTTATTTCAGTAGCAATGGATATATAATGTTTTAATATCATTCTTTCAAAACAATTCAGGCTGTTTCTTTTCTATTTATAATACCCTGTTTATCTATATTCATGATTTTAAAATGTCTCAACATGCTCAAGGTACATGTATGAACTTATATTTTATATGATTTCAGATTTACATTATGATGGACAACAAAGAGCTTAAGTCGTCTGTCAACAGAAAAATAAGGATTGGTTATGTCCTGTACCTAATTGTAGCATTAAACTATCACAGAAACAGACCCTACAGAGTCATCTTTTGATTTTTCTTTACATACGAGGTATTAAGAGATAATTTATACACATGTCAAAAAAGGACAAAGGGCAGTCAGATTAACATTACTACTTGTATGACAAAATGAAAGTTGGCAGGACATACAGTTTTTCAGTCTATTTATTCGTCTGTCACACCCAGATTTACCTTTGCATTAATCTAGCAATTAACAACACCAAGTCAAGTCGTAACAAGACTGAATTCAAGTGCTCTGGAACGTTACATGTTAGGCTTGTTTCAACACATCTGTTCCATTGCTAAAAGTCAATTCTGCACATCAAATCTGGTAAAGGATGACAAAACAAACCCCAATGACAAATCTGATATGAACATTATTTGTCATTGTTTGTTCAATCAACACACGAACATGTCATTTGTTCTCATATTATATGCTTTTTTTATATAACTATAGATATGCAATTTACATGATAACATTTATGACTTCCTAATTTTATTAATTTGCAGCTGGACATCCCCAAAGCAGTACAACCTCTATGAAGTAGAAGATAATGCTTCATTACCAAAGTCTACATATTAACATTACAGGTATTTACCTAGACTAGACATATACGAAATAATTTCATAAGTTTTCTCGGCATCTACCAATCACAACTTCTTGGAATTTGGTATGCATCAGCATGAGGTTCCATACTGTGTGATTCAATTAAAGGTTGCTCACTTACTTGCTGTTAAACAACAGCATGGGGTTCCATACTGTGTGTTTCAATTAAAGGTTGCTCACCTACTTGCTGTTAAACAACAGCATGGGGTTCCATACTGTGTGATTCAATTAAAGGTTGCTCACCTACTTGCTGTTAAACAAAATCCGTCATTTTTTGACAATTGCATATTTTGTAACTTCTATCACCAAGGTAATAAATATATTGTAATTTTGGTGTAATGTAATAAATACTATATTTTCCTTTGTTGCATAAATGAACTAAAGTTTATTCAATGTTGTAAATAAGAACACATTTTTTCTTTTAAGAAACAGAAAGACCAGGGATAAAAAATTACTACACAGGAAGAAACACAAGTAGCTGCTGTGGATCTGGAGGCCCGAGATGATGTGACCACTGATAATACATAGACAATGTTTACTCATGTTTAACTATTTAACCAAGAAGACACATAGACATTGGAGAAGAACTTTATTTATCAATTGTACATGTTTGCTAATTTGTATGTTGAAAATTGACTATCCATTAGTAAAGTCTGACAGTCTTAGTACTTTTATTTTACTTCATCATCCAGCAACTTCAAGTCTTGTCCCTTCAAACAAAAAGATGCAGTTGAATGCCATAACATTACTTTCAGTCCTGTTACAATAATATGATTTATTAATTGATTGCTGGTTGTTTTTGTCTATCTACAGCTTTACAATATTCTGTGATTACTTGATAATGAGCATCTATACAGACTTTGCTTTAAGGTCAAAATATGGCTTTTGATATAATATTTATTTTTACCTGAATTTCATGATAGTGAAAATGGGTTATAGTATGGTGAATCATGTTGATATTCGTAAAGCATCCTAATGTTGACGTCCCATATTGTGGGATCTCCTATTGGGTTTGTCAGACGTATACTTCCTGTTTAACAAAATTCATGTTTTTCTATATTTGGCCAATTTTTGTACATTTAGGCTATACAAAGTTATTTCATTTGTCTCATGCTTTTTTATGCAGAATCTGATGATGGAGTTTCAAGTTGATTTTTACCAGGATTTCATGAAATGGAACACAGGTTATGAACAGTATGATGAATGCTTGGCTGGAGGTCCAGTTGTCCATACATTCCATAACAGATTTCTCAGCAAGTATCAATCATAGGCATTTGATATTTGGTATTTAGCCTAAATGGTGGTCCTTTATGCTTGGGTCCATTTTTGGGTGTGTCAAACATCCACATCCTGTTCAACAAAATGTGGGTTGTTATCTGTCAGTGACCATTACTAATCAGTATACTTTAAAAGTGGTTTTCTTTCGGTAACCATTCTAACTACCAGTATCTTTCTAGTTTTACCTAAAAACAGAAGTGCATCCAGCATTCCAATAATTTACAAATACAGATAAACAGAACACAACACAAAAACTGAAACAAGACAAGAACATTTGGACAAAAAATAACGAGAAAAACATGAACTTGGAGATGAAAAAAATGTAAGTCAAATTTTCCAAAGTGATAAAAATACAGTCGACTTTTCCGAGCTAAGAAAACACTAAGTCCAATTTTCCAAGGTGATAAAAATACAAAGTCGACATTTCCGAGCTAAGAAAACACTAAGTCCAACTTTCCAGGCTATTTCCGAGCTGGAAAAAAACTAAGTCCAATTTTCCGAGGTAATAAAAATACAAAGTCGACTTTTCCGAGCTAAGAAAATACTAAGTCCAACTTTCCGGGCTATTTCCGAGCTGAAAAAAAACTAAGTCCAATTTTCCGAGGTAATAAAAATACAAAGTCGACTTTTCCGAGCTAAGAAAATACTAAGTCCAACTTTCCGGGCTATTTCCGAGCTGGAAAAAAACTAAGTCCAATTTTCCGAGCTATTTCCGAGCTGGAAAAAAACAAAGTCCAATTTTCCGAGCTATTTCCGAGCTAAGAAAATTCTAAGTCAAACTTTCCGGGCTATTTCCGAGCTGGAAAAAAACAAAGTTTAACTTTTCCGAGCTACTTCCGAGCTCAATCAGCATTTTCCGAATGATTGAGCTCGGAACTCCGAATAAATAGCTCGGAATTCCAAGGTAGGCTCGGAATCTCCTGCTACGGGTGATTAGTAAATTACAATTTTTTGATAAAAAAAATATGAAAATCATATTGTGGTGATCTTACCATCAAATGAGAATCTTCTAAACTTTCAGTAAAATGATTTTCATATACATTCATGTATACATGTACAAATGTATATTGTCATAGAACTATTTACTTGTTGTATATAATATTATAAGATTTGATCTCATGTTCTGACATTGGCGCATCAGGGGGAGGGGTGATGCTGAGAGCCTGGCTTATAAAAAAATCATTTGTCCAATATATATATGTATAGACAGTTTAAGAAGCCTTACAAGCCACTTGGCACAGTTTCGAAATCTGCTACTGACGATCATCTCATATTATTCTTTCCACTTGGCATAGTTTCTGAATCTGCTACTGACGATCATCTCATATTATTCTTTGATTTGTACTACCTTTTTATTGCCACTGATAAGTTTTCATGTGAGATTTAGGGTATAAGGCCAAACTAAGAAATATGTGTTACCTATTACATGTGAGAAAAAAATAGTTAGGTAGGTTTATTTTTTTAGCTCACCTGGCCAAAGGCCATGTGAGCTATTGCCATCACTTGGCGTCCGTCGTCGTCGTCGTCGTCGTCGTCCGTCGTCGTCGTTAACTTTTCTTCAAACTTCTTCTCCTCTGAAACGGCTGCACAGATTCAAACCAAATTTGGTCTGGTGGTACTTTAGGGTATCCCCCACAGAACTGATGTGGGGATTTTTGATTCGTCGAAAAACATGGCCGCCGTTGCTAAAAATAGACCAGGGGGGTCAGACTACTGTTTTTGGCTTGTAAATCAAAAAGTATAAGAGATAGATGAAATCTGATGCCACGCTACTGCTTCAGCATCAAAAGCTCTACAAAAGTCTCCATTGAGTCGAAGTTGTCAGATGACCCCTTATGGGAGTTACGGCCCCTTAAAGGTGAAAAATAGCATTTTTTCATGTTTTTGGCCTATGAAATGAAAACTATTGCAGATAGAGAGAAGCTGTTGCTTGCTTAAATGTTCAGCTCATTTAGCTCTACAAAAGTCTCCATAAGGTCAAGTTGTCAGATGACCCCTTATAGGGGTTATGGCCCCTTAAAGGCAAAAAATAGAGTTTTTGGCCTATAGAATGAAAACCATTGCAGATAGAGAAAAGCTGTTGCTTGCTTAAATGTTCAGCTCGTTTAGCTCTACGCAAGCTTCCATAGGGTCAAAGTTGTCAGATGACCCCTTATAGGGGTTACGGCCCCTTAAAGGCAAAAAATAGTGTTTTTGGCCTATAGAATGAAAACTATTGCAGATAGAGAAAAGCTGTTGCTTGCTTAAATGTTCAGCTCATTTAGCTCTACAAAAGTCTCCATAAGGTCAAAGTTGTCAGATGACCCCTTATAGGGGTTATGGCCCCTTAAAGGCAAAAAATAGAGTTTTGGCCTATAGAATGAAAACTATTGCAGATAGAGAAAAGCTGTTGCTTGCTTAAATGTTCAGCTCGTTTAGCTCTACGCAAGCTTCCATAGGGTCAAAGTTGTCAGATGACCCCTTATAGGGGTTACGGCCCCTTAAAGGCAAAAAATAGTGTTTTTGGCCTATAGAATGAAAACTATTGCAGATAGAGAAAAGCTGTTGCTTGCTTAAATGTTCAGCTCATTTAGCTCTACAAAAGTCTCCATAGGGTCAAAGTTGTCAGATGACCCCTTATAGGGGTTATGGCCCCTTAAAGGCAAAAAATAGTGTTTTTGGCCTATGGAATGAAAACTATTGCAGATAGAGAAAAGTTGTTGCTTGCTTAAATGTTCAGCTCATTTAGCTCTACAAAAGTTTCCATAGGGTCAAAGTTGCCAGATGACCCCTTATTGTGGTTACGGCCCCTAAAAGGCAAAAAATAGTGTTTTTGGCCTAAAGAAAGAAAACTTTTGCAGATAGAGAAAAGATGTTGCTTGCTTAAATGTTTAGCTTAATTAGCTCTACAAAAGTCGTTTAGGGTCGAAGTTGTCAGATGACCCCTTTAAGGGGTTATGGCCCTTTAAAGGTGAAAAATAGTGTTTTTTTGCTTTGGAATGAAAACTATTGCAGATAGAGAAAAGCTTTTTTTGCTTAAACACTCAGCTCATTTAGCTGTACAAAAGTCTTCAAAGGGTTGACATTAAGACCAGGTGAGCGATTCAGGCTCCTGGGAGCCTCTTGTTTTTTTACCTTGAAAATGGAGAGTGGAATTAAAGTTTTCAATTCTCAAGCTAAAATGGCAATAAAAATGTTAGGGTACTTATGAAAAAATGGATAGGGTCGGGTAACCAGAAACACATTGTTTTGGGGCTTAAGCTCATTTACTTTACTTCAAAACTTTGTTTTACCCCAATTGGTGATAAAAAGTCATAGAAGAAAAGATTGATATACTGACAGCATTAACATCTTTTACAAAGGTCAATAATGTGAAAAATAATGTTACACCTTTATACTTTATTTTGTACTCCAAATTGTCATGTGAAATCTGTCTATCAAATTTTATACATGTATAAAAAAATGATAGATTTTTTGCTTCAATTTTAAATGTTTATAACTTGAAGACTGAACCGCTTAGATTTTTTAAGTTAACAGATACATGAACTTGTATCATGGTCCACAGTGTCAGTGTGAAAGACAAACCTTAAAATGTATATATTTCATGTTACAATGTATTAGACCTTTTTTTTAGTGCTTAAAATAAATGTGTAAATAGTATGAATTATAGTCTTTGATGTTTTTGTTTCTTATTTAAATGATGTTATGTACATGTACTAACAAATTCCATTGAATTATAGAAATTGTTTTTCCTCCATTGGAATTGGTTTCCAGAGTTTTTTTTTGTAAACACCTTTAAAATTTTCATGAAACTTGCACACAATAAAGTAAGTTGGAGTATGAAGAATCCTTGTGATTTTGTGGCCCAAAGATCAAGGTCACAAGTGAATAATGTGAAAATTGCAGGGTAAAAATTGGTTTCAAGAGCATAACTTTTTAACATCTTGATAGAATTTTATGAAACATGCTCAACGTAAAGCTCATGATTTTGCTAACAAAAGTTCAAGGTCACAATCTGAGTGTTTGAAGATTAACTTATGAACGTGTTGATAGATTTTCATGAAATTTACATATTGAAGCTTACATTGATAATTGAGCCTTTTTGTGGTCGAAAGATTACAAGTTTTGAAAAACTTAGAAATTTTAAAGTGAAATTTGTTCAAAAGCGTAACTTTAGAACAAGGAGATAGTTTTATGAAACTGGCACACATTAGGGCTTTTGAGGTACAAATTAAATTTTAAAAGAAGTCTATGAGGATAGGTCTATAAGTTATATGTCAAGTTCACAAGTTGCCATGGAGGGATCTCAAGCCATGTTCTTAAAATCCATCAAATTGAGGGCAGGTTATCAATAAGTGTCTTGTATCTATGCTTTACCAGTATAAAGATAGGAATGGACTCATAAAATTCAAAGACTTGAAAGTAGTCATAGTCAGCTAAGCATTGAACATGTATTGTGCTTAGCATCCCAAGAAACACCAAACAACCATTTAGGTGGTGAGGCACTTTGTCAGTAAGCCTGAATTTACTTTTCCATTCTTCATACTTTAACCATCATAAGTCCTCTTTAAAAAGATGCCAAGATCGATGCTAGGGATACCACAATGTTCCAAAAATAAAAACAGGACAACAAATTCTTCTGATTGTATTAAAATGAGTACGTAAATACATGTACATGTCGAAAAATCAAATATCACAGTATGGGTCCTGAAGTTGTATAACAAATTATCTTAACCATGACTTGTTATTAGTTTTTAGGTCACCTCACGAAGTGAAGGGGATTATATGATATTTCAGCCATGGGAGTCTGCAACAAGTACCACATTAAGCATATTGGTATGGTAGGTGCACCTAATGATGCTAAGCACAATGCATGCTTTGGATGCTGGCTGTGACCCACATTATCTGCATCAATGACCACTTATAGAAGAATAGTTTAAGTCCATTCCCGCTTACTGACAAGTGCCGCATAAATAATATTGGTGCTTAAAGATATTGTGCATGGTTGACCACTTCAAATCAATTACTTTTAACTGACAAGTTCCACATCAACCAAATTGGTATGGTAGGTGCACCTGCAAGTTTCCAAACTAATAAAAATTCGCAAAATGGAATGTGTGTGTGTGTGTGTTGGTGTGTAATGCCCTTTATTGACGCACCTGGGCCATGTAGGGCTGTCAGTTATCATGGTGGAGGAAACCACCGACCTGAGGCAGGAAGCTGACAAACATAATCACATACAGTTGGGGAAGTCCTTATTTTGTTGAATACAAACGAAACTCAAACACCAGCTGAGAGGTGATCGGCTAAAATGGAATGAAACCCTAACTTGTCCCCTCTTGCAGCATGTTTTTTTTTGCAATCACCGCCTCACGATGTAAGGGATATGATTTTTATGATATTTTGGTGTATAAGTGTATTAACTTTCTTAATGTATGTTACTATACTTACTTCATGGTAAAGTAACTTAAACCTACAGGTGAACCTAAGTACAACTGTCCCCTTTTCTGTGGTCAAGTAACCATAAATTTTATGAGACTGGTTCACTTAATGGTAATTCATTTGTTCACATCCTGATTTATTTATATATGTATAAAGTTTTATGATACCATACATAATCCTTTGTGGTAAAATAACTTGGCATTAACCTGACTTGGGATGAACCAAACAATAAGTGTTTACCATGACTGATATTCAGTTATTATTCCTCATTTGAGTTCCAAAATACGCATTACTGATTTACCTTCTGAATTGCACATTTATGCAATAAATGTTACAATATAACTATATTTTCTCTTACCTTCATATACAGGGCATAGAAATTGGCTTGAAAAAACAAACTTTAGAACAAAGCAGTTGTAAAAGTAGAGCAGGGTATTTCGATGGATTATCTGACAAAGACCATCCCAGTGGCTCTAGCAAAGTAGCTAGGGTAAAGCACTTTTCTATTAGAATGTAGAATAGAGTTATATGGAAGTCCACTTTAATGTCTATCACCCTGACAAACTGTAAATCTATAACATGTACATGTACACTTTAACGAAATATAACTATTCTAAGTTGCATGCCGTGTGACGTAGATTAACACGGAGCAAAACTTTTTTAAAAGTTTCCTCTATCACATGAAACATTTTCCTCATTAATGCTAAGATATTACTTATACTTACAGTGACTTAGTATCAAAAAAGTTTTGAGTGATTGAAATATAAGTACATGTTGCTACCTGTACGCAAAAATGCAGTTGCGTACACATGGTCAAATCAGCAGGTTTTTTTAAACTAGAGGCTCCCAGGAGCCTGATTCGCTCACCTGGTCCTTAAGGCATAATGGTCTCTTCTTTAATGGGTCAAGTCCCAACTTAGACACAACAGAGACTTTCCTGAGTCTAAATGAGCTGAACATTAAAGCAGGCCCCACCTTTTCTCTATCTGCAATAGTTTTTATTCAACAGGGCAAAAAACATGAAAAAATGCTATTTTTGACCTTTAAAGGACCATTACTCCTATAAGGGCTTATCTGACAACTTCATCCCTATTGAGACTTTTGTAAAGCTTAATGAGCTAAACATTTAAGCAAGCAACACCTATTCTCTATCTGCAATAGTTTTCATTCTATAGGGCAAAAACATGAAAAAACGCTATTTTTGACCTTAAAAGGGCCATAACCCCTTTAAGGGATCATCTGACAGCTTCGACCCAATGGAGACTGTTGTAAAGCTTAATGAGCTCAACATTTAAGCAAGCAACACCTTTTCTCTATCTGCCATAGTTTTCATTCTATAGGGCAAAAAACATGAAAAAACGCTGTTTTTGACCTAAAAAGGACCATAACCCCTATAAGGGGTCATCTGGCAACTTCAACCCAATGGAGACTTTTGTAGAGCTTAATGAGCTGAAGATTTTAGCAGGCAACAGCTTTTCTCTATCTGCAATAGTTTTCATTCTATAGGGCTAAAACATGAAAAAACGCTATTTTTGACCTTAAAAGGACCATTACCCCTATAAAGGGTCATCTGACAACTTTGACCCAATGGAGACTTTTGTAGAGCTTAATGAGCTGCACATTTTAGCAGGCAACAGCTTTTCTCTATCTGCAATAATGCAAAAACATGAAAAAACGCTATTTTTGACCTTAAAAGGGCCATAACCCCAATTAGGGGTTATCTGACAACTTCATCCCTATTGAGACTTTTGTAAAACTTAATGAGCTCAACATTTAAGCAAGCAGCACCTTTTTAGCTCACCTGGACCAAAGGTCAATGTGAGCTATTGCCATCACTTGGCGTCCGTCGTCGTCGTCGTCGTCGTCCGTTAACAATTTTTCAAAAATCTTCTCCTCTGAAACTACTGAACAGAATTGAATGAAACTTGGTATGATTGATCCTTAGGGTGTCCTGCACCAAACTTGTGTTTCGATTTTTGATCTGTCAAAAAACATGGCCGCCGTTACTAAAAATAGACTAGGGGGGTCAGACTACTGTTTTTGGCTTATAAATCAAAAAGTATAAGAGATAGAGGAAATCTGAGGCCACGCTACTGATTCAGTATCAAAAGCTCTACAAAAGTCCCCATTTGGTCAAAGTTGTCAGATGACCCCTTATAGGGGTTACGGCCCCTTAAAGGTGAAAAATAGCATTTTTTCATGTTTTTGGCCTACAGAATGAAAACCATTGCAGATAGAGATTAGCTGTTGCTTGCTTAAATGTTAAGCTCATTTAGCTCTACAAAAGTCTCTATAGGGTCGAAGTTGTCAGATGACCCCTTATAGGGGTTACGGCCCCTTAAAGGTGAAAAATGGCCATTTTTCATGTTTTTGGCCTACAGAATGAAAACTATTGCAGATAGAGATTAGCTGTTGCTTGCTTAAATGTTAAGCTCATTTAGCTCTACGAAAGTCTCCATAGGGTGGAAGTTGTCAGATGACCCCTTATAGGGGTTACGGCCCCTTAAAGGTGAAAAAGAGCCATTTTTTATGTTTTTGGCCTACAGAATGAAAACTATTGCAGATAGAGATTAGCTGTTGCTTGCTTAAATGTTAAGCTCATTTAGCTCTACAAAAGTCTCCATAGGGTCGAAGTTGTCAGATGACCCCTTATAGGGGTTACGGCCCCTGAAAAATAGCGTTTTTTCATGTTTTTGTCCTACAGAATGGAAACTATTGCACATAGAGATTAGCTGTTGCTTGCTTAAATGTTCAGCTCATTTAGCTCTACAAAATTCTCCATAGGGTCCAAGTTGTCAGATGACCCCTTATAGGGGTTACAGCCATTGAAAAATAGCGATTTTTCATGTTTTTGTCCTACAGAATGAAAACTATTGCAGATAGAGATTAGCTGTTGCTTGCTTAAATGTTAAGCTCATTTAGCTCTACAAAAGTCTCCATAGGGTCGAAGTTGTCAGATGATTCCTCATAGGGGTTATGGCCCCTTATAGGTGAAAAATGGTGTTTTTGGCTTATAGAATGAAAACTATTGCATGTAGAGAAAAACTGTTGCTTGCTTAAATGTTCAGCTCATTTAGCTCTACAAAAGTATAGGGTCAACATCAAGACCAGGTGAGCGATTCAGGCTCCTGGGAGCCTCTTGTTTCTATCTGCAATAGTTTTCATTCTATAGGGCAAAAACATGAAAAAATGCTATTTTAGACCTTAAAAGGGCCATAACCCCTATAAGGGATCATCTGACAGCTTCGACCCAATGGAGACTGTTGTAGAGCTTAATGAGCTCAACATTTAAGTAAGCAACACCTTTTCTCTATCTGCAATAGTTTTCATTCTATAGGGCAAAAAACATGAAAAAACGCTATTTTTGACCTAAAAAGGACCATAACCCCTATTAGGGGTCATCTGGCAACTTCAACCCAATGGAGACTTTTGTAGAGCTGAATGAGCTGAAGATTTTAGCAGGCAACAGCTTTTCTCTATCTGCAATAGTTTTCATTCTATGGGGCTAAAACATGAAAAAATGCTATTTTTGACCTTAAAAGGGCCATAACCCCTATTAAGGGTCATCTGACAACTTTGACCCAATGGAGACTTTTGTAAAGCTGAATGAGCTAAACATTTAAGCAAGCAACACCTTTTCTCTATCTGCAATAGTTTTCATTCTATAGGCCAAAAACATGAAATAAAAAGCTTCGCCGAGCGCAGCATGATACGACCGCAACATGTTGAACCCTGTACGTTTTAGGCCTAATATGGATAGTCTAATGCTCTGGACACATGCAGCCCATGGTGGACTGACAAAGGTTTTTGACACATGCTTCTCTGATGAACTTTTGACCCAGGGAGTAAAAATATAAATTTTGAATGTTGTATTCTACTCTTTAAAAGAATAATGTTTGGGGAAAAAATTAAAAATCAAACCAGAATTATTTTTAAATTATGATTACAGCCCCAAAAATTTTATTCTTAAATTTAGAATCGCTACCTGACAAGAATAAATTTGCAAAAATAAATTTTGAAATCGGACCACAAATAAGAAAAGTTTCGATTTTGGCCCCATTTGGCCCCTAATTACGTAATAGGGGAAAAAGGGGGGTGCGAAAATTAATTCTTAATTTTGTATCCGCTATTTGACAAGAACAAACATGCAAAAAAAATTATCAAAATCGGACCAGAAATAAAAAAGTTTCAATTTTGGCCCCTTTTGGTCCCTAATAACGTAACAGTAAAAAAAGGGGACACAAAAATATACCTGCTACTTGACAAGAATAAACATGCAAAAAAAAATTGTCAAAATCGGACAAGAATTAAAAAAGTTTCGATTTTGGCCCCTTTTGGCCCCTTATTACGTAACAGGTGAAAATGGATGGGGGTCGCAAAAATAAATTCTCAAATTTGGATTCGCTACTTGACAAAAATAAACTTGCAAAAAAAAATGTTCAAAAACAAACCAGAAATAAAAAAGTTTTGATTACGGCCCCTTTTGGCCCCTAATTACAAAACAAGTGAAAAAAGGGATGGTCGCAAAAATTAATTCTCAAATTGGGATTCGCTACCTGACAAGAATAAACTTGCAAAAAAAATTTTCAAAATCGGACCACAAATAAAAAAGTTTCGATTTTGGCCCCATTTGGCCCCTAATTGCGTAGTAGGGGGAAAAAGGGGGGGGTCGCAAAAATTAATTTTTAATTTTGTATCCGCTATTTGACAAGAACAAACATGCAAAAAAAAATTTTCAAAATCGGACCACAAATAAAAAAGTTTTTATTTTGGCCCCTTTTGGCCCCTAATTACACAACGGAGAAAAAGGGGGCGCAAAAATTCATCAGGTTCATTCTTTTATTGTAAGAAACATTCTTGACAAATTTCACATCAATAGGCCAACTAGGACCAAAGTTATGGTGGAAACAAGTAAAATATTTGAATTTTTTGCCCCTTTTGGGCCCTTAATTTCGAAACAAAAAAAGGGGGGACCCTCAAAATCATTCCCATTCATCCTTGTATGGTAAAGAACATTACTGTAAAATTTCATAGCAATCGGATAACTAGAACTTAAGTTATTGTGGAAACAATAAAAAAAGCAGTATTTTTGGCCCTTTTTTGGCCCCTAATTTCTAAACGAAAAATGGGGGGACCCCCAAAATCAATCCCATTCATCCTTTTATGGTAAAGAACATCATTGTCAAGTTTCATAGCAATTGGATAACTGGAACTAAAGTTATTGTGGAAACACTAAAAAATTTTTGCGGTCGTATAAAAACGCTATTTCTGACCTTAAAAGGGCCATAACCCCTATAAGGGATCATCTGACAGCTTCGACCCAATGGAGACTGTTGTAGAGCTTAATGACCTCAACATTTAAGCAAGCAACACCTTTTCTCTATCTGCAATAGTTTTCATTCTATAGGGCAAAAAACATGAAAAAACGCTATTTTTGACCTAAAAAGGACCATAACCCCTATTAAGGGTCATCTGGCAACTTCAACCCAATGGAGACTTTTGTAGAGCTTAATGAGCTGAAGATTTTAGCAGGCAACAGCTTTTCTCTATCTGCAATAGTTTTCATTCTATAGGACTAAAACATGAAAAAACGCTATTTTGACCTTAAAAGGGCCATAACCCCTATTAAGGGTCATCTGACAACTTTGACCCAATGGAGACTTTTGTAGAGCTTAATAAACTGCACATTTTAGCAGGAAACAGCTTTTCTCTATCTGCAATAATTTACATTCTATAGGGCAAAAACATGAAAAAACGCTATTTTTGACCTTAAAGGGCCATAACCCCAATTAGGGGTTATCTGACAACTTCATCCCTATTGAGACTTTTGTAAAGCTTAATGAGCTCAACATTTAAAGCAAGCAACACCTTTTCTCTATCTGCAATAGTTTTCATTCTATAGGGCAAAAACATGAAAAAACGCTATTTTTGACCTTAAAATGGCCATAACCCCTATAAGGGATCATCTGACAGCTTTGACCCAATGGAGACTGTTGTAGAGCTTAATGAGCTCAACATTTAAGCAAGCAACACCTTTTCTCTATCTGCAATAGTTTTCATTCTATAGGGCAAAAAACATGAAAGATCGCTATTTTGGACCTAAAAAGGACCATAACCCCTATTAGGGGTCATCTGGCAACTTCAACCCAATGGAGACTTTTGTAGAGCTTAATGAGCTGAACATTTTAGCAGGCAACAGATTTTCTCTTTCTGCAATAGTTTTCATTCTATAGGGCAAAAACATGAAAAAACGCTATTTTTGACTTTAAAAGGGCCATAACCCCTATTAGGGGTCATCTGACAACTTCGACCCAATGGAGACTTTTGTAGAGCTTTTGATTCTGAAGAGTCTAAGATCCTTCAGTTTTTTTCTATCTGTTCTAGTTTTCAAGTTATAAGTCTTTGAATGTGATTTTACCCTATGTTCTATTTTTAGTAACAGCGGCCATGTTTGTTATCAAATCATAAAGCAGAACACAATTTTTAAACATCATGCACTGATTAATACTTGGGCCAAGTTTTGAAAAATTCCATTCAGTGGTTTCAGAGAAGAAGATTTTTGAAAAAGTAACGGACGGACGACAGACGACGGACGGACGACGGACGGATGGCGATGACAATAGCTCACTTGACCCTTCGGGTCAGGTGAACTAAAAATATACCATTTTTGAAATAATTTAGCAAAACAGCTTTACTGCTCACCACTCAAAATCAAAATTCCGAATTTTTTGTAATGGTCCACAATTGTTTTTATCAGGATTGGTGCACAAAGAATATTCATTCACATGAGATATAATTATCAAAATGATGTGTCATAAAAACAGAAGAGAGCTCTTTATAATACATTTAATTTCAACACAAAATATTAACATGAACAACAAATCAATTACAACATAGCAACAATAATCTTACTTTATTTAAAATGGCCATGTATTTTACACATGAATATCAGACCAAGTTTTTATATTTCACCCTAAAATGATTGAAGTAAGGAAATCAGGAGCTGACACAAATGGTATTTCTTTTTTCCCTTTTCATACATAAAAGTACACACATGAAAGACCTATAGTATCTTAGTTATTTTTATAATAATCTTTTTTTCACTATTAGTAAATATAAAGTCTCTTATTCAGGAAGTACAATGTAGTTCATAGAATTTCCCCCACTCAATTGACCCAAGATAGAGAAGTGACAGTCCAATTATCTCCCCTGAAAAATATCTAAAACATCTCCATGTTCTTCCTTTGTGTGAAGTTTGTTTGAAATCTATCAGTTTGAGAAGTTTTACACTTACAAGATACATATTACTGTGGATTCATTTATTTTCGTGGATTGATGAAAATTGATAAGTTCTAGGATTCCTTATTTCGTGGTTCTGAAATTTGCAGCAAACAGATCAATGTTAAATTTCATTTTTGTGGGGTATCAAATTTTGTTGGTCAAGGCCACCCACTAAATACATGAAAATTGATAATGAAACCACAGTATATGTGGACAAGACAGGTGGACAAGACAGATGGACAGATAAACGGTGATTCCTATATCTCCCTCAAGTATATGATATTGAGTTTTCAATTTGAATGTACTCAAGTAAAATTGATTGTGAACAGTAAAACAGCAATGTCCTTCCTTCATACATGAAATATGAAGAGTACATTGCATATGTTTGTTCATGAACAAAGTGAGAAAATCACAAAGCACAGAAATACTAATACACACAAAGTTCTACCTATAAAACAGCAACCATCAAAATCCATATATGACAAAATGTTCATTTCTTTTAACATGAATATTTTAAGGTTACAAATTTTAACTCTTAGCTCCCTATTTGAAAAATTCAGAATGGCAAAAATGAGAAATACATATACATTCTACACAGAATGGCGTACATGGAAATTGACAACATAGTCTGAATTGGTCCTCTGAATGCTAATAGCAAATGGTTCACTAGGGTGGAATGTGAATGCTACTAGTCTCTTGGTTGTTGGTGGAGGTTGGTTACTGTTCACTACTCCAGCATGAATTCTGAACTTTAACAAACCAGAATCTCTAGCATAAAACCTGAAAAAGATAGCATAAAATGAACATTGGGTATGTGTCTGAAGCTCTGGTATTTCACATGAAATATGATTAATAAAGAAAACATTAAAATAATGGAAATGGAATGATCAATTTCAAAATGTTCCAAGAAAACCAGACAATATATAAAACAGTATATGTAGTTAAATACAGAGTTCCCGAAATTCCACAGACCGGCTGGACCTGACAGGTAAAATTTGGGGAGGTATGGTATTTCAAATATACTTTTATACTAGACTAAATCTGGTAGATTTAACAATATTTTACAAGGTACAAATGTACATGTACATGTAGTTATTGATAGGACCATGTAAATAGTAAAGATTTTATTTTGTTGGACCTGCATGTACATTTAAATAAATGTCTGGCTAAGAAATCTTAAGTTTTGTGAACTCTGGTTACATGGGTTAGGTGTACATGTACCTGAGAAAAATTAAATGTGATGTTCCTGTCTTAATACTACAGGCAATTCAAAAATGCATAAAAGATTGTGCGTTAAATGTAAACATATGAAAGCATAAAAGCTCCTTCAATAAACATGATAAAGGATGAAAATTATTTTTTATAGATAATTGCCTTCATGTATAGATATTAAAAAAAATTGTCATATTTTGACTATCATTTACAATATTATATGGCATGTGTATGTTGCTGCCAAAAATCTAGGTTTATTTAAGAGTATGTAACTTGAATGTTTTGGAGTAAAAATGCAAGCCCTTTCCTAAGACGAAACTAGTCTAACAAAATACCTTATTGGGTGATCACCACATGCTTTTGGTCGTTCCATCATAGACACCCATTTATCATCATAGCTGAACAAGGCCAGATCTAAGTATGGACTAATACTGTAAGACTGTGAGCTGATGGGTAGCTGAGCTAACAATCTCTTCACTGCTTCTGTTTGGCCTCCATATTTAGCATTGACTATTGTCTGTTTCAGTCTTTGTTGCATTTGACGGGCAAAAATATTGCTTGAAGGTGAGCAGGTAAAATGAGCTTCTTTGTCGAGTGTTACATTTCTAAACATGTCACAATAGTTCTCAAAAAGTTCCAAAAGCTGTTCAGATGTGTTTTCAAAGAGTGCCATGATTTCCGTGGTGAGCATGTTATACACAACAAAGAAAGATGGCTGAGAATTTGGATCAGATAGACGCAATGTCACAACATCTTCACTGGCATATTTTATAAGTATATGGTTTTGATCCAGAAGTTGCATTTTCCACATGCGTAATGTGCTGAACTGATCAAAAAGTTGATAAAACTTTCGAAGTGCATAAGCAGTTCCTTCATAAAGAGCCTTTTTGTAAAGAAAAGAAAGTAATCTTTGTTTTAAAGAGTTTATGCAGTTTTCTTTAAAAGGTCTATGAACTTGACCTGGCGGTAGTTCAAGTCCTAATCTGTAAAACAGTTGGTCATCTTCACAACAAAATCTACCTATGGTTCTCACATCAATAAAACTTCCAGACAAAGAATCTATTTGAAATATATGTATAGTTTGTTGTTGAACTGACAAAACAGCTAAAGTGTCTCTGTATAGATATAGACCCTGATTGTGGGAAAGAAAAATCTTGTCACATTTAAAATGTCTTGTGTCACAAAGACGACCTGTTTCTATTTCTACTAGATGGAGAGAATAGTCTTCAAGAGGTAATCTAGGATTAGGAGTTACTGCCTCGTTGTTTCTATAGATGTCATATAAATGTGGATGGGGTTCATCTGGAACACTGGTAGCAGAGCCAACAATGACATACTTTCCATCATCAGTAAAAAGGCTACATTCTCTGTTCAAATGTTCTCCATTCGTTGATACATGAGTTATGTGTTTCTTTTTGAAGAAACAATTAAAAAGACAGTTGCGAATGTGATCATATTTGTAGCTACCTCTTGAATTTTGATCTTTGTTCTCACCTATGTAATCTCCTTCTACTCCTTCTAGTAAATATTCAGCTGCAGAAGATCCTTGGAACGTATATATCTCAATAGAAGTTTGATCAAATGAAAACGCTATAAAACAGCTGCCATCAGGTGAAAACTTACGTAGATAACAAGGAGGTTTTTCTATGTTTGCTACTGTGTAGTTTGGGAATATATTTGTATACAATTGTCTAGCACCATGCATTTGTGTTCCAGGTCTTTTGGAGTGAGTCTCTCTTTCAAAAAGTCTAAAAACAATATTCTGATTCTTAATTTTTCTTGGTTCAAATGTACCCTCTTGGAAGTTCTTTCTCTCTGAGCAACTCATTTTCCTAAAATAGAAAACAAGTATAAATGTAGAATCAACAAATTTCAACTAATATTTATATGTTCACTCTTAAATCTATCATATTTTCATGAACTGCAGTAATCAAATGAAATTTCATAGAAGTCATTTCCAGCTAAAATGTTTTTTGTTTTCCTACATATTATTTAAAACATATTTTTGAATTGTTGTGAATGCTGAAATCAGATTCCCCTGTCATATTTTAAAGGGGGTGAGGCACTGACTGGCTAATGGGGGACCCACTGGATACGCCCCTAAATACATATGTAACTCCTAATGTTCCTACAACTTTGGCCCTGTTACATGTTTTGCAGAACTTGATGTGCTTAACAATATGCAATTCAAATTAAACATACCAGTGAAATTGAAGATGGCAATGGTCCTGACTTGGTACAGGCATTTCAAAAGAAATGATGGGTTAAAAGAGTTTCAGAAGGAATTTTTATCGATCCATTTTTTATAGTTCTTTATAAATTTTTAAGATGAAAGTGGGTCATCTCCATTTTGATGTGCCAATGCCCCCCTGCCTTCCAAATCCCTAGGTAAAACCAGGTTTTATGGCACCAAATCTCCCTCTTCCATTGTGAAAATATTAAGCCAATAGGCCATTTTAATAAAATAGTTCCTAGATGCTCATCCCAATCTTGAATATATGGGGTTGCGGCTGAAAAATCTGGGAAAACAGGATGTGAATCTAGAGTATATTTTTATATTGGCCAAATCGTGACATCTTTCTTGTTTTTTTGTGTGTGTGCATTTGTATATTTTAGATCCTTAGAGACAAATTTGCAAGAGCAAACATGATATTGCAGTTCAGACATTGTTGGGAAGATCTTCAGAGGTCTCTAAAATACTTTATCAACCCTGCATCACATCAAAAAATGATGAGATCCAATGTACAGGTGTCACATTGTATAGACTACGCCACTACTCCAACCATACATCATGTACTATGTTACACACCCTAGATTAAACCTACAAGGAAGTATCACTTGGTCAGTGAAATCAATTTTTTTATATAAATGTAGCCTAGCTGGCCAAGTGGTCTAGGGTGCTGTACATAGTGCAGGCAGTATAATGCCATAGATGGCAGTATGGGTTCAAATCCCGCTGAGGGAGCAACAAAAATTTGCAGGAGCAAACATGATATTGAGAAGATCTTCAGACGGCTATAAGGCTAAACTAAAAAAAATATGTGTGTTTCTTGTTACATTTTTTTGTTGACATAACCAGAGGCTCCTAGGAGCCTGAATTGCTCAGCTGGTCCTTAGGCCATAAGGTTCTTTTCTTTAAAGGGTCAACTGACAAATGAGACCTAATTGAGACTTTTGTGAATCCTTTGCAAAGAGCAACATGTTTAAGCAAGCAAATTCTTTTTTTTCTTCTCTGCATTAGTTTTCAATCTATAGGACAAAAACATGAAGAAACACTATTTTTGACCTGTAAAGGGCCATAACCCCTAAAAGGGATCATCTAACAAGTTTGACCCAATGGTACTTTTGTAAAGCTTAATAAGCTTAACATTTAAGCAAGCAAAAGCTTTTTTCTATCTGCAACAGTTTTCATTATATAGGGAAAAAGGCTATGTTTGACCTGTGAAGGGCCATAACCCCTCTAAGGAGTCATCTGACAACTTGGACCCAATAAATTTTTTTTGAAGAGCTTAATGAGCTGAACATTTAAGCAAGCATTACCTTTTCTCTATCTGCAAAAGTTTTTATTCCATAGGGAAAAAATGCTATTTTTGACCTTTGAAGGGCCATAACCCCGAAAAGGAGTGATCTGACAAGTTTGACCTAATTGAGACTTTTGTAGAGCTTGATGAGCTGAACATTTAAGTAGGCTACAGCTTTTCTCTATCTGCAATAGTTTTCATTCCATAGGGAAAAAATGCTATTTCCGATCTTTAAAGATCCATAACCCCTATAGAGTCATCTGACAACTCCGACCCATTAGAGACTTTTGTAGAGCATAATGAGCTGAACATTTAAGCAAGCAACAGCTTTTCTCTACATGTATCTGCAATAGTTTCCATTCTATAGGGAAAAAGCGTTATTTTTTACCTTAAAGGGCCATAACCCCTATAAGGGGTCATTTGACAAGATCGACCCAATATAGACTTTTGTAGAGCTAAATAACAGCTTTTCTCTATCTGCAATAATTTTCATTCTATAGGGCAAAAACATGATTTTTGACCTTTAAATGGACATAACCCCTATAAGGGTTCCTCTGACAACTTTGACCCAATGAAGACTTTTGTAGACCTTTTTATTCTGAAGAGCTTAAGATCCTTAGGATTTTTTCTTTCTGTTATGGTTGCTGAGTTATAAGCCATTTTAAGTGGTTTTACCCTATGTTTTATTTTTAGTAACAGCAGCCATGTTTTTTATTGAATCATTTCAAAATGAGGATTATTTGTTGGCAACATGTCATATACATGTACCATTCCTGCAAAGTTTCATTTAAATTTGTTAAGTGGTTTCAGAGGAGAAGATTTTTTAAATTGTTAACGGACGATGGACGACGACAGACCATGACGGACGCATAGTGATGGCATAAGCTCACATGGCCTTTAGCCAGGTGAGTTAAAAAAGCGTGTCTAAATGAAGATCAAAAACACCCCAAAATAATTCTATAAATAGTTTTTAAAATTTGCTGAAAATCAATTGAAAACTATAACAAGAAAGTTCAACAGAAGTTATCTTTCTTTGATCAGGAAAATTCAGATACATGTATGCATGTCTTAATTTACTCAAAAAATATTTTTGTGATATTGTGTGAAGAAATTCTGATTGTTACAATGTTAACAAAGACAAAAATATGAAATAAAGGATGGGAAGGAGACTGACTCATTTATGACCATAACAATAAGAAATTCATATTACAACAATTCATATATGTGATCATAGATTGGTCAAACAAAAGATAGTTAACTTTTTATATAATAATAATTTTTGTTTATAAGAAATATTAGTAGATATTTGAAACAATTTTACATAATAGTTAGTAATTATCATTTTTATGAAGCTGATATTGGAGACAGTTATCTCAATTTTTTGTTGTAAGTTGCATCAATAAAAAGAACTCACTGTGACCTCTATGGCATAATATTGCTCAAAATATTTTCGCTCTTGTGTGTTTTCCCACCAAACTGTTAATTACAATGTACATGTATCATGAATTGTATTGAGATGTTGGCATTATTACATTGTGCTAAATTGGTTTGGAATATGCCAGGCTTTCGACCACTTTTGTAATGTGTTATGCTGGTCCAAACAAAACCTCACCTGACCCAAAATTTCTTGAACTTATTCTGGAAATTGATCTTGTGTTTTTTGGATTTCCACACAACATTTTACTTTTTCCGATAACTTTGGCATGAGCAGCAAATTTTGTTAACAGTTTAACTCCATAAAGCTAATAAACCTAATTTATCGAAATATTTTAACAAAATACATTGGTTGTCATACATAACTTTTTTTGTTTTGTAAGATAATAAAAACATGGTGACCTAAATATACGGTGTACCTTTGGCCCAGAAATGAGTAAAATTTCTACAGATATAGAAACCAATCATCAGTCAATGACATGTTAGAGAGTTTAAATTGAAAAAACATTAGAGGGCACAGAATACGATAACGGCAAAACCGTAACAATAAGAAATTCTTATTGTTTTGGCAAAGACGAAAATCGGGAACAGATGACGGGATGGATACCGATTGGCGGGTGAATCATTTACGACTGTAACAATAAGGCCACACTCGCAAACTGCTAGCTGGTAGGGATTTACATAAGCATTAAGCTTGTTTCCCAATCCAGGATAAATAAATATGTTTAAACTAACAATAAGAATTTTCTTATTACGGCAAATTTATAAATGACTACTCATTAGGGGTTTACCAAACATAGGATATTTTAAAGTTAACTTCTTCCACAATTACCACTTCAGTAGATGTCTAGTTTGTTCTGATTGTTGATCATAAAATCTTTACCCAAAACATAACTGATGCGATTGACTTGACGACACAAATTTTAGACGAAACATTAACATTATTGAAAAAAAAGCGATTTTATACCCCCTTTCGGATGGACAGAACTTAAAATGTGTGTTTCATCAAAGCCAGAAATAAATTGGAGAATGCAAAGATTGTTCCACCGATGTCAACACTGTTGACACTGTGGCATCCATTGTCTGTCATGGTTTTGCCAGAAATGCACAGGATAAAAACAAATCCGAAAACCACTTATTGGTTGTATTGCTTGTGCCATAAGTTATCAAAATAAAATTGAGTTTAATTCAGATTATTTGAGTATTAATTGCCTGCTTGTTTATTCATGCCATTCTATATTTCATATCGTTACAATATCGATCTGCCATAATAATAAGAAAATTCTTATTGTTACGGTCGTAAATGATCCGGTCTCCATCTCTTCATTTGTTCCTGATTTTCGTCTTTGCTATAACAATAAGAATGTATGTTCCAGTGAGAAGCTTGCCTTTTGCACACTGCCCTTGTGTTGTTGGGTAAGGTGTTCCACAGTTGATGTGACCTCTTTGTGGGGTGTTCCTGATGTGTGAGGTAGACTGTTGTTGATTTCTCTTCCAGATCTTTTACCCATTTCTTTGTCATGAAGTCATCTACTGCAGTATTTAGCATTGTTTTCCATTTACCAGGTTGGGTGTAATAGCTCATTTGCGCTATATAGCTCATTTGATGGTATTTAGTATCAAATGGGCTATTTGTTTCATGAAGTAAAAAAAAATAATTTTAGATTTTCAATTTTTTGTTTGATTGTCGCATAAATGTATATATTGCTGATCAATTTTTGTAAAAAAACATGGTAGTTATTACAAATGGTTTTTCTTGGACATAGTACGAAATTTGCAAATTTTCGTAGTATCAATCAGGAAAACCATAAATATTTCAGACCATATTCTTTTACAAAAAATGTTGCTCATACCATGGACATATGCGACAATGCAATAAAAAATTCAAATCTAAAAATTTGTTTTTTTACTTCATGAAAATTATAGCTCATTTGATACTAAATACCATCAAACGGGCTATATAGCACAAATGAGCTATTACACCCAACCTGTTTACTCTTGGAAATTATGGGGCATTATGATTTCGTTATTATGTGTATAAGAAATGTATTCAAACCCTTCAATTAAAAATCAATGACTTTGTTGATGAAATATGGTCATATATACAAATATTTTACGTTTGTTGTACCTTTAGCTGTTTAGTTTACTGTCTAAGACTTTTTTTTCTTTTTTTCATATTGGGTATTTTACAATAGGGGACTGAAACGCTCAAAATGATGTTTAGAAATGGCTAAAATATATCTAACCCGTATCCATGTGGACTTTCTAATTTTTTTCTGTATCCGTTATTTCAACTTTTGTTGGAATTTTGCGGAATTTCTTTTTCAAATCTCTTTTAGAACTTTATTGTTGTTAAAATAGATTATAATTGTGTGTTAACGATATTGCATCTTATTTTCGATTTCAATATTTCACGGGTTTTTTTTTCTTATAGTCAGCAAGGAATTGTATATAATTCCTTGTAGTCAGGTTACAGATATGGTCAGATTTATTCAGATTATCTGGAAATAAGATAATTAATTACTAAGACTAGTTTTAATTAATACCCGAGATTATATAGATTGAGATACAGGTACATTTATTTTAGATATTATTAACAAGCTTAACATTATGCAATCAAATTACTTAAACGGGATCCTTAAGGTTATTAAATATCCGAGAAAAAAATCTATTCTTGAAAAGGGTAATACATGATCTCCTACACAAAAGAGGTTGTCTGATCTTCTTCAGAATTTTAGGATATGAAGTAATCTTTAAGGTTACTAGATCATTTTTATATAGTCCCCTACCGGCAAATGCCGAAGTGGGGACTATGGGTATGCGCTCTGTCTGTCCGTCCGTCTGCCACGCCTCAGTTTTCCACACTTTTATTTAAACGCTTGCAGATAATGAACTGCTTTTTGGTATATGAGTCTACCATGATAAGTTTCAGATCAAGTCTACGTTTCGTTCCGGTCCGCAAATTTTTACGAGAGTTATCGCACTTTGAACTTTGAAAATTCACTAAAACTTCAGTTTTCCGCAATTTTTTCTAAACGCTAAAATATGTATTGTTTTGCAATACTCTCAGAATGCTTGTTCTGTCTAAATTATATCAAAAATGAATTGATTGCAAAACTGCTGCCTGATCCGTATATTCTTTTGACAGATCAAATATCTCCACGCCGGATCCAGATGTGCAGGATACCATAAAACACTAAGACAAATTTGGTGGTTCATCCAATACAGTTGTTTATAAGAAGCGGGATAAAAAGAGGATTTTTGAATAAATGTTTACGCCGACGTACGAACGACGTGGATTATTGGTGGCAACAGCTCATCGTGGCACATGGTCCTAGGTGGGCAAATAATAGAAAACGCGCCGATGCCTGAGAAAAGGTTTGGTTTTGTATAAATAAAAAATAGAAGATAACTACAAAAATATAATAATGCAGAAATTAGCCAGCTTGACCGATGATTCTAAATTATTTTTATACAAACAATTAAAGACTGAATTTGGTTTAGAACAATATTTATTAAAAGAAACAAGTTTTTAAAACAGGCAATTAATAACACAATTAAGAGTCAGCGACCACAAATTAAATATAGAATTAGGAAGATACAGAAATATTAAAAGAGAAAATAGACTGTGCTCTGTATGTGAAGTTGTTGAAGATGAATATCATTTTCTTCTGTATTGTAACAATAACAAACAATTAAGACAAACTATGTTTAATAAATTAAATTTAAATCAAAACATCGACTTCAATTATAAAATTATACATATGCAACGAATTTTGAATCCCGATATAGAACTGATTCCAATTGTATGCGACTTTATAAAGCAGTCACTGGTACTACGAAAATAGTGTCCACATTGGTCAAAATGTTCTCAAAACTATAACTCCATAATTATGTTAATATTCTGTATACTCTGTTGTTTTCTGTATATGTTTTGTATTTTACATGTTTTTGTTTTTGCTTTGACCCATATGGGTGTATTTTGCAAATAAAGATTTATAAATACGTGTATTATAACTGAAAAAAGGTTAAAGATATATAGGATTCCGGCAAATGGTAACCAAGATCAAGGAATTATACAAAAGCTCTCATATTTTGTTTCTTTTAGGGGCTACTGCGTCCTATTTTTGCTACTTACGATGAAAACTTTAAAAGTTTTGAAAATTAAAACAAAAGCTGTTGTCTGCTTAAATGTTGTAAAAACTTCTATGGACTTCTATCTACTATGTATTTATTTAAGTCAGTCAAATGCAACATGTGATGCGTTTAAAGTGGTAATTTACCATTGCTGTCAGTAAGCACTTTTTATGAGTGAAAAGGAAGCATTTTGTCAGTCTGTCACTGGTACATAGCCTCTCCATAGCTAGTTCTACACAGCGCCTTCTCTTGACGACAGGTGTAGTACACTGGGTATCGTAAGACCCTAGTCTTAATTTTGAGGGCACCGAGTAGATGAAGTTCGTAAACTTTGTTTGGTATCTCATCTAGGAGAACGAATAATTCTGACTTAAAACTTGTGTGGTGGAACCCGTTATAGTTAACTGATTGACATCCACTAAATGATAAAAGAGTTCAGTCTATGAGAAAGACAACCTGATATGAAACGTGGGTAATAGAGGTTGTGCTAGGGCCAACTATTTTACAGAAAAAAATATTCAGTTACAGAAACGTCAAGAAAAAAAACCTCATTGAAATCCTCACTAGACGACCTATGAGTCCCATCAAGGATAAAAGGGGTTAAGTTAAGTAAGTCTATTTATAATGAAAACTTTTGAAAATAAAAAAATGCTCCTTTTTGCTTCAATGTTTGTAACTTCTATCTGCTTTGAATTATACAATCATACATTTGCCTATAAGATTTGCAAGTAACATTTTTACGAGGGGAGCGAGTGAGAATCCTAGTAGATTCTTGATACTCTATTCTTATGATAAATGATATATATTTTTGCGTTTTATTTCTTCATATTTTGTCTTCTTTTTTTCTCTTTTATTCTTCATTTGTTTTAATCATCTCAATAAAACAATATTGCAATTTCTCAAAGTAAACATCAGATTTTTGTAATGATGACTTAACTTAAACCACAAATCTATATGCAATTGAAATCTATCTACGAAAAAAAAAAGAATTATTCTTAAACTACATGTAAACTGTAAACAAGTAAATCGGTGAGCTAATGCTCACTTGTGATACCCCCGCTCCCGAAACTAAGCCATGCATACAAGTTTAAATACTCGGTAAACAGGAAGTAGTTGACCTAGGAACATAAAATCCCTACACATCATATGGGACTATAGGATAAAGCTGTATACAAAATATCAGACCCATATCTTATGTATAGTTGCTTGGGAAACTGACGGAAATTTTGCATTTATGTCCATTATGTGTAAAAACCTAAGGAAGTAGATTACCTAGGAGCATAAAATCGGTATACACCATATGGTACTATATGATAAAGCTGTAAACAAAATATCAGACCTCTATCTCATGTAGTTGCTTGGGAAACTGTGACGGAAATTTTGCATTTATGTCCATTATGTGTAAAAACCTAAGTATTTGGTAAACAGGAGAAGTAGACTACCTAATATCATAAAAATCGGTATACACCATATAGTAATATAGGATAAAGTTGAATACAAAATATCAGACCTATATCTAATGTAGTTGCTTTGGAAACTGTGACGGATATTTTGCATAAATTTTATGTCCATTATGTGTAAAAACCTAAGCATTCGGTAAACAGGAAGTAAACTACCTAGTAGCATAAAATCAGTATACACCATATGGTACTATATGATAAAGCTGTATGTATATGGTACTATATGATGTAAACAAAATATCAGACCTCTATCTTATGTAGTTGCTTGGGAAACTGTGACAGAAATTTAGCATTTATGACCATTATGTGTAAAAACCCAAGTAAGTAGACTACCTAGGAGCATAAAATCAGTATATACCATATGGCACTATATGATAAAACTGTAAACAAAATATCAGACCTCTATCTAATGTAGTTGCTTGGGAAACTGTGACGGAAATTTTGCATTTATGTTTATTATGTGTAAAAACCTAAGTATTCGGTAAACAGGAAGTAGACTACCTAGGAGCATAAAATGGATATACACCATAAAGTAATATAGGATAAAGCTGAATACAAAATATCAAACCTCTATCTAATGTAGTTGATTGGGAAACTGTGACGGAAATTTTGCATTTATGTCCATTATGTGTAAAAACCTAAGTATTTGGTAAACAGGAGAAGTAGACTACCTAATATCATAAAAATCGGTATACACCATATAGTAATATAGGATAAAGTTGAATACAAAATATCAGACCTATATCTAATGTAGTTGCTTTGGAAACTGTGACGGATATTTTGCATAAATTGTATGTCCATTATGTGTAAAAACCTAAGCATTCGGTAAACAGGAAGTAAACTACCTAGTAGCATAAAATCAGTATACACCATATGGTACTATATGATAAAGCTGTATGTATATGGTACTATATGATGTAAACAAAATATCAGACCTCTATCTTATGTAGTTGCTTGGGAAACTGTGACAGAAATTTAGCATTTATGACCATTATGTGTAAAAACCCAAGTAAGTAGACTACCTAGGAGCATAAAATCAGTATATACCATATGGCACTATATGATAAAACTGTAAACAAAATATCAGACCTCTATCTAATGTAGTTGCTTGGGAAACTGTGACGGAAATTTTGCATTTATGTTTATTATGTGTAAAAACCTAAGTATTCGGTAAGCAGGAAGTAGACTACCTAGGAGCATAAAATGGATATACACCATAAAGTAATATAGGATAAAGCTGAATACAAAATATCAAACCTCTATCTAATGTAGTTGATTGGGAAACTGTGACGGAAATTTTGCATTTATGTCCATTATGTGTAAAAACCTTAGTATTCGGTAAACAGGAAGTAGACTACCTAGGAGCATAAAATCGGTATACACCATACGGTATTATAGGATAAAGCTGAATACAAAATATCAGAACTCTATCTCATGTAATTGCTTAGAAAACTGCGACAGAAGTTTTGTTACGGACGGACGGACGAACGAACGGACGGACGGACAAGGGTAAAACAGTATACCCCCTTCTTCTTCAGAGCGGGGGTATAAGAAAATCGTAACCGCTTTAGTCATTTATTATTCAAAACTATATATCTAATACCATTTGAAGTATTGTGAAATTGAAAATTATATATCATATCACCACAAAAATTGTTCGTCGCAGTTTTCTTTGTAACTACATGACGCATATTTTGGTATTTTTCATGTAGACTCTACTGCTAGATATTTTATGAGCATTTGTAAACGTTTTACTATTTTTTTTTTATCTATGTTTCAATGGTTTCTATGTCAGATACTGAAAAGCGCATCAATTAAAACGCATCATTATCATAATTATTGCTTCTCAAAACATACTTTTGAAGAAGAAACATAGATTAAGATGTAGTTACACACTGTTTGTTATTCTTTTTTTGCAACAAGTCAAAATAATGAATTACCAGAAGTATTGCTTTTCCACGTGTCCTAAGACATAAATGTAAATGCTTTATTTGATAATGAAGAAAACACAGACCGCCAATGAAGTCATACCGAAAAAGTCAACAATTGCACCAAAAGAATGTGTTATTCCACGTGAAGTTAAAGAAAAGCCTTACCATTGTGTTATGTAGATGACAGTTGAAATATCAATTATTCTTGTTGAAGAATTTGTTTTATGTCATTAAGTGTATGTTTGAACTATTATATTATATTATTTTGTATTCGATTTCCAGTTGAAACAACAATTTAGGTATCTTGTGTTTTTATATGGTGTTTTTGTTTCTTTTCATTACACAATTTTCATCAATTTTCCTTAATGGTGATGATAAATGCATATATTCAAGTTGTTAATGACTGATACAGATTTAACCTTAATCTTATATATTGTATAAGAAAGAAACTAGAAAAGGGGTAAATAGCAGTGCGATAATTCAAAGAAAGAAAATAGTATTTTAACAACCACCTCTTACAATATACCATAGACCGAGCGGATAGGCAAACGAATCAAAGAGTTTATTACCTGGCCCCTTACCTTGGAACAAATTAAGTAGTACACTGTACAATGTAAGTAAGTTAGTATTCCTTACTCCCGAGCAGCGCAAATCGGAAAGTTGAACAAAACTGAATGGGGTGATTAAATGAACATGAGAAGAAGAATAACTAGGTATAATTGTGTTGGGATGCCAACACACAAGTCGCCCAAAATCGCCTTGGATAGAGTTCAATTCAAATCAGTGCATCAAAATAAGTCTAGAAATCAAATTTCGTTGAAATCGGACAAAGTTGACGTTTTTAGGGGGGCGGGTGTAGTAAAATGGCCGCCATTTTGAAACCGTAAGTCGGATTTCAAATCCGGTCGCAGATTTGAGTTCAGCATACCCGCTTTACCCAGATGACCAATTTGCAAGACGATCCGATGAAAAAAAAATTTCCGCCCACTTTTTCCGATGGCCGCCATTTTGAAACGGCGGCCATGTTGAAAATTTCAAAAGTGCATTACACAACTTTGAGTGACCCACTATCCAATCTCACAAGTGTCATTCAATTTCCTTGGACCGTTTTCTTGTATTAGGGAGGACAACTTTACGATAAAGAATCAGAAGAATAATAATAATAATAACTAGCTATAATTTGTGTTGGGATGCCAACACACAAGTCGCCCAAAATCGCCTTGGATACTATTTCTTCCCATTCAGTACAATAAAATATGTATAGAAATCAAATTTCATTGAAATCGGACAAAGTTCACATTTTTAAGGGGGGCGGGTGTAGTAAACTGGCCGCCATTTTGAAACCGTAGGTCAGATTTCAAATCCGGTCGCAGATTTGAACTCAGCATACCCACTTCACCCAGATGACCAATTTTCAAAACGATCCAATGAAAAAAAAATTTCCGCCCACTTTTTCCGATGGCCGCCATTTTGAAACGGCGGCCATCTTGAAAATTTCAAAACTTGATTGCACGCCTTTAGGTAACCCACTATCCAATACAACAAGTGTTATTCAATTTCCTTGAACCGTTTTCTTGTATTAGGGAGGACAGCTTTACGATTAAGAATCAGAAGAATAATAATAATAATAACTAGTGCTGACTGTGTTGGGGATGCCCAACACAAAAATATCTCCCAAACGTACGCATATTGTCACTCTTGCATTAATTTTGACATCGCATCAAAACTAGCAATCATTTGAAACCTCTAGATACCAAATTTTGTGGAAATCGTAGTATTTTGACATTTTTCCCATTTTTGGGACCAAAAAATAACATTTTCGTGAATAACTCGAAAACCGTAAATATCGCTTCAAAATTTTTTTTCGTAATATTAAAGAGCTCCTTTTGCTCTATTAACCTACAAAATTTCAGAACCCTGAGCACCTAGGTAACCGAGATATCTCAATGTCCCATATTATGACCTTTTGCTGTTTCCATGGAAACGGCGGCCATTTTGAAAATTCTGAATAGCCTATTACCAACTTTGGGACCCACCTTACCACCATACACAATTTCATGAAGATCCATCTAGTCCTTCTATGAGATGTGGCTCGGACAAGTTCATGAGGAGAAGAAGAAAAAAAAGAATAATAATAATAAGAAACAGAGTAAAAACAATATATCTCCCAAACATAGTGTTTGGGAGATATAATAAGAAACGGTGCAAAAACAATAAGTCTCCCAAACTTTGTTTTGGGCGACTTAATAATAAGAAACGGTGCAAAAACAATAAGTCTCCCAAACTTTGTTTTGGGCGACTTAATAAAATGAACGTGAAAAGGGATGATAAAATGAACACGAAAAGGGTGATAAAATGAACACGAAAAGGGACGAAAGAAGTGATCAAATGAACATGAAATGATGATGTACGAAATACATGAAATGGGGACACAAGGCTTCGGGCATAATGAAAATTATTGCTTGGAACCTTGTTGTTATTTTGATTTCCGATTTTCTAAAGTTCTGGTAACTATTTGGAAGCTACATCTAGACGTCCCCTGACCTGCCAGTACACATATGCAGATCTAAAACTATAACTCAATCCTCGTCCGGGGTGAGGATTTCATGAACCAATTTTCCGACTCTCTATTGACACCATTTGCGAGGATGGTCACAAGGAACAATGCTTGTCCTTCGGAATGGACAAAAAGGTTGTCCCGTGTACGCGAAGAGCAATACCCCATGCACGTTAAAGACTCCTATGTGGATTTCAATAAGAGTAGGCTCAATGGGGGCCGCTACAAAGGTCACTCTCATATAGTGCATAGGAAGTCTTGAGGCTCGATTATCTGGTCATTGGTGTAACTTTCTAAATAAGCATCGACTGTTGTGATGAGAATACATATCAATGAACGATTTATGGTACGTTGCACAAATGACTACAGCAACAACAAAATGGCAAAAATTAAACGAAAAAAGCCACGTTTACAGAGTGGTTAAAAGAGTCCCGATATCGATATTTTATCGATAAATATTATACGCCATATTTTTTTTTATTTTACAGATTACATAACACCTTACAAAATTATATTCCATCGCATTGTAAAAAATTGACAGCAATATGAATTCAATGCTTTCAACATGGTTTGTGTCTGTGAAAATGGACGCATTCAAAATGGCGCATGTTATACCCTGTTTGGACACTTTTTTTTCCCGGTATAACAAGGTAAATTTGAAAGTTTATATGTTATGAACTCAAACCACCAAGTTTATATGTTATAAAACCAAACCACCAAAAAAAAAAAAAAACTGCTGTTCCCCGGGTAGACATTCATCTCGAAAACAAGATAGACTATACTTGATATGAAGATTCCTTAAATCATATTCTAGTGTCATTCTTTCACTTGCAATACAAATTTGTCTCGTGAGGTCATTTAAGGAGGTTTTGAATATTTTGATTTTTTTCGACATCCTCTGCCTTTATCCATTAAAATGCATGAAAATTAATTTACTCATTGACACCATATTTTCTTTTCGTTATATCTAAAATCATGTCTAGATATTTACATATAACATATTTCAGTAAGTTTTAAGTATCATTTCTATGCTTAATAGGTCAAGAACTGTTTCAATGTTATTCCAATAAAGAACCCAGAGGAGTCCGATTTCCCGCCAATTTTTTAAGATTTCTTTTCTTTCGGATTTAACTTTGTTAAAGTTTTTCTATGAAGAGAGACCATTTTTATGGACATTTAATTACTTTGATTTTCAGGTGCATAAAGAGGTGATTTTTAATGTTGCTAATTTGTAAAGTTACACCTCAGTCCTACCTGTATGTAGTTTTTTTTTATATTTGACAGATATGAGATAACTCCGGGCATGTATGGTTTCATGAATTTTTTCTTTCGATTTCAACCATTGGAAGATAAATTCAAAATTTTGTTTGAGGGTTTATGATTCATAATTGTTGTAATCAGTTAGTTGCTGTCTGACTATGACACCCCACTTTCCCAATTGTGGTTTCGTGCTACTACCAGACTCTAATATCGCTAGGTCCGAGACAAGTTTTTTTCTCCATATTACCTGGTTTAATCGCCCATTTCTTTCAAAATGCCAGTACAAAGTCAAGACCTTTGCGATCTTAATTTTTTTCCCGGTATTTTATTGTCTTTTCTTCTACGAAATTCGAATGATCATACATGTTATTTTCTTACTAGTTTACTTTATTATTCCTTTGTTTGTTTTGCTTTTGTTTTATTATACCAATAGAATGATAAATCTCAAATGTCCAGGATAAATGACTTGAAGCCAGATGCCTGTTCGTATCATTAGATAATTGATAACAAGAGAAAAAATATCACTAACAACACAAACCCCAATTCTTTACAACCCCGTACATGTAACATTGTGACAAATACTCTCTTTTGTTTTTCCCCACCTAGCTGAACCAACAGGACAGGAAGTGAATCACATTCCGGCATTAAATAAATGATGTCATATTATCTTGGGGTGACGACATTGTTTGGACATACTTCGTCTATGGCACGCGTTACCTTTTATATTCATATAAATTTTATTAAATTAACAATAACTAAGTTCTTAATAGACTTCAGCTCCAAATTGTAATACTCAATTGAAACAAGAATTAAAAGGTGGAATTTAATTTGTTTATCTTGTTTGAATAAATATAGTCCAAACGGAGTCTCTTTTTATTTACAATACAAATAAATTTGCTGGCATATCATGTAATTAACTTTTGCTACTAAACTTTCAATTTATTACTGTTACGCCGATTAGATAATACCAAGGTTGTTATGCAAATGGAGAAACCCTCGTCGGATACTGTTTTTAAAGATATGCTAGATATTTTATGAATCCAGTTATAACACTTCGAATGTATTCATCAATCAAATTTGTTTCTTGGGCGGAAAACGGCTGACAGGCTATAGAAAAGACTAGTAGTTCTAAAAACTCCGCCAATGGCTCGACTTTTGGAGCATAAATGCTTTGGAAAGTGCATCTGGTAACTCATTAACCGATAAATGCTCAGCTTATACTTTTCAGCAATTTGTGTGATTTTTTTATGCAAATATAAACCAAAAGATATACTTCTTGTGGAAGCCATAACCGATGAGTAAAATAAATTTCTTATCATGTGATTCGAATTGAATCATCAGACACCATTCAAGTTGTTTTTCAGTACAAGTAAAAGGGTGCACATCACAAAAAGTGTAAACATTGATTTATATGCTTATATTAGTGTCAATTTCAAGAGAAAGCTACGGCGACAAAACGACTAAAGATTTCTTTGAAACGAGCTTGAATCTGCAGACTTGACTGAAACTTGACAAAATACAACAAAGTGTCAAGCAAAAGAGTCCTAACCACAGGGACTTGCTCCCCTCTATCAATATTTTATTAGAGTCAATGTGCAGTACGAAAAAAACACAAGGGAGATACTACTTTCACTACCCCCTTTTCTTCAATTAGATTTTCTTTAAATAAATCATTGATCTCATGCCTTTTCCTATATAATTCGTTTTACGGATGATTTTCCTTTCCAAAACACCTATTTATTTCTTCATTCGTTGCATTTCGGCTTCAAAATCGGGCTTTGTTCGGGCAATTTTGTAAAATTTGGCAAGGATAAAAAGGGGGATAGTGAAAGTAGTATCTCCCTTGTGTTTTTTTCGTACCGCACATTGACTCTAACAAAATATTGATAGTGGGGAGCAAGTCCCTGTGTCCTAACTGTATCTGACGACCAGTAGTCATTTTTACAAAAAAATCTTAAGAGTAAGATTCGATCTACTAAGTGTAGATTTCAGCCAATCAGAATCCTGAAAATTTACACTTGAGATATTTTTTACACTTAAAACATTTTTACACTTAAAACATTTTGGTGAAACGAACCCCCAGGTCTTCTATTTAAGACGCACCAGAGATGCTCTACCCAAAGGCTTTTATAATGAAACTTGTTTTCACTCAAACATTTTGTGGAAGACATCTGGTGCTTATTCAAAAATATACGATATTTTATCTCTCAGATGAGTACATGTATTGGTTTTTCAAGATGAGTACAGCTGTGGGTTTGTCAATGAGTCTCTCAGTGTGTTGTTGTTCTATATCGAATTTAACCCGCTGTCAAGATATCAAATAGGAAATGCTTACCATTCCAGAGCACCGAGCTCTCGTATTAAAGTTAAAGAAGAGAAGATGAATTTGAATATCAAATGTACTGGTAAGTGTATGTGTCATATTTTTATATGAAAGACAATAAGAAAGGCAGATTATAAAAGAACATTGTCTTTTTATGGGAATACATCTCAATCAATTTCATACGTAATGGGCTGCTCTGTTTTTGTTCATGTAATCCAAACTCATTTTATCATTGTCATATATATCCTCTGCGAGTTTTAGCAGAAGCATGGTATTTGTAACTCATCTCAAAACAATTTATAAAATCACATTGATGATTATTCTTCTGACATTGAAAAATGTACATTTCATTGAAAAAACTCAAACGATACAAGCTCATCAAAAAATCTGTCAATCGTAATTGAAAATATTATTTGAAGCAAATATTAAAGGTAATTTAGCATTTAAGAAGATGTCTTCGGTATTTACACATCTTTAAGCCGAACAAAGACTCATTTTATTTGTTTACTCAACTTTGACCACAGGTTAAGCACGATAATATCATTTTTTGTTCAATTGAACATCCTAAAGTATTCGATTAATTTGTCTAACAAGGAGTCTTAAAAACAAATATTTTAGAACAAGTTTATCGCTCGCAATAGTTCGTTCCGTCGATTAAACTGGTACTTCCGGTATTGGCTATCCAATTTTTCGTAGAAAGAATGATTCCTACAAAATAAGTACATACAAAAAATAATTGCATGATATAGTCCTTTTTAGAAAGTATTTTCCGGACGTGCAGACCTGAGAAATCTTTTACTTATGTACTACAGGTTAACGACTTCCGGGTAGGCCTCTCCATTGAAAATCTGTTGAAATTAACTAAATTCGTCAACTTGTTAAAACATTTTAAATCTGATTGCCAAAGTCTAAGATTACTAAAACATACGTTAACATCCAAGACTTCACTCCAAACCAGTTTATTTGAACCGGGAATGGGAAATTACGCCAAAATCGGATAGGGATAAATTGGTGTTTTTCCTTAGCTCAACGTTGTTCACACCATGAGGCCGACCCACAAAGGGAAACTACTCTTGCAAAAATGAAAACAAAAGAATCGGAATCGGAATTCCGGGTGACTTTTTGAAAAGGGCTTTTTAGAAAGTATTTTCCGGACGTGCAGACCTGAGAAATCTTTTACTTATGTACTACAGGTTAACGACTTCCGGGTAGGCCTCTCCATTGAAAATCTGTTGAAATTAACTAAATTCGTCAACTTGTTAAAACATTTTAAATCTGATTGCCAAAGTCTAAGATTACTAAAACATACGTTAACATCCAAGACTTCACTCCAAACCAGTTTATTTGAACCGGGAATGGGAAATTACGCCAAAATCGGATAGGGATAAATTGGTGTTTTTCCTTAGCTCAACGTTGTTCACACCATGAGGCCGACCCACAAAGGGAAACTACTCTTGCAAAAATGAAAACAAAAGAATCGGAATCGGAATTCCGGGTGACTTTTTGAAAAGGGCTATAATCACGATTCGGCTAATTTTGTTACCGTTTCGCAGCCGAAACATTCCAATTCTATGTTTTAGTGCGACCGTGTGGTGTTGCAGCAAGAACAAACATCTTTCTCTTATTTATATCTGATTTATCAAAATCCTCGATGATTATGGCATTTCTTAGGTAATAGATTTGATATTTTAACCGCCCGACAAACCTCGCCAGAAACAAAATCAAAGTTATTTCCCTTGATATTAGAAATTCCATAATCAGCTCGGTCGCGTTGTCATGATAGAAGCAATATTACTCATCCGGAGCACAGTAGTTTACTCTTGTTCCAATCTGAGTTTGCAAATGAAAAAGTTTCATCACATAATAAAAAAAGTATCATCACATAATGATAAAGTATCATCACATAATGATAAAGTATCAAGTATCATCACATAATGAAGAAGTATCAAAACATCATCATACGGCAGCTATGGCGTTCCATAGAGACATATTAAAAAGAATTTCTATTGTAAAATCTGTTAAAAAAATTTAAGATTTATTTGTTTTTATTTTTATTTATTTATTTTTTAAATAATCTTCAAAATTATAGGGTCAAATATTCTAGAAAGTTCAAAATTTTAATATCAATGTGAAACTCAATTTGATTTAGCACTGACAATTTTAATTATGATCAAAGTATTATTTTTTTCATGTCATACTACATGTAATATGATCAAATACTTTTTTTACGGTTTATGTTCCCCAAGTCGAGTGAAGAATGTTGGAGGGTCAGCATTTGACATTTTAAACATTTTTTTTTTTCAGAATCCTCGGGTTTTTTCAATCAAAATAAGGCAAACAATTTTTGCACGGCAACCCCTATTTTCTTATGTGTAAGGTCAATTTCTAAGCTTCATCACTTTCAAAGTCAACATCGAATATATCTTTTTTTTTCACAAACAACCAATATGTGCAACAACAAAAAACCCGCTCCGTTTAATATTGGCCGCTCCTTGTCACAATTGTTTTATCAAAATTACACACAATTTCTTCTTTTTGAAATTCTAAAGTTATGCCTTGCATTTGTTCAGTTGCATTATCTTGAAATAACACTACCAGTTGACTGTACCGGATGGAAAAGTGCCCTATTTATTTCTCTGCCTTATTTAACCACATTACAACCAACAACAATACATTTTACGACGTTTTTCGACATATTTATTACGCATAATAGGTTTAAACGTCCAAATGCACAAAGTACACACAAAATGCTTAATAAACGACTCAAACGATTGTAGCTCTGAATATTTTTTATTTCCACATTTTGAGAAACAAAGTCATTCAAAATCCATTTTTGTGCAACAAATGTTTTATTACCACAAATGATATATACTGCTTTATGATCTTTCAATCAGTTTATAATAATATTGATCTCTAAGTAATTCAAATTATGCTATTATTGCATTTGAAATATGAATGAAATTAAAGTAGTCCATAGCAAATTGATTTCAAAAGCTTTAAATGACCATTAAGTCATTTGCGTCTTTCACTCCATTGAAATGTGATCTGAAATTTATTCCGAACACTAAGTTTTTCCTGTTTAAATGTTTCTCATGATGAATTCGAAAACCCATTACCTTTGGTTAAAATCCAGCGTCTGTGTAATTTTTTTTCAAAATGTGTTCCTTATTCATAAAGGACATGCAATTATACATGCCATATTTTGTTCAATCCAGTGAATTTTATCAGTAAGACAATAAAAATGATACATAAGTAGGCCACTACTACTATTTTGAGGTTTATAGCACGACTGTCCTCTTGAACATTGCTAGCGTTTATAGGAAAATTATTTTATTAGTTGTTGGAGACAATGAAAAAGTTTCCCTACCTAACCCAATACCCTAATAAGAGACCCTGCCTTATATATTGTGTCCTGTAAACAAGAATAGTGGATCACTGTTAGTATAAAATTTAAGAATTAAAGAGGCAAAGAGGCACCAATGGGGCATTCGAGTGTCAAAAGTCCGAAAGGGCAACGACAAACCGGTAATCACGAACAAGAACAGCACGAAAAAACACAAAATCAACAACGCGAACTCAAGTCGTAACATGAGTGAACTCAGGTGCTCCGGAAGAGTAAGCGGTTTCTGCTTGCTATAGCACACCCGTAACATGATTATGCTTCTTAAAACCTCACTGTTTAAGGCTAATGTATGCAAAACATTTAGTGCATTTGAAATTTATTGCAAACACTATTTTTTTCCTGTTGAAATGTTGTACATGATGTCTGTTTGTATAAAACTTTTATGTAAACCTGGCTGCTTGACACTGGATTTTCTCCAGCTGGTTGATATAACAAGTGGTGTGGGAATCTCAAATAGATTCCAGGGTTGGTCTCACTATCCCCTCAAAAGACTTGGCCCATGCTGACGTGCTGCATCCTCTCAGATTTCGTCTTAGGAAACCTAATGTTCTGCTTGTGCAGCATGCAGTGTTATTGATGTGCTCATTCCAGTTCAAGTTGATACTGATGGTCACTACCAGTTATAGGTTGATGGTCATGTAGGGTGTTACTGGTGTTTATAGTATTACGCTTGGAGATGATCTGGATGACGACGCATTTCTTGGGATGGAATGCCATTTGCCAGTGTCTTTCTCACTCTTCTAGTGCCTTCAGATCTTTATGCAGTTCTTGACAGTCGCTGTTGCTGTAGATTGGTCTAAATAAAACAAGCAGGCAGTCAACTGTGAAAAGAAAAGTTTCAGAGTTTGTAACTACGGATAAGTCATATAAATGAAGGCCAGGAAAAGGAGGGGTCCTAAAACGGTTTTTATTATGCCCGTTTAGAATTTTGAAAATGTTCGCTTATATCAAATATCATTCAAAATATGGTAAGCTAATGTGCAATGGTTGTTTAGCTTCCTGGTACTTATACCTAACATGGACTCCAATTTTTGGAATTTCGGCTTCATTTCTTTTCTCTGACGTGCTTAGCAAGGAACTATTAAAGGAGAATTCGATCCTTTAACCGAAGGTAAATGGGTTTTAGAATTCATCATGAGAAACATTTCAGCAGGAAAAAAAATCAAAAACTGTTTTGAAGTGTTTGCAATAATGACAGAATCAATAATTATGAATGATGGATTATTTAAATCCTTATATATATATTAAGGTCTTTGATGAGCTATATTACATCACTTTAGGCTATCAGAGAGAGGTATAATAAGCTCAATCCTACCTTGAAGCGGCAATATGGCGACCAAAATTTATTCGCCGATACCCTACGTGATGACGTACATTCACACACTTGATGTAAGTCCCACAGCTCTGGAATAAAGAATCAATTGTGATACGTAAACTCGAAAAGCTGGAGCGGACGGAATGTTGCTACACAAGAAAGGAAAGTTGAAGTCATTAGGTTTGTAACATAGCTTTGTTGAAAATTTATTCGCCGATACCCTGCATGATGACGTACATTCACACCCTTATACATTAATTTCCTTAGCACAGCGTCACGTCAAACAAAAATTACTGACACAGGGTTATGTTGCTCCTCGGTTGCTGCATTCACTCAAGTTTTACGGGAGACACCATATATAGACTAATATGGGATTTCGATCTACCAGATGAGTGCAGATGTTTGTTTGTCATAGGGTTTTGTTCTGTAATTCTTTACCGGATTGGATACACTGTGTTAACTGTTGACAACGCGACGAGTGTACCATAGCAAGCAGGGACTGCTTACTCTTCCGGGGCACCTGAGTTCAGTCGCGTTACGACTAGAGTTCGGGTTGTTAATTGAAATTCTTAGGCACTCTTCTGAAAAACAATGGGAATCTGAAACACAGTCTGGAAGAACTTTCTAAAAAAGCTAGAAAAGTTCTTTTTTCTATTAGAGGAAAGACTGCTTCTTTAGGCAATCTTCCTATTTCAGTTATTAATAACTAGTTATTCCGATATTAACTTATAGTTCTGAGATATCATTTATGGACTTTTTCAGTTCTCAATATAGAGCAAAACAGAGGGCAGCTACCAACAACATCGAAATTGACCCCTTACACTTTATAGATAAAACCTTCTTTGAAAAAGTCCACATTAGTTTCTGCAAATTTACACTTGGGACAAGGGAAACTTCATCGAATTTAGGGGCACGTTTAGAATTGGGAAGGGTTCCTATTGAAAATTTTATTTTGAAACAATCACTTTTATATTTGGCAAGATTATACACTGATGATTTAAATCCATTATTAAAAGAAGCATTCGATCTTTCAAAATCTCTTGATTCAGAAGGTGTTTATTCTTGGTATACATATATCAAAAATACATTCGCGGACCAAGATCTTCTGGACAATATATCCAACTGCAAATGTCTAAAAGATGTTAAAAAAATAAAATTTACTATTAAAGATAAGTCCTTTGACTATTATCATAACCTTTATATAAATAAGATAGAGAAAATAGATACAAACAGCAAACTCTTCTTAAACCCTTAACAGAACCTAAATTCTATCTTTCATATAATGATTTTTCAATTAGGAATATTTTTACAAAACTTCGTATAAGTGACCATAATTTGGAAATTGAGAGAGGTCGCTATTTCAAAATAAATAGAGATGAAAGATTATGCAAATTTTGCAAAGTAGTAGAAGATGAAGAACACTTTATTTTAAAATGCTCGAAAAATGAGAATATCAGCTTATAATGTTGAATTGTTCAGTACAATTTTTTGTATTTTGTATTTTGATCATGCTATATTTTTGCTTGTATATATGTTACTGCAGCCCTAGTTTTTAGGTTTAAAAGTTTGAAATAAAGTTTAAAAAAAAGTTAATTGATATTCAGTACCTTTTTTGTTTGTTTTATATGTTATCTGTTTTTGTCGTGTTCTCGTTGGTGTTAACTAGTTTTGTATTTGCCCTTTCAGACTTTAGACATCCGGATGCCCCAAATGGTACCTCTGCTTCTTTCAATATTACAAAATTCAAGAAAATCGCACAAATGCACATTTGTTGCTTTGTAAGAGGTGAAGCAACCTCTCACTTTTTTATTTGATTAAAACATTTATGGTGAAAAGAGTCTCATAACCACTCTTTGTTACGACATAAGAAAGATATTTCGATCGAATTATTTAAAAGTATGACTTTTTAGAATATAATAATTAAAGATAACTTTTAGCCCAAAACTGATAAGACCAAAAAGAGTATGCAGTGCCTTTGCTGTATGGAAGAAAACTTTCTACGTATCATATTTCAAATGGGTTCGAAGGTGACATGGCATTCAAACTTCAGTAAATTTCTAAAATTAGAGGTTAATTACTATTATTATAATATTATAATATTGTATAATTCAGAAACTGTCATTGGTCAAAATAGGTGGCATTATTAAACTGTAAATTGTTGGTAGCATAAAACTTTTAATAAATAGAACTTTTAAAGTTGGAGGACAAACTCATTCTGAATAAAAAATAGATAGGTATTTTCATATGAAAGTGGCAAAATTTCATTCACTCTTGTTTCGACTGGAGTTCGTGTTGTTGATTGATATTCAGTATTTTGTGTTTCCATGTTTTACATGTTGTCTGTTTTTGTCCCGTTCTTGTTGGTGTTTACTGGTTTTGTCTCTGCCCTTTCGGACTTTTGACATTCGGATACCCCATTGGTACCTCTGCTTCTTAAAAATGAATTACGTCTTGGAAACTTGTTGATTATACACATTTTGGTACTGACAACATTCTTTTCCTAATATCAATTGTTAAAGTAATGTTTTTTTACATTTAGACTTTTACATGCTTTTATCAATTCAGAAAACAATATCGACCTCGAACTTCATCCTCATTCGCCGATATAGTTTTTCATGAGTCGATCAAAACATGTATCGACCTCACTAAAAGGCTATAATCAGTATATAGTACCATTAAAACAAATAAAAAATATACACATCCTTTTCCCCAAAACCTTATTTGTTTATAAAAAACAAACGTTTCTTTGTCTAAAGTTTCTTATATTTTGGAGTCAGACCAAAGAAGCAGCCCTGATCTAGAATTAAATCTTAACACTAACAACCAATGTCATGTATAGTTGGAGACCTTAGGAACAGTTGTTTTCCTTGGAGGAAGATTTCCCTTTTATTTAATCCTAGAGGTTATTGTTTCTGGTTGTTTTCCGGAAAACTGATTTCCCAAGGGTAATGAGATGAAATTAAATTACATATTAGCTACGATAAAATGCCTGATAGATTGGAACCTCCTGTAAATATACTTTAATAATCAATGGGCTGACCTTATTTAAGATAAATTGCACCAATTAATGACACGTCTCTGGAGAGTATTTAGTAATGATATCATTAAAATTGATGCACTAACACTTTACATTAATAATCTTTTTGCCAGTTAATAGGATTCATTTTGTTTGAATTTAAGGCAATAGTCTTAAACAATGCCATTTTCAGCATGCTTAATATAGCTATTTTATGCAAATCATGACACGAGGTAGGTTATTGATGGCTTAATCTGGCAATAAAATTCACAAAACGTACCTTCCATCTTGTTCTCTATTGCATTAAGATAATAATGGAAACATTAAAACTAGTGAAATGAAATCTGCATTTTACCCAATGCAAATACAAAAGGAACCCATACAGTATCCGATGTTGTTTCATTTGCCCCTATTTGTCCAAGATTATTTCTCGCCACCAGATTTTCAAATGCTTATTGTGAAATTATTTGTCAAAAACTAAGATCTTGAAAAAGGAAAGGATTGTCTTTTAAAAGCCATTACGTGATAATCTTTACAAAAAAATGCAAAATAGTTGGCAACATTGTGACCATTGCTTAAAAAACAGTGAATATAGCTAATTTCTGGCCAGTATACTCTAAGATGTTTTGATTGTTATTTGTTTTATATGTCTTCAGACGAAGCTATTATGTAATCCGGATAAGCACAAGATAAGGGGGACAAAAAAAGGTAAAATGGTACAGAAAAAAATAACATGGATTGTTAACTCCTTTGGTAAATGGGACATTTCAAATGAGCCAAACTGTAGCGGCTTAAAGGGGCTTCCTTCATTTAAATTTGAAATCTGAATATTTTTTTACACTTCTAGTGATTGTGTGTGGCTTATGTGGCTGTCAGGATACCCGTTAAATCTTAACTATCTTGAAATAATTTTACGTATATGTATTCAAATAGGACCAAAACGGGGCTTTGTTTCCTGTCCACCTAAATATTTTGTAGATCAATTTCGCTTTTGTTTAATTTTTGCTATTCTAGCTTTTTTCATCTAAAACGGCTTATTTTCATGTAAACTTACAGAAACATCTGCTGTTGCTCTGGTTGCTAAAATCGTGGCCTAGAGACTAGTTTCATGAAACATCAGGAAATCTCTCACAATTTTAATCTATGGGTGCTTTGCTTCATTCCCTCCTATACTACTATATACTTATATATATCATCTGTTGGTGGCGACCAGTCACTACTCGCTGTCATCAGGTCGGCTTGCCTCTTCTATTTAACTACTAACAGGTTCTGTGGTTTTTCCCAGTCTTCTCAGTGCTGCTATTTTAGTTCTGACACTCATTACTATAAATCTCTGTTTAAGTTTCCATGCGCTTCTACCTCCACTGAATGAAAAAAAAACTACAATCTTCGACTTGCATTGTTCTAACAGCTCTTTGTACTTTGTCATCTTTCTTCCATGTGTCTATCTACAGTTCCAATATCAGAAAATATATCTTTCCTTTTCTGACCACAGTACGATGTCTGGTACAAATTTGTACGGACACATGTTTGTTTAGATCTACTCTGATCTCCCATATTAATGCTCCATCAAGTAGGCTTTCGTGCCATAATGCTAGAGTCTGCTCCGGTTTCCTTTCTCTCTGTCCACCAAGTAGGCTTCCGTGCCATAATGCTGGAGTCTGCTCCGGTTTCCTTTCACTCTGTCCACCAAGTAGGCTTTCGTGCCATAATGCTTGAGTCTGCTCCGGTTTCCTTTCTCTCTGTCCACCAAGTAGGCTTTCGTGCCATAATGCTGGAGTCTGCTCCGGTTTCCTTTCTCTCTGTCCACCAAGTAGGCTTTCGTGCCATAATGCTGGAGTCTGCTCCTGTTTCCTTTCTCTCTGTCCACCAAGTAGGCTTTCGTGTCATAATGCTGGAGTTTGCTCCGGTGTCCTTTCTCTCTGTCCACCAAGTAGGCTTTCGTGCCATAATGCTGGAGTTTGCTCCGGTTTCCTTTCTCTCTGTCTGAAATAAGACTGAAAGTCTGCAATATCTTTCTGTTTCTCCATCTGTACCTTTGCCGCTGATGAGATTCCTTTCTTTCTGTTAAGAAGCGGGTTTCCATAGACTGGTTGCAACATAAATGAGATCTTGATTTGTCCAAATCTCTATATCTTTTTATTACCTACCTAGATAGTAGATCGAATTTGGTCCTTGCTCTTTCTTGTCAAACTTGAATTTTCCTGTTCTTCAAGCCATTGTTTAGTTTGCCTCTGTGTGTTTATACAGTTTTTGTCTGTGAGTGTCTCATGAAACAACTCATTTAAGGGATTTGATTTAGATTTACCATAAATCATGTAACTTCTTAAACTGTAGAACTTCTGTGATATATGTCCTTTTATTATTATCATGTATAGCTTTCTAGCCACGGTTGCTGTCTTCACTCAAGAAATTTTACGGTAGACACCATGCACTCGTAGACAAATATGGGATTTCTATCTCTCAAATGTGTGCAGATGTTGGTTTGTCGTAGAGTTTTGTTTTGTTTTCCTTTACCAAATTTGACACACTGAATTGGAAATTGGCAGCACAACGGGTGTATTATAGCAGGCAGGAACCCCTTACTCTTCCGGAGCACCTGAGTTCACTTTTGTTACGACTTGAGTTCGCATTGCTGATTTCCGTTCGGTTGATTTTGTGTTTTGTGTTTCTTCGTACTGTTCTTGTTCGTGTTTACCGATTTTGTCGTTGCCCTTTAGGACTTTTGACACTAAAATTTCCCATTGGCGCCTCTTTGCTTCTTTTCTTGGTTAAAACTCATTCTTCAAATCTTGAAGTCCTGACAGAACACATCTAGCTTGAACACGTGCCTTATATGGTGCTGTTAAGTCAAACATAAATACTTGTTTCTCTCTCTTTCTGCTTCTTTCATAACGATATTTATTTCCATGGTAAATTATATAGGTGATACTGCATCCTGTCACAATATTTCCCTTTCTCTGTTTCTTGTACACACTTGCTATGTGCATGATGTTTATTTGTAGGCTCTCATTATTTGATGCTTCATTCAAACTTTTTTTACATTCATGCAAAGATTCCAAAGTTGACAGACGTCCAGTACTATATATGGGTTGAGTTTTGTCTGGCCGATTCTTGTGTTTCACTAGAAGAAACTTTTTCATTCTAGAAGACACGGAGGGTATTCTTCAAAAGAAGCAAAGGCAGGCGCAGCATCATGGGTTGTTAGCCTCAAAATACCATAGCAACATCCTTTTCCTGGTAGTCTAGCGTCACTGGCTTCCATGTCCGTCTTCCAGTTTTTTTCTGGACCAGTGGGTCATTAATGCATTTTATTGGAAGCAGTTGTCTTATGTAAATCAAAACTACCAGTATGTCATTCTGACGAATAGTACTTATTTCCCTTTTTGTGTAGCAACATTCCATCTGCTCCAGCTTATGGAGTGTATATATACGTATCACAACTGATTCGTTGTTCCAGAGCTTATGGGGAGATATTGTGATTTTTCTTGATAGTAGGCGAAAGGGAAAGTAGCGAAAGTGGAATCCTTGCCTTCCAGTAAATAGCTTCTCCACTGCCAAGACTCCTTCAAATGCCTCCCTGGGGCAACACACGGTACCTCTTGGGTCTAATATCCAAGGCTAATATGAAGGGGTTCTCGGAGTAGCAAGGACCCAAGAAGTGCAGAGTGCAGGCCCATCGGTACGTGGACACGCCCTGGCTCTCACCAATCTTGCCCCAGTTATGGGTTAAAAACCTCACTGACTTGTGAGTAGCCCGGGAGAGTTAAAGGCTATGGCGGAAAATCCAGAAAGGAAATCATCTCATACTATATACTTATAGTCGGTTAGATGGGAATCGTAAGCTTTGATCACCAATTCATCTAGAAGAAATACTGACATAAAAATCCTGGTAGATTCTGCTCGTCAGCTCTGATCCAGCAACCAATCTATAGGAGGGAAACCTCAACAATAAATTCTCTGGCTCTCCAGGTTGGGGATCTAGCACAGAGATAACAACTCTGTCTTGTAAAAACCATTTTGTCAAAGAAATTCAACAAAGGAATTAACCACACTTGAGCGTAGAGACCTTCAACCACACAGTATGACTGCTAAAGGTGAAAGCCGTTAGGAAGCAATCAGCACGAGAGATGTTCTCAGCGCCTAATGTAAAACCAGAATTGGATTCTGGAACGTTTGTGCCATGTACGCAAGTTAACCCAAGAAACAGCAGATATGAGAAGGTACAATCTTCCTGTTCTTGGAGTCAGCGAGAGCAGATGGGTATGATCTGGAAGAATAAAAAACAGAGAAACACGAAGCCGTTCTCTGTTTTGGTCGAGAAGGTAACCATCATTCTGAGTGAGTAGCTTTAATATTGAAGAAAGGAATGGAAAAATGCTAATAAAATTGAAGCAAATTAATAGCAGGCTAATGTCAGCAAGGTTCAAGGGTCGACATAACATTTTGACCACGAGCCAATGCTATGCACCAACCAACGATAGCGATGAAGCAAGTAATGATACCTTCTATGACCAGCTCAAGTCTTAAATTATCTCAGTATGTAGCCATGATATTCTAATTGTTATGGGTGACCTGAATGCTAAATTGGGCTAGGAGAACTCAGGAAAGAGTTATGGGCAAACAAGGCTGTGGAAAACCTCAATGAAAATGGAGAGAGATTGGTTGACATCTGTGCATTGAACAACTCGATGATAGGAGGCACTTTGTTTCCAAGCCCGTTAATACACAAACTTACTTGGATCTCCCTAAATTAAAAAGATAAGAACCAGACAGATTGCATCATGGTTAATGGAAAATGGAGATCCTTGAGTTAGAAGGGGTGCAGATGTAGGCAGTGACCACCACCTTTTAATTGCAATGATGAAGGTGAAATTGAGAAGGGCGTAAAAAAACCTACCAGCAAACAAACTATTTGACACAGACAATCTGAGAAACCTGAAAGATAGAGCACACGTGTTATAAACAAACTGCTGTTAAAGAAGTAAGAAGGTTAGCAAGGAAAGATAAAAAATCTTATCTTGATGATATTGCTAGGCAGGCTAAAGATGCTGCTGAGAAAAAAAGGCAAGACCAACTAGACTTGTGAGTGGCTAATACAGAGAAAACACAAACATTCGTGTAAAAGATAAAGACGGGAAGCTTCTAACACCTCCAGATCAAACAACTGATATACCAGGACCTGAACATGAGTTGGAAGTAGAAACAAGAAAGCATACAATTCAAGAATAATCACTGCAATTAAATCGCTCAAATATGGCAAATCCCCAGGACAAGATAATCTGACTGCTGAATTGTTTAATGTAGACTCATCAGTATCAGCCTCTATACTACATTACTTATATGAATGCATTTGGAATGATAGGATAGTGAAATTTAGAGGGTATGGTACAATCATCAAGACCGCAAAGAAAGAAGCACTAAATAACTGAAATAACTGGCGTGGCATTACACTTCTTACAACAACTTCACGTGCAGTGTACAAAGACGGAGCGACAAGCTGAATACGCCCTATCCATTGGCTTAAAGATCATAACCAAATTACCCGTTTTATACCCGTTCTGGTATTTGTATTTTGAAACCACTGGGTCGATAACCGCTGGTGGTGGACCGTAGGTCCCCGAGGGTAATCACAAGTCTGGTCGTCAGACTTGTCTGACACGAATTTACCAAAAAGATTTAATAGTATTTTGTCGTTGAAATTTCCGTTTGTTAAATTCAAAATTGTTTAAAACACCAGGTTTCTTTCCTTTTACTGCACATGGTCGATATCCTCGGTGCTGGATTTGGCTTCCCTGTTCGAACTTTTTTGGTTTCGAGTACTATTCTTTGTTCAATACTTTTGGGTTTTTACCTTCCAATGTACGTTTTGATTCAAACGCTGCTGATGAGAGGTTACTCCTTGAAATATGCATATACAGCATAACCAAATTACCCGTTTTATACCCGTTCTGGTTTTATCAGCGAGACAAAAACTGAGGTAATAAAGCTGAACACCACCAACAGTCAACCCATACAGGTCTACCATAAACACTTTCCAACGACCGACAGCTGCACTTACCTTGGAAGCACAGTTAGAAACGATGGCGGTGCTGGTGACGACATCAAAAACAAAATAGGAAAGGCTCGAAATATATTCATCTCACTTAACAACATTTGGAAATCCAGTCAGTATAGCAAAAAAAAAATAGCCAAGCAGAAGTTATACCAGTGCTGCGTACTTTCAACACTCTTGTACGGCTCTGAGTGCTGGAGAATGACAGAGGCTGACCAAACTAAACTATCAACAGTCAACACAAAGTCTCTATGACGAATAATGTTAATTTTCTGGCCAAGAATTATCAGCAATGAAGACCTACTTGAGGCCAGTAACCAATAAGCTTACTTAAGCTGGAAATGGATATGGCATTTCATTAGAAAAGACAGCTCGTCTCACACCAAACTTTCCCTACAATGGACGCCTGATGGAAAGCGAAAAAGGGGAAAACCAAAGAACACGAAGAGAAGGACAGTAGAAGGAAAAAAGAAGGGCTGGAACCATATATGGAGGACAATTGAGAGGCTAGCAAAAGACCGTCACCGATGGAGGACCTTTTTTGCTACCCTTCTTGCTACCAGTTATCATTTGCTGTAGGTAAGTAATGTTCTTATAGACAAATACGAGATTTCTTTCTCTCAGGTGAGCACAGATGTTGGTTTGAAATAGATGTGTATTATTGGCGTTTTACCGGATTTGACCCAAACTTCGTTAACTCAATCGTTAGCAACGTGGCGGGTTTTCTGTTTACTGTAGCAAGCAGGTCTTTCTTACTCTTCCGGAGTACCTGAGTTCACTCTCGTTTCGCTTTGAGTTAATGATGCTGGTTGTGGTTTGGTTGTAATTTTGTTGTTGTTGTTTGGTATGATTTATGTCGACGGGTTTTGTCTTAAATTGTCTTTCCTTATTTACGATATTCGATTGCCCCATCGGTACACATTTGCTTCTTTTAGAATTATGCAAGTAGTTCTTTCTACTTCAGTTTTCGGTGACCTTTCTAAAGTGTTGTGGCGTTGCTGGTTCTAATTTGGTTGTGCCAGTTAATTCATGGTTTCGTGTGTTGTCTTAGATGATTCGAGGTTTCTGCATTATTTTATTCCTCTCCGAGATATTTCTTTTGGATATCAATTATCGTCGCCCTTTACCGGGTTTGAACCAACTTAATCGATCCATGATAAATTAATAAAGCAATGGGGGTGCTACAGGAAACAGAACTGTTACCCTACAGGCAGGAGCACTTGAGCTCACGTTGCTTATTTTTGTTTTGTTGTAATACGTTGTATAATATGTTGTGTGGTTTATTTTTGTGATGATTTTCTATCGATTTTGTCTCGGTGTTTCGACATTCGATTGCCACACCTTTGCTTCTTTCTGTTTTGTCGCTTAATGAATTAAATTTGTCGAAATGAAAAATACATTTTCGAAACTTGTAGAAAAAACCTTTTATTAAGCAATAAAGAAAGAAATAGGCGAATTTTACTGGTGATTGAAGAAAAGTTGTTTTGTGTGTACGTTTTGTTATTTTTGCGTGCTTCTTCTTTTTTGCCTATCTTAATGTTTATGCTTTTGTTGTGCCTTTTTATGTTTTCTTTTCTATCTAATGATTTTGTCTTTTTTACGTATTCCTTTGCTAAAATACTGGTATCACATAACCTCTAAAATTTTTACGTAAATTTATTCTGGTAATGTAAAGAACACTGATTTATTTAACCTTCTAAAGATTTGGGTTATCTTAAAGGAAACTTTTACTGGGAATGATCAATTTAGATAATCCGGACTTCTTTCAAAAGCTTTGAACGTGACGCGAACAATGATTTCGACCTCATATCAAATCCTTTATATTGACTCAATCTTTACTCTTTAAAATTTCTTTGGTAAAGATTCATTGAGATTTACAATTACTTATCCTGAACAAATCTAACTTAATATAAATAGTAAGAAGTTAATTGATTGATGATTTATGGAAGCTTTTTCAGTAAGCCAATATCATTAATAAAGCTCTTTTAATCAAGATGATAACTCCTTTAATTTAACATAATCTCCATATAAAGGCTTGATTTTCCTTTTCTGAGATTTTTGTCAGTTATTAATGCTCTTTTATGTTTGTATTGTTACTTTTCACTAAATAAGACAGATATAGATTTTCTTCTCGTTAGATGGATAGTCACTTATAGTTTTACGATGGCACACAGGTCTACGTTTAAGGAGTCAAAAGTAGATTCCTTAAATTTTTTGTTCATCTAATAGCTTTTGGAAATATGAACCCGGATTCGACATGTTTACAATCCGTAATGTTAAAAGCAATGGCGTACTAACATAAAGAAAGCAGAAATCATCTGCCACTCCAAAAAGAAAGGCTATTATCGTGAAAGATCAAAGCCACATAGAATCAATCTCGTTAAAGAAATTGAACATCATGACTGCATTATCTATCATTCGAGGTGCAGAGACGAAAACATCGTTAACATGGAAAGAGTTGGGTTTTTATTTCAACGTGTGTCGACCTCAAGCATAAGGGCAAGATAGGATAGTTGGTAGACCGTGTTTATCACGTGTATCTGACATCGCCTTTTATGGTTAAGTAGATGATTGATGATTTCAATTTGAAGATAATTAATTGGAGGCGGCAATTGATACAAATTAGAAGCCATTGGAGAAATTTATATCTTCATTGATCAAGCAATCGACTGCATCATGATATTTGATCAGCTTAATCTGATGCAAAGGCTTGTTACGACTTTCAACATATACTTGCCATGTGCATTCCTTAAAATACTTTAAATATGGAGACCGACTTTGGGTATGTAAAAAATAAACTATGTACGCACTTAGAACTCGGTTCCTTAATTCTTAATGGCAACAAACTAAAGTTCGAAAAACTGGTTCTATATTGTGTTTGGTGTCCAACACATGTAGCATGAAGACACGCGTATTTGTGATGCAGTTCTGTGGTTCCATCCGCACAAATCCTATATATGAATGTAAAAACATATTTTCCATGATAACAGAATAAAGCAAAGAGACACATAAAGGTCACTAGAAACTGGACTGAAATGGAATTATTGCCGACGGTCGGCAAATCAAGTTCTAAAAAAACATATGCAACTAAATGATCTACACGTAATATCGTAATAGAGAATAACTGAAAAAAAGTAATATGACATCAAAGAGGTCATTAGAATCTCTTATCCATGGAAAAAAATCAAAACCAGGTCAACCATGAGGGTACAGTGGCACAGTTCTCAGAAATCAAAATCCAAGAAGCTTTTACATTAGTTCAGTTTTTTTTTTATATATATAATTTTGTGTGAATAAATAAGACAGTATATACAACCAGAATTTATTCTTATAATGTCTGTAACATACAATTATAAAAGATAAAACAAATTAATGATTATGGTAATATGAACATAAAAATAAATGTTCTAACTTTTACATACATGTACCAAGTTAAAAAAAACCACCATAAGTTAAGTTTTTATAATTAATTTCGTACATTCGACTTTTCTTAGGTATATGATTTAAGAAAACGGTATCTCCAGGGTAGAAGCCTCGAGCAACTACCAACGCAGTTTTTTAAAATATAAAATAAAGCGTACCTAAATATAGTTTCAAAACATCTCAGCAGAATGGATCTTTTATCCAGTAGGAATGAAACATTATGTTACATAAGAGACGAGATTGGATTGGCTAGTAAAATGCCAATCGAAAGTCCTAGTTTATTGCACCGGAAGTCTCCTTTTGTCAAAAAAAATTATGAAAAGTCAATGATATATACTGCATTGTTGTTTTTTTACAACAAAATTGTACACAGGCATTTGATAGAAAATAAATGATAAGATTCACCTGCGCAAATGTATTGCTTTGAATGGAATTGGGTAATCTTACAAACACAGTAATATGCAAATATAACGGTTAGGTTTAAGCGAATTTAGCGAGTATCATGTACGCAAGTTCAATTTGTGCCAAAAAGTAAACGATTGTGTTATCAAACAAAGACTGAATATTCACACTTAATAATGATGAGCCATAAGATCTTCACCAAAAATTATATGCAATTTGCAGCAATGCTGCTTGTAAAATGAAAATAAAGTTGTGGTGTTTATACATAATATTGTTAATTGTTTCATATATAAAAATGCAAGCATTATTAAAACGCATTTGTCGGTGAAATCGCGATAGATTATTGCACAATTAAGTTCAAAATATAGATGTAGCACTTATACTAGCATTCTCATTATTGATAAATGATTACCAAGACGTTTGAAAATTAGAATATCTAACATTATATACAACACAAACCATTGGCAATATACCTGTAATAAGAACATACTTTTTCATAAAAATTACACACTTTTTATTTTTCAAAAAATCATTCAAATATATGATTATTGCCTTATGATTTCAGTCAACAATGATACAAACAAAAAGAGAAGTTTTTTGTCGTCAGTATACCCAATATACACAAAATGTAAAAAAAAACTTCAACACTGGCAAGGAAAAACCCAGAAAATATTCTATAAATAAAGGGGTGTAGGTAATCATCGAGTTCGAGTTCGAGTTCGAGTCAGAGTTAAAGTTCGAGTTAGAGTTCGAGTTACAAATCGAGTTCGAGTTAAATTTTGAGCTAACTCGAAACAGTAATTTTCATAGACATAGTCGAGTTACGACTCGAGTTAGAGTTCGAGTTACAAATCGAGTTCGAGTTAGAGTTCCGACCTAAAGAAAACCTATTTTTAGCAAACTACAAAATAAAGAAACGGCAATTTAAAAGATCACAACGGAAAATAGAAAGCAGTCTTCAACATGACTAGAGGTTACCGCTTGCCGTCTTGCGTTGACCCAAGACCAAAAATACAATGCATAAGATTTAAAACCAATCCCTAAACAAACTAGAAAAACTGTTAGTCGTGGCTTACTAATAAATACCCCGCTACCTCTTTCCTAAAAACAGATCAAATTTTAAACTAGGGGTGCAAATCTACACTATTTCACGAAGATGGTGTGAAAGTTTCACTGACATCCATTGATGGATTTGGGAGAAGATGCGGATAGCTGAATAGCGAATTCCATGTTTCGCTTCCCCAAAATCAGTTTGATCAAATTTTAAAAGAGGTGCATATCTGCATTACGTCACACAGATTGTGTGAAAGTTTCATGAAAATTCATCAAGGAGTTTAGGAGGAGTTGTGATAAGAGATGGGTACCCTAAAGTGTAAGGAAGGCAGGACGGACGGACGGACGGACGGACGGACGGGACGATGAACAGACACCTCTATCACTATATACGCCCCATTTTTTCAAAAGGGGGTATAATGATAAACGAAAGACTCAATTCTGGACATAGAAAAATAAATAATTTGTAACTCTAACTCGAACTCGATTTCTAACTCGAACTCTAACTCGAACTCTTACTCGAACTCTAACTCGAACTCGAACTCTAACTCGAGTCGTAACTCGACTATGTCTATGAAAATTACTGTTTCGAGTTAGCTAAAAATTTAACTCGAACTCGAAAAATAACTCGAACTCTAACTCGAACTCGAATGGTAACTCGAACTCTAACTCGAACTTTAACTCTGACTCGAACTCGATGATTACCTACACCCGTATATTAATTATAGTATAACTAATGAGTGGTGGCGAATATCAATTTTAATGTCACGAGTCTCGAATAACGCCAGGATTCAACAAGTGCGCGGAACTTGTTCCGCGCACGAGTTGAATCCCCTAGCGTTATTCGACACGAGTGAAATTAAAATTGATATTCGTCACCCCGAATTAGTTATACTATTTATTATATAGATAATTTGGATAAACGTGACAAATAGATCATCAAAATAATGAAAACGAAATAAATTATTGATTGATGAATTGTGTATTGCGTACTAATCTATGTTACGTATTTTTCGCGGGAAACTTCACGAGGGTTAGATAAATTCGCACTCGAGTTAGATAAATCCTGTAATTAACTCCGTGAAAATCTAGAAATTTATTTAACTCGGAAATCACGATATTTCATCTATATCTATATAATAAATAAAGTATATACTACATGTAAAAAGACACTTTTTATATCTCAATATAATCTATTTATGACCAGAAAAATCTAATAAATCTATTTCATTTAAGATCATTTTTCAAAGTCATGTTTAAAAAAGTGGCAAGATTTGGGCACAGCAAGAACTGTCGTTTCTTTCATTGTCTAGATAACGACCAAACATGGCACATTGCACATTCCTTGAGCACCGTTGAAGGTGGCGAGAGTTGTATAAGCCCTTGATAACTAAATCCTGATTGATGACAGACTAATGAATATAAGCTTTCCTTTGTCAATATTGGGTGATATATTGAAAAGCCATGGTTGTTACTGAACAACGATTTGAATTGAATGTTTCCACTAGCGTTCCTTGGTCTAGCACTAGGTTAAATATATTTACAGACCGTTTATTTTCTTTTAAAGTTCATTGTATGAAAATAAAGTACCAATGTTTAAAGGGTCGATCGCTTATTGGATTGTTAAGCTTAAGGGACAAATGACTGTGACGTTTAAAATAAATGACTTTATCCGTTCTTGGGCCTACCAAACACCCGCGTTTCCGGACTCCTACATCTTATTATTGCACTAAATACTACACATTTATAAAAATGAGCAGTTAACAACTGCTAAACTGTTTATCGCTAAGTTTTTGGTTAAAAGGCATGTTAAATTATTATCTAACTGCAGCTCATCAATCCACAAATCCATTGGAACAACTTCAGCATTATTTTACCGGAAGCTTTAGCATAAAACTGTAAAATGTGAAACATCGAAGAAATAAGAAATTGACTTCACATTATTTCCAATTGTTTATGCAAGACAAAATATAAGGAATTTTTGAACATGTTTGAATGATCAATAACAATTTTAAACCTAGACTTACATTAGGTATATTAGTTAAACCAATGATACGAGTAAGCAAACAATGGGCAGAAGTAAGACTTAAGAAAGATTAGAATCACTTAACTTTTATGTAAAATATCCCAAGGAATCCGCTGATAAATTGCAGGTGTACAGTGACGCAAGATAGGCCTCAAAGTAAACGGTCTGTTTGTCTTGGGCAAAACTAACACTACAGGTATAGCAGCAAGGAGATTTGTTTGAAAGACGTTAAATATCAAGAGTCTGAACATCAATCAATTACTTAACATACATGTATACTTTGACAATACTTTGTGTGCTATTTTTTTTTTCGAATAATTTAAGTATTTATGTGTATGAATTTTATGTTAACATTCGCATCAAGATAACGATTCAAAATATTTTAGATGTACCCAAAAAGATAAGATCTGCGCTCTAGTGTTCAAAGAAGCGGCTCAAAACTGAACTCAAAACATTTTAGTTTCACCTTACAAAAAATCCAGAGAATCATAAGTGTTTATCAGTTCGCATAAAGATAACGCTTCGAAAAATTTTCGATTGACCTAAAAATGTTTTAAAAATTACAGCTGGCATCAAATTAGCGATTAAAACAGATTAGCTTTACCTTAAAAGGGAAGATCTGCGCTCTAGTGTTTGACCACCATAAACATCAAATCGGCGTATCCATGTCAATAGACTTGCAGTTTAAAAAAAATATACCAATCAATGTTACTTTTAAAAAATCAAACACACAACAATATCATAAACGTGCAAGAACCGGGTATGCCAATATTTGAAAAATAAATAAATAGTTTTTTTTTTATAATAACTATCATACCCTCAAACCTATAGTTACAACAATAGCTTGTTAACCCCAGAAGTATAAATTGACCAGTATCAACCTTCATGGGGAGAGTCTTTGTATAGGCATTATGTAATATGTGTCATGTGAAGCTTACAAAACTTCATATTGCTTAATAGTCAACAACGTAGATTCTATTGCAATGATAACTATCACTATCATTGGTCTACGTTGTGTCTGGTACTGACATTGAAATCCCCTTCATCTATTATAAATTAGAATCCAAATAATCACTCAAATTGTCATTCATTTTCCCAGAACTGTCCGACGTATCTTCATCCATATCTGAATTTCCTTCCATGTCTTCCACTTGTTCCTGCTTTTTCTTGGCTGTAGCCATTTCAGCCGCGTGCTTTTTCCTCCATTTTGTTCTCCTGTTTTGAAACCAAACCTACAAAATATTTTTTCAATATATTATTTTCTATTTTCATGATATAAATGTAAAAAAGTTTTAAAACATACTAAAACTATTTCGGAAATCTTTTCGTGAAGGTTTCTGGAAACAAAACAATACTACTAAGATTCAATATGAACAAAAAAAAGTCATGTTACAATTTCAATGTCCTTACATTTACAGTTTTTCATGTACATTACAGTCACATACACTAACCCGGTTTATTTCATTCAAAACCAAAAACAAAAACCAAAGTTAAAAGGTCGATAACTCGATTTTAATTATTTTTATTTACTCATATCGCTTCAAAACGAGTTAGCTTTCTTAAACTTTCAAATTTATTATGGAATTACCATAAAACAAAATACTTCATGATCTGGGGCGGTCTTCTCGAAAGTATCCTAAAATTTGTCTAAAGACGCGTCCAAAGTCAAATTTTGAGACCTAGCTAGTTTGGACCATCTTTAGACCATCCTAATCTGTTTCTCGAAACTATCTTAGACGCGTCTTTGATTAGGACGTCTCAATATAGATTTAATAAAATTTTAATTGAAACAAAATTAGATAATTAACTTTTTTTAAATAATATATTCATCTGAATGTACACCAAAAGGGCTATGATTTGAATGCTTAAATTAAAAGTCAACATGTAATTAGCTACTTTTTTTATTTTAAAATCATAAAATAATTAAAACAACATACAGGGTCATTGAAGTATGTAAAAATAAGTTCAAAGTTTAAAATCATGCATGATGCCTTGAATACAAGTTAATCGATGATTAAATGTCATTAGGTGAACACCTGGACAAAATATAGTGAGTTTTAGTGTATAAAATATGTAAAATGTAAGATAGGATGGTCTAAAGACATCAAATTTGGTGTCTTAGTTTTTATCCTAAAATGAGACAAAAGTTTGAAATAGGACTGCTTCGAGAACACGACTTAAGACTATGACGAGTCTTTAGATGGTCTATAGACACGTCTTAGTCCTAAGATAGCTTCGAGAACACCGCCCCTGTTTTAGTTTAGAGTAACGACTGGTTTCATTTGTTTATAACTTTTTTACTATTTATGATACTCTTCTTAGACTTTCCATAGTATTTCTGTTGTAATTTTAGAATTTCCACTGGTTTAAAAAGAAAGGAAGAAAATATTTAACAAGACTGAATTTGGTTCTATATTATACATTAAATTTTGTCAAAAACTCTTTCCAGATGTTTATATGACAATAAATTTGATTTGGTTTGATTAAATTCTAATATAGAAACAGTTGATTCAAATAAGATAATGAAACAAGTTAAAAAATATTTGTAACCTGGTTAAAACACGGTTTAAAATTCTTATATGAAAAAAGCAGAGACGGGTCAATGGGGCATTTGAATGTCGAAAGTACGAAAGGGCTAACAAAATCATTCAACTCAAACGAGTACAACACAAGGAAACATATATGTATATAACACATAAAAAACAAAGGAACAACAACCAGCAACGCCAACTCAAGGGCTACTCCGGAAAGATAAGCAGTTTCTGTTACACACTTGTATTAGTTGACTTGGCTTTATGTTCATCATGAAGACTTTTAGTCATATGCAAAAATATACATATTTCTCCCGAAATGTAAGTATTTTTTTTTCAAAATGACATTAGAAGGAATTTGTGTGACCTTGGCTTCGTTTTGTACACCGTAGAGTTTTCCTCGATGAATGGGACACAACCAATGTCTTTATTCGGGTCCATGCAGAATAAGGATTATAAGTCAAGTGACACGAGATAGCTAAAGTGACCAGATAAAACGACAATATATTCAAAAGGTGAAAGCACATGGTAACCTGCATATGCTTCAAATATTTCGTCTAAGCGAAAACAAACAAGCTAAAAGGTTAACTTTACAATATTAAGAAGATATTTTGTCATGTACAAGATCGCAAATGCTTTCCAATAAATCTATCCCTCTAATTCCAGACTTCCAAATCATATTAAGGTCTGATTTGATATGATCAGGGTTTATATCAATACGTCACGAAACTAAACAAAGCATTGAGCCTTAGTCAACATTTCTATTTGTTGAATGTGTATCATTGGGACGTAAAGTAACATAAATTAAAGAATATTTTGCAGATATAGAAAAGTCTGATTGTCTTTATCTGTAATAAAAAGTGATTTACATACAAAAGAAATACACGGAATCTACAGCTTGTTGACATAGAATAAATGTGATTGGTAATTGTGAATTGCTTTTTGGCAAATTACAGACAAAAGATGCAGTAAATTTGTTCGTAACGATGAATTGCGGTTTTTAAAAGACCTCTGTTTTCAATTTAAAGAAAAGCTTACATATATATATGGCGTGTGTAGGAGACCAACGCCATATATAATATGGATCAAGTGCTTAAGAATTTTATATTTGAATTTACAAATATGCATGAATTAGCTATTACAAAATTTGGTGTTCAAAGCTGTGATCAATGTGTATGCTGAATTATTTGAAGCGGTTTCCTGAAATCTGACAAACAATCCAACTCTTATATCATTAGAGATTAGAAATTAGAGACGACTAGAGATGAAATAAATTTAATATACAGTTTTGCTTATAAAAAAATCATACGTTTTGGAAAAGCTCTCGTAATTTTGTCTGTGTTCACCGAAGCACACCTCTCATGCAAGGGTTCGTTACATACACAAGAACCTTTTTGACTATTTTGGGATTTATAATAACCCAGATTTACATGAACAATAAAATGCTGAATTACCTATGAAATCCTACAAAACTGATGTATTTTAAAATTAAATGTGTTATATGTTACACACTTTTTTAATTTGGATATAATATGATATTATTGACAAATAATATTGCCTTTTGTGTTCATTCTTGTGTGTTTCATTTCCAATAAAGAAACGATTTATGTTAAATTAAGCGATGAATTTTAAAGGCGACAGTTGCTTATGAAGGGATACATGAAAGTCAAAGAATATTATTTCAAAGCTTAATGGTCTCTGGATAAAATAAAATAAAGAAAAATCATTTGTTTCAACTATGTATGGTATAAAAATAATTTAACGACCCTTTTATGTTTATTTAACATATAGAAAAGTTAGAATGTGGAATAAATGTACACGAATGAACAATCCGACAACCAGCAAAGCTTAAACCATTCGAATGGCTGTACAAATTTCAATAAAGCTCTACAAAACAGAGCTAATTCATTGTCAAATGACAAAACAGTATCAAAAACCTCCATAAAATACAATAAAGTAACATCCATTACTCATTTATAGAGAAAATATGTTGCCTGATTATGAGGAACGAAAATGTGTCACAATATGACGCATCTTAGTCCATACCTAACTTTTTAACACTAAACCCTTAATTATATATTGCAAAATTACACCCATAACGGTCAAGCAATACATAGAGTAAAAACATACAACATATAAACAGTTTCAATAACACATTAACATCACATAAGAAAAAAAATCAAGTAGAATTAAGCATTAGCTAACATGGACCTGTTTCTCAATTCTAATGACGGTTGACTATAGGACTATAGGACTATTTGTAAAACTGAATTTAGCAAATACTGAGTGGTGCAGTTTCAGACAATGGCTGTCTTCCATTACGAATTTATCAAAAAAATTTGAAACAATTTCACAAAGATATGGATGTATTTCAGTGATTCAAGGAAGTCATGACTCTCATTGGTAAATAGGAATCCAGACAACCGAAGCGGATCCAAAATGCAAAAACTCTTCCCAATTCCACCGATTCTTTACATATACACAGGGAAATGACTTGCAGGCTTTTATCAGATGCTATAGTCGATTTCATAAACTGTTTCATTCATCCTTATTTTTAGATATGACAGACGGTCTAGCACCTCTTTTCCAATATTTTGTTGTCAAACGAACAAAAAAAAAAAATTCACACACACTCACACGTACAAAAGTGGTATGTTACTCTCACAACTTGCGTCCACTTCGGTTGAGCCATTTTTCTGATAATCTTAATGTTAAGTTTTATAAATCATTGAACTGATATTTTCTCAGCATTGTACGAGGATTTATTTTCAAAATCGACAACCGTGCAGTATTTGTATGAAACATTATTACAAGGAAATTCCCTGTGGGAGAATTAAACGGTTTGTAACGTGGTCATTTCAATTCGAGGGGGGTTAGTAATGAAGTCTATTACAGCAAAAACAACAAAGAAATACTAAATTAAAATCTTATATTTTATGAATTTAGTATTAGTCAAACTCAAAATACTTTCATATTTAGAATCTAAAAGAAGCTATGGTATTACTCCCATGTTAGCAGCGCAAAGTCGGCTATACCGAGGAGATGAATTTACATAAAAGGGGTTATGAAATTAACATTGAATGAAGTTGACTGAACACACAAGGTCCATTGGAGTAACGCGTTTATTCTGCCTGTAGGAAAAAGAGGGATGGGTATAAAGTAGGGCAATTTAGCGTCCCGCAAGCCAGATTGCTATAGAAAGTAACATACTATTCATGAAAAAAAATTTAGTTTTTATTTGTCAAAATTAACTAATTTTGCAGCGAGATGTTTAAAACAATCAATTCCCTAAACTTTTCCAAGTGGAATGTTTGATCCCTCACTGCGAGCTATTTCATTCTATATCATCAGTTTTCACTTCTCAACAGGCTGCATTTTATAAGCCATACCTTTAGAGTAAACGAACGATGGACATTGTGAAAAACTAATAGGGGAATCTAAATGATGAAGCAATTTAGCCTGGATAAACATTTTGACAAAGTTTCAATAATCTCCATTAGGTAATCTCATAATAACATTCTAATCTAGTTTCCATTAACTTGAATTCATATGCAACTGTGTAACTTCGGTTTGAACAAGACACACATGAATACAATACAGACCTACATCCAGAGTTAATTAATAGAAAACATAACACCCTGCAAAGTTTTCATAGGCAAAGTCTATTTATTCTTGTTTAGTTAAATAGATAGCACAGATAATGACTAAGTATACACAGTTTGTGGACCAGTTTGGTGTAAACAATGGAATAATACAACATTTTCTTCATCCTAGACGTCCCGATTCGGCTCCGTTCCCTTAATTCTCATTTGAGAATTAACATTTGTGAGTAAAAAGTAGTGATAATTTGTTATTATCCTAAACACAGACTTAAATCAAATCACTTCTATCATTGCATTAAAACCTGTTTACTTCAGTACTTTTAAGACGCTGTATGAATGAAAGCATTGGACGAAATTCACCTATATAGTTTTCACTCAGATAATGCAATGTTACAGTAAATCTATGGTAAAGTTTAGAAAATAAAGTTTCCTCATACTTATTTGGTGTTCCATCAATGGTATATTTAATGAGTAAGTCTTAGATATGTAATGTCATAAAAAACATTTATCCAAACTAAGCATTATCGTGCTCTCATTCTTTTGTATGCCTGCTTCAATGTTTTAGGTCTCTAAGTTCCGATTTATTTCATTGTATTCAAATTGTTTGGGTTTTTTTTTGGGGGGGGGTTTGTTGGGTCGTCAGGCGATAATGCGGAAAACCTGACCGCAAACCATAGTGGTGCACCGTGTTGGGAAAAATGTCACATTCCTCGCACTTTAAAGAACCCTGCTGCAGGTCTCGGTAAGAGTAGGACCCGTAGGATCCCCATGCAGGAGGCTTAATTTCCCGTCCTTACCCATCACTCCTTTTTCCAGTGGCAGTCAAAACTCTCCTACCCGATTGGCCTTGTGTCCCCATTTCCTCCACTTCATCATCATTTCATGTTCATTGTATCACCACTTTCATGTTCATCTCCCGGATATAGCCGAAATCGTGCTGCTTGGGAGTAAAGCAATAACTAACTTACTAACTAAATTTTTGTTGTTGCTGGAAATCTAACAATTTGGCGTTTTACGTTTTTTTTTAAATAAACTAGTTATAAAGAAAACATGGAAGAATCTTCCGACAAATGGGAGATTAAGGTAATAACAAAATCACCGAATTTGGAGAATCAATCTCAAATGTACATAAGACAAGACAAAACAAGGAAGACATACCGGAAAAATTGAAGACCGCAATGGTCCTGACTTTCGTTTTTAATATTGGTACATGCATTTCAAAAGAAATGGGGGGTTAAACCAGGTTTTAAGGCGCGCCAAACCTCCCTCTTCCATTGCGTTCTTTGGATCCGGTAGTTTCACAAAACACAACAAGTTTTTGATGACATATCAGGGATGCTAAGGTGATCATTTCAGTACATCAACCAGCTAAACACTAGTCAAAGCAAGAACTAACCATTTCGTCTAACATGATATTGAATTTTTCTACCAGTGGCTGATAACGAAAGAATTTTTTTAGAGATCGTATGAGACGTATTTTCTTATTACCTTGGTCTAATAGTCGGTTACGGAGAAAGCGGTGTCGGATAAAAAAAAATCCGAAAAATGTGTACAAGCCCTGGCTTTCGAATTAGTTGTGAAATGTAGACACCGTATGCAGGTGACGAATATTAGTTTTACACAATGTCACGTGATAACATAACAAAATGACAGAAAAGACAACAACAAAAAATGAACAATGAACGAATCAAACTGCAAACAGTATATATGTTCATCAGTTGTTGTAAGGCATTTCATTTCAATTGTTTTTACGATAAATATAAAACATGGAATAAAATTGTGTGTGTTGAAAATTAATTGTTCAATGACAATTATGCCGGAAACGATTAATGTCAATCTGAATAAAATCAGACCTATCAATTGTTCCTTACTCACGGTCTCTGCATGGTATATCTGAAGAAACCCCATTCTATACTTTCTGTTCTTTTGATCTTTTGAATTGACCAATCAGATTGCAGCTTCAAAGATTTTGGAAGCATTATTAGTTATCCAGAGGATTCCGAAAAAGGTCATCAGACCAGAAAGTAGAATGGGATGTCTTCAGATCTACCAGTTCAAATATTTTGATCATGTTAGGGATCGACCATTTAACTTGAAGAGGCCTTGGATTTTTGCTTTGGTCAAAAAACTTTTTGCGCACAGAGCACGGAAAAATATCTATTTTCAAGGTGTCGAGACACAATATTATTTTCTTTAACAGCATTATTCTATATACAAGAAATCCTTCTTTAGATTATTTTAAGAAAAAACAAGCCACCACGCTTCAATGGTCGGTCACTTAACTGTTTTCTATTGATACTGGTAAAAATGACAGGAATATATAGATAATACACGAATATTCAGATATATACCGTCCATGTTTGGTGTTAGTTTTGTGTTGAGTCAACTTAAACGTTTCAGAAAATGAATGAAAATGAAGCAATTAAATGTGAAAGATAAAAACGAAAAATTGTTTACAAGCACGTGCAGGGTTTATGTCGTAAAGACAACAACAACCGAGAAGCATCATAACTCTGTGTCAGGAATTAATTTGTGTCAGACGTGAGGAAACACTGTGACATCAACAAGCAATGGCACACAACTAGTAATCGTTGAGCATTTCTCTTATTTTTTCTTCTGTCTGTCTCCGCATATATCGAAGGCACACTTCCGAAACCGCTTAATTCCTAGATAAACTTTACATGACACTCAAAAAAATAGTTGTCGTTGTAAACAAAATGGTTGTAGTACATGTGTATTACAACCTGCCTATTAAGACCTTAAGTTCATGATGCGAGGTGACAATTTTTATTCGTTTGGAAACCCTGTTCTAGACTACATACAAGTCGTTCAGCTTTCGATTTTTTTGTCGAATTTGTCATGCACGCTGGTGTATCTCTTTATTTTCTTCTTCGATTATATATATAATAATGAATATATAGTGTTGGCGGTCTTCTATTGTGTTTTTTTATATTATTATTTCTTGTTTGTGTAGATTTACTAGTATTTCACATTTTTGTCCATCATCCCATAAATTGTAATAAAAAATGTCGTTGGTCTTTCCGCTCAGTGTTTTATTTTTACATTGAAACAGATGACTGCTGGGATCAGGCCACAACCAATTAAATCATCGAGAACCAAACAGGACTAATTAATTTGGAAAAATTAAACGTTGTACGTCGCTGGTCTTTCACTGTCATCAAACTTTCATTTCCATTTTATACGGCTAATTTAAAGACTTTTTTGTCAGATTTCCATAATCTCGAAAAATACAAGGGAAATGAACAATCGATGTAAACAGATAAATAAATGGGCAGTAATGGACTTTCATTATCTGATGGAAACATTAAGCCTTTATAATTATATCAAATCTTTAACATTATTGTTCCCTTCTCTCATACCGTAAATGTTCAAACACGGCCGTTCAATCTATTAACAGCCAGAGTCACAAAGGGACGAATTATGACGAAGCCAGGATAATGATCCATAGTGAGCGAACAATAAAAAGGCACTTGGCTGATTTGTAACTTGCAGATTCAGAAATTAATCCAATTCGAATGAACGATCATTTACCATAGAAATATCCCATTTATTGAAGTTTGCAAGTCGGAATTATTCAAACAGCTTACGTTTGGTGTGTTTGCTAATAATTCATCTTCTTCTGCTAAACTGACTTTTTCACTTCATCACCTAATTAAGAGACTATATATTCGATTGTTCCTAATGAAATTTTACACAATTCTTATATTAATATCTCCTTCACTGTTCGTGTTTAGTCAGTCGACAATAGCTAAATTATGGCTCATGTTATTTTCTGAATTCACCGAGACGATTCCCCAATCGAAATATACATGATATACGTCCTTTTATCTTATATGAAATAAAGCATCATACCATTTTTGTTATATAAAGTTGCTGATTGAAAAATGATACAACAATAAACATTTTGGGGGTTGTACATCTATTCTAAATATTCCTTGTGACTTTTTGCGCGTTTTGTTTCCTTTTTTTTTCTTTTAGAAAAGAAAACATTTTGACTGTATAAAAAAATTCCTTTAAAGTTCTTTTAAACTAACAAGAAGCTGATAGTGCATGTACAACTTTTCGGGAACTCCTGAAAACATATCGTATGTAATGGCGTTACCTCGCATAAAAACTAACGTTCTTGATTTTATTTCTCGTCAAATATACTGACGGCCAAAAGAAAGGATACACATTTGAATGCTCTTTAAAATAAGATTATTGGTGCAAAGTAAGAAAAAATTGATAGAAACATTATAGAATTGTTTTAAATCACCCGATACTGCAGAAAAAACATGTTGATGTGACTTCATTTCTAAGCATCAGACATGCAAATATGAAAACAGGAAAGTTTAAAATCTCATGTTTGGAAGTAGGGTAAACTGTAAATCTTTTTACTGACGGAAAAGTTATCTGGGTATCTTTCAGTCATTTTTTTCTGACAGCCAGGGTAGTGAAGATTGGAAGTGTTGAAATTTTCTATTGATTTGAGCAATTACTTCCGGTTGCCAGTACAGTCTTTCAGAAATCACAAATTCGATATCAACCGTTTCCGGTGAACATTTTTGTGACAGATCTTCTCCTTACTAACGATTTAGTGAACTGCGCCATTTGAGCATGAAAAACTTTTTGGACTGAAATGGACATTGCATCCCCTCCTGACACTTTGAAGACTTTAAAAACCTTGTGGACACTAAATCTTCCAAAAAATCTTGTGCTTTCCTGGCACTTCCAAACACAATGAAACCTTTATTTGACATTTCCATTAAAACACATAAAATCTTCCGTAAGAGTTTTTGATTTTCATGTTGTTTTTTTAAATCAAAAATGGCGGATTATCTCTTCATAAAGTTTCCGCAATTTTTCATGCCAAACCTTTGGTATGGCCAAGTTTTATTTGAATAAATCAACGAAATTATGACAAATAATAAAATATTTTTTCAATGTGAATACTTTCTTTTGTCAGTCAGTATATATGAAAGCGACGATGAGCAAATTCAGGCATAAGCCCTTGTTCCTAGACAATAAAAGCTAAGTCAATTTACTTAATTTCTTGAAATTTTTAGGTGCTTTATATTTATATATATGCATATTTCCTTAAATTAAATTTGCTAAATTCTAACTTTGTTATAATAAAATAATAAATGCAATAATAAAATATGAACGAGACCATGAAAATAATAAAACTAAACTTTGTATGATTGATTTTTTAAAAACATCCTATTTTGTGCTAAAGGCAACGTTGAGTTTTGGAAGTAAATATTTGAATTCTTTTTACTATTTTTTTTCAACGCTGGTTATTTGATAAAGAATTTATTTGACCAACTGACATGTCTCGCTTTGAAGAATTTTTCAATGCTGAAATAAGAATTTTTTCGCGTAAATAGCTCAGTTTATCGAGAGATGGCATGCACTGCATGTTAGATGCGTTCATTTACAGTGATCTTTCGCCTTTAAAAAACCAATGAGAACAACCAATACTGACATAAAATGGTTGTAATTGCGTCGACCAATGAAATGCAAGGTTATTAATTTTTTTAGAGGTTTGGAAAAAATGCTTATCTATGTGTAATGGTTGGTTCGGCTACCTACAAATACCCTTAAAATTCCACCATTGTCTTAACATGCAACAACCAATACATCTGTTTAAAGGGGAAACTATAGGGACATCTTTTTTTCGTGAGAATTTAAAAAAAAAAAAAAACTAAGAAGGAGGAAAAACATAGTATTAAAACCAGAATACATTATAATATTATTCCTCTATAATTGATGGTTATCTCTCTCTGTGGAATTACTTTTCAAACAATAACCTTAATGACTATATAGGCTTTATGGTGGCGTCGACTTTTGCGATATTGTTTTAAATTTATATATTTCACTTTTTCTTTCTGATTGCCGCAAAGTTGACATGATATTGTTTACTACTTTTTGTCATTCTAGGTAATTTTTAATTTGGAAGTTTTCTCGCTGTTTATTACCTCTCCTGGTTTTCCGAATTTTCTAAAACAACAGAATACGTCAAAATGAAATAAAAACGATTTTATGTGTTCTTTTTACTGCATTTAAATGAGTTGACCGCGGACGAATTGAACATTTCTTAAGTGCACATTTTATTTATTTTTTTTAATCTAATCCAAACCGGATGTGTTTAGGAGATATCATGCCGTGAACAATGCAACGCCAGCTTTGGTTTTCGACAGCTAAGCAACCAGAGACTTTCACGAAATATTTAAATATAGGCATTTTAAAGCACTAACTTTGTAAAATTGTCGAACAATTAAGAGTTTAGACCATTCAATAAAAGTTTATTCTTCTAGTATTTAGTTGTATTGAATCTATAGAAAACCACTAAATAGTTCATTTCAAGGGATAAAGTGAAAAGATATGTCATTCATTTATGTACAAATGGCGCTTTGGCTTTATGCTATATCAGACATCTGTGTGATAGGTTTACAAACGCTTTGATGACCATATTTTATTTAATCGTTTTAAAGTTGGCGGAGGAAATAACAGGAAATCTTTTGACAATAACAAAACATACATAAATTTAGTACTAAGTTGAAACTTTGTCGATACAATTGTTAATAGCAGCATATAGATTCATTTAACTGCACGAGAAGAGAGTGGTGCAGATGTTGCGTTCTGCGAAAGAGACGGAAAAGTAAAAACGTGCATATAGCGGAAATTTGTCCAAAAGTGAATGTCCTCTGCTTTGTGTTGTCATATGGTAATTTTTTTGTAACAATTTAATATCTTTGACTAACTACACGTTTATTAAGCAATTCAAATTATAATTTTAGTTATTTTATATTTGACGATACAGAACACATATTAGTTATTGATTCAACATAATGTTATATTTTGGAATGTTTTAAAATGGAAGTCATATTGCATGCAAAGAGTATCCCATTCAAAATTCACCCTACACGAACAAAAAATGTATCTTTGCAAATTAATAACTGATATTAAAACATATGAAATTATTTAATAACTCTGTTAATAAGTGTAATATTGATTGAGAAATTTCTTACTTCCTGAATTATAAATTTGTCAAAATGAAAGAATTTGCAGAAAAGTATATATGTTTAACAAACATTTTTAAAGACAACGAATATGTCAAGATTTATTTTGTGAAACCCTATGAAGTACACACTGAAATTAATTAATTCTAAAATGCAAAATGATATGTTATTTATATTTTTTTACATCATGTACATTGAATATACAATATAAAATTTTACATATAATTTTACATAACATTTAAAATTGATTAGTCGAGTCAGCAAATTTACTCTTTAGTTTCATCATAGACCTGGAAATGCCTATATATATTCTAAAATGCAGGTCTTTGGTTTCATGTATATCTTAATGATAATAATGTACATCAATCGAATATTTCCAAATCTCTGAATACCAAGGACTAAATTAATTTCCGGGCTGACGAAGGAAGTACATAATTCCAAATGATACCACCTTAGATTTCAAAGACATTAAATTATGTAACTAAATAAAATTAATTTACCCAGCCCTGACCGATTATGGAATATAACGATAATGGTTTAAGAATTTGACAAAAGTTTAAGGAAAGAGAATTGATAACTTATTGAAAAGCATCAAAGTCAGGCCGCCGGCCGATAAGTAATACGATATTTGATCACTGCTTAAGTTGTCCAAGTTTAATCACTGATCTTTTTAAAATCAAAGACTTAATATAAAGCAATTCATTGTCTAGGTATCATTTCCTCGTTGTAGGCATCCTAAATAGAGATATATTAACCCTCCCCTCCACAGGTGCTGACTTCCGAAGTTAATATCAGTAAAATACATACAATTTCTAAATTATTTACCACAACAATGTCACTATAAATATAATCAATAGTACAAGGAATGCCCTTTGAAGCGAATCACGCATATAGTATTCTAAACATATTAATTAAGAATTTGGCAGCATAATTTGCTAAACAAAAATAAACATTTCATTTGATGTTTGAGTCTGGGTAAATAAAATGATGATTTTGACGAATACTGGCACGATAATAAAGAGATGAACGAAGCACATTTGTCAGCAATTAGGACGATTAAGCTTTGGCCACTGTTAAATGTTTCATCAAATCTCAATCAAAGGTAATCAGCGGGGACTGCATTTTATGCACGTTATGTGCAAATTTATTTATAAAAGCCATCTTTGTGTGACTATTTTAAATTACCCTTGGAAAAGGGAAATGCAAGTATATCTATTTGAATCATAATTCTGGTTTAATAATTTTCTATTATGCTTTGTTTGTTTTTTTTCAAATTTATATTTTTCTCTCTCATAATAACTCTGTATACGTATACGATTGACTTCTATAATTATCAGCAAACAAGCGATGCCTTATATATAACTTTATTTCTTATAACCATATACATTGGTACAGAGACAAACTATTTACATCATATACAACAAACACAAAATAAAAGCATAAAATAAAACAAAGAAAAAGACAAAAACTGACATTTATATTTTTCTCTCTCATAATAACTCTGTATACCTATACGATTGACTTCTATAATTATCAGCAAACAAGCGATGCGTTCGTGGTAGGTTTATAAATGCAGACTTTCAAATTCATTTGCTATAAACAATTAACAATTCAAAATGTAAGCAGGTGCTCCATAGAAATCAAATTTGTCGTCCGACGTCCGTGACGACATAACGAGATGAATTAACCAGCGTGATAATTATCCATTTTATCAGCCGTTACATTTCATACTAAATGATGCGTTTAAAAATAAAGATTTATTAATTTGACATTTATTACACTTTACATAAGAAGCTTAGACCTGACAGTTTTCTGAACATATTACAGTGTAATTGAATACAGGTCTGTGAAAAAATGTTATAAATCACAGATACATGTATAGGGGGGATTGTTAATGAATTATTACATTGGCGGATTAGCTGTAAAGCGGATCCTACACAAATAGTGTACAGGAAGATGTTGCACAAAATTTAGCCCGACTCTTCAGTTGGTTTCTAAAATTCTTCAGACTTTAAAACAACTGTACACATTTGAAAATAAATTAAATGCATAAAATGAGCAGTTGTTTTTTAAACAAAAATAAAGAGGCTTTGAGTTATAAATTTTCTGAAAGAAATTGACTTTTATTTTGCCTGGTATATATATGATATTTTATGCAAAAATCGCATTTAGATGAATAAAACATATCTAAGTTATTTTTCCTTTCATATTGTGTGAGAGCTGATTTAGTGTTTAATTAATATTGATTTATAAATTAAACCTTCAGCAAATACATGCACTAAATTTGTCTTCTCCTTTTCCTGTCCCTTTTTGTAATATCTATCTCTTTTTCATGATCGGGTAATTCATGTTAATGTTTAGGTAAATCCCCAATGTAATGGCGTTGGTGAATTCATGCTTTGTGCCAAAAAATGTTAACCGTAAAACTTTTTTTTTTAAAATTATGGTTAAAGTACCAAAAGATACATGCGTTTGTACGTCATCTCAATTCTCTTCAGAAATATATTCCATTGTACAGAAATATTGTACAGATTTGTGTAACGAAAACACAACTTTTCCAATGTTAAGACTCTTATTTTTTCCCTATGATTAATAACATATTTTCTAGCAAAATATGATATACTGTAATCCTATATAATGGCTTCTTAACACATATAATTTTTATCAAATGCAAACAAATGATATAATGGTACAAACCTTAACTTGACTTTCTGACATCCCAAGGGCATACGCTAATCGGGCTCTTTCAGGCCCAGCCAGATACTTCGTTTGTTCAAATGTTTTCTCTAATGCGAATATTTGTTGTCCAGAGAAGGTTGGCCTCGTGTGCTTCTTTTTACCATCTTTGTCCATGACAACATTCGAGGCTGTTATATAAAAAAGAGATATATTTAAATGCTAATAATAGGTTTAAATCTATATGTATAGCACAAATTGAATTATTTGGTTAGCATCCATTAATGATTCTTTAAACAGGGTCTTTTATACCAAAGTTAAGTAACCAATTTGTTAACGACTTTCTTGGAAAGTTTAAATAAGTTTTAACACAGGTACAACATTAAAAACAGAGCCGCTTTCATGACTTTAGAGCAGAAAAGATACAAAATTTTAAGAACAATATTAAAAAAACAGGCATTCCTTTATAAAAGAACCCCAAAGGTTCCAGAGTTTTAAGCTCACGAAATGTTATATTTTAAAGCTATTTCGTGTTTTTTGCTTCAAACTAAACTTACCAAAATCATAGACCTGTATATTAAATAGATTTCCAAATTGGTGAAATCTCACAATATCTCATGCAAATAAACGAGATTTGGTACAAAATAAACAATTTGAAATTTACAACTTTATACTGTAATATCTCAAAAACCATTTAAGATTTTTACATGATTCTTTTTTACAGCCATTCTTAAATGTTTTGAGAATAGAATTTAAATGTGTTAAAATAACTTTTATAATCTTTGGCACTTTGAAGGAGTATCAAAAGAGCCCATACTACCCTAGTTTTTATGAAAATACGATATTTTACAAAATTTTCGTAAAATTTTCACTTTAAATTGTCATAAAAAGTTTATTCCTCAACTAAATTAAATGATTTTTTCACACAGATATTCCTTATTCTTTTCTCTGTTTAATGCAATTATTCTGATTTAATCCATTGAAAGGCATAAAAGTAGTTAGAAAAATAAACAAACTCTCATATTTATAAACCAATGATATTTTTACACATATACTGGACAATTAACAAGTTCCAAATCTATTTAATATACAGGTCTATGCCAAAATAGCATTCTATACCGATGATATATTTTCAGCTTTTTATAGGAAATATAAGAAATTTTACTCAATTAAATTAATAGGTTCCCTTGGTTTTTGTTGCTGACTTTTTGCGAACTTTTCAGTTTAAAAGAAAACCAGGGTGTATGTTTATATAAGTATGTACCTTGTGCTATGAAGTACAATTGACACATTTTATGGGATAACGCCCGCTTTATTACTTTTACTTTTAATTTAAATAGTAATGATAATACCTTGCTTATCGGTTACTATACATAATATAATTTATAAGATTATCATCATGGAACTAAAATTTAAGAATGTTAGTTGATTTAGCCGAAAAGGTCAATATACATCCATAAAGATATTGACAATTCTAGCGAAATAATGTTCCTTCAGCATTGTAGATAAGTTAAAGGTTTTTGAATGTTTGACTTTAAAGCCCACCCCCACACCCCACTCTCCTAAAAACAGTAAAACAAGACGCGTTTTTTGCCTTTAGTACTACGCTGTTTTTTTTCATTTACATAAAGATAAATTTCAGGTATACAAATGATAAATAAATAAGGTCTGTATTTCTATATTTTTTAATGTAAAAATGGGGGGGGGTAAATGAATATATGATTTTCTAAATCGTGTATATTTTCTTAGAATGTGCAGTGATGTAACTTGAATAAAAGTGACTTTTCAGGATGTATTTTGTTCTATTGGCAATATTGTCTCCTGAATAATTCTGTACAAAGATTGAGAGACCCACAGCTGTATGAACATAAACTCTGATAACTTTGTTTACCGATCAGAAAATGTAATTAGTTACCATCAGAAGTTATAATCCCTACACAGGAGCTAAATTGGAAAAATATCCTATCAATTTTATAATAATCAGTTGTGTAACTCGATTTGTAATAAATTTGTTAAAAGTTAACGATATTATAATCTGATTCGATCAATTCCATTGCTTTTATCTGTGTTTTATCAGATAAGCAAATTGTCATAAGGACTAGGGTGCTGGATAATTAATTCTCAAAACAATTGTATACAAATCGTTAATGCTTTATAATACAGAGGAAAAAACTGTCAATTAAACTAAATATCTATTTAAAAAAATGAAAACGGAAAATAGCTGAACCTTCGGATATTGATAATGTTGATATATTTTCTTAAATATTTAAATATAAAAAAGGATCTGTTCATGTGCTGAAACCAAAAAATCTATAAAATAAATAAAAACTCTAAAAACGCCAACAAATATATTTTATTTGATTTTTTTTCAGAGTTTTAGACTACACTGTATTTAAGCATTGCTTATACGAGATAACATTAAACTATAAACAAACCAATTTACGAATGTAAAGTTGTTCATTAATTGTAATTATCCTCTAAACATGTGTAAGAAGCAACTTAATTCTCATAAATAAGCATACATGAATGGATGTCTGCGTGCGATACAAATTTTACAAAATGTAGAAATTAAATAAGTGTAGTACTATTGCTTAATTTGTCAAACATTGGAAAACTTAGATTTAAATTTAAAAATTCAAAATGTAACCCAGATAAAAATTTTAACGAGGAAGGATATGATGATGGATCAACACATTAATTTGATTAGCGGTAAACTTTTCGGCACCCGTGTTAGGTTAAATCCGGCGGAGGAAACAAACAAGCCGCTCGAATATACCAACTGGACAACACAGTGTCCTGCCGAGAATGTTGTCACGGTACTGTTAATTAATATCTATTTGGGACAAGACTCGCTTTATTCTAATTTAACGGAAGCTGTTAAAAGGCCGTTTCAGTGGCATGGTTCATTTCTACATCATGGATATACTTGTTTAAAATTTAACAAAATTAAATGGAAAAAGTTAGTAGAAAGTTATCAATATACAATTATCAATTTCAATAAAAAATATTACTTATTTTTATTTGAAATTTATAATAAAGGACATATTTTAATATAAATTGTTTGTTACATGTAAATCTCCCTTAGGGGGAATTAAAGAATTGATTGAATCAGTGTCACAAATATTAAAATAATTGTAAAGCGCTTTAAAATTAAATAAATATAAAATAAAATAACAATAAAGAAATGGAACAAAATAAACTAAAAAAAATAAACATAAATATAGATATAATACCTCCATTGGGCCGCCAAGCATGATGTCCATTAATAAACCCGGGCCAATAAATTGGTGGTCTGCCTGGTAGTTCAGCAAGTTTAGGGAATCTAGCTCGCGGGTTTAAATACATCCCTGCGGCGTTAAACCCTGTTAATCCAAGAGGTCTACTTAAAATATCATTAATACCGTGTGGGGTACCGTTATTAAAATGTTTCCAAGCAGCACTTTGTTGGTTTGCTTGTGAAATAAAGTTAGATGACGATGATGCTGGAGTTTTCATTTCTGTCATATTGTGTAAAGCAGCTAATGGCGGGCTACTCAGAACAAAAGCGGATTGTCTTGAATTTTCTAAATTCATATTTCCGTTCATATTCAGGATTGAAGCCATGCTAGAATTGGCGTTTGCCTGGAAAGCACCGTTTGCTGTATTGTCACTCATAAAGTTCTCTAACAACATGATTCACTAACAGAAAAATCAAATGAAATTTAACACGCTTATTTCCATTTTAAAGCATTATTTTGAAAATTCCTCATATATTTTTGTCCGTAATATTTGTTAAATAAGGCGAAGATTTCTGCAACAACTGATGTCGTATTCACTCCTTCATTTATCACACTTTGACTACATAAGACTTAATTTGTTTAGAACTTTAGGTATGAAAGTTAAGGGTTATCAATCACTTATGTACTTATGTACTTATGTATTTAGTTTTGAGTCTGGCTTTATCTTAACTCCGCCTTCATTTGATTTAGTATTATTTCATTGGATGCTATGACAGGAGGTGGCTGTTTTACAGCATTTCGATTTCCATTGGGTCCTATGAAAACTCGGTATTTATTATTTTTTATAGTATTCAAAATTTGTATTAGGGAATATTAGCGTTTTTCGTCAAAATTATAAGACACACAAGATTTTGCAAGAAAATATGTCTATATTTGGCCATTAAGTGCCCAAAATCGAGCATTCTTATATGTATACTAAAAAAAAGAAGACTGGATTTAACAAGGTTATGTGAAACATAAGCATATTAAAAACAAAACAACATATAAATAATATATGAAATACAAAAAATATTCATAAAATAATTTCAATTAAAAACTAGTCGTTTCAAAGTAGTTTAAATAAAAAAAATATCATGATATATAAAAGGTTTAAGATGTAGAAGAATATTAAGGTATATAGCACGCCCCGTCTATAAAACTGTCAGGAAAATTAATATTGATGACGATTTAATTCAAATCAAACACGGCTAATTAAAAAGGAAACATTTCTATACCACAGTGTATAGTTTCTATGGTGATGCGAAGTTTCCGTAATTTTGACATGAACGGCGATTTGGAAAGGTTATTATTTTTTGTAACAAACATTGCTATGGACGAAGACAACCCTGTTACTTTAAGTGCTGATTTTAAATAAATCACACATAAATGTATAAATCATAACTAATCTCAAACTGTGATTTGTTGATTTTTTTTACACAATCGCGACAATTTCGTTTGTCCTTTTGGACATGAATCCAATAAAACACACTGTTAAAGAATAAATAATAAAAATTTATTTTGCATTTGTACCAAGGGTGAAAAAAAATGATAAGGCTTTTCGGGTTAGCATGAAATTTTACAATTAGGGGTAGGGTTATCATGAAAACATAAAATAAGGGGTAGGGTTAGCATGATAACATGAAAGTCACTCGATTAAAAATAAACCCGCATGCATGATATAGCAATAATTCCATAAATGTCTTGGACCAAAGATGCTCATATGTAAAAATGGAAATACTTTGAATCATTCTGTTTGCTTCAGGGAAAATATTCAATTCCAAACAATATTCAATTTTATGTTGTTTATATGTCCCCACCCCAAATTTTTTTTTTTACCAAAATGCATAGAGTAAAAAATCGTGCTCATTCAGTTGATCAGATATTATCAGAGATATTACATTGATCTTGCTTGTTTTTGAGACATTTGCTTATATTTTATAAAACATATGATTTGATATACATATACATATTTAATATGATAAAAACATTTAAAAAAATATTTTAAGTGAAAAAAAAATAAACATAACATTAATATAAATTTGAGCTTTGTTAATAATAAGGACCAGCAGCTGCGTTTTATTTTATTTTATAATTTTTATTTTTTCCTTTGTAAATCCATATTGCATCTGAGAGCTATTATAATAATTCAATAAAAATATATGTGAATTATTATTCAGTTTATAAAAATCCTGCTTTGCTCTGCATTAAAACATTGGCTTATTTTGATAGAACAGTTTCCCCCTTTTTAATATGTAAGCAAAAATATAGCAAAGCCTTAAACTCTGGCCTTAAACAAAGACTATACAGCCATAAAATTGTTCTATTACATATGACATGCAAAATGTGTCGCAATTTTCCAAAAATACTTATTCAATATATACATTGACTTATAATAAAAATGTATAAATTTCGATTTTTTTCCCGAAATCGTTTAGTAATAGTATTTATATATTTTTTAATCTTTCATGACTGACTAATTATAATATTCAATTATGAGAAGACTGCGTAGCAATTATCTTTGGTGAATAAAAATATGGAATGAAATAGAAAGTATATAGATAGGAGAAAATTGTCGCATAATTCTAAGGCCCCATCATGCTTAAAGAAATAAAAGTCGATATAAAGCAATGACGATGACATCTTGTACTCTCATTGGCCGGGTTGACCCGGTGGTATTTTTAATATGATTAATACCGTGCTTTTCGTATATGGCTAGAGTATATCCATAAGCACCGTTCCTTGGTGAATCTTGTAGAATTGTAACTACAGAATATATACTTTTCATCCTATAATAAATAAACAGAGGGCACATAAAATTAAAAAAATATATATATAGTTATTTACAAATCTCTCGTTCTCTAGAACTAATATTATATACGAACAACCTCGCCGGGGTCATATATTGGCAAAGGACTAAAGCCACGAACCCTCATATTTGGCCCTAAATCGGGCCATTTTTTTCAAATTCATTTGTTAGATAAGATTTTTATGGCCAAGTAGTCTAGAATGAACACTTGTTACGAAACAAAATCAATTTTAAAGTTTTCTGTACTTGTGACGTTGTAATAATGTTATAAAGTTACGCTAAAATTGAAAATATGCTATTTTAAGCTAAATTTCACAATTTTCCACCTGGTTTTTGGTGAAAATGACATGGGCGCCACCCCTCGCCCATAAATATTTTTGCTTAAATCTTAAAAATACATTATTTTCTTCATATTTCAACAAAAATTTCGATGGGCGAGGGGTGGCGCCACATAGAAAATCACAAAATTGTGACTGAAAAACAAGTCATTTTGGCCAAAAAGTGAAAAATCACCGATTTAGACTATTTTTGAAGGTCTAGGGTACTTGCAAATTCATTTATACACCATATTCAAATCTTTTCTCTTTTAACACAGACATCCAGCTATACATACACAAATTTTGATGTAAAACAAACCAATTTTGATATTTGAGTATTAACAAGGCCAAAAATGGGGGTTCGTGGCTCTAGTCCTTTATGATATTATAATTATTCTTTTAAATTTAATTTTGTATATTTGTCTCATTACAGCTCATATTATGTCTATGTATGTTTAAAATCATGATTGCTTATATTTGTAATAGCCCCCTGTTGGACCATAACTGGTAAATAAAATATCTATCTATCGTATATTTACCCTTATTTCCAAATCCAGGGTTGCTTGATTCTATTCAAACTTTGGGAACATATCTTAACTAATAAGTAAGTTAGTTAGCTATTTAATGCTAATTACCCCTTTATTCCTAAGCAGCACAAATTGGTTTATCAACGGAAATGATAAAATGAACATAAAATGATGATAAAGTGAGAAGGGACACAGACGTGTTTTGACTTCTATTAGAGTTTGATTATGTCGGGCAACTAAGCATATTCGTCGACAGGGGAGCCGAGGCTTCCTCTTATACTCCAATAGTACAAATATCAAATTGTGGCAGTGTTCTTAAATATTCGCGTGGCGTGACATTTTTTTCCTAACACGATGCAAAACTAATGTTTTTCGGTTAGGTTTCCTGTACTTTTGCATGGCTACCTCAGCGTGAATGTAAGGTTTCACAATGAAGGTAACAGTGAGGTTTACAACACCCAACAACCTACATATCTACCTGACAAACACTAAACTCGCTATGGACGCTTTTCTTGACGCGATGACCAGCGCACTGGTCGCCTTTTAGATGAGCAGACTACAAAGACGGGAATGGGACCTAATTATTCAGATTTCCCGGTTTTCATGGACACCATCGATCTTTGTTGACAAGCAAGTTCCCTTTTTTCAGATAAATAAATATGCTATCGAAAATATAAGAAGTACGTCCAGCCTTGCCACTTATGGTAATTTTCAACAAAACGCACGAAACACATATAATATGCATTAAAAATCAAATCATCCAATAACAAAATCTGAAACACATATCCAAACAAAAAAGGACGAGACGTAGAGGAAGGTCGGAACCCTTTACAGAACACTTGCTGTTATAGTTGAAGATTAGACTACATGTGGATGTTCATGTATGGGTTATGTTTTGCCTTAATCTTATTGTAGAATGGACATGCATATTATGTATGTATATCCGATAGATAATCTCTGGTGTCTAAGCTAGTCGACTCATTTAATTTACTGTCAAACTAGCTTTTAGTCTCCTTCTCTGTCACATCCGGAGATGATATCATCTTTATTTCCTAGATTTTTGTATGACCACTATTGCATCGACTGAAAATTAAAAAAAAATAAAAACCTATCAAATCGATTTACTTACACGAGGCCAGTAGACGTTGCTTACCATATAAGGTCAAAATAACTACATGCAATTCAAATCCTGTCTTGAAATTGCCAAATGAATACCCCCTTAAACAAGGGACAGAAAACCTCAATACGACAAGTACAAACAAACGCTTCAAGGATTCCTGGCTTAGGACAGGCACATATAAAATGTAGCGGGGTTTAAATAGGTTTTTTGGTACAACCTTCCCCTTATAAATAATTTCTAATAGCGCAAAAAAAACATAACAAATAATAAAAATCGCACCGATAATTGTTCAATTCAACAAGAGCCTGAGAAAGAAGAAGAGGTACCAATTGCGCATCCGAATGTGGCAGAGACAAAACCAGTAAACACCAACGAGAACAGGACTAAAAAACAGACAACATAAAACATAAAACCTTTGACAAAATACAACAAGAACAACGAATCTTAGATGAACTCTATAGAACACTCACTGTTGTTGACAGCTAGCTGAGAATCATTCATCGACTAATGTTAAAGAAATCAAACATATCGATTTTAAATCCGACACAACCGTCAAACAATTAACGATTTTGGTAAAGTATCATCTCACAAAACCGACATACTTATCGCTCTATTGCTTAAAAATGACACTAAGTTAAAAATCTAATTAAAATTTTACAGTATGTATAAAGTTATCAATATTTTAACAAGAAAAAACAGACTAGATTCCTCGACGCTAGCCCGGCATCAACACTTTCGTGTTGAAGAACACATCAAAACTATGAAATTATCTGTTTAAATTTAAAAACTGTTAACACCCTTATTTCTTCCTACTCAAGACATTGAATGATCCCAAGTCATAGTTTGGTTTCCTATACATGTAGTTTGGACTTTTTTTGGCTTTATCCTTCTATGCTCTTTATATTCATATAGTTTTGGGCATTTCGATATCATTGGTAGAGCAACCTCTGATGAGTCTTGAATTGACGAAACAAGCGTCAGGCGTACAGCAAAATGTATTGTTGTAATGTTTATTTCAAAGGCTTAACCAAAATATTCAACTTTTATAATTTGCTTAAAAGATTTAGAAGCCAGTTTTTCATTTCCAAAGGGGTTGTTTTTTTTTTTTAAATTTTGTGCTTTAAAAACAACATTACCATGTGATATTCCTTTCACTCTCAGAAATTGACGTATACAATTTAGTTTTTCAATAAGAGATCGATATATACTTGTGGAAGGATTTAGAAAAAAAAAGACATTGTTACCTGTGGTACATCCTCGGAAACCCAGCGCTTCTTCTTTCACTTACTCATTCATCCCCCTTTGGTTATTCATCATACCATAAGATCATAGATGAATTGTCTAAAACTTCTGAAAAGCAATATTACACCCAAAATCATGATTGGTTTTATTGCTCTACTTGAAGCAGCCGTAGCAGAAGAAATTATGTAGTAGACGAGCTAGTTTTTTACGGAAAGCGAGAAGTATTTTCATAGTAAGGATTTCTTACTCAGATGTCTGACTTCATTCTTCATACTTCCTAATGTAATACTGCTGACTTCAGAATTCAAACTTCATGCTTCAATGATCATTCTTCATACTTCAGATTTACATGTTAGAGTTCATACAGTATTAGATAGTTAGTTAGTTATTGCTTTACTCCCGAGCAGCGCGATTTCGGCTACATCCGGGAAATGAACTTGAAAGGTGTGATACAATGATGAACATTAAATGATGTTGAATTGGATGAAAGGGGGGACGCAAGGCCAATCGGGGAGGAGAGATTTGACTGCTACTGGAAAAATGAAGTGATGGGTAGGAATGAGCAATTAAGCCTCCTCTATGGGGATCATACGGATCCTACTCTGACCAAAACCTACAGCAGGGTTCTTAAACGTGGAAGCTGACAGTTTTCCTAACACGACGCACCACTATGGTCGGCAGTCAGTTTCTCGGCATTATAGTCTGACGACCCCGGTATTCAATATGACAGGGCTGCCCCATTCAACCACCTGGGGCACACATCTTAGTTGCATTTGGCAAAGCAGTCTGACCCGATGTAAGGTTTCTGAGGGTTCTTTAAGGGACTTCTACCGACAAACTTACCGCTGCAGCGGGCCTATTCGCCACCGGACTCCGTATACGATTAATACATATAAGACAAATATCTAAAGAGTGTGATAAAAATCCGTATCGCATCACTTGTACTTGTGAAACCTTTTTCTCTAACTGTCTAAAATGAAAGACGGGCCCCAAAACTACTTATTCTTTCGTTTTTAATATTATTTCAGAGTTTGACTTTAGTGCCGTGTGGAGGTCGTAGAAAGCTTCCCCGTGCTTCAGTTGTATGCTCTTATATATTTCGATTACTGGAATATGTGTTGGAAAGACACAGTTTACATATTTCCAAAATTTGACAACGTTTTGGCTATTCATATTTGATAAATTTATCTGTTTGGTCATTGTTGTATAATATTTTTGGCTTCTATTTTTGTTTTATCAAATCTATAGAATTCTACCAGTTTTCCAAGTTTTCGACTCCTATTGTGTCTGATGAAGGTAAATCCAGAAAAGCGCTTCACACGCAGTGACATTTATGCTTTTGTACAATTATTAAAATCATTTCAATATGTGGATCGTGTCTTTTTGGCACATATTCCACATTCTTTCGTTTTTAATAGCGAGCATCGCAGATGCGAGCCCTACGGCATTGTGCATGTTTTGAGATGTGCCAGAAATATACTGACGATAAAACCGGAACAGGTTTACTTTTACGGAGTGAAAAAAATAATAGTCATGGAGCAAGTAAAACAATCAACCCTCTGAGATTATAAAAAAAAACCATAATCTGTAATGCAAAAATATTAAAATTGAAATTCAAATACAGTGATAAAACCCTCATTCATCAACGTGTTTATTTTTACACACAGATTTTTATTTTTAACACCATTCGGTAGTTTCCGCTGAAGAACGATCTTCCGGAAAATACTGAGCTAGCTTTTGGCAACATCGTCCCATTGACTAGTCATACCAAATGCATGATACTGACCAAGCTTTGTTAAATTCTAAGTAAGATAAAATAAGATAAAGAAATACATAAATTTACTGAATAAAACCTTCTCATAATAATAAATAAAAGGAAAGAAGAGTCCCATCCTGTGGGGTTTCACTCACTTTCCTAAATCCTGCATGATATTTTTACTTTACCGTTTTTTTCCCCCAGGTTTCTTAATGTACCTTCTGTTACCAATGCTTCAAATAAAATACTGATACTCAGAAAATCTCACAAAACCTGACAGAACTGAATGTTGTTTGGTCTGCTGACGAAGCGCGAAATACTCTGACAAGGAAATGACGTCACGTAATCCATAAAATGGATAATTTCGTCCTAGAATGTTACAGGATTTATTATTTCCACAAATAATTGAATAGTAGTTATCAAGTAGTTATTGATCCCAGATATTTTAACAACAACTTTCTCAAGTGTATATAATTTGGACTACCTAAGTTCCCTCTTTACGTTAAACTTCACAGTGTTAAACTTAGTAGGTCGAGCAGATGGACTTATTTGTAAAAGGTACATAGATTTTCGATGCTCGCTAAAAAGGCAGGGCCTTAATCATATTATTATATAACTATACCTCATAGAAAAATATAATACTTTATGTATTTTTTAGTTAGCTTAGCATACATATGAAAAAAGTAGTCAAACAAAAACAGTACCACCTTTTGATAATAAATTTTATTTAAAAGTAGACTTTATAACATAAAAAGCGTTTTTGTGCATTTTTGGATATATTTTGATTGTCTTTTTATTCAAGCGAGATTAACAGGTGTTCAAACAAAAGTAAGCATGCTTTCCAGGAGATGCGTATCTAATTGCGGTGTCTCGCGCAGTTAGCCAATCAAATGTCTTGAAATTGAATGGGTCGCACTAATTAGCGCCCAGGAGCGCCCGGGGAAGGATTTAGCGCCCGGGGGAAATATTTAGCGCCCGGGGAGTACTAAATAGCGCCCGAAAACAGATTTAGCGCCCGGGGAAACTTTATAGAATATAGATTAGGTTGATAGAAAATGAATTATGCATACAACATTTTTGCCTTTAATATTCACAATGTTATCTATATATTACAACAATGGACTGAATTAAAAACTATAAAAAGAAAAAAAAAACCAAAACAAACTGTACGTTAAAATCCAAGAATTTGATGATTAAAACATGATTTATTTTTAAGAGAATATGTAAGAGCTGAATATGTTTTAAATGAGTAAGATAAACAAAGTACAAAACCGTATAACTTTATAAAAAGGTATCTTTATAAAAAAAAGGGAATAACACTTATTAAAATGAAAATCCACATAAAAGAATTATTCAAATCTACATAAAAGAATTACTCTAATCAACATAAAATTTTGTGTGTGTGTGTTTTTTTGCAAAAAAATGCATGTGTTGAATGTGCAAATATGCAGATGGTTATTTTTTCTAAATGGTTTGATCAACCTTCGTATAATAAATGAAGATGCATTCCCCTTGCGCTAAATCTGTTCCCGGGCGCTATTTAGTACTCCCAAGGCGCTAAATATTTTCCCCGGGCGCTAAATCCCTCCCCGGGCGCTCCCGGGCGCTAATTAGTGTGACCGAATTGAATATCACATCGCGTGGAGTGTGATACGCAAAATAGTCTCATCTCGCGAGAACTAGATAATCTTGCACAACAGTTAGAGAAAAAAAAATTACATTGATTTGTTTACCCACTAGTTCCAATATTGGTCTGTAATTTCATTGTTTTTCATTGTTTTTCATTGTGTCAGGCTAGAACAAAAAGACAGTTTTACATAGGCGCATTGGGTATCTCTTGTCAAGAAAAGTCCTTTGTAAAGTTTTTGTACCAATTCTTTCCCACATGATATGTAAATGAAATAAAGAAATATGAACCCAAAGGCTTAAAATAAATTTTAAAAAATGAACTTTTAACTTAGAAGCTTTTTCGTATTTGAAATATGCAATAATACACTAGAAAGTATACAGATTAAAGTGAAAAGTCCGAACTTCGATGATTCTTCTGGTTTTCCGTAAGTTTGTTTTTGCTTTCGTCCCAGGCAGCCCAAATACAGCTATTTCAGAGAGATTAACATGGCAGGAATGATATAATGAACATAAAATGATGATGATCTGATGAGAAGTGGGATGGGGACACAAGGACAATCGGGAAACGAGCTTCAACTGAAACTAGAAAAAAAACTATGATTAACAGTCAGATTTTCCGTATTATGACTTCACGACCTCGGCATGCTAAGCTGACCCAAGTAAATCACCTGGAGCTTACTCCTTAGTAACTACAATATAATGATAATGAAGCTCCTTAATTAGGCAGAATTGCTATGTGGTATCATTACCCGTATATGCAGATTGCAAGTTCCATTATAACGGGTATACGATATTGAGATGTGGAATAAGTGAACGCGACACAACAAACATAAACAAGCAGCAATTCAAAAAATCACAACGGAAAACAGCAAGCAGTCTTCAACATGACCATAGGTCACTGCTTACCGTCTTGCATTGGCCCAAGACTTATAATACAATACAAAAGTATCAAAACAAATCCCTAAATCATCAACGAAAGACTCAATTCTTGACATAAAACAGTTAACATAGAATGACAAGGACAAACAAAGGCTTTGGCAAAGTTTCCTGGCTTAGGACAGGCACATATAAAATGTGGCGGGGTTAAACTAGTTTTTTGGATCCAACCTTCCCCCTATTGATAAGCTTGCACAAAGCTACATATAAAACACACTGTAAAACTCAATCGACAAAAGTTCAATTCAACAAGAGAGAACCTAAGACAAAATACTGTACGAAAACAACAAGACAAGGAGGAACTCTCTTGAGAACACTCGAAGTTACTGACAACTAGCTAAGAAACATTTATCGATTGATGTAAAAGAATCAAATACATCAGTTCTAAATCCGACACCCCACGTCAAAACAATGAATGATTAAGAGTTGCATCACCATACAGAACCGACATACTTGATCGCTGTGGTGCTTATAAATAATACAGTTGATAAAGTGAAAATTTTACGTTTTAAAGTTACTATCAAGCTATCAATATTTCTGCCAAAACATACCAAATGCAAAGATTTTTCTAAAACATTGAATTCGTATCCTTTTTTCAAAAGGTTTTTAAGCCAGTTTTTAATTTCCATAAGGTTGTTTTTGAATTTTTGTGCTTTATAAACTACATTGCTATAAAAGTCAGGATGAGATATTCCTTTAACAATCAGAAATCGCCATTTCACCCCGATACCCGTATTACACTGGTATACGTACTTTTCATTGAATGAAAAAGAAGATTGATTAATTGATTGATTGATCGCTGTTTGTTTTAATATTCAGTAAACAAAATTTCAATCAAAACCAGACAACAAATTGAGCAAATAAAATTGTGTAGAGCCACCCAGGACACAACACACATAACACAGACCGTATATATATCATACGAAAAGGGCTCATATACGACCACAAACCAGAAGGAAAATGAACAAAACAGGCCAATGCACACTAAGAAATTGCAAATTTTTCGCACTACCTGGAACACTTACCTATGAACAATAAAGAACCTTTACCTGAAATGAGGTCATACAATTCGGAACACTTACATAACAGGGATATAGCCAACCATTACCAAGTTTCACCTTAACAACTCTGGAAGGCAGAAAGGACAGAGAAAAATCGAACAGAAAGATAGAAACAGAAAATAAAGAAAGCGTTAAGTCCAAAGGATAAACATGATCCACGGAATAACTAAAATGTGGAGAGTTGTTCTTCCTAGATTGGGCCAGGATTCCTACTGAAATGTATAACGTTTTCAATTCAGTTTCAGTGTAAGATGACCAGGTTGAGATGCGAGCACGTGCAACGATCCCACACTGTCGTCATCGGTATTGATATTGATTGTTGACTTTGACCTATGAAATGCAATGTTGCTTAAAACTTTGGGTTGTTTTGAATGAAGCTTCCTAGGATTTTAGTAAATAAAAATACTATTGTAATTTGTGCGGAAGAAATAGGAACTTGTTCTCGGTAACCCGGCGATATTTCATTCGCAAGAAGATTTTAAAAATTCCATCGCTCGTGAAAGATATCAGCTGGTTTTTATTCCAAAAAACAATGTAAGAACCTATAAATCCAACCGTTATGTACATATGCTCAATTCTAAAAATTCTTTGAAGTTGGAGTTAACATTTGTGTTCTGTGTTCATTTAATCCATATCCTTTAAAAAATATGTAAAATTCATACTTCATGTATATACAGGCTAAACTCATACGGTATATAAAAACTCACCCACTGTCTCTGCTTGGGGTTGCACTATAGGTAGATAGTGAAACATTGAACGCTAACAGTGTTGGCGAGTCTGTCACTGGCGTACTCCTGCATAATTGTAGGGTAAAATGAGAACTTGTAGATGGTAGATGTGTCTCGTGGCTGGTACTCTGAGGCTACCTATTTTGCGTTAGTCGTTGGGTCGGACAGTGTTTCTGGCATCCACATCAACAAGTTTATGCTGGATCTTGTACAGAATTGAGAGACCATGGTTGGTCATCTCGACAAGCTTAACATTTCTGCAATGCTAACTTTTCCTTTAGCGCTAACAGTTTTTTTTCAAGATAAAGTTGAAAATGGCCAATTTGACTATAAGGGAACGGGACTTCTTTAAGGAGTAGTCCCACAATCAGAGAAGACCTTTGCAGAAAGTTAACGGACGACAGACGCCTAAAGATGACTCGAAAAAAATCCAGGCTCAACTATGGTTTGCCTTAAGAATTTTTGCATTATAGCCTGACCATCCTGGCATTCATTATGAAACGGCTTCCCTTTCAGCCACATGGGGCACATATCCCAGTCGCTTTGTGGACAATGCAGCCAATTTCTGAGCGCTTTTTATTGGACTTGATAAAATGTGTTTTGCGCTGTGGTCCTTGTATAGAATAAAAAAAGTTTAAAGGTTGGGTAATGCTAAACCATATATAAAAGGTACAAACACAAAAAATGAAAAATAAAAACTAAAGGCTCCCAGGAGCCTGAATCGCTCACCTGATCTCTTATGCCAAAGTTTGAATAAATTTCACAAACTTTTAAGTATACAAAGTTGCAAAACAATCCTTTCAGTGGTTTCAGAGAAGATTTTTGGAAATCAGTTTGAATTAATAGAAAAAAAAATAGTTAAAGGGCAATAACTCCTTTAAGAATCTTTTGATGCTGAACAAAAAAAGTTGCTTCGGATTTTCTCTATCTCTTATACTTTTCGAGTTATAAACCAAAAACAATGGTCTGACCCCCCTGTTCTATTTTTAGCAATGGCGGCCATGTTGGTTGGTCGACATGTATATAATTCACAAACTTGGTAGACTCATCCTAAAGATCAAGTGTACCAAGTTTCAAAGCAATCCCTTTAGTGATTTCAGAGAAGATTTTTGAAAATCAGTTAAAATTAATGGAAAAAACAGTTAAAGGGGAATAAATGGCTGATCTGACAATTTTGACCCTGAAATCATTTTTGTGGATCTAAATGAACAATTCTGCAATGTTAACTTTTCTTCTAGCTCTAACGGTTTTCAAGATATTGTCCAAAAACTGCAAAAATGGTCAATTTTGACGATTAAAGGGCAATAACTCCTATAAGGAGTTGTTTCACAATTTTGACTCAATGGAGAGATTTGTAGAGCTTTTGATGCTGAACATGAAAGGTTGCTTCGGATTTTCTCTATCTCTTATACTTTTTGAGTTATAAGCCAAAACAATTGTCTAATCCGCCTGTTCTATTTTTAGCAACGGCGGCCATGTTGGTTGGTCGACGTGTATATAATTCATAAACTTGGTAGAGGACATCCTAAAGATCAAGTATACCAAGTATCAATGCATTCCCTTTGGTGGTTTCAGAGAAGAAGATTTTTGAAAATCAGTGTAAATTTATGGAAAAAAAACGGTTAAAGGGGAATAACTCTTAAACGGCTGATCTGACAATTTTGACCCTGAAATCATTTTTGTAGATCTCAATGAGCTTAACAATTCTGCAATGCTAACTTTTCCTCTAGCTCTAAAGGTTTTCAAGATATGGTCCAAAAACTGCAAAAATGGTCAATTTTGATGATTAAAGGGCAATAACTCCTATAAAGAGTCGTTTCACAACTTTGACTCAATGGAGAGATTTGTAGAGCTTTTGATGCTGAACAAGGAAGGTTGCTTTGGATTTTCTCTCTCTTATACTTTTCGAGTTATAAGCCAAAAACAATTGTCTGACCCCCTTGTTCTATTTTTAGCAACGGCGGCCACGTTGGTTTGTCAACATTAATATAATTCACAAACTTGGTAGAGGACATCCTAAAGATCAAGTATACCAAGTTTCAATGCAATCCCTTCAGTGGTTTCAGAGAAGAAGATCTTTGAAGAAAAGTTAACGGACGGACGGACGACGGACGGACGACGGACGCTTAACGATGACAATAGCTCACATGACCCTTCGGGTCAGGTGAGCTAAAAAACGAAATCAAAATGTAAATAAAAGGATGGCAAAAATTGTCGGGCATACGTCCTTCGTCAGGGACAAAAACATGAAGTGGTTTCTACCTTTAAGCTTAGCACAGCTGCGGGCATATTCACCACACAGAATCTGCACGGGTGAATAAGCGTTCAAAAACCTGAATGGGTCATTACCAGGACGCTTTGCCCACAAAGCGACTGGGATGTGTGTTTCTGGAGTTTGAATTGGACAGTCATGTCATACCGAATGGTCCGGCTTTAATGTGGAAAACTTGACCTCAAACCATCGTCGTGCACCGTGTTAGCAAAAAAATGTCGCGTTCCCTGCACGTTAAAGAACATATTTCGATAAGAGTAGATACCGTAGGATCCCCACACTGGAGGTAAAACTGTCTGATCCTACCCATCCCCTTTTTCCATATGATTGGCAGTCAATATATACTCTCACCCCCGATTTGTCTTCACTTCATCATAATTTCACGTTCGTTTTATCACCCCTTTCGGGTTAGTTATTGTTTCTTCAAGAAGTACGAATCGGCTATATCAGGAAGATGAACATGATAAACATGAAATTACGATGTAGTTTGGGAATAAGGACCCAATGCTAATCGGGAATGATAGTTTTGACTGTCACTAGAAAAAAAAGATATTGGTAGGATGGAAATCTTATGATTCCATCTTTTATCGAGACCTGCAGCAAGATTCTTTAACAAAATACAAGGATCTTGACATTATTCTTAACACGATGGACACCTATGAATGGGACAGCGTGTCGGGAAAAATGTTACGTTCCTCGCACGTTAAAGAACCCACACCAGAACCTAACTTGTCCAGAGATGAGTTTTTCGTAATTATTTAGGGATTTGTTTTGAATCATATGTATTGTCTTGGGCCAATACAGGACGGCGAGTATAGCGACATTTGGTCATGTTGAAGACTGCTGGCTGTTTTCAATATCGATTTTATAAATTGCCATTTTTTATGTTGGTTGTGTCGCGTACACTTACTCCACATCTCTTTATCATCTATCGTCGTGATAGGTGTGACCAAGGCTCTCGGGATTCTGGTATCGGGTTAGTGCTCAGCCCTAAGAGCTACCAAGTGTATGTCCTATGTGGCTGAATAGGGTGACCCTTTTCATCTGGGGTTAGGTCTGTTCGAGGATTGCCAACCTTCGTGCACGTTAAAATACCATTTTGTTGATCGCCAAGTTGTCTACACATCCGGTTAATTTTCTGCCCCCTATCCAGTGGTCTTCAAAAATAACAGTGACTTTGTTTCACATTCTTACGAAAGACCGGTAGTGCCATTGGTTCTGTCACATTTCTAGATTGATGCGAGAAATTTCTCATTGCTCAGTTCCAAGTGGACATTTCTCAGTTTAGTTTCAACTTGACATTTCTCAGTTCCAAGTTGGCATTTCTAGTTCAAAGTTGACATTTCTCAGTTCAAACTTGACATTTCGCAGTTCAAAACTTGATATTTCGCACTTCCAACTTGATATTTCTCAGTTCCAACTTGGAAGTGCAAAATGTCAAGTTGGAACTGCGAAATGTCAACTTGGAACTGAGAAATGTGAACTTGGAAGTGCGAAATGTCAACTTGGAATTGAGAAATGTACCTGGAACTGAGAAATGTCAACTGTCAACTTGGAAATGAGAAATTTCTCGCATCAATCGAGAAATGTGCCGACTCAACCGATGGCACTACCGTTCTTTCGTACATTCTCCCCCATATTTTTCATTATTATTTCATATTCATTGCCTTCATAAGCTTATATAGTGTTGCAACTATAAACTGTATCAGCCCTTTCGTGTTCATCTTCCTGAAATAGCCAAATTCGTACCGTTAGGAAGTAAAACAATAACTAACTAAGGTTGAGACTTAGATAAAATTTTAGGCCAAAATCAGGCCTTATCGCCTTTACTCCTTTAATAATAACATGCATCAACTACAACGCATAGGATGGATAGAATGGCCACTATACTCTTTTCATCAGATGCCCACTGCTGCCCAAATCGTTAAATCAGTGAAAATTTTTAACGTTCAGCTTCTTAAATATCAAAATGACCATTAACATATTATGACTATTGTATATAAAAATCCAAAGTAATTAATTTTTTTTGATGATGCAAATATCAATGACAACGAAAATAATTATCAAATACAGTATCATCAGTATTTGACTACTCCTTGAAATCTAACAAAGATATTGATCATAAATGTTGACAGAGTATTTCCGAGCGCACTAAAAAGTGCCTAATTCAAAAGAATTAAGACTCGGCTCTCACAGCTTACCAAGTCTGGAAAATACGCATTCTGGTTAAATATACATGTAATAAGAAACCAAGTGAAAGAAATTGGTACAAAGAAATTTCGGAAGAGGAATAAAAGATGGTTAAGCAGCCTTCTAAACAGTAACGTAATCCTAAGTCAAAGTTTGTACGAATCCAATATGTTTTTCTTCTTGTAGGATCTTAATTTTGTAAAAAGATATGGATGTTGTAAACTCTACACATGACAGAAAGGAGAAACAATGTTCGTCGAAATAGAAAACTTCAGGACTACGACACAATAGGACCGAGAACACATTTAATTTTCCCTCTTTGTTCAATAAAAGAAAATTTCTATTTTTAAAAAAAATGCACCTGCTCAAACCAAATGATTTTAAACACACTTTCTTATTACTAAAATTGCAAACAAATAATGCAACAAATTCTTCTTTCAAAGATTAAACTTTTTTGACATTTAAAAATCCTGGGGTCCTAGAGGGGATAAAATTAAAAAGCCTCCGAAAAGCAAAACTCCCCCTTTTTGTGTAAGAACTACCTTCCCAAATTAAATTTGGATTTTTTTTGGATTTCATTGAATTTCTTTATTATCTTGTTGTCAATTTGAGACCAAAATCAACCTCTAAAAATGAATAGAACACAGTACTTGTACTTTTTTAAATAGAGCTATATTCGCGGACAACGAAAATCCAAGGGCGATAATTGTGTACTCGTACCAATAGATTTAGACGACCAACACATCATATAAAACAAGTACATATTATCAAGACAACTTATCCTAGATTTATGTGAAATGTTTAAACAATAGAGTCCCAGGAGCCTGAATCGCTCTCCTGGTCTTAATGTCAACCCTATGAAGACTTTTGTGGAGCTAAATGAGATGAATATTTAAGCTAGAAAAAGTTTTTCTCTATCTGCAATAGTTTTCATTCTATAGGCCAAAAACAAGAAAACAACTTATTTTAGGGACTGTTATCCCTAAAAGGGGTCATCCGACAACTTTGACCATATGAAGACTTTTGTAGAGCTAAATGAGCTGAACATTTGAGCAAGCAACAGTTTTTCTCTATCTGCAATAGTTTTCATTCTATAGGCCTAAAACACCCTTTTTCACCTTTAAGGGGCCATAAATTCTATAAGGGGTCATCTGACAACTTCGACGTTATGAAGACTTTTGTAGAGCTAAATGGAGTGAACATTTAACCAAGCAACAGCTTTTCCCTATCTGCAATACTTTTCATTCTATAGGCCAAAAACATGAAAAAACTTATTTAGGCGCTGTTATCCCTTAAAGGGGTCATCTGACAACTTTGACCCCATGAAGCATTTTGTAGAGCTAAATGAGCTGAACATTTATCCAAGCATCTGCAAAAGTTTTCATTCTATAGGCCAAAAACATGAAATAAACTTATTTCAGGGGCTGTTATCCCTAAAAGGAGTCATTTGACAACTTTGACCCTATGAAGACTTTTGTAGAGCTAAACATTTAACCAAGCAACATCTTTTCTCTATCTGCAATAGTTTTCATTCTATAGGCCTAAAACACCTTTTTTCACCTTTAAGGGGCCGTAACCCCTAAAAGAGGTCATCTGACAACTTCTACCCAATGGATACTTTTGTAGAGCTAAATGAGCTGAACATTTAAGCAAGCAACAGCTTTTCTCTATTTTCAATAGTTTTCATTCTATAAGCCAAAAACATGAAAAAACCGTTATTTTTCATCTTTAAGGGGCTGTAACCCCTACAAAGGATCATCTGACAACTTCGACCAAATGGAGACTTTTGTAGAACTTTTGATGCTGAAGCAGTAGGGTGGCATCAAATTTTTTCTATCTCTTATACTTTCATCGGATTTCTTCTTATCTCTTATACTTTTTGATAAACAAGCAAAAAACAGTAGTCTGACCCCCTGGTCTATTATTGTAACAGCGGCCATGTTTTGTGACGAATCAAAATCGAAACACAAGTTTGGTGCAAGACACCCTTAGGATCATTCATACCAAGTTTCATTAAATTCTGTTCAGTAGTTTCAGAGGAGAAGATTTTTGAAAAATTGTTAACGGACGACAGATGACAGACGACGACGACGACGACGACGGACGCCAAGTGATGGCAATAGCTCACATGGACCTTCGGTCCAGGTGAGTTAAAAAGCTACAAAGTATAAACTTCTGGATTCGATGACTGGGAACCGCACTACCTTATGGCTGCAACGACAACATTGGAGATATTGAAAATTTATCTAGCCGTAGATGCAGTGATGTAAATGTGACGAATCTCTTTGAAACAATGGACAGACGGGATCGCAGTCGTGGACATTGTTAATACAATGCACCAAAGCTTTGCGATGTATCAATTAATGGATTGCTTTCGTTTGTCAAAATATCTCTAGGGATTCATCATATTTGAAATAAACTGAATTCTGCTTACCTTTCTAAACTCAATACAAAGAATGTCTAGAAAACCAGTCACTGACCAAAACTCGAATATTTATAGACTCACCACTATCGTTCTTGATATAATTTACAACCGCTTATTCAAACCTTTTGGAGTTCCACACCAAAACAGTAAATACAGTCAATCTTCTCGTTCACTTCAATTTTTTAACAAGAGGTTAGATGCTATCAATTTATGAAATAAAAATCTCACTGAAGATGAGATAAATTCTCGAAATGGCCATATGGAGCATCTGAATTGCCGTAGCTCCTCACTTTTACTTTGCTTTGCTTTCGCTTTCGACTTTTGACTTCTATATTTGATAATATATAATAAGTAAATTGAATGATTTATATAGTCAAGACCTGTATGTATTTTTTTTTCACATAATTTCATGTTCATTTTATCAGGCCCGCCGTGTTCATCTCCGGCCTTGTTTAACTTTATATATTTCAATGATGTACGCCCTCCTAAAGTGCTTGAAAATTCCTTTGTGGAAAGATTCTCCCAGTATTAACACCTTATCGCCCGACTGTTTTATTATTCTCCGATTTTATTGTTCCAGTTTTTTAATAACTTTGCATCGTTTTCGATCCAGTCTGCTTCTCGACGGTTTAGTAAGAGTTTTCTGGTTTTCTTTAGACCCTAATATATTTAGGTATAAATATAGTCTTTTTTAATATGCATTATAGGACAAAGCACATTACCTATATCGCACCTCTTACCCTATATCGCACCCTTTATATCGCACCCTTACCCTATATCGCACCCCTACAAAATATCAATATTTTATTCTATATGATATAATGAACATTACATGCCAAAATCTGCATCACATGCTGTATTAACCCTCGACCTATATCATACCTCGGGCCGATGGCCAAATACCATTCTATATAAATTACTGAGACGGACCTAGGTCAGTTACTTAGTTTTCTCCCAAGCAGCATAATTTCGGCTACATCCAATGTATCCGGGGATTAACATGAAAGGGATGATAAAAATTTAACATTAAATGATGATGAAATGGAGAAAGGGCAACACAAAGCAAATCGGAGAGGAAAGTTTTGACTGCCACTGGAAAAAGGAGTGATGGGTTGGAACGGGCAATTCTCCTGCATGGGCATCCTATGGGTCCTACTCTTACCGATACCTGCAGCAGGGTTCTTTAACGCGTGAGGAACGTGACATTTTTCCCAACACGTGCACCACTATGGTTTCCGGTCATATCATATATCAAACGCTTTGAGAATGTTTGTACCATCCAAGCTAGCCAGTTTCAGATCAACATCCATGAATGTCAACTGAAAACAAAAGGTTAATAAAACGAAAGCAAGAAGCATAAAAAACCCATAGACCAAACGATAAAAAAACATGGGTGGTGGCAAAAAAGTCCACAGCAGATTCTACCTTGTCGCAAATGTCGGGCACGGTTCTTGTGTTTTGAAGCTCGGTCCGTAGAGCGACCAAGATGTATCTTAAATTGATGAACAGTGGTCTCGTCGAAGTCTCGTCGAGGTTTTCAGGTCATAATATGGAAAGCTTGATCGTAGTAGAACAACGCGTGTGGGGAGTGCCATGCTTCATGCTATAAAGAACCCTTTGCCAAGTAGTGCATCTTATTAGCTCAATTTTAAAAGCCTATCCACTTCTCCCCTTTTCCAGTGGTCTTCAAACTTTACTACTGTTTCTTTGATTCCCATTTCACCCATTTTTCTTATTATCGTTGTTCCTTGCACGTTAAAGAACCCTGCTGCAGGTCTCGGTAAGAGTAGGACCCGTAGGATCCCCATGCAGGAGGCTAAATTTCCCGTCCCTACCCATCACTTCTTTTTTCAGCGTCAGTCAAAACTCTCCTACCCGATTGGCCTTGTGTCCCCATTTCCTCCACTTCATCATCATTTCATGTTCATTATATCACCACTTCCATGTTCCCGGATATAGCCGAAATCGTGCTGCTTGGGTAAAGCAATAACCAACAACAACTAATCTTATTATCGTTGCATGTTCATTTTATCACCCTTTACATGTTCATCTACCTTATATAGCCGATAAAGTGTTGCTAGGGCCTAAAACTACAACTCACTCACTAGAAGAGTGGTTTCTAAATTGAAGAGTCGTACAAGTACATAAATAAAAGTACATCATTGCAAAGGAAATATATTATTATTCACGTTTATTGATGATATAATTAGTTTTATTGTTTCATATTTTACGATATTGAAAACGTAATATAATTTAAATAACAATAATTAGATAGAATATTCGGAAAATAAATTTCACTTTTAAGCATTAATTATAAATTTTACACAAGCTGGCATAACGCTTAAAACATCAAACTCGATTTATACAGTGTTTTGATATCTTTTGATTTGATCCTAATGTGTTCTTAGTACCAACAATATAATGATAATGTATCAACTTACAATAAATGTTATGTCTTTATACAAATAATAATAAAAACATACATCATACACATAATCACCAATGCTATAATTAATAGCATATTATTCTCGGTTTTCGTTTCTTTTTAACAAGCAATTTTATGTGCAGCATACAATTTAATTTGTCTTGTCGTTAAACACCAAATGTTTTGAGACAGCTTGTGCATGGCGATTACATATAGTTCATTCCTAATATGTATGCTTTTATCTCGTGATTTTCGGAAGGGTACTCAAAGTGTATATATCTTTATTTTTACCATGAATTGTTTGCTTATATATTGGTATAAAGTCGAAAGTATTAAGTATAATCAAATAAAGTTAATTTAACAAAACTACCAAACTAGAGTGAGTTGGTTGAGTTGGTGTTTTACGCCCTTGCAACGCTATATAGTTATTTAAAGGCGATGAACATGAAAAGGATGATAAAATGAACATGAAATGATGATGATAAATGAAATATGGAGTTCGTGGGGAAACAAAAGAACAACCACAGGAAAAGGAAAGAGATGGGTAGGGGTGGAAAATTTAGCCTATGTGGTGCACTACTTGGCGGTCCAGAAAAGGGTCTTTTACGTGCATGTAGCATGGCTATCTCCCCACACGTTGGCCCACTATAGCAGCTGTCAGACTTTCCGTATCAAAGACATGACAACCTCATGGACGAAGGCCACCCTGTTCAACCACCAATGGTAAATTTGTGAGCTGAGCACTATTCCAATGTCATATTTCCAAGACCCTACGTCGCCTCTTACGACAAGCTAGGCTCTTCTGTGGGCCTTTTTCACCACCCGGGCACCACATGGGACCTACTAAACTTGAAGGATCATTCTCAAATGTCAGAAAGAAAAGACGAAACAAGGGAGACACACCGGAGAAGTTGATGTCGCCACGGTTAAGACGTGGGTTAAATCAGGTTTAATAGCGCCAAACCTACCTCATCCAATTGCTAGTTACCCAAAAACACATATCGGTTGTGAGACATGATAGAGATATTGATGTGATCGAGTATACAAAGAACTCAAACAATAGGTAATGGAAATTGGATGGAAACATTAAAACTATATCAATCATTAATTAATTTTCTTTAAATTTGGTTGACGCTATGAACGATTGTATGAACATTATGCGCGACGCCAGTGTGCTCAATGACATAGGGGTGGTTTTTTATTTGTAGAAAAGATGACAATATACAGCAGCCAACTATAAAAGCTGTCATTTTTAGCTCACCTGGACCGAGTGTGATCTATTGCCATCACTTGGCGTCCGTCGTCGTCCGTCGTCGTCGTCGTTAACTTTTCTTTGAAAATCTTCTCCTCTGAAACGACTGAAGGGATTGCTTTGAAACTTTGCATACTTCATCTATGGGATGTCCTCTACCAAGATTGCACAAATGGTGACCGCCGTCTAAACAACTTGGCCGCCGTTACTAAAAATAGACCAGGGGGGTCAGACTACTGTTTTTGGCTTGTAAATCAAAAAGTATAAGAGATAGATGAAATCTGATGCCACGGTACTGCTTCAGCATCAAAAGCTGTACAAAAGTCTTCATTGAGTCGAAGTTGTCAGATGACCCCTTATAGGAGTTACGGTCCCTTAAAGGTGAAAAATAGCATTTTTTCATGTTTTTGGCTAATAGAATGAAAACTATGACAGATAGAGAAAAGTTGTTGCTTGCTTAAATGTTCAGCTCATTTAGCCCTACAAAAGTCTCCATAGGGTCGAAGTTGTCAGATAACCCTTACAGGGGTTACAACCCCTAAAATAACGTTTTTTCATATTTTTGGCCTATGGAATGAAAACTATAGCAGATAGAGAGAAGCTGTTGCTTGCTTAAATGATCAGCTTATTTAGCTCTACAAAAGTCTCCATAGGGTCAAAGTTGTCAGATGTCCCTTGATAGGGGTTTCGGCCCCTAAAATAACGTTCCATCATGTTTTTTGGCCTATGGAATGAAAACTATAGCAGATAGAGAAAAGCTGTTGCTTGCTTAAACGTTGAGTTCATTTAGCTCTACAAAAGTCTTCAAAGGGTGATATTTGTCAGATAAAGCCTTATAGGGGTTATGGCCCTTAAAATAACGTTTTTTTCATGTTTTTGGCCTTTAAAATGAAAACTATAGCAGATAGAGAAAAGCTGTTGCTTGCTTAAATGTTCAGTTCATTTAGCACTACAAAAGTTTTCATAGGGTCGAAGTTGTCAGATGGCCCTTAAAATAACATTTTTTCATGATTTGGGCCTATGGCTACAGAATGAAACTATAGTAGATGGAGAAAAGCTGTTACTTGTTTAAATGTTCATCTCATTTAGCTCTAGAAAAGTTTTTATAGGGTCGACATCAAGACCAGGTGAGCGATCCAGGCTCCTGTGAGCCTCTTGTTTTAAGGTTAGGTTAGTTACTGAGCTTACAAGTAGGTAGTTATTGGTTTACTACCGGGAGTTGAACTTGAAAGGGATGATAAAATGAAGATGAAATGATGAAATGGAGGCCATAAAGGCATTTAGATCACTAGCCTTGCCACACCTAGAGTATGGTTCATCTGTATGGAACCCGTACACCAACCAAGACATACTCAGCCTACAGAAAGTACAGCAGAAAGCTGCCCGCTTTGTTACATGCAACTCCTCATACCGAGAAAGCGTAACATCAATGGTCCAAACCCTCAATTGGCCACCACTACAGCAACACATAAAAGACAAACAACTTGTAGCCTTCCATAAAGCAGTCAACAACACAGCACCAATTGATATACATGTACCAGATTATGTCCTCCAACCAACTTATCGTGGAACAAGATCTCACTCCAAAGCCTACATTGAAATCAGTGCCATCTATGAACAATACAAGAACAGCTTCATACCCCGGACCAAACGAGATTGGAACTCCCCACCACCTGACCTAGTGCAGATCACTGCTGTAGACGACTTCAGGGACCGTATGCGGCAGCTCAAAATTTAGACACAGCCCCGCATTGTTTTTAATTGTACATACATACTACTGCAGTGGTGTTTTAGCCGTGTTGCTGACGTCACATGCCCGTGATGCGAAAGCCCTGGGCAGTACTGAAGTGGAAGTAAAAGTAGAAATTCGCCAACAGTACAATTAAAGACAAAGTGGCCCCTCTACAATAACCAAGTTAAATTTTGAAATTTATAGGATTTGTTTGCTTTAAAAAAAATATTATATATACTCTCTCAAAAAAAGAAAATATGATATTGCATCAACTGATGATACAAAACTCAACTTTTGTATGCGATCAAAACTTTTGTATGTTGCGTTTTTTTTTGAGAGAGAGTATTTATACTATTTTTTTAAGCAAACAAATCCTATACTATAAGTGTAATTTTGAAAACAATAGAAAGTAAGATTGGAAGTCTTTTATTTGCTGATGATCTGCTCATACTATCAGACAGCAAAAAAAGGACTTCAAAATAGTGTGAATAATCTTGCTTAGTTCTTGTGATAAATGGCAGTTAAATGCTAATATCACACGGCAGAACCATTAAGACGAGAAATAATGTTGACGGACGGGACATAGACGTAAAATCCTTGAAACGGAAAAACACAGGTAAAATACACAATTTGGGATGGATATAGTCAGAAAAGGTAAGACATTTTATTTGTTTACAAATAATAATAGAAAAACTGAAGCGTACAGTATAAAGAAAAATGAACTAGCTAAATATTTATGTTTGAAACATTGAAATCGGCCATGTAGTTTTCGAGAACATTAACAAACCAATAGCCTACCCTCGTACTATAGTACACTTTCAATACGAGCAACGTGTAGCAAAAACCACTTTTTTGTGTTTTTTAAAAGTTTTGTGCTCTTTTAATGATTTTTGAAATTGTATAGGCTGTTCATCAATTTATTCACAAAGCCATGGACTGCAAAGCATGTCGCTGTCCAAGAAAAAGGGGTACATGCAAATAATCTACGTCACGAACGAATACATGCATGATTTATAATGTATCAGACAAATTGTGCGTGTATATACTTTGTCAGCGACTGTAGTATGACTGCATACAACAGTCTGAGTTAAATTTATTAATATTAAATAAAAATGTATCAATATCAGTTCTGGTGCCGCCAGGTGGATGCAACAACCTTCTCCTTTCTTGTAATTGTAAGATGGCTATTGGTGTGTTCGTTCGTATGAAGCTTCATGTACGTAATGGTTTTAGTTATGTCAAAAGCTGCAGAACCATATACATGTATCTTAAAGGTCAGGGGTATGTACATCTGTAATGGTTGTCAGCATGACTAAATACATTGCTACTAAATGACTCAAGTTAAAGTTTTTTAGATGGTTCAAATGTCTTCATCTGCAAGTGAATTGGCTAATCATGATTTAAGATTGGATAGAAAATAAATAATTTTGCGTTTTCTGTTTATTTGGATAAGTCGTCAATCGTACATGTATCCACAGTGTTACTAATGTGTGTTATGTAGGTCACCTGTTTGTTCCATTTATCGTGAATAACAATATTATGCATCTGCATTAACATAAATTCATCATGACTTACATTTTCAGCATATTATAACTGCAAGTGGTAGAGAGTCGCCCTAAAGTTTTCAAGTTGTCCGTCCGTCCTATTGCCCGTCTACAACTCTTGTGAAAAATATACCTTAAACTAAAAACTTCTTACAATACAGTTCTGTACAGTTGGAAATACTTATATAATTTTAATAGATTTTGAAAACGGGCCATGTGAACACTTTACGCCAAAACTATTTACAATATCCTTCTGATAAAGTTGCAGGGTAGGTTCAGTGTAGCATGTCATGATTAGTATATTAAAACATATTTCATGCAAATCCATAAAATTTGTTTGAAAAAAAAAGTTCATAGAAAATCACGGATTTTCAAATTGGACTTAGTGAACAATAACTGAAAAACAACTTTTTACTAATACCGTTCTGAAAACACTTAGATGTTTGCCGACGGGACCCTTCCAGTATTTTTGACTTTAATATAACGGGCAAGAGGATTTGCTGTTATGTGCGACTGCTTCATGTCCATGTTAATATTAAATATAACAGTTTAATAAATAAATGCAATTATCTGGAATGAAAAAAAAAGATTGTGTTCCACTGGTAAAAGCTGAAGTAAATCTGTGTAAAAACACACATTTATGATAAATATCCGTTATTTTAGCTATATGAATGGGGGAGGTTTTGGTGCATTAAAACCAAGTTCAACCATATTTTTAAAGGCCTGTTCTAAATCAAGATTATTGCGATCTCTTATTTTTCCGGTGTGTCTGCGTTGTTTTGTTTTTCCAGTTCCACGTTTCAGATTGATTCTTCAAGTTCGGTCGTTTTGTTATTACCTTTTATTATATTTGAATTATTTGTTGGGATTAAGTTGTTGTTTTAAACTTTGTAGTATGCATTACAGAATTTATTCCCCGTCTGAACGCTGACATTTTGATGTTGTGGTAAATAGAGCATTAGGTAAAATATTTTTTTTCCAATGATTTTTGATGTTTTGTATTTACTATGAATTCTTAAAATTAACGATGACATTATGTATTACTTTTTGCAGTCAACATAACAAGAGTGACCTGTCTTGTATTTGTATCATCAGAACACTGTCAAATTATGTACCTCTTAATTGTATTTCAGTTAAACCTGTTGACTGCAACGCAATTATTTTGCATGTATCGGTCCGTTACCAAGTTTTATTGCATGTATTTAGAGTCATTTTGTTATGCTTGAAATATATAAAAAAAATATTGAACGTTATTATTGGATATTGATATTTTCATTAAAACAAAACTTTATTAACTTCTTTTACTTATATAGAAGCATAACTTGCCAGATTATTACTCTATACAGGCCTGTTTGAATTGTCCGTGTCAATGTAATCAAATCGAGCACACCGTTCGTGAATGATTTAAAAATATACCATTGTACTCGACAAAAAGAAATTAAATCCTTATACAATATGTTCTTGTTTATATACTGGACATGTTTTTAAAGTTTATTTCATTCATATTTTTGTTATTTTCGAGATTAAAAGTTGAAAATTGACATAAACCGTGAAAAAAATGCATGTATCGTCCGTTAACAATGTTTTTCTCCATAATGGTTCTGCCGTGTGAATATATCAAAAACAAAGACTATGGTATTTAAACAAAGAAATTTGGGACCTGAAACTGGTTTATAACCTATATATATAAGAATCAGATCATTGAAAATGTCAATAAATATTATTTTTTTGGAAACACACTCCAATCAAATGGGAATTTGTCATATAGTCAAAATTAGTGAAGAAAGCAAAGAAAGCTTTTTTTGGTTTGAAACACTATAAAAAATATCAATAACTTACCCATAAATGTAACCTCTTTGATTTATTATTAAAACCAATCATGATATATAATTCAGAAATTTCTTTTTCTGATATATATATTTCATATTATATCTAGCAAAGAATAGGGCTGAAAATCTGGAAATGTTGTAAATCAATCGGAATTTATTGACAAGAGCCCAATTGAAAAAAAACACCTTTAGGATTTTGCAAGCAACAACTGGGTATAAGAAAAAAATGCATCTAATATAGCATGTAAACAGGAAGTAGATAGATAACCCATAGTGGGAAATATATAAAAACAAACAATTTTGTATTTTTCTAGATTTTTACAGAGGACATTAACCCTTTGTTGAAAGAGTCTTTTCTTCTCAGGAAAGATTTGGAATCCAAAGGAATTTATACTTGGTACAGATATGCCACATATATGATTCAAGAAACAGACATGGATATAGAAAATCTATTTGTTATTAATTATAAAAGAACAATACAATAAACATAAATAAGAAATATGTTGAAGAATCAATCATAACTTACTATATTCGTTTAATAAAAAACAAAAATTTCATTTTTTTATGAAAGCAGTACACTTTTTTTATATAAACAACTAGCCACAAACGAAAAACATTATATACAGTCATTGAACTCTGAATATAGAATTTTGATAACAAAAATAAGACTTAATTAATGATAGAAAAAGGAAGACATCTGAAATTAGTTAAGGAACAGAGATTATGCAATATCTGCAAACAAATGGAAAACAAAAAACACTTTTTATTGGAACGTAATTTTTATGAACGAATCTGGACAGCTTTCTTAAATTCTATAACAAAAGAAAATAGCGTTTTTAATATATATAGAAAAGATACAATTAAATATATTTCAAACCCATCAACACCATCCTAGGTAAAAAAGCTAGGTTCCTTTTTACAACAGTCATATGTACTGAGGGCAGGGGATCCTTAACCATTTGCTGGTTTACTTTATTATTCTGTACATGTATATTTTTCTTTGCACTGATTTATTGTTTTGTCACAAACTTTTTAAATCTATTAATGACAATAAAAGTTGATATGATTTGATTTGATAATGTGCTTGTAAACAAACAAGGATAATTTTATGTAAAACCAAAGTCTTCTAGATACAGTCATTGAAAGTCAAATACCGGTATATCGTATACCACAATAGTTTTTAGCTCACCTGACTCCAAGGGTCATTAAGCTATTGTCATCACTTGACGTCCGTCGTCCGTCGTCTGATGTTCGTCATCCGTACACTTTTTCAAACATTAACTCCTCTGACACTAAGGTTCAATTGCAACCAAACTTGGTATAGTTGTTTATAGCGTTATGTGCATAGAACTGATGTGTGATTTTTTTATTCGTCATACAGCATGGCCACTTTGGCTAAAAATAGAACATATGGGTAAATTCAGTTTTTTCTAAATAACTCAAAATGGCTACATATATCTAAGTTCTGGCAAAGTCAAAGTTTTAGCACCTCAAGATTTATCTGCATTAAAAATTTTAGGAAGATACAACGAACCCACGTTTGAGTTACTGCTTTTTTTCTGGATTATGCTGGATCTAAACTGTGCAAGATATTTGAGAGATTGAATGATCTATAAAATATTTTGTACGATCTTTTCTTTTATGGCCCTGTCACACTATAACGTTTTAGCCAACGTGTGCCGACGTTTTAGAATATATTTTCAACACGCTGGTGTGCGTTGCGTAAGTTTTGTACACGTTATGAACACGCTACAAACACGTTAGCGAACGTCAGCGTGCGTTGGTGATCGCCGAGTGCGTCGCAAATTTTTCAACATGCTTAAAATTTCCGACGTTCGCCAACGTGTTAGAAATAAATTATTCGAACGCTAGGCATAAGTTAGAAGGACGTTATACACACGCTGATGTACGCTATGTGGTCGTTGTGCGCACGTTGAAATGCGTTTGACGAACGCTAAGCTAAATGGAAACTAACGAGTCTAGCGATAATGCAGCGCACGTCTAGCGTCAGTCTAACGACGAAGAAACCTCTTCAACGTGTTTAAAACGTGTACAGAGCGCACAGAGCGTCATTGTAACGAACGAGTAGCGTATCAACCCCAGAATTTTATAAGTTAGATTGAATTACAAGGGAGAAAGTCAATTTCAGAAGCTTCAAATACTAATTCAAATCTGAAAAAAAAAATCTTTAAAAAAAAAAACCAATGAACAAAGCCAAAAAAATCTTGAATATAACAAATATAACTTAGATGGTCTGGAATTGAAAGTAATTCTTGCAAATTGTAATACACCTGTCGTGTTTTCGATGATTTTTTTGGGTAGAAAAACACTCAAATACAACGAGTAACGACAGGTTTACTTCAATACTCATTTGAAATAATGTGTATTTTAAATATTCAATAAGCACACTTGTTTTTCTCTATTAAGGACATCCGTCATTCATTTAGGATTAGCCATCTACAGACCGGTATTTCTTACATGTATATACTCATTTGAGTTAGTTAGTTAGTTATTGCTTTACTCCCAAGCAGCGCGATTTCGGCTATATCCGGGAGATGAACATGAAAGGTGTGATACAATGAACATGAAATGATGATGAAGGAAATGGGGACACAAGGCCAATCGGGTAGGAGAGTTTTGACTGCCACTGGAAAAAGGAGTGATGGGTAGGGACGGGAAATTTTGCCTCCTGCATGGGGATCCTACGGGTCCTACTCTTACCGAGACCTGTAGCAGGGTTCTTTAACGTGCGAGGAACGTGACATTTTTCCCAACACGGTTCACCACTATGGTTTGCGGTCAGGTTTTCCGCATTATCGCCTGACGACCCCGCATCTCTCGATGTCAGGGCTGCCCCATTCAACCACCTGGGGCACACATCCCAGTCGCTTTGTGGGCAAAGCGGCCTGACCCCGATGTCAGGTTTCATTTGAGATTTTGAGAGTTTGTGTTAACAAGCGCATGCATTCCTCTCTGCATATTTTTGACATATCAAAATATAAAATCTACACTATATTTTATTCTTTTAGACTGAGTGCAAAAATCATCACTTTTGGTTAAAAACGGCTTTAGATTATTATACATTAATGTTACCAGAACGCTGAAAACCAATATTTTTATAACGAAACTAAATTTCTATAATTATTAATTAATCCAGTAATACATTTAAGCCAGATAATAGATCTATTTGGGTTATTACGAAATGATACTAAAGAAATTAACAGAAATCCTAGGTCTCCCCACCGAGAGAAAAAATTATAAGTTAGACTAACGCTATGGATGCGTTCTGCAGTCGTCACAAATGCGCTAGGCAAACGTCAAGTACGCCGGACGAACGCTATATATAAGTTTTGAATAAGTTTGTCGTGCGTTGCAGGTAGTTAGTCTGACGCTTTGTGGTCGTTCACCGAGATATTTTTTGAAACTTTTTACAGCGACTGCCAACGTGTTCCAACGTTTTAGAAAATTATTCGAACGTTCGGCACACGTTGGCTAAAACGTTATAGTGTGACAGGGCCATTAGGAGTTATTCCCCTAAGAACGTCAAGATTTACCATTTTCAGAGCATTTCCTCATTGTTAAGTTCCAAACGCGATCGTACTGTTATGCTAAGACAATTCAATCATAAGACAGCAAAACCATGAAACATATATCCTTAGGTAAAAGTTATTTTCGATTGATCACTAATATTGGCTAAGGGTTTTGGGAGAATAAAAGAAGAGGAAGCAAAGAGGCACCAATGGGGCATTCGAGTGTCAAAAGTCCGAAAGGGGTTTCTGGGATTCTGACCTCCGGTTTTTGTTCAAACCATAAGCGGCCAGGGTGTCTATTTAGGATGGCCCTCGTTCTAGTGGGTTGTCGATGCACAATACGAAAAGCCTAACCGCTTACCATGGTGGATGAACGTGTGTGGAGTGTGCCTCGCTTCATGGACGCAAAATATCCCTTTGTGAATCGCCAAAATAGTCCGTCGTCCGCCCGTCCGTTAACTTTTCTTCAAGCATCTTCTTCTCTGTAACCACTGATGGGATTGCTTTGAAACTTTGTACACTTGATTTTTAGGATGTCCTCTACCAAGCTTGTGAAATTTGTGAACATCGACCTACCAACATGGCCGCCGTTACTAAAATAGAACAGGTGAGTCAGACCATAGATTTTAGCTTATAACTCAAAAAGTATAAGAGATAAAGATATCCGAAGCAACCTTCCATCTTCAGCATCAAAAGCTCTACAAAACTCAAAGTTGTGGGACGACTCCTTATAAGAGTTATTATCCCTTAATCGTCAAAATTTTCACAGTTTTTGGACTTAATCTTAAAAGCAATAAGAGTTAGAGGAATAGTTAGCATTGCAAAATTGTTCAGCTCATTAAGATCTACAAAAATGATTTCAGGGTCAAAATTGTCAGATAGTTTTCTTTCAAATGGAAAACTTTGTCACTCTGTATTCTTGATCTTAAAAGTGTTTTCTATCTTAACTAGTTTTTTTAATGTTACATACCAAGTACATGTAGACCATGTTGCACACTAGGTAAGAGGCTTTAGCATAAGAGATCAGGTGAGCTATTCAGGCTCCTGGGAGCCTCTAGTTTTGTCTTGTGAGTGGTGCATGTATTTTGATGTTAACATTACATCGTCCTTTGCAATTGCGTGTTTAGAACTCAAATTGTTGAAATTTAGTAACAAACTCTTTTCATAAGTATTTTTCGGTAAGGTCGAATTTGGGGAACAGAAGTTTAATGTTCATTTGATGAATTTTAAGACGTAGGGTCGTAAATAGATGCAACAAATACAAGTGGGGATTATAGGTAATCCTTGGGAAACTTCAGAACTTTGACAATATCATCGCTGAAATATTCAGTTCTTTATTGCCGTTGACTATTTGAATTGATGATACAAAATAAATCTCCTACATTAAAAGGGCGATTGTATTACATTTGAATTTAGTTACAAAGAATTTATCAAGCAAAATACATATTGTTAAATGAGAAACATTTACAAATAATGATATCTTTTCTTACCAAATCTCAAATGGATATTTAACCATATTTTATAAATAAATTGCATTTCATCTGAAATGATCTGGTACGCTTCAATTGTGAGAAAAATCAAATTTATTCCTGATACATTGAAATAAGAACCGGTGGTAGTTGGTTGATTTAACATTGCTTAGTAAAACTGTGTGGTCGATATATTATTTTAATGATAAGGGCTGACAAAATTTATTCTTAATTCTATTAAATAATGTTTAGATGATCTCTCTGTTCTTTAGATTTATCTCTGTCTTTTATTATTATTGGTTTAATATCAGTATTCAGATTGGAAAATAATATGATGATATCCAGACCGATGAGCGAAAACGATTTGTATAGAATAGGGTTAGAACAGATATATGTGACTCTAGAATTATTTGACAGCAACACTGATTGTGCTAAATTGTCCATAAGTTTAATTGACGGAAGTTTTTCCCCGACATTATTTGAATTGACATTAAGAATTATGAAAATATTATTAAAATGTTGTACTATTCATGTGTGAAAAAGTAGAATTAATACGCGTATTAGATATCATATGGGTGAAGATATATATATACATTAATATTATATTTATATTTGAAAAAGGCCGCTATATGAAAATGAAATCCAAACGAAAAGTAAATGCTGAACTGTTGTAAAGATTTTTTCTAATGTTTGTACATCAAAAATTGCTCACACGATTCGTTATCAAAAGCAGCGCATAACTTATAGCAAGAGTCGACGACCATGTACGTATGAGCGTGCAGAACCCTAGTCGGTATTTCAAATAATGTAGCTTTGTCCACTGGGATGTGTGCCCACTCGCAGGCGGTCAAATAGGGAACCTGTCATCTTACATGTCGGGATCGTCAGGCCAATTTATAAAAAAATCTGACCGCAAGATATAGTAAAATGCCACTACCTTCACGTGCAAAAAACCAGTGCTCTGACGCTCGTTATAATTTGAAGCTTCAGTTCCGCTGGACTACATTGTCCAATATTTTCAACCTTCATGTGGGAGCCGGTAGCAACATAATATGCCAACGACTAGTACTAGTACTGAAGCTTGTGCCTTGTTAGGCCGCTTTGCTCACATTGCGATTGGGAGGTTTGTAGCAGGTGGTTCAGTGGATAACCCTATCATATCGCCGGGTTAGTGATGAGCGAGCCATTACATACAATTAAGGACCACGGTTGCAAATTCAACATGAGTAGAATTAGGCGTTTCGGGTGCTCTGCAGAAAGGTGACTTTCTCTGCCTTACATATTTCATTCCCCTCCCCAGTCTTGTATCCTCAGGATGAATTCCATGCAAGTTCATCATAATTGATTGTTCATCTTATCATCTTTTTCATGTCCCCCTCTTAGATAAAGTTGAAATCGTGTTGCTTTAAAAAAATAAAATAAACTGTCAGTAGTTTTTATGCCTTTGTGACGGGCATAATTTTGTAATCGTGTCCGTCCGTGCTATCCGCCAAGCTTTTTCTCAGATACCGCTATATGAAAATGATGTCCAACTATTAAACGAAAAGTAAATACTGAACTGTTGTAAAGATTTTTTCTAAACAATTGCTCACACGATTCGTTATCAAAAGCAGCGCATAACTTATAGCAAGAGTCGGAGACCATGCACGTATGAGCGCGCAGTACCCTAGTCGGTATTTCAGATATATATAGCTTTGCCCTCTGGGATGTGTGCCCACTCACAGGCGGTTGTATAGGTAACCTGTCATCTTGCATGTCGGGATCGTCAGGTCAATTTATAAAAAATATGACCGCAAGATATAGTGATATCTTATTACAAAAATGCCACTACCTTTACACGTAAAAAAGAACAGTGCTCCGACGCTCGTTTTAATTTGAAGCTTCAGTTCCGAATCAGCTTACGGTTTTATGCCCTTGTGACGGGCCATATCTTTTTACTTGTGTCCGTCTGTGCGAAAAAAAATATCCGCCAAGCTTTTTCTCAGATACCATACACATGTATAAGAATGATTTAAAATTTAGCCGGATTGTTATGTCTTCAATGTCCAGAACGATTTTTAGACTTTAGACATGGCCGAAATGAAAATTTGCGTTAACCTATATTCTTACAAACCGTTCATCATATATATGAAATGTTGATCAGCCATTATCTTTAAGAATAATGGTTTACTACCAAAGTCCTGTAAAAGGCGATTCAACGTTTTAGAAAATGTTCAGAAAGTAAGACAGGTATCGTGGATCTCTGTAGTAAACAAAATGAGAGAGCCGGTGGTGTAGTGGTTAACGCGTTGGGCTACTAACACCGAGGTTCGTGGTTCGATCCTCGTCCGGGGTGAAAATTTCATGAACCAATTTTCCGACTCTCTCTTGACACCATTTGCGAGGATGGTCTCAAGGAACGATGCTAGTCCTTCGGAAGGGACGAAAAAAGGTTGTCCCGTGTATGTGGAGAGCAATACCCCATGCACGTTAAAGACCCCTTTGTAGATTTCGATAAGAGTAGGCTCAATGGGGGCTGCTACAAAGGCCACACTTGCAATCTGCTAGCTGGAGAGGGATTTATATAAGCATCAAGCTTGTTTCCCAATCCAGGATAAATAAATATGTTTAAACTAAACAAAATGAAATATATCTATTTCTGAAGAGTTTTATAATTACAAAAATGATCCAAATACCAAAACGGGATCCGGTTAATTTGGTTATGCTATATATCGATATTCCAAGGAGCAACCTCTCATCAGCAGCATTTGAATCAAAACCTTGGAAGATCAAAAACCAAAAGTATTGAACGAAAAGTACTCAAAACTCAAGTTTCCTCTCAATTTTAGAGTACATAAATAGAGTATTGTGTAGATTGATATCAAGTCAGTTTGTAATTTATGTTTAAATATAGGTATTTTGATATGCTTTGGTAACTTCTGAAACTTGGGAATATTGTTACTTCCTTTCAGTTTCAATGTTTTTTCTCTATTGTATAGAGTCTATACACAAAAAAATATTTAATTTTGCTCAATAGAAAATTGAAGAAATATAATTTTGAACGTGTGTTAATATACAAGGGCTCCCTTACGGATTTATAGGTACATTGTTCTGGCCTGTGAGATAATTCTATTTTAATTGTTGGGTATTTTAACTTGGTGACAATATTATTGAATTTATTAACAGTTTGTAACGTTATATTAAACTATTGGTAGGATTTTATTGCAATATCAAAGGAAACTGTGCTTCAAGCGACATAATCAAATCAAATCGTGGGGCATTATCCCGTGTTTACCAATTTCAATACTAAATAAAACACATTTAAGGCAGCCATTCTCTAAATAGATCCTTTTTATAAGCAATAATTTTGCTGCATAGATTTGTCCTTTAAGCTATCGATTTTTAATATCATTTATTAGGCACTTCCCCCCTATTGTTGGAGTGCATTCACGTTAAAATTGTTTTGTACCCTTTGAAATGAAAATTTTGTTAGTTACGTGCACATTAAAGAAAAGTTAAATCCCATACAATCAAAATTAATAAGAGGTAGGTTTGCAGCGTAAAGTTCTTTTAGTACCAATCAATATATTCATATATTCGTTCGTGATATCGTTTATTTTTTGTTGCTTCAATTTTTAATTGTTAAAAAGAACATTTTTATTTTGCATAATTCATGTGGCTCCACCCAAAAAAATTTATTCTACATGCTATTCAAATAAAATAACCTATTATATGCTACATTTTTTTCTCTTTATTTATATTTTTTTAATATATCGTTTATTATAATCATAATATATTTAAAAAAATAAAATTAATATTTCTTATTTATTATTTTAGTATTTTCCATCTTTTATTAATGGATGTTTTGCCAATGGTTGTTGACAATGAGATCCAAACATATTTGTAAACACTCTTTGGTTGTATTTGTACCATGTGTATGCAGTTATATGTTCATTTGTTTTGTTTGTTTGTTTGTGTGCGATTTATCCTCTTGTCGTTTATCATTAAAAAAACTATTATATGTTTAATTTAAACAAATAAATATAAAAAGGCATTTTAATTAAGTTTTATTTTTTAGCTTCCTAAACTTGATTGGCATATCTCAGAGTCATCATCAAGCAGTTGTCGGAACTTATAGGATTTATAGCTTCTTACATAAGTTCTTGGAAAAGACCGGCTGATCTTTCACGAGTGATAGAATTTTTCAGTCTTTTTGCGAGTGGAGCGCAGCGGAACGAGTCAAAAGACCCAACAAATTCTATCACGAGTGAAAGATCATTGCCGGTTTTCCAAGAACGCGTGTAAGTACCTATTTCTTCCGTAAGAAATTAAATTTTATATTCTGAAACCTTAGAGGACTTCATTCTAAAAACCGAAAGTATAAAATGACAGTGCATTTCATTAGTCGACATCATCGATCAATATCAGTACCGGCGGTTATTATTGGATAATTGACCAGTGTGAGATCGCTGCACGTGCTCGCATCTCAACCTGGCCATCTCACACTGAAAAGAGTCATTTACGGAAGAACGGACCTTCCGTACATCCTATTAGGTTACAGTTGTAAGGTATTAAGCATAAATTGTGTGTCACAACGAAGCCGAGAAAAGTCTGTATTATAAATAGAACAAATATCACAAAAAGCTTATTTCCATCTACCTTTACACAATATTTTTCCAGATTTGTTTCTCCCGTGCGGGGCCCGGGTGGCGAATAGGCCCACAGCAGAGCCTAGCTTGTCGTAAGAGGCGACTAAGGGCCCTGGGATTCTGACGTCGGGTCAATGCTCAGCCCACAGAGCGACCAAGTGTGTACCCTAGGTGGCTGAATAGGGTGGCCCTCGTCTGCGGGGGTTGTCAGGTCTATAACACTGCCATAGTGGACCTACGTGTGTGGAGAGTGCCACGCTTCATGCACGTAAATGATCCCTTTGTGGACCGCCAAGTAGTGCACCACATGAGCTAAATTTTCCGCCCCTACCTACTTCTCCCCTTTTCCTGTGGTTGTTCCTTTGTTTCCCACCCCACCCCATCTTTCATTTATCATCATCATTTTATGTTCATTTTATTATTCTTTTCATGTTCATCGCCTGTAAATAACCAATATAGTGTTGCACGGGCGTAAAACACCAACTCACTCACTCACTCCAGATTTGTTTTGTCGTCTTCGTCTAAGAAAGCAAACCTTCTCTTTATATATGTTACAGTAAATTCGTGTAATCAGTAAATACGTGAATTTCCTAAAGCTAATAGTAAATTTATGTAATTACTGGGTGATTTATGAAATACATGTGTTTCCTGAGTTGACCAGTAAATACGTGTATTTACTGATTTTTCTTGCACATTTTACACGTATTTACTGGACATAGTTCAATATTAGGTTTAAAACATCAAACTTTGTTTATGATTAGTATTTTTTAAGGGATTGATTAAATTGTGCAAGCTTTTTGGTAATAATTTATAGTCAGCTTTGTGAAACCCTTTTTTCTTTAAAAGTGGTGATGAACATCTCTAATAATGCACAGCGGCGCTCAGTTTTACTATAAAGAGCTCAGAATCTGATGTCGGGCCAGGTGGCTTGGGTCAAAGAGCGACTATGACTTGTGCCCAAGATGGTAGATATTGGGTGGCCCTGCCATAACAAATTCCGTGGTCTTCAGGGTATAATGTGGAAACCTGATCCCAAACCATAGTACAGCATCTTGTTAGGAAATATGTCACGTTTCCCCGCAAATTGAAGAGCCCTACTGCAGGTCTCGATAAGAGTAGGTCCCATATGATCCCTTTCAGGAGGCTAATGATTACATCATGCTACCCATCCCTTATCCCGGATTAACCTTGTGTTCCAAATATCTTCCACTTCATCATCATTTTCATGTTCATTTTGTCATCCCTTCCATGTTAATCTCCCTGATAGTCGAACTTGTGCTGCTAGTTTCTGTCATTTTTGTTTATGTATGAAATATGGTCTTATGAAATATTGTCTACAAAATGAAACGAACAACAAATTACTTTATCAAAATCAGATTGAATTAGAAACAAAATAGATATTAACTATAAGTGAGTGAGTTAGTTGGTGTTTTACGTCATTGTAACGCTATATAAGTTATCTAAAGGCAATGAACATGAACAGGATGATAGTATGAACATGAAATGGGGGTTGAGGTGAAAAACATGAACAATAGTTTTTAAGAGCCGTACAGGCTAAAGGACAGAAAATGTAGTCTATGTGGTGCACTACTTGGCATGCAGTCCATAAAGGGATCTTGTACGTGCATAAAACTGAAAAAAATGTACAAGTCACAAACATGTCAAATCTGTGAAGAATAGTACAATGTTTATAACATTGTTTTTGTATTTACTTTATAACAAATTTGACACAGAAAATGATTATCTACAAAGGTTTATCTTTCAAAATAAGTATCAGTAAAAACGTGTAAAATCTCTTCAAAAGGTCAGGAAATTCATGTATTTACTGACCATTTTTAGTAAATACATGTATTTACTGGGTGCCTTAGTAAATTCACGTATTTACAAAATTTCAGTAAATACGTGTATTTTAATACTGATTACACATATTTACTGTAACATATATATCTTTATTGCAAAATTACACCCATTAGGGTCAAGCAATACAATCAGAAACTAAATTAATATACAAACAATGTCAATGAAACATAATAACATCACATAACGATAGAATGTAAAAAAAATCTGAATAATTTAAAATTTTAAGGTTCGTTTTCTTAAGATTTCCTAAGTCATGTTTTTGTATCTAAAAGAGATTTCCTAAGTCATGTTTTTGTATCTAAAAGATTTCAATAGGTCTTAAGTTTTGTTCTCAGACCTAAAATATTACCAAGGGGAGTAACATCTATTAATATATTAGATTTCCACATGGATTGCTGCCTGTTGCCATGAACAGCTATTGCTACTTTCTTTAACAGTGGTGATGATTTTCGTTTATCTGGTCTTAAAAACATTTGGCACTTTAACAATACTATATAGTTAGTTAGTTAGTTAGTTAGTTATTGCTTTACTCCCAAGCAGCGCGATTTCGGCTATATCCGGGAGATGAACATGAAAGTGGTGATACAATGAACATGAAATGATGATGAAGTGGAGAAAATGGGGACACAAGGCCAATCGGGTAGGAGAGTTTTGACTGCCACTGGAAAAAAGGAGTGATGGGTAGGGACGGGAAATTTTGCCTCCTGCATGGGGATCCTACGGGTCCTACTCTTACCGAGACCTGCAGCAGGGTTCTTTAACGTGCGAGGAACGTGACATTTTTCCCAACACGGTGCACCACTATGGTTTGCGGTCAGGTTTTCCGCATTATCGCCTGACGACCCCGCATCTCTCGATGTCAGGGCTGCCCCATTCAACCACCTGGGGCACACATCCCAGTCGCTTTGTGGGCAAAGCGGCCTGACCCCGATGTCAGGTTTCTGATCGCTCTTTAGTGGACTTTTACCGACAAGCTTAGCGCTGCTGCGGGCCTATTCGCCTCCCGGGCCCCGCACGGGACACAATACTATATACCTGACACAATACAATACTATATACCTGACAATTATTGTTCTTTGCCCTCACTAATATTTGTTTAAATTCCTCTATCTTACTTAAAATGTCGAATAATGCTGCATAAGAACAAACAGGCTCGTTGTTCAAGGACCAATTTTCCAACTATTTCTTGACACCATTTGCGAGTATGGTGTCAAGTAATGATGCTTGTCCTTCGGAAGGGACGAAAAAAGGTTGTCCCGTAAAAGTGCCATATGTTTTTAAGACCAGATAAACAAAAATCATCACCACTGTTAAAGAAAGTAGCAATAGCTGTTCATGGCAGCAGGCAGCAATCCATGTGGAAATCTAATATATTAATAGATGTTCCAGTCTGTAAACTATGTACAGTCTATGTTCAAAAACTGAATGACAGGAAGAATTTTTACAGTTGGCAAAATTCTGTGTTGTTATATATTTGACCGATTTGCGAAATAATATGCAAATCTTTGAAATTGTATTCAAGCACAACTTAAAATTTCAGATTTCAGATGTATCCCTTATAGTTTAAATGTCAATTTTCAAAATCTGTGATTTTTTCTGTAGGCTTTTGGTTTGGGAGTGAAGGCCAAAATATGGATATTTCATGATTTGCCATAAAATGAAAACAATTGCAAATACATGTAGAGAAAATTTGTTGTTTGTTTCAATGTTTTTAATAAATTAAGAGATATAAAAGCCCTTTGCCGTTTCATTTCAACATTTAGTTACATGGATAACCAGGTGATCGATTAAGGCTCCTGGGAGCTACTTATTATTTCTTTAAGACAAATTATAGGGTTCCCATGCATCCTTGAAAACTGGACAAACCCTTGAATTTCATTTTTAAGTTCAAGGACCTGGAAAAGTCCTTGAAGTTAAAAAAAAAATCAAAACATATATCCTTAAAAAACCCTTGAATTTTATATTATGACACTTTGTCGGTTATTTTGGGAAAAATGGTATAAAAAATATCAGGATCTATCATTTTGACGACTATTTCAGTTCATCCTTGAAAATGACTTAAATATCCTTGAAAAGTCCTGGAAAAACCCATGAAATTTTAGTCATGAAAAAAGTGGGAACCCTAAAATTAAATTAATTTACTAATATAAAATTTAATATTGAAAGGTGTTTCTTAAAAAAAAAAATCATTACATTTAATGTATTTTTTAACTTTGATATGATAATAAGAGACCAAAAAATATTTTATTATTTCGGAAGGATCGATGCTAGTCCTTCAGAAGAGTCCCTTGTTTTGGGAGAGCAATACCGCATGCACGTTAAAGACCCCTTTGTAGAGAAGGCTCAATTTGGCTGTTACGAACGCCACATTCACAAACTGTTTTTGACACATTTTTGTTTATTTCAAAAAGCCTATTTCTTGTTAATTTTCCATAGCAATTTAAAAGCCCAGTATGATAAAACAAAATTAATAGACAGATTTTTGTAAACTTTCAAAAAGAATTCTACTTTAAATTGGAAACTTTCTTGAACATTCCAAAATGAAAAGTCGGCCTTAGGAATTAGTGAAAACTAACTAAGAAGCATGCCCTTTTCGAATGGAATTTTCAAATGTTTCTTTTGATCATACTTTTCATTGCATCGCCATTATCTAACATATATAGTATTGCAACAGCGGAAAACATAAACTCTCTCATTCACTCTCTCTCTTACTCATTTGTTAATCTGTCAATTTTGTAAATTATCGTTTTTAATCGATTTAAATGTTTAAAATAAAATTATACTTTTTATAATACGTTTTAGTTGTTTATGAAAAAATACTAGTTGTGCAGATTTTATTTCTATTTTTTTTCTTTTAAAACTAGAAAAAAACTGTTTACCAAAGTTTAAAAAAAGGCCTATCCTCCCTAAAAATCAGAGAGATAAAATTTTATATTACAGGTGATTTTCTAAATAAAATGTCAATGTCAAAAGTAGACGGATTTCGTTATACAGGAAGTAGGTGAGTAACAGGCCTGAAATCAATTGTTCATGCTGTATATCAAATATTAAGGAGCTGTGATGAGTAGTTGCTGAGAAAACTTACAAAATGACCTAAGTCTATGGTTAGACGCGTTTCAAGTTATTGGTCGGAAACTTTCAGGGGACGGACGGACGGACAGACACCGAAAAAACTGAGGGTATAACATAATACCATGCCACTTTGTGTGGCGGGGTATAAAAAGGAAGGACTGACGGACGAAAGAATGGACGAAAAAATCAACACTTTATACCCATTGCTTATAAAGCAGGGAAATAATATTCAAATTGGTAATACCAGCAGTGTTTGGTTTTCTGATTTTTTTTTAAAGCTATGAAATCACGCTTAAACGACGAATGCTTTCGCTAAACCTTAATAGGACTTACTTGCTCGGAAGGATGTCTTTTATTGTGCATACTTCATTTACCATCAATTTATATAATCAATATCATTTACAAATGTAATATATCTAATTTGTTTCTAGTTTTCTAGTAACAAATTGAAAGGAAAGGGCACATTAGGACGGTAATTTAATCATCGAAATTATTCTGCGTAGTTGGCTTTGTCTTGACGAATGCTCCGATTCTTAAATGGTCTCCTTTTTAAATAATTGGATAATGAAACATCATAACAGTCTGCAATGGCTTGTAAAAACTAACAATCGAAAAAACCATTCAGTTAAGATATCTTTTCATTTTTGGTCTTATAAATGAATGCTATTTGGCCTCTTCATTAATCAGATAGTTAAACAATGGTAATGCCAAATAGGATTTGATGTTCTAAAGACAACATGATTTTTGTGAATGTTAGTGTCCATCAAGAAAATGAAAAACTAACCTACGATGTTTATTAATGTAACAACGCATCATAGAACATTCTATCTGAGTCTAATCTAATCTTTCTTGTTCTTTGCTTCAATGAATGATGATAAAACGCGTGTGAAACGAAGATTGAATCGACATGATTTCATTGCAATGCGCATTGTACTTTGGAACCACTCACAGATTTCTATTAGTCTTTTAATATCACCATGCCCAATAATGTAACAAATATTATTAGCTTTTATTGTAAAAAAATGTCAGTTGAGATGAGTATACGATAGATTTGTAAACCAATATCAATATCTTCTCAAACATTGAACTGACAACCTCTTTGCGACCTAGCGGCAAATTGATTAGGATTCATAATATTTGAAGATTTATTTAACAGCGCAATCAGTTAAATTGTATGCTCGTCGACAGACTTGTCGAAATATATCAATTTTTCCCACTCTGTCATTGATTCCTATGACATATAAGGTCTATGCCATGTCGTAACTGTCCGTTTTTGTGCTTGATACGATATAATAGAGTGACAGTTTGTATGCACAAAATAGTTTTCTCAATTGTAAATAATTAAACAGGCGTTCTTGTCGTTTGCTAAACACGTCTGTTGGACATATACAACATAAAAATGTAATTTATTAAACCATCAAACTAAATTAAAAGCCATGTACAAATTCGGTTGTTATTGATAAAGAATAAACTGGAGATGAGAACTAATTAACTTAAATTTTACAACTCTATAGACTGCACCCTAAAACGAATATTTCTATAGTACTTTCAAAATATCCAAGGACAACGCAGTAGAGCCCCCCTCATAATAGATAGAGCAAAACGAATAAATATTTTAGACCACATGCAAGACAGTTTAAGTAAGTTATCACGCTGGTCGCAACATTTTTTCTGTTAACTATATCATATCAGACGCTTTCCGTGTCCTTTCTTTTCTTTTCTTGTAACACGCATGCATGGTCGATATTCTCGGTGGAACATTTAACTGCAATTAAAAATGATGAGGTTATTTTTCTACAGTGAGTGAGTAAGTGAGTTCGTGTTTTAGCCCCTTGCAATGCTATATAGGTTATCTAAAGGCGATGAAAACATGAAAAGGATGATAGAATGCACATGAAATGAAGATGATAAATGAAATACGGGGGTGGTGGGAAACAAATGAACAGTAAATTTTAAAAAAAAACACAGTAAAAGGGGAGAGGTGGGTAGGGGCCGAAAATTTTTACCTATGTGGTGCACTACTTGGCGGTCCACAAAGGGGTATTTTACGTGCTTGAAGCGTGGCACTCTCCACACACGTTGGCCCACTATGGTCAGCGGTCAGGGGTTCCGTATTATAGACCTGACAACCCCACAGACGATGGCCACCCTATTCAGCCACCTAGGGTACATACTTGGTCGCTCTGTGGGCTGAGCACTGACCCGACATCAGAATCCCAGGACCCTAGTCGCCTCTTACGACAAGCTAGGCTCTGTTGCGGGCCTATTCGCCCCCGGGCCTTGTAGGCGACTATTTCTCTGCAAGATTGATGAAAATTTTCGTAACATTTATATAGTTAAATTGACATGGATCCTCCTTTTCAAAATGAAGCCCCTCTTCTCCCCTCCTCTAGTGGCGAATAGGTCCACAGCAGCGCTAAGTCAACAGGGTCACACAGTGCCCCTACCAGATGGCGAGTTGGTGCACTTTTACCACAGAGATAAATGCAATATTTGCCCCAGGTTGGTTGTTGAATGGAGTTACCCTGTCATTTGTATGCCGGGGACGTCGGGTCATAATACAGAAAATGTTACCACAAACCATAGTGGTACACCGTGTGGGGAGCGAAAATACTATTTTCCTCGCACATTGATGTAGATTTCGAGAAGAGTATGACCCTTGCAGTCGGGTAAAAGACGGGTAAAGTCGACTTGACCATATCAAGTCCCATATCATTCCGAGACTCCCATATTAGGTCGAGGCAGCAGCCGAGACCTAATATGGGTCGAGGAATGATATGGGACCTGATATGGAAAACCCTTTGTCATAATCTTTTTATCATACATTTTCAGCAAACAAATAAAAATAAACAGCAGACGATATAAATATACTGTGACGTTTAATTTCAAAGTGAGGCTTTAGACCTTGATATGGCATATTAGCCCAATTTTGTGCACGCGAGGTCTTGATATGGCCATATTTCCCACTTTTGTGCACGCGAGGGCTTGATATGGCAAAAAAGACCCTTGTCAAGATATGGCTTGTAAATTTACAGCTGTTACACACGGACAAATTTAAAGGTATCAAAGCTAAATGTATGATAAAAAGCCGTATTTGCGCAGTAATAACTAACACAACCTACTTTACCCATACAACAAAGCGTAGTTAAACTAATATTTAATTCAAAAGACTACCAACAAGCTAAATTTCTAGGTTCGTACATAAAACAATCAATGACACTGAAGACAGTAGACACTTAAGTTTCATTTGTACAATTATTTCAGTCTTGTTGTTGTCATTGCGCAAATAAATTTGATTTCATTTTATTTTGTTTCAATTCTGTGCTTCTTTGAAATCTCTTGTATATGTAACAAATAGTCTAAATTGATCTTAACTAGAACTGATGATCACATCCCTTGAAAAGGTTTTGGAGACATTAGACAGTATGTAAGGACATGTGGAAAACCGGGAACAACTCATGGCCGAATTCTGCAGCGCTATTCAGAAAGAAACAGATTGGACTACGAGGATGGACGACATTTTAGGCAAAAGATTAAAGAGAGGTATGGTTAGATTTGAAGATTCTGACAGAATGCCACACTCCATGTTATGGACAGGTTTGAGGCAGCAACTGAAGAATATTAGTGGATACAAGCACGATACTATTCCGGAGTTCAATAAATGGAAGAGTTGTAGTGAGGCAGATAGAGAAAGACCATATATGCCAAAGAAACAAGACAAGACCAGTAAGCCTAATACATGTACTTCAAAATCAGCATCAAAGACAAAAGAGAGTTACGAGGAATGGTACAGCAACTGACTCAGACAGTATCTGCTATGCATGAACAGTACCAGCAAAGTAGAGGTAGAGGTCGAGGAGGTGTGGACAGTATGGTCACTACAAGAGAGGATGAGCTATTAGACTATTTGAACGGGAAGAGGCCTATGACGAGGGGCCAGCCTTAGGCTTGATGAAGAACATTAGCCATCCCAGTGTAAGGAATAACATGGTTTAGGAGATACCAGCAGGAATTTTTGGAAAACCAACATAGACAACTGTTTTATTAGAGGGAATAGAAACACCAGCTGTGCTAGATACAGGATCCACAGTTACCACCATAAGTAGGAACTTTTATGATCATCACTTATCCACACTACTACAAAATCTTTTGGATATAGACTGTGCTGGAGGGACACAGCTACCCTATGATGGATTTATACAGGTAAGTATTTTTACACCAGGACATATCAACACCACCCACCAATTTTTAGCCTTGGTAATTCTAGACAGGTATAATATCCATCAGCCATTGTTGATTGGAAACAATGTATTTGACACCATGCTGAATGGTTTAATGCAGACCCATGGAGAACGTTTTCTGCATACAGCCCGTTTGACGACACCATGGCACATGACATTCCGCTGTGTGTCTATTGGAGAGGGGATTTTAAAGAAGAATGATAACCTGCTTGCTGTTATAAAGAATGCCCATTCAGAGAAAGTCATCATACCACCCAATAAGTTATGGAGATACAGGGATAATGTGAGAAAGAGATGATATACCACATCACACCAGCTATATATCACCCATCATCATTAGCTTGTGAAGTGAAGATGTAGAGCCGAGGATTCACCAATACAGGTATAAGGTTAATGATAGATTGACAGTTCAACTAGCCAACATGACCAACCAAGCTGTTGCGATACCACCTAAAGGGATATTATGTGGGTTACAGCCGGAAGGTATAGAGCCAATGCAAGTAGAGGAGCCATACTAGGAAGACCGGTCATTGTTTGAGAAAATGGAGATAATGAAGAGTGATTTGACAGATGAAGAACTGAGCAGAGGTGAGGATTTGATTTTAAGTTACCATGACATCTTTTAGATCTTTTAGACGAGAGACCATTCAAGCAGACGTACCACAGAATACCACCAGCGATGTATGAATAAGTGCGAGACAATCTTAGACAGCTTTAAATGCAGGATTGATCAGACCATCCCATTCACCCTATGCCTCAAATGAAGCCTGAGTGAAGAAGCATGACAACAATCTCAGAATGTGCGTTGATTACAGAATGCTCAACAATCTGACGAAGAAGGACAGTTATGCGTTACCCAGGATCGAAGAGCTTTTGGATTGTTCATGTGTTCTTTACTGAGCTCTTCTAAGTCATATATTATTATTGTTTTGTCAAATTGAAAGTTTAAACTAATTGTGTTATCGTAAGGAAAACACTTTTTATGTCGCCTGCAACGTGCTGCAAAGCGACACATAGGAGTAACGTTGACATTATCCGTCGTCTTGGGTCGTACTGCATCCCGTGACATCAACTACATGTCACTGCCTCACGATATTAGGCATGTATCTTGATCCTTTAGTACTCAATTGTGTTAAGCGGTTTTATGCCCGTAACTCATCTAATTCTTGTTTACTTGCTATGTTAAGACGCAGGCGACATACGCCAGCTCCATGGAAGACTGCCATTACAGTTCTAAAATTGTCTTACGTTTATTGACATTGACCTTGACGTCCGACGTCGCTTGCTCGGTCAAAGCAGCTCGGCTAAAAAACTTTTTGTCTTGATGATAATAAATGTTTGTTTAACTAAGACAAACAAATAAATCTAATTATCGCATTAACATTAAAAAGATAATGTTTGCTTCAACTTGATCATTGTCATTTTAGTAAAGCAAAGAACACTAAATTTTCTACGTATACCATATTATGTAGATAAGACTTTTATAGCCGTTATACTAAATTGGGGATGAAGAATAAAGTTGAGATTCATATTTGATTCATGAGTCGTCCTTTGATTAATCTTTGTCGGATTACAATTACCCCGTTTTGGAAGAAGCCAATTGCTACTGATAACAGCTAAGTCTACAAAAATAGCAATAAAAACTTAATATGAAGTGAATTAAAATGCGCAAGAATTCATCGTTATAGTATTATATAGGATAAGGTTCGGCGAAAACTGATTTTCAATTTTATCCTAAACGCGTCAAAAATAATACCCTACAAATTGGTCGCCTATAAAATAGCACAAAATATAAGCGATTTGCGATCATAGGTATTAAGGCGAATCGTTTTCTGAGAGAATAGCTGTACTGTATGCAGTGATTGAGTGATTAAGTAGTCAAAGATAACCATATGTCCTGAGCCATTTATTTAACGACACCATTCTCTCTCTGGCCTGGCTGATATTTCCTTATTAATGGTTATTCAAAATCGCTGTAAAATGATTACATAGTTATTTATTCATCATGATAGGCAGAAATTGATGCATTTTTGGTAATCATAGTGATACAATTTGTCCCGTTCTTCGTTATTACGTTCAATCCCAAAATCCGCTATATAGATGAAGTTTTGTCTCTGGAATTCAATGCATTATTGACTAAATCACCGAATTAATTATGTTACAAAACTGCAGAATTATCTACACACGCTTTCTTCCAGTAAATAAAACTAAATGAAACACAACTTAAAAAAAATAACAAGCAGGTTCATTTTAATTAAGACTGAATATTTTCTTGATCTTTCTCAAAGGAGTAGGACCCGTAGAATGGTAGAATGTTCTGCAGTAGGTTTAATTGTCCCCATCTTATCCCACCTGTTTATGTCTCCCTCGTCGTTTCATGCTCATTATATAATCCTTTTCTAGTTCATTTTACTATAATAAAAAAAAAACAAGAAAGCAAAACATAAATTAAAGGTGCAAAGCTTGGGATAAAGCAATAACTATAACTCAACAATTGGAGACTTCAAATCGGTGTGTATTTGCTTAACCTCTTTGAGGTTTTATTATGCAATAAAGTATATAACGCCAATGATGAACTAGTCAGTGTATAAAGGTTTTGTTTTGATATTGTAAACTGCTCCTGAAAAGAATAAGTTTTTGTTTCTAATGCTGCGAGCTTACACAAATTCATTCTTGATGGCTTATATCTTGAGCTCAATTCATTTTGTAAGAATGTGTATGAAATCATATGAAGGTTTGGGAAGCAAGAGTCGTTGGTAGGAAGCTTTAAAGGCAATACAGGCACCTATAACCGTAGATTACTGTAGATCCTCTTCTGGCTGTAGGTCCTCAGGGAGGTCCTCTGCTGTCAGCTCTCTGTCTATTTTGATTTTACTTTGGTCGTGTCCGGTCGTGTTTATACTGCTTTGGTGATTGTATTTTCTATCTTGGTTTTGCCAGTATCTGTCCAGTCTTGCTTCAAAGGAGTTAATAGTTGGTGCGTTTACTACTGAGGATGGCAAGTTGTTCCATATCTCGGTTGATCTTATGGTAAACGAGTACTTTCTTGTATCCAGTCTTGGTCTTTCTTTAAATAGTTTCTTATTATGCCCTCTTGTACTTAATTCTTCTCTGAGTGGAATAAAGTTACTGACTTCATCATCATATTTCCCAGTGAGTATTTTGTACATGTCTATCATTTCGCCTCTTGATCTTCTATAGGCAAGTGTTTGTAGCCTAAGTTTCTTCAGACGGTCTTCATATGATAGATTTGGAAGTCCTGGTACTTGTTTGGTTGCTCTTCTTTGTACATTTTCGATGGTATCTATGTGCTTTTTAAGGTGTGGGCTCCATACCTGGTTGGCGTACTCCAGGTTCGGTCTAACCAAAGCCACATATAGTAGTTTGAATGTTGTACTGTCCATCTATTCCATTGTTCTTCTAAGTACGCCCATCATAGAATTGGCCTTATTAACTTTGTCTGTAATGTGTTGGTTAAATGTGAGCTTGTTGTCAATAGTCAATCCAATATCTCTTTCTGTTTCAACATATTCCATGGGTGGTAAACTGTCTTTCTAGGTGTAGTTGTGTTTCTCTATAGATGATTTCCCTATTCGCATAACTTTGCACTTCTCTGGATGGAAACAGAGTAACCACTCTTCTGACCACTTTTGTAATTCATGTATATCTGATTGCATATCAATACAGTCTGATCTGTTGAGAGATAGCTTTTTTGGGCAAATTATACGAAAAAATCGAAACAACTTAGGAGGCGATGTATTAATTTTTATGAAAAACGATATATCAGCGATTCGAAAACCAGAACTAGAAAACCAAGTAGATGAGTCCTTGTGGGTTGAAATTAACAGTAAGGGACAAAACTTTCTGCTGTGTAATATATATAGACCTGAATGGACAGATAATGAATTTTGGACAAGACTTAATCAATCAATTGAACTTGCGTACCAAATCAATAAAAACATTATAATAACAGGAGATCTGAATTCAGACTTATTTAAAACAAACAACAATAAACTTATAAATACAATAAATATCTTTAACCTGAAGAATGTTATAGATAAACCAACCCGGATAACAAATCATAGTTGTACGCTACTTGATCCCTTCATTATCAGTGATTCTGTTGAACATATTTATTCGGATGTCCTTAAAATACCATTAAACATAAGCGATCATGATGCACCAGTTGTATTTCTTAAATGTCCGACAAAAAGCTATGTCCCTATTAAACGCGAAATATGGTTGTACGATCAAATAGATAAACAAAAATTTGAAAATGAGCTTGATGCGATTAATTGGAATACCCTTTTGTCGGTATCTAGCGATGTTGATGAAATGTGCGAAACATTTTCAAATACATTTCTAGATATTGCCAAAAGGTGTATCCCAACAAGAGAAATAACTATAAGAAGTACTGATAAACCATGGTTTACAAATGAATTGCGAAGAGAGATGAGAAAACGAGACCGTTACCGTAGCCAATACTTAAAATCCGGATATGAAAATCTAAAGAAAAAATACAAGGACCAAAGGAACAAATGCAATAACCTTAAAAGGGTCGCGAAAGAAAACTATGAAAACAATCTAGATAACTTCATTTTAAATAACTCTTCAAACCCAAAAGCATATTGGAAATTAATGAAAACTCTACTAAGACTAAATAATGGGTCCCATATTATTCCACCCCTTCAAAATATATTAAACAACAATGGAAACCAACCACATATTGAATATGTTTACTCGGATACAGGGAAATGTAATCTTTTTAATTCCTATTTTAGTCAAATATCTACTTTGGATGACGAAAATGTTCCTCTTCCTAGCTTTGATAAAAGAACTGACGCTGTAATAGATGATATATCAGTCGAGGAACCAGATGTTGTTGATATTCTTCAGATATTGAACCCGAATAAAGCATCAGGTCCCGACTTCATCAGTCACAAAATGTTAAGAGTGTGTCCCCATAAGATTGCAGTCCCACTCAAGTTAATATTTAATAAATCCCTACGTCAAAGTAAATATCCAACGCCTTGGAAGATCGCAAATGTTATACCTATTTTCAAAAAGGGTGATACATCACTACCATCAAACTACAGGCCTATATCTCTTATAAGCTGTCTGGGAAAAGTGTTTGAAAGAGTAATTTACAAATATGTCTATAACCATTTACAGAGACATAATCTTATTTACAAATACCAATCTGGTTTTCTTCCCAAAAACTCAACAACTCATCAACTATAAGAAATATATAATTGTATACTTAATTCGCTAGAACAAAAAGAAACTAGCTGCTTTGTCTTTTGCGATTTTTCCAAGGCGTTTGATAAAGTGTGGCACAGGGGTCTCTTACTTAAATTAGAATCGTATGGAATTCTTGGAAATTTGCATAAATGGTTTGCAGATTATCTAAAAGAAAGAAAACAAAGAGTTGTAATGAATAATTCTTCGTCCTCCCTTAACACCATTCAAGCAGGAGTTCCCCAAGGTACAGTCTTAGGTTCCCTCCTATTCGTGATATATATCAATGATATTTCAGAAAGTTTGCAATCATTATGCAGGCTTTTTGCAGATGATACTTCTTTCAGTTATTCAAACTCGAACCCAATAGAAATTAGAAATACGATTGATCATGACCTTAAGGAGCTGGATAGATGGTCAAGGAACTGGCTTATGTCATTTAACTCTGATAAAACAGAGATTATTATATTTTCGAATATTGAACGTCCAAATCTATCTTTCTCGTTGAACGAAAAAGACATCCCTATTTCTAGTCAGCACAAACATCTGGGTATAACTTTGAGTGATGATGCAAAGTGGAATCACCACATTGACAACATTGCTAAAAGTGTTACAAAACACCTTAATGTTCTCAGAAAATTAAAGTTCAGTCTGAGCCGAACAGTATTAGAAAAGTTATACTTAGTGTACATAAGACCTATATTTGAATACGCTTCTGAAGTTTGGTATAACTGTGGAACAACAAACGCGGAAAAATTAGAAAAACTTCAACTCGAAGCGGCCCGTATTGTAACAGGACTCCCTATCTTCTGTAGATCATCAGAACTGTATAAGGAACTGGGATGGGAACCACTTATAGATAGAAGAAACAGAAAAAAGCTACAAATGTTTTATAATATTCAAAGTGGGAACGCACCAACGTACTCATCTAAACTTATTCCACCAAATATACAATCAACGACCATCTATCCACTTCGAAATGGAAATGATATTATTGTGCCTTTTTGTAGACTTTCGATAACAGCAGAATCTTTTGTGCCATCGACAATAAAGTCATGGAACAGATTAGATTCTACGATTCGAAATCTTCATGTAATCAGGATCTCAGCACACCATTGTTAACCTCATCACCATCATTGTCATCTTACATATGTAAAAGTTTAAACCATTTTCTTGCCTATTAGACATGATAGAAAAATCGTTTACATTCGACATTTACAATTGACATTTACGATTGGGGTATTTAAACTCGGGGTCCATATCAAAACACCTTTATTTCATATGTAACATTTATAGGAAAGTTTCAGTCATTTAGTCCGTCCTTACGTCTGTCCATCCGTAACATTTTGGTAAAGTTTTGGGGTAAGATTGATATCTTCGGTGCTACGTGGTGGTGGGTCAATGATTTTTTTCACCAGCAGATGCATGGCATAGCGAAATTCCACACAGTAGTGAGTGTGTATGTTGGTGTCTTGCACCCTCGTAACACTATACATGTAGGTTATTTGAAAAGGGATGATAAAATGAACATGAAATGATGCTGATAATGAAATATGGGGATGGGGTGGGAAACAAAGGAGAAGTATATTTTAAAGAACCACAGGAAAAATGGGAGAAGTGGCCATGAGAAGGGGGTGGTGGTGCACTATTTGGCGGTCCACACTAGGGTCTTTTACGTCCATAACACTCTCACACACGTTGGCTTACTATGGTCAGCGGTCAGAGTTTCCTTATCATAGACCTGGCAACCCCTGCGGAAGAGGGCTACCCTATTCAGTCACCTAGGATAAACACCGTGGTTGTTCTGTGGGCTGAACACTGACCCGACGTCAGACTCCCAAGACCCTTAGTCGACAAGCTAGGCTCTGCTGCGGGCCTATTAGCCTTCCGAGCCCTTCATAGGACCATCACACAGTAGAAAGTAGGTCACTGCGACCTATATTTAAAGTATGAACGATTTTGGTAACGGTCCATATATGTATCTCGGTTAATACATGTTAGGAGTCAAGAACGGTCGGATCATTCGTGCATCATAGACACATTTTATATAAATAAAACATTTTTGTAAAAGAGCCTGCACATGTGGGACCTGTCCAACACAAAAATTCTTATACAGGGTAATGTAGCTCCTCGATGGTGGTCTTTTCTTAAAAGTGTAACGGAAGACATCATATAGTTGTAAACAAAATCAGGAATTCTATCTTGATAACAGAATGTGGGATTTTCGTATCATATTTTATTTTTGGTCTCATTTTACCTGATTTGACACGATTGACCGTTGGCAACAGTGGTTGGCAGCGTTGCTTGAAGAATGTGGTGCAACAAACAGAGACTGCTTACCAATCTGAAGCTCCTGTGTGCATTCTCGATGTTTTGTCTGGTTTTTTTTGTGTTGTTCTCGTTTCTGTTGAATGATTTTGTTTTTGCCCTTTCTGAATTGACAGTCGAATGCCCCATCGGTACATGTGTACCTCTCCGCTAATTATAGGAAAACAGGTTCCAAAAATTCGGAAAGCACTTGAAATTAATTCCAAATCGTCCGATTAATCTTCGAAGTTAATTGTTAACTGAATACAAACGTTCATCGGATCTCACAAATGTTTTATATATGTCGAAACTGTGCAAACGGCATTCTTAACTATTTTTCATGCTTCAAGAAGAATTGATGTTTACATATGTAAAATGTTCTAAGAGTATTGAAACATTTAAAACATAAATTACTAGTATAAACTACCTATACTGTGTTTTCATTTTGAGATTTCCCCTGACTTTAAATACCTAAATCTTGAATCTAAATTGTAAATGTCGAATGTAAATGATTTTCTATCATGTCTATTATGCATGCAAATATTTTGTGTTATTTCTGATATTGAATTTTCTTGGAGAAGACTTCATAAGTCTGTTTGACTTGTGTCCTATCCTTTTTGTAATTTTTTACCATCGTTACAAATAAAATATGTTTAAACTACAGTCTGATTTTTGGAATATTCCTCTAAATGCCTTGGTATCATCGGCAAAAAGAAAAGTTTCTGTTCCTATACTTGTAACTTCGGGCATGTCATTGATGTATAGTACAAATATGATTGGGCCAAGTACCGATCCTTGCGGTATTCCACTGGTAACTGGTTTCCAATCTGATATTTCTCCATTTACGATAACTCGTTGTTTTCGTCATAAAAGGAATGATCTTATCCATGAGGTAAACTGTCCTGATATTTGGTATTTACTGAGTTTATGTAATAGTCTCAAATGTGGTACCTTGTCGAAGTCACAATAGATGATATCCACACATCCGCCTTTGTCAAGTATCTCTGTCCATCTATCTAGAACCTGGATTAACTGAAGTACAGTTGATCGACCACTTATAAATCCAAATTGTTTTTACTGAAGAGGTTGTTTCGTTTCATGTGTTCTATAATTTCTTCTCTTATAAGCGATTCCATCAGTTTGCATATAATACTTGTTAAGCTCACCGGTCTATAATTGCCAGCTACCTTTTTATTTCCCTTTTAATGAGTGCGGTAATGTTTGCACATTTCCAATCCTCAATCCTATATTAAATAATAAACTAGTCGAAGCAGCCACGCTGCATATCCCCGCGCTACTCTGGTATTTGATAGTATAAGGGCAAATAATTTAAAGAAATAAACTATGACTATAATGAGCATTACTAGTACTATAAAATGTATATGTATTGAAATAAGACTTTTCCCTGGTAGTAGGAGAGATAGTAATGTAAAGAATTATGCATGACAAAGGAAAAATGTGCCCTTAGGCTACCTATGCAGCCCAGCCCCTAAGGGCATTATCAAAATTTCAAAACCTTCAGCAGAATCTACATCCATAGTGCAACTACTGAGCCAAGTTTCAGTTCTGTATTCCATATAACCTGGGAGGAGTTGCGTGACGAAGGAATAATGTGCCCTTAGGCTACCTATGCAGCCCAGCCCCTAGGGGCCATATCAAAATTCCAAAACCTTTGGCAGAATCTACATCCATAGTCCAACATCTGAGCCAAGTTTCAGTTCGGTATTCCAAATAACCTGGGAGGAGTTGCGTGACGAAGGAATAATGTGCCCTTAGGCTACCTATGCAGCCCAGCCCCTAGGGGCCATATCAAAATTCCGAAACCTTCGGCAGAATCTAAATCCATAGTGCAACTACTGAGCCAAGTTTCAGTTCTGTATTCCAAATAACCTGGGAGGAGTTGCGTGACGAAGGAATAATGTGCCCTTAGGCTACCTATGCAGCCCAGCCCCTAGGGGCCATATCAAAATTCCGAAACCTTCGGCAGAATCTACATCCATAGTGCAACTACTGAGCCAAGATTCAGTTCTGTATTCCATATAACCTGGGAGGAGTTGCGTGACGAAGGAATAATGTGCCCTTAGGCTACCTATGCAGCCCAGCCCCTAGGGGCCATATCAAAATTCCGCAACCTTCGGCAGAATCTACATCCATAGTGCAACTACTGAGCCAAGATTCAGTTCGGTATTCCATATAACCTGGGAGGAGTTGCGTGACGAAGGAATAATGTGCCCTTAGGCTATCTATGCAGCCCAGCCCCTAGGGGCCATATCAAAATTCCGAAACCTTCGGCAGAATCTACATCCATAGTGCAACTACTGAGCCAAGTTTCAGTTCTGTATTCCAAATAACCTGGGAGAAGTTGCGTGACGAAGGAATAATGTGCCCTTAGGCTACCTATGCAGCCCAGCCCCTAGGGGCAATATCAAAACTCCGAAACCTTCGGCACAGTCCCCACCCACAATGCAATCAATGACCCAAGTTTCATCTTTCTACTCCCAGTGGTTACTGAGATTATCCTGGACATTAACGCCATACGTACGTACGTACGTATGTATATCGAACAGCAAAACATTATCCCCGCGCTTTCGCTAGCGCGGGGATAATTAAACATAAAAACACATATTATTCAGAATTAAAAAAAAAGATCTACTAAAAATATGTAACAGCTCTGAGCAACCAAAATATAAAAATTCATTTTTTAAAATAAAAATATAAACTGATTATCATTAGTTTACATATTGGGTGTCGTGAAGATTGATGTGGGGAAAAGGAGCTAAAAACTCAAAGTTAAATCTTAAATGACAGACGGTAGAATCAGTAAATAAACGCATACATGTGCTAAGTACTAAATTTCATTTCATGAAAATGTAGTAGTTGTTGTTTTTAAATCTTCGGACACATGACTCAGTTCCCTGTATGAAAGGGACCGGCATTGCATTTAAAATGAATGGAAATGGGGCTAGTTTTGTTTTATTTTTTGAGGTTTTTTTGTTTTGTTTTGTTTTGTTTCGATCAGATATTATTGCACGGTTTATTCATTTTAAAGTTTCGCTACAAAAAAAAACCAACATCTTATATGTTATACATGTATTTTAGACAAAATACAGAAATCTTTCTTTAGGGTTTTCCTTTTCCTCTGCTACCAAATATGATTGCCTCAAAATAAGAATCATATAATTTATTGAGATAAATATACTAAAAACGTCAACCCTTAATTTTAGAGTTTAAGTGATCGATACCTAATACAAGATCACCAAGCAAACGGACGAACAGACAAAAAAATGTTTCAGACACCCAAGAGGTGATGTGAGACATAAAATACCGTGAACTACTGTTGAATGCTACCAAACATTGGTCATTTATCTACACGACAGTAATTCATATTAATAGAAAAGTTATTGCCATATAAAGCCTTAAATAATTGCCTCTTGATTACATTGAGAAAGAAAATGTTTCTATTCATCGCGTTTGAGATCAAATAAAGAGTATTCAAATTTGGACATCTTAAGTTGTTCGCGGTCAATTTCATTGTTCCTTGTTCGCGCATTATCAAATAACTGGGCAGAATGAAAATGTCTTATTGTTACTTTTATTTGATAATTTGGTCGATTTTGTCAAATTAAACATCTTGCATGTCAAGTATACCCACATTATGGCTTTATATTTTTAGTCTTAAGAAAAGAAACAAACAATGTCAGCATGGAAACATATCTAAATAGAGGCAGTAACGCGACATTCAAATTCTTCAAAATTTGGAAATAAATTAGAATTAATGTCATTCTAAAAGCATTAATCTTCATAAATGACACATTAAAGAGTTAGGGGAGAGACCGATAAGGCAAGACGTCTTAATCAGGGTATCTGACATTATTTTAACTTAATAAACGTTTTTCATGATGGATTTTGAATTTCTTCGTTGACAGTCATGTTCTATTATTTTATCGTCAATTATCATAAATTCTTCATTTCATTTAACATTTTCATTCAACAAGAAACTCAACATTTCATTTTATTAACTGGAAATATATTTTTTAATTCTGTTTTGATTAGTCTGCGCGTGCATCCTGTGATAAGCACCTTCTTTATTATTTCCTTTGATTCGATTTTATTAGCTACATATGGTCGTATTTACATGAACCAAAGAAGTTCCAATGGGCCTATAAATACGAAGTCCAAATCGGTATAGCCTAAGCAATTCAATAGACTTCGAAGACGAGTACCCGAAGAAACACTTTACAAGATTAGAACGGCGGCCTTCAATGGAAGACGTGTGTCGCCCTCGTCTTATAATATTTGGTTAACAGGAAGTAGATGAATTACGGATATAAAATCGCTTTATACCGAAAAAGCTACATGCCAAATATCAAGAGGTTGTAACATGTAGCTGCTCGGAAAATTTTGAGGGTTATTTTTTTGTGAATACGGAAAGTTCCAACGTGACCCTAATATGGCTTCCATGGAAGACGTATGTCGCCCTCGTCCTATAATATTTGGTTAACAGGAAGTAGATAAATTACGGATATAAAATCGCTTTAAACCATAGAGTACTATAGGAAAAAGCTACATGCCAAATATCAAGAGGTTGTAACGTGTAGTTGCTCGGAAAATTGAGAGGGTTAATTTTTGTGAAGACAAAAAGTTCAAAGTGACCCTAATATGGCTTCCATGGAAGACGTATGTCGCCCTCGTCTTGCCATATTTGGTTAGCAGGAAGTAGATTAATTACGGACATAAAATCGCTTTAAACCATAGAGTAGTATAGGGGAAAGCTACATGCCAAATATCAAGAGGTTGTAACATGTAGTTGCTCGGAAAATTGCGAGGGTTATTTTTTGTGAAGACGGAAAGTTTAAAATTTCAAAATAACCCTAAGATGGCATTTGCAACACGTTATAGATATACTAGATAAAGGAAGTTCTCAGTACTGTTGAAAGGGTGTCATCAATATAAAATATATTAAAAACGAAAGAATATGGAATATGTGCCAAAAAGACACGATCCACATATATATATATTAAAGCACTCGTACCCAAAAAGTTCGTACAGCAAAAGGTACAAACATTTTTAAATATGAAAAAAAAAAATAATGAAACCCGAACAAGGATTTATTTGCTGTAGTAAATCGTACAGAAGCCTCGTCCAAAGTTGTCTGAAAGATATAGATTTTGCCCAAAAGTTGAGCGCGTAGAAAAGAGATTTTATTTTGACACAAGAAATTATGAAAGATATAAAATTAAATTCTTCCAGGATGTATATAGTTACTGTAGTTACTGGGCTTTCTCCTTTCGTAACTGTTTGTTTCAGAGAAGCCGAGGTTTTATTATGCAGCTGTCATAAAAGGCATGAAATCGAAAGGTCCGCCAATGTGTATCTTTGTAATGCTTGGCAATGGCATTTCATCAACAGCAGATACTCTTGAGCCTTCAAATTTCGACAAGAGTCAATGTTTTTCATAGAAGCAAAACTAAAATGTTAGCTCTAACCAACGATGCAGATGTTGAAGCGTAGGACGAATTCCACAATTTACTAAAGAAAATTATTTGGAAAGGTAAAAGACGCGTATCCATTGTCACGATTGTAAGTAGGTATTAGTTATAACAAAACTACCGAACTCGGAGGATAAATCTCAAAAGTCCAAGGGAAAAGACAAAACAAGGAAAACATACCGGAGAAATTAAAGACCCCGTTGGCCCTGACTTGATAGAGGCATTTTATAGAAATGGTGGGTTAAACCAGGCTTTATGGTGACATTTCCGGTAGTAATACAAAACACAACACATGTGTGCATGAGACATGATAGGTACATTAAGGGGGTCATCTCAATATAACAACCACCCAAACACTAATCTAAACAATCTGTAAAGGGAGAGATAAATTCGAAAGTAGGGGAAAGATATCCAAATTTGAGGATGTAACCAAATACTTGGGTGAATTGAATTAAAATTGGGAACTATTTGCAAGCTTTTGTGTATCATACAGTCTGGTTATTGGGAGATTCATCTCTCTGCACAAGAACTGTCATTTACCAACCAGGGTTTCCCCTGACAGGAAAATAAAAAAATCAGGAAGTCCATGTATTTTATCAACACAAGAGAGGCAAATAGAAGCAAACAACATATAAGAGATGTTTTGGATATTTTAAGATTTTTTTAAACAAACAAATTGCGATAGACACTAAATGCAGATCTTAGAGAACAACAAGTTCATATATATAATATACTTTTTTAAGTCTTTAAAACTGAAGTAAAACATCGTGAGTGAATGAGTTGGTGTTTTACGCCCTTGCAACGCTTCATATACGTGATGAAGATGAGAAGGATGAAATGATGATGTTAAATGAAATACCGGTATGTGGGTGGGGTGGGAAGCAAAGTAATTTTTGAAGACCAGTTGCCAATAAGCGTCGGATTTAATTCGGAATCGATTTTCTTTAGTATTAGCGCAAAAAAAATCATTGGTCACCGAATGGTAGACAAGGGGAGATTCCGACAAAATAGATAATGTCAGATAAAGCCAATATAGAATTCTTAAAAAAGCATGGTCAAATAACAACCGGATAATCGTTTAAAAAATTCACTATGCGCAGTGTTCACAGATTTCCAAAATAAATAAAGCCATCCTTGGAAAATGGGCCAATATGGAATTCTTGAAAAAGCATGGTGAGATAAGAGGGGGCCGATGGGTTTATTTCGTTCTCCTTTATTGGCAATTTTTATTTTCCGTGAATTGTGATTTGTTGAAATAATTTTCCGTGCATCGTGATTGGATATTGCGCGTGAAGTATTTTGTCCGTGATTCGTTTTAGGCATGCTCTACAGTAAAACACAGTCAAACTTTTATCCGTGAACAAAAATTTAGCCATATTTCCGTGTTTCGTTATTTGTATTTTTTATTCTACGTGATTCATGATCAGGACCCTCCATCAGGACCCCAGATAACAACCGGATAATCGTTTAGTGAAAAATTAAACCACCTTAGACACACATCCTAGTCGTTCTGTGGGAGCAAAAAGCCTCGACTTGTCATCATGGTACTGGATGCTTTTACCTGTACTTTTACTGACACCTTAAGCGCTTGTGCGGGACTATTCGCCGCCCTCAAACCTCACTAGGTCCTCGAGTTTAGTTTATTAAATATACAATAGCCATGTAATATTTTTGCCAAAAACATAACTTTGTGCTTTATATCTGCATGTGCGCCAACATATTTGTGATTAGTTAGTAAGTAAGTTACTGGTAGTTTTAATTAGTTAGTGAGTGATTTAGATGAATTCGACTAATATGATGATGAAGTATAGATATGAAATTACCATAAGGCCAATCCAGAATGAGAGTTTTGACGGCCACTGGTAAAAGGAGAGATGAGTAGGATCCTGTGTATGGGTCCTACTCGATTAAGACACCTTCAGTAGGTTTTTCGGCTATTGGTACTTTGCGGAACGGAACGGAACGAAACGGAACGGAACGGAACAAGACATGGGGATCCATAAGGGGAAAATTTTTATTAATATATTTTTTTTAACTATGACAAGGACTTGCTTCTAAACTAGTCCTTGTGTATGAATTTCACATTTTTGTATCATAAATTAAAAGTTTTATAAATCATCCCTACTTTAATAGTCTGTTCAGATATTTAAAGCTATATTTTAACATGGCCTTAAATAATTAGTAAACTAGTAAGTTGTCAACGCATAATGAAAGTCATTGCTGTCTCTCAGCCATTTTTTACTTAAATAAGACATATGTACATGAAGATAAATTTGAGAATACAATCTTGTTCCGTTTCGTTCCGTTAAATACCATTACCCGGGGGCTAATGGTACTTTGCGGAACGGAACGGAACAAAACTTTTTTCTTCCAAATTTCATTTTCGCACAAAGTTTCCACCATCGTGATAAGAAATAGACATATGAAACACTTGAAATGTAAAGAAAATACAAAGTTGTCCGCAATTATTTATTATACCTACCTTCTGAGAAGATGAACCTATTCAGGCTAGAACTAAAAGGGGTGCGTTTAGATCTAGGTATAGTATTGGGTTATCTTAGAAATAGATGATAGAGACTCTGATATGCTACTAATGACGAAAATCGAAAAAAAAATCTTGTTCCGTTTCGTTCCGTTAAATACCATTACCCGGGGGCTAATGGTACTTTGCGGAACGGAACGGAACAAAACTTTTTTCTTCCAAATTTCATTTTCGCACAAAGTTTCCACCATCGTGATAAGAAATAGACATATGAAACACTTGAAATGTAAAGAAAATACAACAAGTTGTCCGCAATTATTTATTATACCTACCTTCTGAGAAGATGAACCTATTCAGGCTAGAACTAAAAGGGGTGCGTTTAGATCTAGGTATAGTATTGGGTTATCTTAGAAATAGATGATAGAGACTCTGATATGCTACTAATGACGAAAATCGAAAAAAAAATCTTGTTCCGTTTCGTTCCGTTAAATACCATTACCCGGGGGCTAATGGTACTTTGCGGAACGGAACGGAACAAAATTTTTTTCTTCCAAATTTCATTTTCGCACAAAGTTTCCACCATCGTGATAAGAAATAGACATATGAAACACTTGAAATGTAAAGAAAATACAACAAGTTGTCCGCAATTATTTATTATACCTACCTTCTGAGAAGATGAACCTATTCAGGCTAGAACTAAAAGGGGTGCGTTTAGATCTAGGTATAGTATTGGGTTATCTTAGAAATAGATGATAGAGACTCTGATATGCTACTAATGACGAAAATCGAAAAAAATCTTGTTCCGTTTCGTTCCGTTAAATACCATTACCCGGGGGCTAATGGTACTTTGCGGAACGGAACGGAACAAAACTTTTTTCTTCCAAATTTCATTTTCGCACAAAGTTTCCACCATCGTGATAAGAAATAGACATATGAAACACTTGAAATGTAAAGAAAATACAACAAGTTGTCCGCAATTATTTATTATACCTACCTTCTGAGAAGATGAACCTATTCAGGCTAGAACTAAAAGGAGTGCGTTTAGATCTAGGTATAGTATTGGGTTATCTTAGAAATAGATGATAGAGACTCTGATATGCTACTAATGACGAAAATCGAAAAAAAAATCTTGTTCCGTTTCGTTCCGTTAAATACCATTACCCGGGGGCTAATGGTACTTTGCGGAACGGAACGGAACAAAACTTTTTTCTTCCAAATTTCATTTTCGCACAAAGTTTCCACCATCGTGATAAGAAATAGACATATGAAACACTTGAAATGTAAAGAAAATACAACAAGTTGTCCGCAATTATTTATTATACCTACCTTCTGAGAAGATGAACCTATTCAGGCTAGAACTAAAAGGGGTGCGTTTAGATCTAGGTATAGTATTGGGTTATCTTAGAAATAGATGATAGAGACTCTGATATGCTACTAATGACGAAAATCGAAAAAAAAATCTTGTTCCGTTTCGTTCCGTTAAATACCATTACCCGGGGGCTAATGGTACTTTGCGGAACGGAACGGAACAAAACTTTTTTCTTCCAAATTTCATTTTCGCACAAAGTTTCCACCATCGTGATAAGAAATAGACATATGAAACACTTGAAATGTAAAGAAAATACAACAAGTTGTCCGCAATTATTTATTATACCTACCTTCTGAGAAGATGAACCTATTCAGGCTAGAACTAAAAGGAGTGCGTTTAGATCTAGGTATAGTATTGGGTTATCTTAGAAATAGATGATAGAGACTCTGATATGCTACTAATGACGAAAATCGAAAAAAAAATCTTGTTCCGTTTCGTTCCGTTAAATACCATTACCCGGGGGCTAATGGTACTTTGCGGAACGGAACGGAACAAAACTTTTTTCTTCCAAATTTCATTTTCGCACAAAGTTTCCACCATCGTGATAAGAAATAGACATATGAAACACTTGAAATGTAAAGAAAATACAACAAGTTGTCCGCAATTATTTATTATACCTACCTTCTGAGAAGATGAACCTATTCAGGCTAGAACTAAAAGGAGTGCGTTTAGATCTAGGTATAGTATTGGGTTATCTTAGAAATAGATGATAGAGACTCTGATATGCTACTAATGACGAAAATCGAAAAAAAAATCTTGTTCCGTTTCGTTCCGTTAAATACCATTACCCGGGGGCTAATGGTACTTTGCGGAACGGAACGGAACAAAAATTTTTTCTTCCAAATTTCATTTTTCGCACAAAGTTTCCACCATCGTGATAAGAAATAGACATATGAAACACTTGAAATGTAAAGAAAATACAACAAGTTGTCCGCAATTATTTATTATACCTACCTTCTGAGAAGATGAACCTATTCAGGCTAGAACTAAAAGGGGTGCGTTTAGATCTAGGTATAGTATTGGGTTATCTTAGAAATAGATGATAGAGACTCTGATATGCTACTAATGACGAAAATCGAAAAAAAATCTTGTTCCGTTTCGTTCCGTTAAATACCATTACCCGGGGGCTAATGGTACTTTGCGGAACGGAACGGAACGGAACAAAACTTTTTTCTTCCAAATTTCATTTTCGCACAAAGTTTCCACCATCGTGATAAGAAATAGACATATGAAACACTTGAAATGTAAAGAAAATACAACAAGTTGTCCGCAATTATTTATTATACCTACCTTCTGAGAAGATGAACCTATTCAGGCTAGAACTAAAAGGAGTGCGTTTAGATCTAGGTATAGTATTGGGTTATCTTAGAAATAGATGATAGAGACTCTGATATGCTACTAATGACGAAAATCGAAAAAAAAATCTTGTTCCGTTTCGTTCCGTTAAATACCATTACCCGGGGGCTAATGGTACTTTGCGGAACGGAACGGAACAAAAATTTTTTCTTCCAAATTTCATTTTCGCACAAAGTTTCCACCATCGTGATAAGAAATAGACATATGAAACACTTGAAATGTAAAGAAAATACAACAAGTTGTCCGCAATTATTTATTATACCTACCTTCTGAGAAGATGAACCTATTCAGGCTAGAACTAAAAGGAGTGCGTTTAGATCTAGGTATATTATTGGGTTATCTTAGAAATAGATGATAGAGACTCTGATATGCTACTAATGACGAAAATCGAAAAAAAAATCTTGTTCCGTTTCGTTCCGTTAAATACCATTACCCGGGGGCTAATGGTACTTTGCGGAACGGAACGGAACAAAACTTTTTTCTTCCAAATTTCATTTTCGCACAAAGTTTCCACCATCGTGATAAGAAATAGACATATGAAACACTTGAAATGTAAAGAAAATACAACAAGTTGTCCGCAATTATTTATTATACCTACCTTCTGAGAAGATGAACCTATTCAGGCTAGAACTAAAAGGAGTGCGTTTAGATCTAGGTATAGTATTGGGTTATCTTAGAAATAGATGATAGAGACTCTGATATGCTACTAATGACGAAAATCGAAAAAAAAATCTTGTTCCGTTTCGTTCCGTTAAATACCATTACCCGGGGGCTAATGGTACTTTGCGGAACGGAACGGAACAAAAAATTTTTCTTCCAAATTTCATTTTCGCACAAAGTTTCCACCATCGTGATAAGAAATAGACATATGAAACACTTGAAATGTAAAGAAAATACAACAAGTCGTCCGCAATTATTTATTATACCTACCTTCTGAGAAGATGAACCTATTCAGGCTAGAACTAAAAGGAGTGCGTTTAGATCTAGGTATAGTATTGGGTTATCTTAGAAATAGATGATAGAGACTCTGATATGCTACTAATGACGAAAATCGAAAATAACATTACCCGGGGGCTAATGGTACTTTGCGGAACGGAACGGAACAAAAATTTGATGTTAAAGGGGAATTTTGTGCAAAAAAAGGGAAGAAACAAATGATTATAGTAACAGAACCACGAAGATACTTTCTTTATTCCTTATTGATACTAAAATTAAACAACATAATTATGGATCATACTTTATACAACAGCAACTATGAAATGAGATTCTGGTAGTACTAAAATAAAACAATATGGGTCATACTACAAAAGAAACTACGAAATGAGATTCTGGTAAAAAAAAACATGTCAATTTGTATTTGATTCTTTTACACTAATCGATAAATGTTTCTTAGCTAGTTGTCACTAACTTCGAGTGTTCTCAAGAGAGTTCCTCTACGTCTTGTTGTTTTCGCACAGTATTTTGTCTTAGGTCCTCTCTTGTTGAATTGAACTTTTGTCGATTGAGTTTTACAGTGTGTTTTATATGTACATGTATGCTTTGTGCAAGCTAATCAATAGGGGGAAGGTTGGATCAAAAACACTAGTTTAACCCCGCCACATTTTATATGTGCCTGTCCTAAGCCAAGAAACTTTGCCAAAGCCTTTGTTTGTCCTTGTCTTTCGTTGATGATTAAGGGATTAGTTTTGAAACTTTTGTATTGTATTATAAGTCTTGGGCCAATGCATGACGGCAAGCAGTGACCTCTGGTCATGTTGAAGACTGCTTGATGTTTTCCGTTGTGATTTTTTGAATTGCTGTTTATGTTTGTGTAGTTAGTTGTATCGTATACACTTATTTAACATCTCAATATCGTCTGTTGTTTGTATAAAAATGCATTTATTTAAATAGCTTTACAATACATGTACCAACAATTGTTTAAAATGTACCAATCTGATATGCAGCTTTTGGTATCAGGGGCGGACCCAGAAATTTTCGAAAAGGGAGGGGGGTCCACATACTGGGTACTGTTGGCCAAAGGAGGGGTTCCAGACCAATTTTCCTGAATATCTACACGAAAATTTAAAAATTTCGAAACCACCCCCTTCTGGACCCGCCACTGGGTATAGGGGTTTTGTAATTATATTCTGAGTGATATAGGCTGACATAAAACTTTTAAAGGGGAACATGGTTTGATTTTCTAAACTGATTTCTCATGCAGCTACTAGTATCTTAAGCTTACAGCTCCAGCTTCGTTCCGCTATAATCGTGTTCTGTGTCACTCTATCAAAATAAATCTATTAGTGCATTACCATAAGCCTATTGCATCATTTAGGCGAATACCACCTGATCCCCCATCCTTTTTATGTTCAGCAAAACTGGTCTGGAACACACTATTGGTTCACAGAGAGCCAGTATGTGGCATCCCCTCCCTATAAAATGTGTCAGTATTCGCACCCTGCCAAGATATATATCAGACATAATAGCAAATCACTACAGACGTACAGACGGACAGTTAAGGGTACAACTATATATATGTCAGGTCAACTATATTCGTGGTCGAACCATAAAAACTTGATTTTTCAAAAGGTAACTTCTAGTATGGTTTTGCCTGAAGCTATGCTTGGTCTAATATCGGCTGCTTCACGAATGCCATACCAGAAAATGGTATACGGGTATTAATTTAACTCATCTGCCCGTCTGTACTAACAATTTTTGTACGCAATTTACTCCTTCGAAAGTACCAAACTTTAAGAAAATTGCAACACCAGACTATTTTTAAATGTTTTTTAGAAAGTCCTTTACATGGCCATAGTTGGGTTACACTGGTCGTAAACATGTCGGACCTCACAAAAATTAGAAAATGTGAGTTAATTACAGCTTTTTTGCAACTACGGAATGGTGGTAAAAAACAAACGTCGAGGACCTTAATAAGATGTTGAGATCATAAAATTAAGAAGACGACCCAATAATCAATGTAGAAGTTAAATAGTTGTTGTAGCCATTTTGCCTGATTTTTCCAATTTAGTCTATATCATGAAAAAGATATTTGAGCAATTAAAACTGCATATCGAACTGTAAAAATGTATTTATTTGTACATGTAAACGTTAAAAGTTGTAGGGACGTTCCTCTAAGAAGTTATTCCCCATGTAAGGCACTAAAATTAAGGGGATCCCGCATTAAATTTGAGCTCAATACCACGAACAATTTAAAAGGCCTGATTAACACGACGGATGTGCTATAGCAGTAGGAACTACTTAGTGAAGTTACTCTTCCGAAACACCTGAGTTCACTCTTGTTACGACTTGAGCTAGTGTTGCTAGTTGTTTTTCAGTTATTTTTGTGGTTTTATGTTGTTTCTTCGTGTTGCCGTTGTCGTTTTGTCTTCGAAATTTCGAAGTTTTGATATTCGGATGCCGCTTTCCATCATCTGTGTCTCTGAAAAGTATCATTGCTGACCAGGTTTGCGATTCAGACTCCAGTACAGAGAGTCTTTAATTTAGTATGAATTCGAGAATTAATTCCAATCCTAGGGAATTTGTACTAAACTCAACAACAGATATCGCTGATAATCAACTACATAAATCCTATAACTATCAAGCTAATCGAATGAAATATTTTTCTCACAACCATACAGACTGCGGCCGTTCAAATTATAGATTGTACGTTTGTCAAATTATTGAATTGCCGAAAGGTTTCCCATTGACACCAATGGAAAATCATTTGTTAATGACGATTTCCACTATAGCTTTCCATACGTCTTAACATTAGGATATGAAAAAATAATTTTGTAAAAAAGTCTTTTCTGTAAATCTTTTGTAATTATCTAATGAATATATGCTTAATATGTACTACGGTTGTCAAAAAGCATGAAATAACCAACAAAAATAACTGATGGGAGACGACTTTTGGGTTAGCCGTTTCATTTTTGGAGGCCTCCTACGTTACCGTTAATTTATTTATTAATACAAAACCTGCTTTATAGGAAAGTTAATAGTCTGAATTGCAATATTAATGCTTTTTAGAGATCAAAAATTAAATTAGAGCGGCAAAAAATGAAAAATATATATCATTTTTACGCATTTTCTCAGAGCCAACGAAAACGTCATTTTACGTCATTTATTTAACGTTCCTAAATATTGTTTTTGCACTTATTGCAAAAAGCCATCTTTTAGAATAAAATCCAACTCACTATTTTCATTATAACTCATCGCAATTATAAGAGCCGAGGGTTCAAAGCGAACACTCAAAATTTAAAATTTTCCAACTAGTGAGTTTTGACCCCTAATATTTTAAATTTGCCCGATAAAAACATGTGACGACCTGTTTTATCTGAAAGTAGAGATGTTCCTCTTTAAAATGATATACAATATAGGTGTGTGTTCTGTCGGAGCATTAAACTCATTTTTTTCCAAGTCAAACCGCTGCACTACAGGGATTTTATACAGATAAGTCCCAATAATAAAAAATTTGTGCGAAAATGAAATTTGGAAGAAAAATTTTTTGTTCCGTTCCGTTCCGCAAAGTACCATTAGCCCCCGGGTAATGGTATTTAACGGAACGAAACGGAACAAGATTTTTTTTTCGATTTTCGTCATTAGTAGCATATCAGAGTCTCTATCATCTATTTCTAAGATAACCCAATACTATACCTAGATCTAAACGCACTCCTTTTAGTTCTAGCCTGAATAGGTTCATCTTCTCAGAAGGTAGGTATAATAAATAATTGCGGACGACTTGTTGTATTTTCTTTACATTTCAAGTGTTTTATATGTCTATTTCTTATCACGATGGTGGAAACTTTGTGCGAAAATGAAATTTGGAAGAAAAAATTTTTGTTCCGTTCCGTTCCGCAAAGTACCATTAGCCCCCGGGTAATGGTATTTAACGGAACGAAACGGAACAAGATTTTTTTTTCGATTTTCGTCATTAGTAGCATATCAGAGTCTCTATCATCTATTTCTAAGATAACCCAATACTATACCTAGATCTAAACGCACTCCTTTTAGTTCTAGCCTGAATAGGTTCATCTTCTCAGAAGGTAGGTATAATAAATAATTGCGGACAACTTGTTGTATTTTCTTTACATTTCAAGTGTTTCATATGTCTATTTCTTATCACGATGGTGGAAACTTTGTGCGAAAATGAAATTTGGAAGAAAAAATTTTTGTTCCGTTCCGTTCCGCAAAGTACCATTAGCCCCCGGGTAATGGTATTTAACGGAACGAAACGGAACAAGATTTTTTTTTCGATTTTCGTCATTAGTAGCATATCAGAGTCTCTATCATCTATTTCTAAGATAACCCAATACTATACCTAGATCTAAACGCACCCCTTTTAGTTCTAGCCTGAATAGGTTCATCTTCTCAGAAGGTAGGTATAATAAATAATTGCGGACAACTTGTTGTATTTTCTTTACATTTCAAGTGTTTCATATGTCTATTTCTTATCACGATGGTGGAAACTTTGTGCGAAAATGAAATTTGGAAGAAAAAATTTTTGTTCCGTTCCGTTCCGCAAAGTACCATTAGCCCCCGGGTAATGGTATTTAACGGAACGAAACGGAACAAGATTTTTTTTTCGATTTTCGTCATTAGTAGCATATCAGAGTCTCTATCATCTATTTCTAAGATAACCCAATACTATACCTAGATCTAAACGCACTCCTTTTAGTTCTAGCCTGAATAGGTTCATCTTCTCAGAAGGTAGGTATAATAAATAATTGCGGACAACTTGTTGTATTTTCTTTACATTTCAAGTGTTTCATATGTCTATTTCTTATCACGATGGTGGAAACTTTGTGCGAAAATGAAATTTGGAAGAAAAAAGTTTTGTTCCGTTCCGTTCCGCAAAGTACCATTAGCCCCCGGGTAATGGTATTTAACGGAACGAAACGGAACAAGATTTTTTTTTCGATTTTCGTCATTAGTAGCATATCAGAGTCTCTATCATCTATTTCTAAGATAACCCAATACTATACCTAGATCTAAACGCACCCCTTTTAGTTCTAGCCTGAATAGGTTCATCTTCTCAGAAGGTAGGTATAATAAATAATTGCGGACAACTTGTTGTATTTTCTTTACATTTCAAGTGTTTCATATGTCTATTTCTTATCACGATGGTGGAAACTTTGTGCGAAAATGAAATTTGGAAGAAAAAATTTTTGTTCCGTTCCGTTCCGCAAAGTACCATTAGCCCCCGGGTAATGGTATTTAACGGAACGAAACGGAACAAGATTTTTTTTTTCGATTTTCGTCATTAGTAGCATATCAGAGTCTCTATCATCTATTTCTAAGATAACCCAATACTATACCTAGATCTAAACGCACTCCTTTTAGTTCTAGCCTGAATAGGTTCATCTTCTCAGAAGGTAGGTATAATAAATAATTGCGGACAACTTGTTGTATTTTCTTTACATTTCAAGTGTTTCATATGTCTATTTCTTATCACGATGGTGGAAACTTTGTGCGAAAATGAAATTTGGAAGAAAAAAGTTTTGTTCCGTTCCGTTCCGCAAAGTACCATTAGCCCCCGGGTAATGGTATTTAACGGAACGAAACGGAACAAGATTTTTTTTTCGATTTTCGTCATTAGTAGCATATCAGAGTCTCTATCATCTATTTCTAAGATAACCCAATACTATACCTAGATCTAAACGCACCCCTTTTAGTTCTAGCCTGAATAGGTTCATCTTCTCAGAAGGTAGGTATAATAAATAATTGCGGACAACTTGTTGTATTTTCTTTACATTTCAAGTGTTTCATATGTCTATTTCTTATCACGATGGTGGAAACTTTGTGCGAAAATGAAATTTGGAAGAAAAAATTTTTGTTCCGTTCCGTTCCGCAAAGTACCATTAGCCCCCGGGTAATGGTATTTAACGGAACGAAACGGAACAAGATTTTTTTTTTCGATTTTCGTCATTAGTAGCATATCAGAGTCTCTATCATCTATTTCTAAGATAACCCAATACTATACCTAGATCTAAACGCACTCCTTTTAGTTCTAGCCTGAATAGGTTCATCTTCTCAGAAGGTAGGTATAATAAATAATTGCGGACAACTTGTTGTATTTTCTTTACATTTCAAGTGTTTCATATGTCTATTTCTTATCACGATGGTGGAAACTTTGTGCGAAAATGAAATTTGGAAGAAAAAAGTTTTGTTCCGTTCCGTTCCGCAAAGTACCATTAGCCCCCGGGTAATGGTATTTAACGGAACGAAACGGAACAAGATTTTTTTTTCGATTTTCGTCATTAGTAGCATATCAGAGTCTCTATCATCTATTTCTAAGATAACCCAATACTATACCTAGATCTAAACGCACCCCTTTTAGTTCTAGCCTGAATAGGTTCATCTTCTCAGAAGGTAGGTATAATAAATAATTGCGGACAACTTGTTGTATTTTCTTTACATTTCAAGTGTTTCATATGTCTATTTCTTATCACGATGGTGGAAACTTTGTGCGAAAATGAAATTTGGAAGAAAAAATTTTTGTTCCGTTCCGTTCCGCAAAGTACCATTAGCCCCCGGGTAATGGTATTTAACGGAACGAAACGGAACAAGATTTTTTTTTCGATTTTCGTCATTAGTAGCATATCAGAGTCTCTATCATCTATTTCTAAGATAACCCAATACTATACCTAGATCTAAACGCACTCCTTTTAGTTCTAGCCTGAATAGGTTCATCTTCTCAGAAGGTAGGTATAATAAATAATTGCGGACAACTTGTTGTATTTTCTTTACATTTCAAGTGTTTCATATGTCTATTTCTTATCACGATGGTGGAAACTTTGTGCGAAAATGAAATTTGGAAGAAAAAAGTTTTGTTCCGTTCCGTTCCGCAAAGTACCATTAGCCCCCGGGTAATGGTATTTAACGGAACGAAACGGAACAAGATTTTTTTTTCGATTTTCGTCATTAGTAGCATATCAGAGTCTCTATCATCTATTTCTAAGATAACCCAATACTATACCTAGATCTAAACGCACCCCTTTTAGTTCTAGCCTGAATAGGTTCATCTTCTCAGAAGGTAGGTATAATAAATAATTGCGGACAACTTGTTGTATTTTCTTTACATTTCAAGTGTTTCATATGTCTATTTCTTATCACGATGGTGGAAACTTTGTGCGAAAATGAAATTTGGAAGAAAAAATTTTTGTTCCGTTCCGTTCCGCAAAGTACCATTAGCCCCCGGGTAATGGTATTTAACGGAACGAAACGGAACAAGATTTTTTTTTCGATTTTCGTCATTAGTAGCATATCAGAGTCTCTATCATCTATTTCTAAGATAACCCAATACTATACCTAGATCTAAACGCACTCCTTTTAGTTCTAGCCTGAATAGGTTCATCTTCTCAGAAGGTAGGTATAATAAATAATTGCGGACAACTTGTTGTATTTTCTTTACATTTCAAGTGTTTCATATGTCTATTTCTTATCACGATGGTGGAAACTTTGTGCGAAAATGAAATTTGGAAGAAAAAAGTTTTGTTCCGTTCCGTTCCGCAAAGTACCATTAGCCCCCGGGTAATGGTATTTAACGGAACGAAACGGAACAAGATTTTTTTTTCGATTTTCGTCATTAGTAGCATATCAGAGTCTCTATCATCTATTTCTAAGATAACCCAATACTATACCTAGATCTAAACGCACCCCTTTTAGTTCTAGCCTGAATAGGTTCATCTTCTCAGAAGGTAGGTATAATAAATAATTGCGGACAACTTGTTGTATTTTCTTTACATTTCAAGTGTTTCATATGTCTATTTCTTATCACGATGGTGGAAACTTTGTGCGAAAATGAAATTTGGAAGAAAAAATTTTTGTTCCGTTCCGTTCCGCAAAGTACCATTAGCCCCCGGGTAATGGTATTTAACGGAACGAAACGGAACAAGATTTTCTTTCGATTTTCGTCATTAGTAGCATATCAGAGTCTCTATCATCTATTTCTAAGATAACCCAATACTATACCTAGATCTAAACGCACTCCTTTTAGTTCTAGCCTGAATAGGTTCATCTTCTCAGAAGGTAGGTATAATAAATAATTGCGGACAACTTGTTGTATTTTCTTTACATTTCAAGTGTTTCATATGTCTATTTCTTATCACGATGGTGGAAACTTTGTGCGAAAATGAAATTTGGAAGAAAAAAGTTTTGTTCCGTTCCGTTCCGCAAAGTACCATTAGCCCCCGGGTAATGGTATTTAACGGAACGAAACGGAACAAGATTTTTTTTTCGATTTTCGTCATTAGTAGCATATCAGAGTCTCTATCATCTATTTCTAAGATAACCCAATACTATACCTAGATCTAAACGCACCCCTTTTAGTTCGTCTCTATCATCTATTTCTAAGATAACCCAATACTATACCTAGATCTAAACGCACTCCTTTTAGTTCTAGCCTGAATAGGTTCATCTTCTCAGAAGGTAGGTATAATAAATAATTGCGGACAACTTGTTGTATTTTCTTTACATTTCAAGTGTTTCATATGTCTATTTCTTATCACGATGGTGGAAACTTTGTGCGAAAATGAAATTTGGAAGAAAAAAGTTTTGTTCCGTTCCGTTCCGCAAAGTACCATTAGCCCCCGGGTAATGGTATTTAACGGAACGAAACGGAACAAGATTGTATTCTCAAATTTATCTTCATGTACATATGTCTTATTTAAGTAAAAAATGGCTGAGAGACAGCAATGACTTTCATTATGCGTTGACAACTTACTAGTTTACTAATTATTTAAGGCCATGTTAAAATATAGCTTTAAATATCTGAACAGACTATTAAAGTAGGGATGATTTATAAAACTTTTAATTTATGATACAAAAATGTGAAATTCATACACAAGGACTAGTTTAGAAGCAAGTCCTTGTCATAGTTAAAAAAAATATATTAATAAAAATTTTCCCCTTATGGATCCCCATGTCTTGTTCCGTTCCGTTCCGTTCCGTTCCGCAAAGTACCAATAGCCGGTTTTTCTAACGTACGAGAACGTGACGTGACCATTTCCCAACACGGTGCACCTACAATTTATATAGTAAGCGCGGTCAGGTTTTACGCATAACAGCTTGACTACTCCGGCATATATTAGCACAGAGCCAATCCGTTCAACAACCTATGGCATACACCCAGACGCTATGTAAGCAAGACGGCCTGGCCCGAAGTCTGGTTCCCAACGCTCTTTAGTGGCCTTTAAGCGAAAAGCTTGGTGTGGTTGTGGGTCTATCCGCCACCTTGAACCCACACGGGTTACATATAATTGGTGTAAAGTGGGAAAAGTCTTAACATCAGGTTTGTCGAAAGAAATAATATGTCGTCTTGGTGGACCACATCCTTCAATTACTTTTTTAATATACGTCATTTTTTCCAACTTTTCTTAACCTATTTTCTGGCATAGTCGTGTACTGAACTAACCGATTATTGCTCACAATGTTTGGCGCTTTCATTAAAACATCATATGCTATTTTCCGTACTTCTGAATATTTTCTTTTTAAATAAACATTAAATGATAGTGATAATGAAGTAGATTAGGTGGAGACACGAGTTTTGAATCCCACTGGAAAAGGGAGGAGTGGATAGGATCGGCAAATATGCATTCGCTCTGGTGGCAAAGTGCCCTCACCCGACCTCAGATTCCATAAGCTTTTGGCGGATTTTATCCTACAATAATAGCGCTGCTGCGAATCTATTTGGGTAGCAATCATGGTTGGAAGAATTGTAAGTTATACTTAGGTAAAAGAAACACACGCATATAAAATTCAAACATTAAAACATTCTTTGCTGTTCTCGTTGGTGTTTACTAGTATTACCTCCACTCTTTCGACATTCGGGTGCCCTATTGGTACCTCTGCTGGCTTCATTCATTCTATAATGTATTAGGAACACACAAAAAATTGATATTAAAGGTAAAAGAGTATTTTTAATGAATTAAACTTAATTCCAATTTGCAGTTTGCGAGTATGGCCTTTGTAGCGGTCCCGTTGAGCCTACTCTTTAATATCAAATTCTACAAAAGAGTCTTAATCGTGTATGGGGTATTGCTCTCCCGATACAGGGATAACCAATTTCTCATCCTTTCCAAAGGACTGTAATTGTATCCTTTCGTGTGACCATGAAGTTGATATCTTTAGATGATACCTCCATCCTCAAAAATGGTGTCGGAAAATTTTTAATGCTGAAAGGGAGGTGATTCAAAGGAACCTTGGGAAAGATCTATTCAATACTGAGCAAAAAGTAAGACGCATGTATGGTTTTCTTTTGAGAGCAAAGTAAAAATACGTACAGTGCACAATAAAAAACTACTCTGATCTACTCTGTCATTTCACGGGCTTTTATTATGCATGTTATGGAAATTATTGTAAACACAAGTGGGGTCCTAGATACCAGGCCAGTCAAAAAAACCCGGTAAAATAGATCATAGTAAATTGTTTGTTACAAATTTCTCAGTTTCACAGTTCCAAGTTGACACTTTCACCAGTCGCACTTCCAAGTTGGCAGTTCTCACTTCCAAGTTGGAACTAAGAAATGCCAACTTGCACTTGACAGTAAGAAATGTTAAGTTGGAAGTGCGAAAAGTCAACTCGGAAGTAAGAAGTTCCACTTTGGAAATTAAAAGTTCCAACTTGGAATAAAAAATGCCAATATGGAAATGAGAAATGTCAACTTGGAACCGAGAAAATTTTCTATTGCAATCGAAGAAATTTTATGGTATATATGGCATTTCAGCGTTTCGTATAACTGATACCTCTTCTGTAGACGTACAATATTGGGAATGCTCAGTGTACGTTCATGATTAGAGAAGGTGGCTCCTTGCAACAGCTAGCTACATTGGCGATTGAATACACGTAATTCAGCAGTAGTGAACAAGTCGCCACAGGAATGGTTTTCGAACTGATAAAACTTGTTACTTTTTAAAAGTCTTCCATTCTGTTGGTCTGCAGTACTTGTGTCGTGTATTTTAACGACACGTGCACTTTAAATTGCTTTACCCGAGCAACTAAGATAATACGAGTATTTTTTTCATGTCAGGCAGTGCAGGAGGGGAAAGACTGGCTAGATTTTAAATTTCGAGAGTCAAGCTCTGGTTCTTCTTATAAACATAGTAGAAATATTTTCCATTTCGGATGTAAAATTTCAATTTCATGATGAAAAATATTTGGTATCTCACTACTAAAACCACCGCAACGCGACGGAGGGACATAGTAATGGTCTTCGTCCGTCCGTGCGTCTGTGCGTCCGTGCGTCCGTCACAAATTTGTGTGCACAACTCCTCTGAGACTGCTCAATGGATTTTGATAAAATTTTGTAGGATTGCTTGCCATGATATGTAGTAGATCATATCGCACTGCCATATTGATTCAACAAATTTTATAGGAGTTATGGGACTTTATCGACTTTGTTCATATTACGTCATGGGAACACTTTGTGAGCGCAACTCCTCTGAGACGGCTCAACGGATTTTGATGAAATTCTGTAGGGTTGTTTGTCATGATATGTAGTTGATCATATCGCACCGCATTTTTGATTCGACAAATTTTATAGGAGTTATAATTAATGGGACTTTATCGACTTTGTTCATATTAGGTCACAGGAACACTTTGTGAACGCAACTCCTCTGAGACTGCTCAACAGATTTTGATGAAATTTTGTAGGATTGTTTGCCATGATATGTAGTTGATCATATCGCACCGCCATTTTGATTCAACAAATTTTATAAGAGTTATGGGACTTTATCGACTTTGTTCATATTAGGTCACATGAACATATTGTAACGCAACTCCTCTGAGACCGCTCAACAGATTTTGATGAAATTTTGTAGGGTTGTTTGTCATTATATGTAGTTGATCATATCGCACCGCATTTTCGATTCGACAAATTTTATAGGAGTTATGGGACTTTATCGACTTTGTTCATATTAGGTCATAGGAACACTTTGTGAGTGCAATTCCTGAGAGACCGCACAACGGATTTTGATAAAAAAAAATTGGGGATTGTTTGTCATGATACGTAGTTGATTATATCGCACCGCCATTTTGATTCGACAAATTTTATAGGAGTTATGGGACTTTATCGACTTTGTTCATTTTAGGTCAAAGTAACACTTTGTGAGCACAACTCCTCTGAAACTGCATAACGGATTTTAATGAAATTTTGTAGGATTGTTTGTCATGATATTTAGTTGATCATATCGCAACTTCATTTTGATTGAGGTATAATATAATAGTACTTTTGTATTTCGTCACCAGGAAAATCACCAGGCGATGCGCATGCGCGAATGTGACGTCAAATCGCTACTTTCACTTTTCGATCTTCTGTGCCATTGATATGGATCTATTTATAAATATATTTAATGATATCAATCAATTGAATTGTATATTTTGAAACCAGCATTTCAATTTTGGATTTAAAAAAATCTAACCGTTCTTTTTGGGGTAGATTAACTATTGGACCGATCATTTACCTTTAAAAGGGGGGAGGGGTGAGATTTTTGAAATGCTGAACAAAATATTTAAATAGGATACGTGATAAAAAAAACATTGCTTATACTCCGTGTCAATAAAAATGTCAGGATGCAAAAATCAAGAAAACAGAGAGGTCAGTGCTTTGAAAAATAAGGCAATATGTAGTGTTTTAGCTGAAAAAAATATTTTCCGATTTTCCAAAAATAAAAATAGTTGCCCTGACCATAAAAAACCAATATCTGAACTCATTGGAGAGACAGAAATTAACGCTGTCAGCCGTAAACATGATGACTCGGTTTAAGAAGAGGAACATAACAACAGGAGGATAACATACGGCACTTTATTTCTATCACCAGGGTCCATGCATCTATCACCAGGGTCTATACATCTATCACCAGGATCCATACATCTATCACCAGGGTCTATACATCTATAACCAGGGTCTCTACATCTATCACCAGGGTCTCTTCACTCATCACCAGGGTCCATACATCAATCACCAGGGTCTAAACATCATTCACCAGGGTCTAAACATCTATCACCAGCACAGGCGTTTGGGTCCAGGATTTATTTTATTATAAATAACGTGTATATAAAAAATTTCATCTCGTCTATATACTAATTCCACAAGGCAAGAATGTTTGAAAGTTCTAAAAATAGAACAAAATTTACTCGCGGAAAACCCCCATATTTTCTCATAGAGTCAAATGTTTTACATGAAATATTGGTGATTCTTTAAATCCTTTCAGTTTAATCTCACGATTGGGAACACATTTATCGTGAAACAATTCGTAATGACTTTGAATCTAATCTTTTTTCCACTGAAGCGAGCCTAACAAACCACCACGGACGGAAGTAGTTTAAAATTTTAAAGGGAGACAATATTCTTCTACTTTTTTTCAATTTTAATATTGAAATGAAATAATCACGTATTTATTATCCTTGAACGTCTTTTTGAAAATTTATGGAACACCCATCGAGTCCTAGTTTGTATATACACTACCAACTCGTCAGTAAAAATATTTCAAATAAAATTGAGTCCAAATTTTCCGCCAAATGATTCGTTCGAACTCGCCCAGATTTTACCTTACTGTAGTGTCACTCGGAAGTCCGTTTATTTGGCGGAATATTGTTTCCCTTGAAAATCTTTGGCCACTTCCGTCCGTGGTGATCTTTTGTTTCGCTTCGTAGGAAAAAAGACCCGATATGAGATTTATACATACTGACATGCTTTACTTTTGCTTCCTAAAGAGAGTAACAGCTGAAAGGAGATATAGAATGTTCTAGTTGTTTATGGTAAAAAATATTTCTACAAGAAAAAAGGGAGTTTCCGTCAGTTCTATTTTTAGAACTTTCAAACATTCTTGCCTTGTGGAAATAGTATATAGACGAGATGAAAATTTTTATATACACGTTATTTATAATAAAATAAATCCTGGACCCAAACGCCTGTGATCACCAGGGTCTCTACATCTTTTTGCAGAGTTTGTCTCATGTGCTGTGTGGATGCAGTTGAACGTATCCCCGTGCTTGAGGTGTATGCTCTTTTATATTTTCATGATGGTATACTTGTACACGAGATAGCTTTCATATTTGAATCTCCCTTCCATTGACCTTCAACTTAATTTTTGTTGCCCTATTCTATGGTCTTCTAAGTGTTCCTACTTTTACTTCTTATCCCTGTTTTTTGTGTTTATGTTGTTGCGTTTCAAATTAGCTTGTCGGGAATCATTGGTAGTTTTAGTAGGAAGATTTAGTACGTGGTACTATATCATTATTTTTTTCTGTTGATACATTTGTTTTCATGCCGTCCCTATTTTGTCATTGGACATTCGGTTCTCTCCTAACGACACATAATCATGATTTTACGAAACGGAAAAAGATATTTAAATAACAAACCCTTTACTAGGATATCCACACCTCACAGTGCCATACCTCCTCCAAATGTTAATTCAAGCCACACTTACAACACTCGACATAATTCCAATCCCACTTTTCAAACGTTAATTACTAAAAATCAACCCTCAAATAAAATAACCGGTACAACTTTTAATACCTCTTATCGTGGATATCCTAAAATTTCACCCTGTGGTGCTTCTAAATGACAGACATGTAAAATACTAATCAGAGACACCACTGTGAAATCAACTATTAACGGCCGCAAATTCTCTATAAATCTGGATCAAGATGTAAACTGACGCACCAATAACTTAATTTATTTAATATCATGATACAAACCTGGTTGTAATATCCAGTATGTAGGGGAAACCGGTAGGTATTTGTCCAAAAGAACATCGGAACATCTATATCGCTTTCGCCGCTATAAAAAGTACAAATGTCTCTTATATCAACATTTTCATAAACACAATCATAACCTCAAATACGTCAGGGTTCAACCCCTAGAAATTATTCAAAAAGACTCCAAATCTAGTAAACGAGAGTTTTGCAAGTTGAGACGACTTGCAGAACTGGAATGGATTAAAAAATTACAAACAGCCTATCCTCTGGGTCTGAACGATAACATTATGGGACAGGGGAACATATCTAGAACATCAAATATCAATGTCATGAATTTAATAAGTCCTCGTAAACGGAACAAACGGTCGCATGGTATACGAATAAATCGTAATGTTAGAAAACATCATCGTTCTAATTTAAGCATCACCGATCTTGTTAAAATATTTAAGAATAACGGACGACATAATCTTTTTTGTAAACTATGCTCTATACCCGTTTCTAAGTTAAATAAAATTAGATTGGATTGTAACACCATATCTCATGCCAGTCCCCTATATGAAGGCGCACTCATTATTAACGCTTTTTGTTACTTTAAACTTTTCCCCAAAATTGATAGTCCTGTAGACCACATTCGACATTTTATAAAATTAACGTACATCAACAGAGGACTAGACTTCATAAACATTTCTAGTATTTTTATGGATCCTACTATTAAAGAGTTAATACCACCATATTTTACAAATACTGAACCTCCAATCATATCTTATAAATATAAAAAACCAACACGTAACATTATTTTTAACTATACGTCCATCACTACAGATGAAGACCTAGACTCGAATATTCCTGTATCATGCGACTGTGCTAATTCGGACTTTAGATATGCTCCTTGTGGCCATATTGTTACTGGCGACCTAAACATTGTCAATGACCCAGAGGTTATTAAATTCTTGAAAAAGGGACCAAAATTCAGACCTCCTTCGAAAATTAATTGGAATTCTTGTTTTGATTGTGTAAATACTGCCCTTCATTCGTACTGTAAGACCTGGATTAGACGAGAAGGAGCAGATTCCAAATCTTTAGACAAGTTTAAGAATAAATTCATATCCATTGTAAAATTACGAATAAGCCATTTTCAAAACACTGTTTACACGAGAGTAAATACCGTGAGAAATAATAATTACACGCGAGGATTCATTTGACAGTACACGAGTGACCATCCAGTGTCAAAAGTTTATGACACATACAGATATACAGATATACCTTTGTAGAATATCGACCCCAAACTTATATAAACAGAATTAAATCCAAACTGCAATTATTAGGTTCACGATATGTTTTTGTTCCTGCGGATAAAGCGGCTAACAATGTTGTTGTGGTATGTCGTAAATATTATCTGGATGTTTTAATGCATGAAATTAAAGGCTCATGTACTTTCGTTCCCGTGCAAGCTACAGAAACCAGTATTATTGGCGATCATGTCATAGCAACCACAGCACTTCGAGCAGCCCCTACATACAATAAATTACCTACTATGTACTGGATACCCAAATTACACAAAAACCCATATAAATCCCGTTTTATTTCTGCATCAAGTAAATGTTCCTTAACCAATATTTCTAAAGTCCTGTCTCTTGCTTTAACTACAATGAAAGAATTTATCATCCGATACTGTGATAAAATTTTTGAAAATAGTGGAGTAAATCATTTTTGGAGTGTTAAAAATTCTCTTGATGTTTTAGACAAACTTCGGGCATTTGAAAATACTTTTCAATCCGTAGACAGCTATGACTTTTCCACTTTATATACTAATCTACCTCACAATCTTATCAAAAAGAAATTTGAATATTTAATTAAATGGTGCTTTGACAAATCTAAAAGTGACTACATCTGTTCTAAAGTGTCACAAGTATTTAGTAAACCGTTTTTTAGTAACGAAACCCACAAAGGTTATGTTAATTGGACCGACATAGAAGTTATTACTGCATTAAACTTTCTTTTAGATAATATTTACATCCGGTTCGGTAAACAAATATATCGCCAAGTCATTGGTATTCCAATGGGAACCAATTGTGCTCCACTCATAGCTGATCTGTTTTTATATTGTTACGAATCACAGTTTATGGCCAAGCTACAAAAAGACCCAAACAAAAACCACCTTATCGAAATTTTTAACAATACATATAGGTACTTAGATGACATACTTGCTCTAAACAACCCCACATTCTCAAATTTTATAAATGATATATATCCTAAAGAATTAACCCTAAATAAAGCAAACTCAACCGACAGTAGATGTCCATTTCTAGATTTGGACTTAAGCATTATCAATGGTAGATTACACACTAAAGTATATGATAAACGGGATGACTTTTCATTCCCAATAGTTAATTTTCCGTTTCTTGAAGGAGACGTACCATTAGCTCCAGCTTACGGGGTATACATTTCACAATTAGTCAGGTATGCTCGCATTTGCAGTGATGTGTCTGATTTTAATGATAAAAACCGTTTTATTACAGAAAAATTGCTAAAACAAGGCTACCGTTACCACAAATTAGTCAAATCTTTTACAAAATTTGCACATAAATATGGACATCTCATCGAAAAATTTGATTGTACACGTAGATTTCTGATTGTTAAAGGAATATCTCATCCTGACTTTTATAGCAATGTAGTTTATAAAGCACAAAAATTCAAAAACAACCTTATGGAAATTAAAAACTGGCTTAAAAACCTTTTGAAAAAAGGATACGAATTCAATGTTTTAGTAAAATCTTTGCATTTGGTATGTTTTGGCAGAAATATTGATAGCTTGATAGTAACTTTAAAACCTTAAATTTTCACTTTGTATCCACTGTATTATTTATAAGCACCACAGCGATCAAGTATGTCGGTTCTGTATGGTGATACAACTCTTAATCATTCATTGTTTTGACGTGGGGTGTCGGATTTAGAACTGATGTATTTGATTCTTTTACATCAATCGATAAATGTTTCTTAGCTAGTTGTCAGTAACTTCGAGTGTTCTCAAGAGAGTTCCTCCTAGTCTTGTTGTTTTCGTACAGTATTTTGTCTTAGGTTCTCTCTTGTTGAATTGAACTTTTGTCGATTGAGTTTTACAGTGTGTTTTATATGTAGCTTTGTGCAAGCTTATCAATAGGGGGAAGGTTGGATCCAAAAAACTAGTTTAACCCCGCCACATTTTATATGTGCCTGTCCTAAGCCAGGAAACTTTGCCAAAGCCTTTGTTTGTCCTTGTCATTCTATGTTAACTGTTTTATGTCAAGAATTGAGTCTTTCGTTGATGATTTAGGGATTGGTTTTGATACTTTTGTATTGTATTATAAGTCTTGGGCCAATGCAAGACGGTAAACAGTGACCTATGGTCATGTTGAAGACTGCTTGCTGTTTTCCGTTGTGATTTTTTGAATTGCTGTTTGTTTATGTTTGTTGTGTCGCGTACACTTATTCCACATCTCAATAACGTATATCTATCACCAGGTTCTCTACATCTACAACCAGGGTCTCTACATCTTTCACAAGGATCTATACATATTATCACCAGGGGCTCTACATCTATCACAAGGGTTTAAACATCAATCACCAGGGTCTAAACATCTATAACCAGAGTCTCTACATCTATCACCAGGGTCTATACATCTATCACCAGGGTCTATACATCTATCACCAGGGTCTCTACATCTATCACCAGGGTCTTTACATCTATAACCAGGGTCTCTACATCTATAACCGGGGTATCTACATCTATCACCAGGGTCCATACATCAATCATCAGGGTCTAAACATCAATCACCAGGGTCTAAACATCTATCACCTGGGTCTCAACATCTATCACCAGGGTCTCTAAATCTATAACCAGGGTCTCTACATCTATCACCAGGGTCTAAACATCTATCACCAGGGTCTATACATCTATCACCAGGGTCTATACATCTATAACAAGGTTCTCAACATCTATCACCAGGGTCTCTATATCTATCACCAGGTTCTAAACATCTATCACCAGGGTCCATACATCTATCACCAGGGTCCATGCATCTATCACCAGGGTCCATACATCTATCACAAGGCTCTATACATCTATCACCAGGGTCCATAATCTATCACCAGGGTCTCTATTCATCTATCACCAGAGTCCATACATCTATCATCATGGTCTATACATCTATCACCAGGGTCCATCATCTATCACCAGGGTCCATACATCTATCACCAGGGTCCATACATCTATCACCAGGGTCTCTACATCTATCACCAGGGTCCATAATCTATCACCAGGGTCTCTATTCATCTATCACCATGATCTATACATCTATCACCAGGGGTTCTACATCTATCACAAGGATCTATACATCTATCACCAGGGTATCTACGTCTATCACCAGGGTCTCTACATCTATCACCAGGTTCTATACATCCATAACAAGGTTCTCAACATCTATCACCAGGGTCTCTATATCTATCACCAGGTTCTATACATCTATCACCAGGGTCTATACATCTATAACAAGGTTCTCAACATCTATCACCAGGGTCTATATATCTATCACCAGGTTCTAAACATCTATCACCAGGGTCCATACATCTATCACCAGGGTCCATGCATCTATCACCAGGGTCCATACATCTACAGTAAAACCTGTACTAGCGACCACCTCCATATAAAGACTTCCTGTCCATAAAGACTATTTTTAGTCCCCCCAACAATTTTTCCTATATATTTAACCTCTATATAGTGACCACCTGCCCAACGTGACTAGTGACCATCAGAAACCGTCCCTTGAAGTGCCAAAACCTGTATACAAGGACCTTAAATTAGTGCAAATGATTGTTAATTGGCTTGTGTTAGCTGTCAGATCAAAGCTAATTAGGAAGTGTCACCTTTCTTTAATCTTTAGTAATTAGTATTTAGGTAAATTTGAGGAAGTTATAAGAAGTAATTATCACTAATTACTTGTGTCAGGGTCAGTTTAACTTTATGTCTTAAAAAGTTGGGAAGAAATAATGTTGTTAATTCTAGATTTATGAAATGTAATACCATAGTAAGCAAATGCAGATATTTTTTTTATGATTTTAATATGAGAATTTTTTTAGCAACATTCCCTTTACTTATGAATAAGATATAAAAAGATATAATGATTTTTTTGAATATACTTTTAAACTACATAATTATATAAAAAAAAATACTGTAAACCTAGATTCAAACACGTATTTAACAAAGTTTTAGATAAATTTTCAAGACATAGAATGTTCAAAAATATTCACGAAATATTGCAAGTTAAATAGTCTATTGTTTGGTTTCAAAAGGTCATAAACAAATCAGTATACATGTACTTTCTATAGATCTATGGAAACTGTGCATCAGCTAATACCAATACACATACCTAACATTATACTTTTATCTCGACAACCTCTATATAAAGACCTCCTGTCTGTAGTGACCTTTTTATCAAGGTCCCTTGAAGGGTCACTATAGACAGGTTTGACTGTATCACAAGGGTCTATACATCTATCACCAGGGTCCATAATCTATCACCAGGGTCTCTATTCATCTATCACCAGGGTCCATACATCTATCACCAGGGTCTATACATCTATCACCAGGGTCCATCATCTATCACCAGGGTCTATACATCTATCACCAGGGTCTATACATCTATCACCAGGGTCCATACATCTATCACCAGGTTCTCCACATCTATCACTGGAGTCTCTACATCTATAACCAGGGTCTCTACATCTATCACAAGGGTCTATGCATCAATCACCAGGGTCTCTACACTCATCACCAGGGTCCATACATCAATCACCAGGGGCTATACATCTATCACCAGGGTCTCTTCATCTATCACCAGGGTTTCTACATCTTTTACAAGGGTCTCTTCATCTATCACCAGGGTCTCTATATCTTTCACCAAGATCTATACATTTATCACCAGGGTCTCTACATCTAGCACCAGGGTCTCTATACATCAATCACCAGGGTCCATACATCTATCACCAGGGTCCATACATCTATCACCAGGGTCTATTCATCTATCGTCAGGGCCTATACATCTATCACCAGGGTCTCTACAGTTGTCACAAGGGTCTCTTCATCTATCACTAGGGTCTCTACATCTATCACTAGGGTCTCTTCATCAATCACCGGGGTCTAAACATCAATCACAAGGGTCTATACATCTATCACAGAAGTTTTCCTATGACATATGAACAAAGTCGATTAAGTCCCATAGCTCCTATAGCACTTGTCAAATCAAAATTGTAATGCGAGAAGATCAACTACATATCATGATAAACAATACTACAAGCTCTCATTAAAATCCGTGTGGCGGTAGCAGAGAAGTTGTGCTCACAAAGTGTTCATATGACATAAAATGAACAAAGTCGATAGAGTCCCATAACTCCTATAAAGTTTGTCAAATCGAAATGGCGGTGTGATATGATCAACTACATAGCATGATAAACAATCCTACCAAATACCATCAAAATCCGTTGAGCGGTCTCAGAGGAGTTGCGCTCACAAAATTGTGACGGACTGTCGCACGGACGGACAGACGGACGAAGACCATTACTAGGTGCCTCCATGCGGGGGACAAAAATGGGTCTATAAACAAAGCTATTCATGCGCCATGATGGCATGTCGTTCTTGAAATATCATTGACCGCTATCATGTAGTTCTCGATCTATTGATCTGAACCACAGTGTAACGGGCATGACGGGTGGACAAGAACAACTTAGTGTCTATCTCACATACGTGGGAGGGCTATAATAATCAAAGAAAGGTTTCCTTCTTGACAAAGAATATAAACGTAAGATAAACTTAAAACAGGCATATACTTAATGTGACAGGATTTTACTAGCTTTTCTGGTCCAACCTCTCCAGTTTAATAAAACAAAGCACAAAACACAGTAAAAGTTAGCAACTGTACATATTCAAACTTTGTGCAGGTTTGTGTAAGTGGTAGTAGGTGGTTGTAAAAATAGATAACTGCAGCATACAATTATTGTTTATACTCACATCACAGCAGTAATACATGTAAACGGTTTATTCCTGAAACCTGACGTATGGATGTATTTTCGTTATAGTTCAATACTAAATCAAATTGCAATGTAGAGGCCCTGGTTATAGATGTATGGGCCCATGTCATAGATACATGGACCCTGGTGATAGATGTGGTGATTGATGTAGAGACCCTGGTGATTAGTGTAGAGACCCTAGTGATTGATGTACAGACCCTGGTGATAGATGTAGAGACCCCGGATATAGATGTAGAGACCCTGGTGATAGATGTATGGATCCTGTTGATAGATGTAAAGACCCTGGTGATTGATGTTTAGACCCTGGTGATAGATGTACAGATCCTGTTGATATATGTAGAGATCCTGTTGATAGATGTATAGATCCGGGTGATAGATGTATAGACCCTGGTGATAGATGTATAGACCCTGGTGATAGATGTATAGACCCTGGTGATAGATGTATGAACCCGGGTGATAGATGTAGAGACACTGGTTATAGATGTATAGACCCTGGTGATAGATGTATGGATCCTGGTGATTGATGTTTGGACCCTGGTGATAGATGTTTAGACCCTGGTGATTGATGTTTAGACCCTGGTGATTGATGTAGAGATCCTGGTTATAGATGTAGAGACCCTGGTGATAGATGTATAGACCCTGGTGATAGATGTTTAGACCCTGGTGATAGATTTATGAACCCGGGTGATAGATGTATAGACACTGGTGATAGATGTATGGACCCTGGTGATTGATGTTTGGACCCTGGTGATAGATGTTTAGACCCTGGTGATTGATGTTTAGACCCTGGTGATTGATGTAGAGATCCTGGTTATAGATGTAGAGACCCTGGTGATAGATGTATAGACCCTGGTGATAGATGTTTAGACCCTGGTGATAGATGTATAGACCCTGGTGATAGATGTATGAACCCGGGTGATAGATGTATAGACACTGGTGATAGATGTATGGACCCTGGTGATTGATGTTTGGACCCTGGTGATATATGTTTAGACCCTGGTGATTGATGTTTAGACCCAGGTGATAGATGTAGAGATCCTGGTTATAGATGTAGAGACCCTGGTGATAGATGTATAGACCCTGGTGATAGATGTTTAGACCCTGGTGATAGATGTATAGACCCTGGTGATAGATGTATGAACCCGGGTGATAGATGTATAGACACAGGTGATAGATGTATGGACCCTGGTGATTGATGTATAGACCCTGGTGATAGATTTTTGGACCCTGGTGATAGATGTTTAGACCCTGGTGATTGATGTTTAGACCCTGGTGATAGATGTTTAGACCCTGGTGATTGATGTTTAGACCCTGGTGATTGATGTATGGACCTTGATTTTGAGTGTAGAGACCCTGGTGATAGATGTATAGACCTTAGTGTTAGATGTAGAAACCCTGGTAATAGATTTATAGTCCCTGGTGATAGATATTTAGACCCTGGTGATTGATGTTTAGACCCTGGTGATAGATGTAGAGACCCTGGTGATAGATGTATAGATTCTTGTGATAGATGTTGAGAACCTGGTGATAGATGTATGAACCCGGGTGATTGATGTTTGGATCCTGGTGATAGATGTTTAGACCCTGGTGATTGATGTTTAGACCCAGGTGATAGATGTAGAGATCCTGGTTATAGATGTAGAGACCCTGGTGATAGATGTATAGACCCTGGTGATAGATGTTTGGACCCTGGTGATAGATGTATAGACCCTGGTGATAGATGTTTGGACCCTGGTGATGGATGTTTAGACCCTGGTGATTGATGTTTAGACCCTGGTGATAGATGTTTGGACCCTGGTGATAGATATTTTGACCCTGGTGATTGATGTTTAGACCCTGGTGATAGATGAAGAGACACTGGTGATAGATGTATAGATTCTGGTGATAGATGTTGAGAACCTGGTGATAGATGTAGAGACCCTGGTGATAGATGTATAGACCCTGGTGATAGATGTAGAGACACTGGTTATAGATGTTTAAACCTTTGTGATAGATGTTTGGACCCTGGTGATAGATGTATAGACCCTGGTGATAAATGTTATGACCCTGGTGATAGACGTAGAGACCCTGGTGATAGATGTAGAGACCCCGGTTATAGATGTAGAGACCCTGGTTATATATGTAAAGACCCTGGTGATTGATGTTTAAACCCTGGTGATAGATGTTTAGACCCTGATGATTGATGTACATGTAGTGACCCTGGTGATAGATGTAGAGACCCTGGTGATAGATGTATAGATCCTGGTGATAGATGAATAGAGAACCTGGTGATAGATTATGGACCCTGGTGATAGATGTATAGACCCTTGTGATAGATGTATGGACCCTGGTGATAGATGTATAGACCCTGGTGAAAGATGTTTAGACCCTGGTGATAGACGTAGAGACCCTGGTGATAGATGTAGAGATCCTGGTGATAGATTATGGACCCTGGTGATAGATGTATAGACCCTTGTGATAGAAGTAAAGACCCTGGTGATAGGTGTATAGACCCTGGTGATAGATGTTTAGACCCTGGTGATAGATGTAGAGACCCTGATGATAATATGTATAGATCCTTGTGATAGATGTAAAGACCCTGGTTATAGATGTAGAGACTCTGGTGATAGATATATAGACCCTGGTGATAGATGTAGAGACCCTGGTGATAGATGTATAGACCCTGGTGATAGATGTATGGACCCTGGTGATAGAAATAAAGTGCCGTATGTTATCCTCCTGTTGTTATGTTCCTCTTCATAAATCGAGTCATCATGTTTACGGCTGACAGCGTTAATTTCTGTCTCTCCAATGAGTTCAGATATTGGTTTATTATGGTCAGGGCAACTATTTTTATTTTTGGAAAATCGGAAAATATTTTTTCAGCTAAAACACTACATATTGCCTTATTTTTTCAAAGCACTGACCTCTCTGTTTTCTTGATTTTTGCATCCTGACATTTTTATTGACACGGAGTATCAATGTTTTTTTATCACGTATCCTATTTAATTTTTTTTTTCAGCATTTTAAAACCTCACCCCCTCCCCCCTTTTAAAGGTAAATGATCGGTCCCATAGTTAATCTACCCCAAAAAGAACGGTTAGATTTTTTTAAATCCAAAATTGAAATGCTGATTTCAAAATATACAATTAAATTGATTGATATCATTAAATATATTTATAAATAGATCCGCACAGAAGATCGAAAAGTGAGTAGCGATTTGACGTCACATTCGCGCATGCGCATTGCCTGGTGATTTTCCTGGTGACGAAATGCTAAAGTATTATAATATTATACCTCTTTGATTTGACGTATAAATATAGGAGTTATGGGACTTTATCCGCTTTGTTCATTTTAGTTTATAGGAGCACTTGGTGAGCACAGATTTTGATGAAAGTTTGTACAATTGTTTGTCATGATATATAGGTAACCATAATTATCCCAATGCAATTTTTATTCTTCAAATTTTAGTACATTTGAAACTTTAATGCGGCGGTGGGGAACATTGGCTACATGTAGCAATCTTAATTGTTTTCATTTAAAGAAAAGTTGATTTTTCATTATCAGAGGTTTCCAGTCGCAATCAATCGAAAGGGGTCCACATAAAGAATACTTTTAGTAACAGAAATAAATTAAATAAATATAAATATAATGACTTTATTGTCATATAAATCATATTACACATGATTAAGATAGAAATAGCTTTAATTTATTCCAATTAATGGCTCTTTAATAGAGCAATACAATAACTTACAAATAATTGTAATAATTTGTGACAGATAATAAAAATTATAAGATATTTGTAACAGTATAATAACTTGCATGTGACTGCGGCAGAGCCAAGAAGTACACATTATTTCATGTATGAAATATAATCATGATATAAAGAAAATAGTATTTTTCAAGAAATAAATCGGACCTGGTATAATCAAGTGACATAGTGTTGAATAAAAGTTGAGATACATGATTTCCAAACTCTCTGAGCAAATTGAAATCTTCTTGCGTGCGAGTTTTACCCCGGGTCAAACACGGATTGCTCCTCTGGGTTTTAGGCTAAAAAATAAAACGTTCTCCTGATCCAGGGTTTGTGACGTCATTCATAGAAATGGCCGAAGCTGCAGTAAACACAGCACCAATATCAAAGTTTTATTGTCACTCCTGCACAGAGGAGATAGATCCTAAACTTCCAGTTAGCATAAAAATAAGAAAGCAACGACTCTTGTTTTGTTTTCGTTTCATTTGTATTATAAACAATGGAACAGTGCCAAAAACCGGCTGTGTAAATCTTTACATTTTTCAGGTTTTTTTTTCTCCATTAAACTTTACTACTGTACATGATGTACATTATACACGTGCAGTATCTTTGAAAAACAATTCATGCACATGAAAGTTATGTAATATCAAGTGACCCATAGACAGAGTCTATGAAACTGAAAGAATAACACTTTTCACAATGAAGGTGTACATGTAACAATTCAACCTCTGTATGTTCATGTAAAGCCACTATATAAAACACATCATTATCTACATTTTAATATGTTGAATGGTCACAGAATTCAATCCAATTCCTAACATGTAGTTGTCTGTAACTCTGTATCATCAGTGTTCCACCTTGGCTGTTTTCAGAGGGAGGTCCACCTGCCTGCCTTTAGCCTCCATCGATTGCCCTTTTCAGGATACCTGCCAGTTTACATCTCCACATATTATCAACCCCAAGCTAATTTAAATTAACAAATTTTAAAAAACATGTGTTCTCTAGTCAATTAATTAAGGTATCTATTTTGAATAATCAATTTCAAAAACAGGAAAGTTGTCAGATTGCACAGTAAAATTCTCTGCTTCGGTAATGATAAATGTTCACAAATCAGAATCAGAACCCATCTGAATATTTTCTATTAAAATTAACATTAAATGTGCGCTTTTATTGAAAAATAGAAACAATGTTGATTGATTATTTTAAATTTCAGTAATGACAGGAAGCGGAAGAACTTTCGAAACTTAAAACAAACTCTGACCGGAATGGAACTAAATCGCTGGATTTTACTAGCAAATTCAACTGTTCAATTAAAAAATTTTAATTGGGATGACATTCAAGCTTTTTAGCTCTGATTCCTCTACTATGATTGTAAATGTAATGATAAGTCTAAAGTCTTGCTACAGAAACAAGAGGCTCCCCTTAAACCTTAAAATACTTGTTTATATGTTAAAAAGAATGTGTGCTGTATTTGATTGTTATTAGCTACATTGGTATGCCCTTTTGAAAGAAAAGTCAATGCATGAATGTGCCTTTTTTAAATATTCATCCCTGCCCTTTTCAAACCCTGACTGGAACACTGATCATAGTATACTATTGTTACCACCAATGTCAAGCAATATTATTATTTTTTATACCCCTGTTGTATATTGTCATGATACATGTACATTGTGTACAGGACTTGAAGAGTTTAACCATCTGGAGCTCAAGTCTATCTCGGAAGCATTGATAGAGGTCATGGTAACACAATTTTTAAAAACTTTTTTTATGTTTACATGTACATGTACAATTTGTATAAATACATGTAGCTATACATGTAGGTACGTGAGTGTTCTACCAGAAGACAATCATGTACATGTTTTTATTATTACTTATTTAAAAGATGAATTGCAAATGATCTTTTTCAGGATTACACCTGTCCAAAATGTGATAATGGTTTTATCGAAGAAATACAAGAGTCAGAGTATGTAGACTATGTACAAAATATATTTATGTACATGTATAATAATTATGATCTATAAAAAAAGGTTCAACTGTTTACAAAATATTTCTATTTAGTCAGAGTGAATTAGGGGATAATTATTGTAAACAACTGATTTTGCTGTGGCAAATTTAGTTTACCTGACAACATGGATGGGAGTTACAAATGTACATAAATGGCAGCCAGCCTATTTGCGACAGTAAAATAAAGTTTTACCAAGTCACAGCTTGAAATACAATATTGTTATTTCTATTCTAATGTAATAAAATAAAATAAAGTTTGTGAACTAGTTTTATTTCAAATCTGCATCTTTTTTATTTATATGTTTACAAAAAGTGTAGGCCTCAACTTTTATTTATAAGATCAAATTAATATTTTGCATGTAAAATGTATTAATTCTGGACATTTGGTGTGTTTTTCTTGGAAAGAATTTCTGGTTTGATTTCTCAATTTCTATTATGGTGACCCTCCTTTATGCAGTGATTCCCAAGGTTCTTTTAATTTTACTGGACCAAAATCTATTTTAACAAAAATTTGCATTAATTCCATTGTAAAAATCTTATTTTTTTACCAGACCAAGCCAATTTTTACTGTACATGACCAACGGATCTTCTGAATCACTGTTTATGATTATTGCAGGTAAATCAAGGGTTTTAGACAGGTAATTGTCCATTGAAAAAGTAAGTTACAAAAACATTGAATAATAATTATTTTTTTACGTTATGAATTGTCAGCTCTATAACTGTTTATAAATGATAATCATACATGTTATTTTTATGCAATATCTTTTTGTTTTGATGTTTAGGGAAAATGCAGTCAATGGTAGTTCCCCAGAAGAAATAATTGATCCAGCATCAAATTTTGCAGAAGTATGTTTGTTAAATAGAAAATAATGAGATGTGGAATAAGTGTACGCGACACAGCCCACAATTAAACGGCAATTTAGAAAAACCACAATGGACAACTGCCAGCAGCCTTCAACGAGGCCATTTGGCACTGCTCGCGGTTCTGCAATTGGCCCATGGTCTAAATAAAATGCATATAATTCAAATCCAGCCCTGAAATAGTCACAGATAGACCCCCTTCTTAAACAAGCAACAGAAAACATCAAAAAGACAAGTACAAACGAAAGCTCATTTGCTGTTCATGCACTTTAAAGACAAGACTTCAATTTTTTTAGACATACAAATTATATTTGTGAAGAATATTGTATGTCTGTCTGAATCAGACCTGGGGTAATGGTAATGTGAAATAAAATGTAATGTAGCTATATTCCATGTAATGATGATGTAATGTGTAATGGGCCAGTTTTTGCATGTAATGGAAATGTAATGCATTACTTCTTAAAAAGGGCTGTAATGTCCATTACTTATGAATTACATGTGCATTACTAAAAAATTTGAAGAATTTATTTAATTTTAGTCTAGAATTCTGTCTTTGGTATCATGTATTGTTACTAATGGATTTTTGACCAAATGACCAAGAAGATTGACTGAATCCAGGCTTGAACTAAATAACATTTGTTGAATTTATTCATGTACATTAGCATTGCTTACAAATATTTACTTTTTGAAAAATTTACATATATAATTTTTTTTCAGTTATGGGGAAGAGCATTCTTAGAAAATTTTCAGCAACAAGTATCAGGTGTTAGCCAAGACAGACCCTCCAGATCATCAAGTTCTGAAGATGGAGGTGATACAGATGAAGGAAACCATGACAATCCATTTGCCAGTCATGGGCCTATGCCATTCACAACAATACAAGTTAGAACTAGAAATAGGCACCAAAATGCTAGAGGACCTCAACTACAGGGGTATGTCTTCATAAAAAAAATGAACCAATATTGGAATAAGAATACATATGACAGCTTTAAAGAGATAGTGATAGTAATGTTACATTTTCAGATAACATTTTGTGCACCATACTGAAGAAATTGTACTTAACACATTCATTTCCTGTATTTATAAAGCATTAGTGGCATTATTGCCTGCACAAGTTTAATTCCTCAGACATTATTCACCACTAGTGACATAAAGATTAATAAAAGGTATAAATAAAAAAAATGATAAAATTTAAGCAGTTTTGTATTGTGCTACCTAAATGACAAAATAAAAATGTAAACTTTTTTCATTTTAGGTTATTACAGATGTTTGTTGATAGAATAATGGGTGCACATGGTCCAGCTTTGTAAGTATTTAGAAATAAAATCTGAAGGATATTTGGTACCTTTTTGAGAATAAATAGAGTTTAAAAGTAATATCATTAAAATGGTTGCTGTTTCAATTCAAGTTGAAAATGTGACATGCAAAGATTTTTTACACTGATACATGTACAATTTATATAGAGAATTTGAATTTTAACTTGTTCATATTTAAATATTGTGAAAAATACACATGTACATGTATTTTAATGTGTGTCATTATAATGACAATTGTATTTTTTTGTATTATTGTGAAATCCATATATAGCAGTCTTTTCTATTGTTTGTTTTTTTTTATAATAAACAAAATCAATCTTTGAATTGACAGACAATTAGCTCATAAAATTAAATTACAAGGGATATGGAGTATATATGCTCAACACAGAATCACATTATAAGACTTGGAATGTAACCAAGCTTTTATATGGTGTTCTTCAGGCTAAAGGTTTGAGAGACAGACCCTTATGTTGAGTTTTCATATTACTGTTTGAACAGAAATAACAGTTGAAGATGTGTAAGATTTCATGATTGAATAACACCCCTAGTACTAATATACATGTAGTTAGAAACTTTGAAATTATGTTTCAGAAATTTTGTTCCTTTTATGCATGGAAATCCTGGAGATTATGCCTGGGGTGTACATGGGCTAGACAATATTGTTACCCAGGTGAGTAGTTGTACTCTTATACTAATTTCGTTCCTCATGGGCCCAATATTGGAAGGAAATGCATTATTATTCATATGTTTGATAGCTTAAGCTGATTCAAGTTAAAACGATAAATGTTTTTTTTTAAAGTAACATGCTTCCAGGTAATATAATTTCATGCCAAGCTAATAAAGTCAATTGTCCATCTATTTGTTTAAGTCACTTTCCCATTAAGAAAGTATGGCATCATCATGTCATCACAAAACTATACGCAACAGAGTATAAAAAAAACAAAAAGAAATATCCACAAATTATACCCCCTACATCACTTGTTTTGTCTTTTATTCTTGGTCATATGAGATTGATTATCCCAGTTCAGTAGTTGTGTTGTTACCTTTATTTATCAACTTCATGGTTTAGTGATTGTAGAAAAAAAGATATGTAAGGCGAGATATCATGTCTTCTTAGGACATTCTTGTCTTATCAGTTTAAAAAAACACTTGTCTTCTTTACATCACAATATGAATATGGCTTATTTGTGTGTTATCTTTTATTTATGTTGTAGCTATTAAATCAATTAGAGGGATCTGGACCTGCACCTGCAGAGAAAAGTAAAATAGAAAGAATTCCAGTAATTAAAATATCACAGACTCAAGTAGGTAGGTATCACACAGTCATTTAGAACCATTTATCGACAAATCAAGGTATACTTATTATTAATACTTATTATAAAGCAAAGTTAAGTATTGAAAACAACTTTTTGTCTTGTTACAAACTGCATGTTTTTGTGTTAACTTATCAAAGCACTTTCTTTGTTTTTAACTTGATTTGTTCATTTTTCATTTGAAGTAATTTTGAATATTTTCAATCGTTATATTCATAAAAGCTGTGAGTCTGTATAGTAACAATAAACTGTTTCACTCCTTCCTGAACAAAATGTTCAATAATATTCATTTTGATCAAAACGACAAAGCAAAATAATTGAAAAAAATATAATTTATAGAGTTGCATTTTGTACTCAAATTTCACTTTATAAATGCATTTCAGCTTTATACATGTATACATGAATGATTAATATCTGTTTTATTTACAGATAATGGAGTCCACTGTGCCATTTGTTTTGATGATTTTAATTTAGATGAAGAAGCTAAGAAACTACCTTGTGATCATCATTATCATAATGAATGTATAGTCAAATGGTTACAAATGGTAAGATAATCATACTTGTAATGAATGTATAGTCAAATGGTTACAAATGGTAAGATAATAATGCTTGTAATGAATGTATAGTCAAATGGTTACAAAAGGTAAGACAATCATTATCACAATGAATGTATAGTCAAATGGTTACAAATGGTAAGACAATCATTATCATAATGAATGTATAGTCAAATGGTTATAAATGGTAAGATAATCATGCTTGTAATGAATGTATAGTCAAATGGTTACAAATGGTAAGACAATCATTATCACAATGAATGTATAGTCAAATGGTTACAAATGGTAAGATCATCATGATCATAATGAATGTTTAGTCAAATGATTACAAATGGTCAGATAATCATGCTCGTAATGAATGTATAGTCAAATGGTAAGATCATCATTATCATAATGAATGTATAGTCAAATGGATCACCATTATCATAATGAATGTAAAGTCAAATGGTTACAAACAGTGCCTGAAATGGGAAAAACCAATCTACTGGCCCAAACCATATTTTATGCAAAGTTTCCTTATATGTTCAACATAATTTTTTCAAAAATTTCACTTGCTTAATTCAAAATCTACTGGCTGTTGGCCAGTGGGCGAGTGTCTATTTCAGGCACTGACAAATGGTAAGATCATCATTAATTTATCATAATGAATGTATATTCAAATGGTTACAAATGGTAAGATTATCATTATCGTAATGAATGTATAGTCAATCAGGGGTTAAAAAATCCACTAGCCCGACGCCCGGGGCTAGTGAAAATCATATTCGGGCTACCAAAGTTTACAACCACCTACGCCCGACGGGCTAGTTAAAAATTATGGTTGACTTAATTTGCGCTATAAATAAAACTATGAAAAACCTAGATCTATTATTATCGCCACTAACCGGTACTGGGGGATATCACTATTGATTTAATTACCCAAATCATTCATGTCTCGCAATTTATCGTCATTGCCTGGTAGGGGGGATAACACAATTGATTTAAATTATCTGGTACTGGGGGGTGGTACAATTGATTTAAGTGCAATATCCCGTACTTTCGATTTCACATTGGGTTATTTCCTTGGGAGGAAAATTATGATAGACAATTACAATCACCTTTCCAAACTTAAATAAAGGTAGTTTTACTCTTAAAAAGGTCAAAGTCTCCTGAATTTATTTTAAAATCAGTCTGAAAGTTTAATGAAAAAGATCGACGGCCACATTTATTTTAAGGGGAAAATTATGATAGGGGACTGAAACGCCATAAAAGCTGTTATGAAAGTGTTCTATGATACAAGAAAGTGCCAAGGTGTGAAGAAGGTACAAGAGAACCCCAGGATGATGGATTTTTTGCAATTTTTATGTCCAGAGTCTCTGGGGCCCTGAGTGCCCCCTAGATTCCCTGCCACATTGACATCGAGCTAACTGAAGCTTGTTGCAATCTGTGTTATTCTGCTACCTACTTTCTTGAATCAGAAACATTTTAAAACAAGTTTAATGTTCCTGTTTGAATTTACCTGCTTTTCTTTAACTTTAAAAGCGACATAAATGCATCTGATGCATTTTTATAAAATAAAAGAAAAAGAATTAATAACATAAATACATGTACCAAATCTACATGTATAGATTGAGCTTTGCATCATACTTTGGCTAGTGTCAGATTTTCCTTGGGCTAGTTGATCCTTCTGTCGGGCTAGTGGTTTTCTAGTGCTGATAAGCCCTTGGCTAGTAAGGTATTAGAAAAATTTTTAACCCCTGGTCAAATGGTTACAAATGGTAAGATCATCATTATTTTATCATAATGAATGTATAGTCAAATGGGTACAAATGGTAAGATAATCATTAATTTATCATAATGAATGTATAGTCAAATGGTTACAAATGGTAAGATTATCATAATGAATGTATTGTCAAATGGTTACAAATGGTAAGATAATCATTAATTTATCATAATGAATGTATAGTCAAATGGTTACAAATGGTAAGATCATCATTATCATAATGAATGTATACTGTAAACGTATAAATTTTTGCGGTTGCTAATTTTCCCAGTTTCCTGAACTAGGACATATTCGCGGGTATCAATTTTTAACGGTTTTAAGATGCAGCTGATAATTCTTATTATCTTATTTATTTACGTTTTTATTTATTGGAATGGCCCAAGCTGTAATTAAATGTCTATCCAAGCTGTCAATATCTCACTTGTTAACATAAACAATACCTTGGTCAATTAACAGATTAAGTGTTTAATGACCTGTGAAATATGTGTGAAGTGTTTGTTTGTTTGATCCTTGTCTTTTATTCTATCAAATGTTTATTTGCCAACTTGTGCTTACGCCATGCCGGTTGCCCTTCTATTCATAATGTTAACAATTTATTATGCTTTATTCATTATATATCATCATTTTCATTTCATACCATGTTAAAAAAGTAAACGGTTTTAATGCACACCTCTACAATATTTTATCAGAGATATTCGCGGGTACCTATTTTCAGGGATCTTAGGCGGCCGCGAAAATTACTACGTTTACAGTAGTCAAATGTTTACAAATGGTAAGATCATCATTTATATTATAATAAAAAATATCTCAAGTTGTAACAAGAGTGAACTCAGGTGCTCCAGAGGAGTAAGCGGTTCCTGCCTGCTATGGCACACCCGTCATGTTGCTAATTTCTAATTCAGTGTGGCAAATCTGGTAAAGGAAGAAAAAACAAATTTCTATGACAAACCAACATCTGCACTCATTTGAGAGATAGAAATCAAATGTCTCTGTGTGCATGATGTCTACCGTTAAATTTCTTGAGTGAAGACAGCAACAGTAGAGCAACATAACCCTGTGTTAGCAATTTCTGTGTCAAATGTAATGCTCTGCCAAGGAAATGGATGTAATTTCCACAAGCTCTGGAGTAACGAATCAACTGTGATATGAAAACTCCATTAGCAGGAGTGGATGGAATGTTACTACACAAGAAGGGAAAGTTGAAGTCATTGCGTTTGTCATAGAACTTTCACAAGATGGTAATGAAACTTGACATTAATTGTTATTAAAATCATTACTTTGTTGTTGTTTTTTCCAGCATGGTACATGTCCAGTTTGTCGTAAAGATTTAAATGGTATAGACTCTTCTTTACAAGACAATTTTCCTACTCCAGCAGACATAATAGACAGGGGACTATCATCACAAAATAATAATACACAAGAAAATAATGACGATTCTTGAATGTGTTTTATGCATTTTTTAGTAAATTGTAAAATGCTTAAAACAAAAATTGAAATATTGTGATATTTTTTAAAGTGTAAACACTTGCCACGAAAAATATTGTTAATTTTAAGTTATTTGAAAAATAATAATTTATATGAGAATTCTTACACTTAGTGTTTGGGCTATACCATTAAAATTTATATGAAGTTAGTGGATGGAAAGCCATTTCAATATTTTTCACTAGTTTTTGGGGTCAATTTTGGTTGGGGATGTTCCAGAATTAAATTTGTGGGGGGTCGGGAGGCACTTTTTTCTTTACACCACCACCCATTTAATAATAATTAATTTTTTATCATTGTTTCTGAACAAAATCTTTCTCAAACACCCACCACTCACCATATATGTAATAGAAGTTCCTCCCGACCCCCCACACATGTAAAATTATGGAACAGCCCTTGTTGAAATTTACAATAAACTGCTATACCAAAGTAAAATTCTATTGGTGGTACTCCTATGGAAATGTGGCTTTTCACTCCCTCCATGGGTTAATGTAATGGAATAACTCATAACTAAAACAGATTTAGAAGCTTTTCACCAAGCAATAGCAAGACAAATGTCCGCCCCCTATGATAGAATAAAATTTTAGCTCAGGCCAATATCAAATGAATCTTTGTTTCCCTCTTGGACAGGGTACTTTTAGGTAGGGGTAGGTAGGAAAGTAAATTATTTTATTTTATCCAAAAGTAATAGTTTGTTGGTGAAATTGTCAAAACAACACCCAAAATAACGAAAAAAGAAATTATGCTCTAAATCTGTCAATAAAATTTTTTTGGGAAGGGGCCTTTTTGACTGGGAAGGTCCTGGGAGGGGTAACAATATTTTATTTTCTGGCCTCATATGTGAATACAATGTTTATATCCTTGACAAAAATCTTTATTTTTATTTCAATAAAAATTTGTATACTAACTTTTATTTTATTTATTATAACATATTGTCCATTTCATAGCTACTTTAATTAAACCCAGCATCTAGGATGCTTTATAGTTTTCAAATTGTCTGTTCATTCTAATTTTTTGAGTGAATGCTAAAGCTCTGACAAAACATACAGGCATAGGTAGGAATCTGAACCTTAAGACAATGATTTTACAACCATTTAAGATTCACATATTAAATTTTCATGTACATGTAAATCCATTGCATTCTACTTCCTTCTTGACTTTGTTAGTATTCTAGTTTTTGAACAAGTAAAATTGTCTTTTAAATTATGGAAAGGTGACTTCCTTGTGTCATATGCTGTTATTGTATTCTTATCGAAATATTACTAACATAAACTTTGAATTCTGTTCACCTAATATTGCCAGTTTTGTACAATCTTTTATGATAAAAATGAGGAAAATGTTACTGTTTGTTTATCCTGTTTCAAATGCCTAGTCATGTAGTAATGCAGTTTGTACACATTTATATGAATACTTATAAGTTCATAGGATAAACAATATTATAAGAGAAAAAATTATAGTAATATAGGTTTGTACACAAGTCCTTAGAAAAGACAGGGTGCTCTTACATGAGTGATAGAACTTTCAAATCAAGGTATTGAGTCCAAGAACTTCTCAATTTAAAGGTCAAATTAAGGTATATTTTAAAAATGTCTATTTATTTTATTATATTTTATTTTTTTGAGATCTATATTGTTTTATCTTGATTTATTTAGTAGTTTGTTATCATATTTTTTTAACACTGTGCTTACGGCTTGATAAGGGTTAGATATGTTCTTTCTTTATTGAAACAATTTGATATTGGTATTTTCTTTATAAAGACTTGAAGAAACTTTTTTTGCAATATTCTTCAGAAATACAGAAATAAAATGTACAAATTTTATGTACAAAATAAAAATTTTGCCTTGAAAAAATTGCAGAGAGACTGAGAACCTATTCTCTATTTTCCTTCGTAACTTGAACAAAAATAAGATCTGTACTTTATGAAAAAAAAATCTTATCTAAAGTTGATAGAACAAGGACCTACCTATTCTACCTATCTCTATTTATTTAGAGATACTAATAATGAACAGGATTCAATAGAAACCATGTGAGTTTTGATTATTGTGTTCAATCATGGATGAATCTTGTGTCAAAAGTCTGACAAACATCGATCTTTTGCCATTGCCGATGTTCACGAAACTGTATGAAAATCTTGTATCGGGATGTATTGTGCGCACCCCTATGTTAGAGTCAGGAAAAAAATGTAAAAAACTGCGCACTATACACGGCAAAATACGGTAATGAAGAGCTTCTTTCCATTAACATCTTATACTGGTTCATTAGAACAAAAACCCTTCTCTTTTTTCTTGGGTTCATGATAACATTCTCTTTAATGGATAGTTTATTTCTGTGATTTCAAACAAATTCTGTTAGTAAAATTACAAGGAGTCTTATATTTTTGTGGTTCATCCACCAACAAACACAACAAAATTTGACACTCTTTTGAAGTGTATTTTGTATTCATATAAGCCTATTTTCTTGTGTTTTTGATATAATATAGAAGTGGGGAAAGGACCATGGCCATTATCCCCTGTATTTAGTTCATAGAATTTGATGGGGTATGTTTAAACATTTAAAAAGCTATTTATAGATACATGTATTTAAAGTCGTCATTTAAATCACAAGGTAAGACCCTATCGAAGTCACTTTGCTTCATTGAAAATGTAGATATTGTTATAAAAATGTCCCTAAACCTCTTTCTTTCATAAATTAGAAGAAAGTATAAAAAGAAAGAATAAAAGTAAAAACTTAATTAACCATATAGCACAATGTTACTATTTAACTAATATATTATAGTATTACCAATCAAAAGCTAAAATGTACTAAGTGTCAAATTCGATTTGGCTGGGGGGGGGAGTGAAATAAAATGGCAAATCTTATAAATACGTAATTGACTTTTAATTTAGCATTAAAAATAGATTTATCTCTATATTTGAGATACAGACGGACAAAATCGAACACTCCGTTCAACATTTGAACTTACACTGTCAATATATAATATTTCAAACACTATTAGCAATAGCATAAGATTTAAATACCAACGACCTAACTGACTGAGCTATCGGAGACATACTGTATTAGTGAAAAAATAAACATTTAAGTTTTGAATTCTTTTAATTTGTGATTTTTTTATGTTAAAAAGTTAATTTTTCGTTAGAAGGACATCGACAACCAAAATCTTTTAAAATGCATATTATTCTAATTAAACCATTCTAATCAAATCCCCAAAAGTCATGTTGGTTGTGCGTGTCCTTCATGGGGGATTCCCATATTAAAAAGGCGAATTTTAAGCAAAAATGTGCAAAATGCATTTTCTTAGATTTTCAGGACAGAATATCACCAGTTTTAAGGTTTTGAATATTGTTGATTTTTATTTACTTCATCGCAATGGCCCCACTCTACACATTTTTAAAACATGGAGAGTATTTTGTAAAACTTTTGAAATTGGCCCGTCTATGGTCAGAATTACAGGGAAAATGGCCATGGTCCTTTTATGTGATAGCATGCATGTTTATCTATGGTTATAAATGAAAAATGTATTTGATTTTACTCTTGATGACACTGTTTTGTACAAGCTGATTAATAATATGTTCCAGTAATTCAGTGGATTCAGTGGGTTGTTTACGCCATTGATTGGTTATGACCAAAGTGTGAAATTCCAACAAATAGAAAGCCTGTTTTATAATGTAAAATTTGTTTGAAATATTCAATAGAATCATTTTTGCCTTTTGTGGTTTTTTTTGTGTGGGGGGATTATAAGATATAGCTAAGATTAGACTAAATTATGCAGTATTGGTGCATCAGATGTTTAAATATCAAGACCACTGCAGTTTTTCTTTGTCTTTTGTGTTTGTGGTACTTTTTCATAACAATCAAATTAATTATAAAATATCCTCTGCTAGTTTGGTACTTCCAGTGTATTTATTCTGTGCTTTATTATTTGTTCTCCAAATTAATGTTTATGAAACTTGAAATAAATTAAAATTTTATACAGCAGAATTTATATTTGAAATTAGAATATTTATTGTTTTGTACAAGGAAAAAATTATGTCTGCTGATCTTAATTGCAGCTGATTAATGGAGGTAGTGTTACATACATTTATAAAGTATCTCATTCAGTCCAATGGAAACTTGGTACAGTTGCTCATTAATAAAATTGAAACTATTGTCAAACCATGGCCACTGTAACTAAATCTACAACATAATTACTAGTAAATTGCATACTAGTATATAACTCGTTAACCTGTCTGAGGGTACATATATATGTCATCTACCTTCCTTTTACGAATTTTCCCCAAATATTGGTTAGCTAAATATATCAATTATTTTACAAAATATTAAAGTCTGTTCAAATTGCAAGTTTAGCACATCAAGATACAAAAGATGTATCCCAGTCAAAGTTGTCAGGCCATTCCTTTTTAGCTCACCTGGCCAAAGACCATGTGAGCTTATGCCATCACTATGCGTCATCTGTCGTCGTCCGTTAACAATTTCAAAAATCTTCTCTGAAACAACTGAACCAACTTAAGTGAAACTTTGCAGGAATGGTATATGACATGTTGGCAACAAACGATCCTCATTTTGAAAAGATTCGATAAAAAAACATGGCTGCTGTTACTAAAAATAGAACATAGGGTAAAACCACTTAAAATGGCTTATAACTCAGCAACTATAACAGATAGAAAAAATCCGAAGGATCTTAAGCTCTTCAGAATCAAAAGCTCTACAAAAGTCTCCATTAGGTCGAAGTTGTCAGATCAACCCTTATAGGGGTTATAGCCCTTTAAAGGTAAAAAATAGCCTTTTTTCATGATTTTGCCCTATAGAATGAAAACTATTGCAGATAGAGAAAAGCTCTTGTTTGCTAACATGTTCAGCTCATTTAGCTCTACAAAAGTCTCCATAGGGTTGAAAGTGTGAGATGACGCCTTATAGGGGTTACAGCCCCTTAAAGGCGAAAAACAGTGCTTTTGGCCTATAGAATGAAAACTATTGCTAATAGAGAAAAGCTGTTGCTTGCTTAAATGATCAGCTCATTTAGCTCTACAAAAGTCATCATAGGGTTGAAGTTGTCAGATGACCCCTTATAGGGGTTACAGCCCCTTAAAGGCGAAAAATAGTGTTTTTGGACTATTGCAGATAAAGAAAAGCTGTTGCTTGCTTAAATGTTCAGCTCATTTAGCTCTACAAAAGTCTTCATAGGGTCGAAGTTGTCAGATGATCCCTTATAGGGGTTACAGCCCCTTAAAGGCGAAAAACAGTGCTTTTGGCCTATAGAATGAAAACTATTGCTAATAGAGAAAAGCTGTTGCTTGCTTAAATGATCAGCTCATTTAGCTCTACAAAAGTCATCATAGGGTTGAAGTTGTCAGATGACCCCTTATAGGGGTTACAGCCCCTTAAAGGCGAAAAATAGTGTTTTTGGCTTATAGAATGAATACTATTGCAGATAAAGAAAAGCTGTTGCTTGCTTAAATGTTCAGCTCATTTAGCTCTACAAAAGTCTTCATAGGGTCGAAGTTGTCAGATGATCCCTTATAGGGGTTACAGCCCCTTAAAGGCGAAAAACAGTGCTTTTGGCCTATAGAATGAAAACTATTGCTAATAGAGAAAAGCTGTTGCTTGCTTAAATGATCAGCTCATTTAGCTCTACAAAAGTCATCATAGGGTTGAAGTTGTCAGATGACCCCTTATAGGGGTTACAGCCCCTTAAAGGCGAAAAATAGTGTTTTTGGCTTATAGAATGAATACTATTGCAGATAAAGAAAAGCTGTTGCTTGCTTAAATGTTCAGCTCATTTAGCTCTACAAAAGTCTTCATAGGGTCGAATTTGTCAGATGACCCCTTATAGGGGTTACAGCCCCTTTTAAATAAACATGTTTTCATGTTTTTGGCTTATATAATGAAAATAAACTATAGCAGATAAAGAAAAATGGTTGCTTGCTTAAATGTTCAGTACATTAAGCTCTTGATAAAAGTCTCTATAGAGTCAGACGGCTCTTAAAATAACATTTTGCATGTTTTGGGCTTACAGAATGAAAACTATTGCTGAAAAAGAAAAGCTGTTGCTTGCTTAAATGCTCATCTTATTCAGCTCTACAAAGTTCTTCATAGGGTTTACATCAAGACCAGGTGAGCGATTCAGGCTCCCGGGAGCCTCTTGTTTAAGTTTTTCTCCCTGAAACACAAAAAATTACTATTTCCATAATGAAAGCCGTAAAACAGAGAAGAACTCTACAAACCTCTTGGTAGAAGTTGTTGGATGACCCCTTATAAAAATGGCTACTTTAATGTAAAAAAACAGTCTTTATTATATGACCCCAAAAATATTGTGACCGTATTATGGTATGATGCTGTTGTTGTCGTCATATCTGTTAACTTTTATTGTTCCCACATGTATATAGTTAAATGATTGCTCTGAAATTTGACAGTAAATTTATTACCATAAAAGGATTAATTGGATTGAATTTGATGGTATCCCTTTTTTCGCTTTGAAATAAGGGGCCCAAAAGGGACCAAAAAGGGTACCTTTTAAGGTCCAGGTGACCAAGTTCCATCTCTGTCGTCTGTTAATGTAATTATTTTTAAATATCTTCTCCTCTGAAACTACTGATCAGAATTTGATGAAACTTGGTATGATTGATCCTAATGGTGTTCTTCACAAAAGTTGTATTTTGATTTCTGATCCGTCAAAAAACATGGCCGCTGTTACTAAAAATGGACTAGGGGGCCCGACTTCTGTTTTTGGCTTGTAAATCAAAAAGTATAAGAGATAAAGAAAATTTGATACAACCTCCCTTCTTTAGTATCAAAAGCACTGCAAAACTATCCATTTGGTCGAAGTTGTCAGATGACTCTTTGTAGGGGTTAGGGCACCTTAAAGATGAAAAATGGCATTTTTTCATGTTATAGGCCTAAAGAATGAAAACTATAGCAGATAAAGAAAAGCTGTTGCTTGCCTAAACATTCAGCTCATTGAGCTCTTCAAAAATTTCCATTGGGTCAAAGCTGTCAGATGACCCCTTTCATGGGTTATGGCCCTTTAAAGGTCAAAAATAGTGTTTACCCTATAGAATGAAAACTATTGCAGAAAAAAGCTGTTGCTTGCTAAAACCTTCAGCTCATTGAGCTCTACAAAAGTCTTCATTGGGTCAAAGCTGTCAGATGACCCCTTATAGGAGTTAGGGCCCTTTAAAGGTCAAAAATAGGGTTTTCCCCTAAAGAATGTAAACTATTGCAGATAAAGAAAAGCTGTTGCTTATTTAAACCTTCAGCTCATTGAACTCTACAAAAGTCTCAATTGGGTCAAAGCTGTCAGATGACCCCTTTCAGGTGTTATGGCCCTTTAAAGGTGAAAAATAGTTTTTTTCATGATTTTGCCTCATAGAATGAAATCTATTTCAGATAGAGAAAAGCTGATGCTTGCTTTAACATTCAGCTCGTGATCACAGGCGTTTGGGTCCAGGATATTTTTATTATCAATAATGTGTATTTAAAAAAAAAACATACTCGTCTATATACTATTTCCACGTGGAAATAGTATATAGACGAGTATGAACATTTGTATATACACGTTATTTATAACAATGAAAAAAAGCCTGTGGTCAAATGACCCGTTATAAGGGTTATGACCCTTCAAAGGTCAAAAATAGCGGTTTTGCCCTGTAAAATAAAAATTATTGTAGATATAGATAAGTTTTCAGATAACCCTGCATAGGCATAATGGCTCATAGAAGAGCCCTTATAGTTAAGGACCAGGTGGGCGATTTAAGCTCCTGCGAGCCTCTTGTTTGTTTGTTCCCACAATTACTTTTGTTCTGGTTAACCAAATGCAGTGAAAGTTTACAATAATGTCTCATACAATAGAAGGATGAATGGGATTGATTTCTAGGGTCCCCCTTTATTCGTCAAGAAAAAGGGAGAATCAAATATTTTATTAGATTCCATAAAAACTATGGTTCCGGTTGGCAAATTGTTATGAAATTTGACAATGATATGCCTTACCATTAAACCAGAGATGGGATTAATTTGGGGGGTCCTCCCTTTTTTTGGTTAGAATGAGGGGTTGCAGAAATGCAATTTTTTCATTTTTGGTCCGATTTTGAATTTTCTTTTCTGCAAATAAATTCTTGTCAAGTAGTGGGTACAAAAAATGAGGATTAATTATTGCAACCCCCTTATTTCTGTTATGAAATTAAGGGCTAAAAGGGGCCAAAATCAAAACTTTTATTTATTGTCAAATAGTGATTTTACAAAATTTAGGATTAGTTTTTGACATTCCCCTCCCCCAATTGCTGTCAGGGACCAAAAGGGGCAGAAATGAAAGCTAGCAGATACCCTTAATTAGGGACGAAAAATGCGTAATATTCTTGTAACTGTAATTTATTTTGGTCTGCTTTTGAAACTAAAAAAAATGTGTCTATGAACCACAGGATGTTCTTCCCGTTCTTGAAATATCACTGACCCCCAACATATATGACCTGGGATATGGACCTTAACCTAAGTTGTTTAACCGTACGATATACCGGTAGGTTGCAGTGACCTAATTTCTAGTGAATGGTGTCGTGCTACCAAAGGCACATCTATGGTGAAATATCATTGATCCCTCACATGTATAGTATCTAAGATATTGACCTTAACCAATGTCATTCATGCATAAAATATAGGTCGCAGTGACCTTATTTCTAGTGGGTGGGGTCCTGTTACCCAAGACACATCTAGTGATGAAATGTCATTGACCCCCAACATCTAGTATCCAAGTTATGGACCTTAACCAAGAACTTAACCAAAGTCGTTCATGCCTAAAATATAGGTCTTAGTGACCAAATTTCTAGTGGGTGGTGTAGCCCTTCCCAAGACAAATCTAGTGGTGAAATATCATTGACCACCAACATCTAGTATCCAAGTTATGAACCTTAACCAAAGTCACCCATGCATAAAATATAGGCCACAGTGACCTTATTTCTAGTGGGTGGTGTAGCCATACTCAATACACATCTACTAGTGGTGAAATAGCATTGACCCCAAACATCTAGTATCAGAGTAGTGGACCTTGACCAAAATGTTACAAACGGACGGACGGGCGGACAAGGGTTAAACTATATGACCGATCCACATACGTGGTCAGGCCATAAAAAATAATTCCTTGTGAAATGATGGTGGAAAGTCCACCAATGGCTGCATTTGTCAAAAAAACTTTGTCAGTTCACTTTCTTTCTTGTGTTAGCAACCAGCTTATGGAGTTTACGTATCACAATTGATATTCACCATATTCTTGGGTGACCAATTCCAATTCACTGAAAATATCGAATGAAATATACTGAAAATATCGAATGAAATATACTAAAAATATCGAATGAAATATTATACTAAAAATACAAAACAATGGATAAATATTTTTTTTAAATAAGCACTGATTTTATATGCATGGTCTTTGAACAAGATTAACCTCATTATAAGGCAATCTGATTATGGATTATAGACGCATTAAGTTACATATAGTAAAAAATATATCTAGTATTAACCTCAAATTAAATCGGAGTCAACCAAGATATGAAATGAAGATTTTAGGAATTTGTTTTGTTGTTGCTTCATTTTTCGTATCTGGTGAGTAATAAAAAATGTTTGATGTCGGAATATTGCTGATTAAATATTGCTCTGTCGCTAACAAATGGTTAAAAAGACACACCTTTTTGAATTCAAGTGAGACGGAACAAGATTCAGTTACTCCTATTCTTCGCAAAATATCAGCAAATTTTACTACTGCCAGTAGCCACAGTCATCATACTTTAATATAAATGGACATGTGCCTGTATTTCTTTTCAAAGGTGCATAAAGAGAATAAATGGCGATTTAAAGTTTTGACACTGGTTGTACTAGTATTTTAGATCGAAGAATCATACTTATAAGGTTAGGATTCTGTACTAAAGCGGCAACAAATTAAATGTTTACAATACATCTTAGATTAACCTTTCACATAGTGACAATCCGTGTCGGGGTTATAAAATGGTGAATGATGGACGGTGGATGGGCGGGCGGACGAACTGGGACGAAAATACTTTCATAACCGTTTTCTCAGTAACTACTTATCATATCCTTTGATATTTGGTATACAGTATCAGCATGAAGTCCCATAACGTATGATTGGATTTCAGGTCTGTCGCTCATGTTCCTCCTGTTTCCCGACTTTAAAAAAAATGACATTAATGGTCAATGGTAGAAAATTTTCTCAACGGTTTTTTTTTTCTGCAACAACTTATCACAGCCTTTTGATATTTGGTATGCATGCATGCATCATCAACATGAGGTCACATAGCGTGGGATTCATTTTCAGGTCTCTTGCTCATTTATTTTTGTGAATCGAAATCCGCCCTTTTTTGTCTTTAACCCAATTTTATGTTATTTTACGTTTTAAGGCTGCCTTTGTGGTGATGTATGTTACTACTTTAATAACGCACTTAGTGCCACCGAGTTTTATTACTGTGGTACAGGCTGCTGTGGATACTATTACAGTCGGGAATGCTGCAGCAAGTATGTATAGAAGAACCCAAAAAGCACCGGAGTTCCAAAATCTTCAAACTAAAACAAACAAAAAAAACAAAATCATATCGGTTGACACAAAAGAGAACAACACTATAAGAAGCACAGAAAACAAGTAAACGGCAATCAGCATTGAGCTACGTAAGTAATTAAACTAGAGTAAACTTATGCCTGTGCTCCAAAAAAGTAAGAAGTTCCTGTTTGACGCAAAAAAGGTTGCAACCATATTCTTATTTGCTGGATAATCGTTAATGCCTTGCTTAAGCATTTGCTAAAAGCATTAAGTAAACTTGAGGCAAAGGTATTGAATTAATCTAACAACAACATCATTCAGCAAGATTTTTATTTATTTATTCTTTTAAATATTTATTCGGGGCGTGGAGTCTACCGGCAAAATGAAAAACACGGAAATGGTAGGCACAATCAAACAGAAATGATACGGATGCATGATTTAAACAAATATAAAGGAAATGGTAGACACAGTTTAACATTAAAAAAGAAATATGTAAACTGTTTTCTACTTGTTCCATTCCTAACCGACAATAGCATACCCATGTGTTAAGTTTGTGCCGCTGTATCTATATGGAGCATCACCCATCTTTTGAAATTACAATTAAAATTTTTCCTTACCGCACATTTTTTTTTCTTTTCGAATTTTATTAGTTTGAAGTCCCGAATTGGACGTTACAGTTGTGAAATCTACACAACTAATCGATCTTTGTCTTTCAGCGTTGGTACCATAGCTGGTTCGGTCGTTGGCGGGTTGATAGTCGTGGCTATTATAATAGGAATTATTGCTTGCTGTGTCATCACTCACAAACACCAACAAAAGAGAATCAGACAGGAGAGGGAACGGGCTAACGTTGTAACAATAGGTTTGTTGTTTTGTTAAAAGTTTGAACATTGAAAGATAAAAATGGTTATAATGTCTCTGAGATGCATAAAAGAATTAAGCCCACTACCATTGTTAAATCTGAAAATTTAAGATGTTCTGGAAATGATCGAGGTAGGTTAAACTATTTAGCTTGTCTGTTGTACGATATACAGTTAGTCTTTGTGTTTGAATGAAAGAATGTTTCTTCTCTAAACGTCAAATGACTTGGCGTTCTTTTTCTAAAAGTTCTACAAATTGGCTTCTTCCATTCAATTTGGATCAAATCTTGAATCTCTTTTTTATATATTTGCTTTCTTTTTTTCAGTGACTGCGGCAACTGCTGGCAACATGTCTTATCCAAACGGCGGTCACCCGGCTCCACCAGATTACTCGCCTTTTGGCCCAGCAAGAGCTGCTGCTCCGCCTCCAAATTATGGCGGCGGCTACGTAAACACTGGATTTGGAAATCCCAACGGAGCAAATGGCGGAGGAACCGTGGGAACAAAACATTATCCACCTCCATATGAATGATTGTTTTTATTGAGAAAATTGTTTTAGTGCATTATCATTGGTATGAAATAAAAGATCACCAAAATAACCTTTTCCTTGCCCATAAAAAGAATATAGTAGGATCACGGTCGTTATACTTGTCCTGCGACAACATGTTTTCTACCGATTTTTCTGCTTGTTTTCTACCGATGATCCTTGTTTTCTACCGATTGGTTTTTTAGAAATATGAAAAATAACGCTTATTTTCAACATTTGAATACATCCTATGGGAGAATATGCAATAAATTATCGTTTATTTGTAAAAGAGCCATTTGCTTTTTCATATAACTAACAGGTATAAGAAAATTGATATGTCCTGGTTTTCTACCGATTAGGTATGTTCTTTACTGTGTTTTCTACAGATGAGTCCTTGATTTCTACCGATGATCTAATTTCATATAACAACACATTTTGGTTGTTTCTAAAGGCATACATTATACACCGTAAATGCTTGTGTTGTACAGTGAAGCTTCATCATACTGTTGTATGGAACGCCATTTTAACCAAAACCTTGGTATCTATAGGATACCTCAGATAACTGGGGGTTTACTGGCAGCTACTGGGGGTTTTCTGGACGAAACTCTCAATTACATCAGGTATAAATAGTTATCTTGGTAACTGGCGGTGTGCTATCAGCTATCACATAGATACCTAATTAAACCCCCTTCTACCTACAAATATTGTAGTCCCGTGCGGGCCCCGATTGGCGAATAGGCCCGCAGCAGAGCCTAGCTTGTCGTAAGAGGCGGCTAAGGGTATTGTGATTCTGACGTCGGGTCAGTGCTCAGCCCACAGAGCGACCAAGTGTGTACCTTAAGTGGCTGAATAGTGTTGCCCTCGTCCGCAGAGATTGTCAGGTCTATAATACGGAAACCCTTACGGCCGACCATAGTGGGCCAACGTGTGAAGAGAGTGCCACGCTTCATGCACGTAAAAGACCCCTTTGTGGACCGCTAAGTAGTGCACCATATAGGCTAAATTTTCAGTCCCTACCCACCTCTCCCCTTTTCCTGTGGTTCTTCAAAATTTGCAGTTCCTTTGTTTCCCACCCCAACCCCATGTTTCATTTGTCATCCCCATTTCATGTTCATTTTATCATCCTATTCATGTTATAACCTATTTAGCGTTGCACGGGCGTAAAACACAAACTCACTCACTCACAGATATTGTAATTTCATGCTATTTAACTCTTTGAAAGCAGAATATCAATGTAAAGCTGAAAACTATCAATTCCTTAAAAACTAATACAAAGCTCAGCTTCCAATACATTATTTTTGAAAACTCTTAATAGCAGGAGTTTTTGTGGTATCCATGGGATAGCTGATAGGAAACCCTCAGTTACCTGAAATAACTCTAAATACCTGATGTAATTAAGAGCTTCGCTCTGAAAACCCCCAGATAGCTGCCAGTAAACCCAAAGTTATCTGAGGTATCCTATAGTTACCATGGTTTGGGTTAAAATGGCGAGCCATACTGTTGTATATGTACAGATCAATTTCAGCCCGAGAAATTCATGTCTCAGCCTCAGCATTTCTAGATATAACAGTGAAATCTGGTATATGGAGGATTATTTCCCATTATATATAAAGCACTTCACAAATCTAATATAAGTGGAAAAAAATGTTGATATACTATCATTTTCTGATAAGCCAGCTTTTTAGAAAATACACATTTATTTAAATTTTGTAAAAGTGCTCTTGGTGTGCGCAAAACAGTTTTTGCTAATGAACCTCCTTTTTCTTTTTATCGTCAATATTATGTGTTCAATAAAATGTACAGTTTTAAAATTTGTCATGAAATGTCATTTAATATATCACATTATCACATCGGTAGAATGCCAGGACCATCGGTAGAAAACCAGGACACATCTTTAGAAAACCAGGACCATATTTTTTTTTAAAATGATCGAAAAAACAAAAACACGCCATTTGTAATGAAAAGTGATATGTCTTTAAAAATGTCCGACTATTTAGAACATTGAGCATAATTTTCAGCCCAGTAAATGGTAATTTAAAACAGATATTCATGATTATCTGAAAAAAGGGAAATTGACTCTTGCTGGAAAAAATAAACAATACCGTTACTGTAATTTTATGTACAAACTTAAAACAAAATATGTAAAATTAAACTAATTTGTTTATAAGTGCCATGATAGCCGGGTATCATAGTTTGGAAAAAATCGTCTGCCAGGTTTGTTTTTTTTATCACCACATCGGTAGAAATCTAGGACATCGGTAGAAAACGAGCAGAAACATCGGTAGAAAACATGTTGTCGCAGGACAAGTATAACGACCGTGAGGATGTTGAATAAGTATACGCGACATAGCTAACACAAACACGCGACAATTTAAAAGACCACGTACAATGAAAAAACAGCCAGCTGGCTTCCCTCAACGACACCAGTGGGTGCTGTTCGCTGTGTTGCGATTGGCCCAAGATCAAAATAAAATGCATACAATTCAAATCCAGCATTGAAATAGTCAATGAAATACCCTCTTCTTAAACAAGGAGTACAAGTACAAAAAAAAGCTTTGTCCTGACTAATGATAGGCACATATAAAATGTGACGGGGTTAAACAAGTTTTTTTGGGGCCCAACCTTCCCCCTTCAATAAGCCCTAACAAAGCAATAACAAGAGTTACAACTAAAGGATGTCTCGCCTACCGGCACCATCGAAATACACAAACATGTACCTCAGTGGTTATTCCTCTAAAACTATCAAAGTCACTCAACCGGAAAATCATAAAACTATCAAAGTCACTCAATCGGAAAACCAATGTCAAAAGATGGAGATGTACCTGTGCTAAGCTTCTACTGGGGTATATGCATACCAAGTTTCATCTACCCAGGACTTAAGTTCTTACGATATTGAGATGCTCGCAAAACTTTAACATTGATATTATACATATATGTATTGAAAATTGTCAAAGTCACTCAACCGGAAAATCAAGATCAAGGTCAAAAGATGGGGATGCAACTGTGCTAAGCTATTACTGGGGCATATGCATACTAAGTTTCATCAACCTATGACTTATAGTTCTTGAGATATGGAGGTGCTCATAAAACCTTCACATTCCTATGTATGTATTGAACAACAGGAAAATCAAGGTCAAAAGATACTGGGGCATATGCATACCAAGTTTCATCAACCTAGGACTTATAGTTCTTGAGATATGGAGGTGCTCATAAACTTGAACACAAAAGTTAACGCCGCCGCCGGTAAAGTTACACCTATGTTTTGCTCCTCATGGCAGGCAAGACAAAAATGAAATGGATAAACGTTTTATTCAACAAAAGAGAACCTTAGACAAAGGCAAGAACAACGAACAATAAAGGAACTCTATAATCTACTTGATTTTTTTTGGTTCTTTTTATGTGATGTTATTGTGTTTTATTGATATTGTTTGTATATTCGTTAGTTTTAGATTGTATTGCTTGACCTTAATGGGTGTAATTTTGCAATAAAGATATAAGATATATATAAACTGACAGCTAGCTAAGAATTATCCATCGACTGTTGTTTAAGTACATTTTGCAATGGGATTGGAAAATCTGCTCCATATCCTGGGAGATACAGCTTTGTTTTACTATTGTGAGGAGCATATAATTTGTATTTAAACTTTGTCGCTTAAAAAAATGGGATTATATGGTGATAGTTATGTCCGCCTTCACTTAATGGTACCAATCTTTTGTCTGAATTTCTCTTGATTAACTAGATCAAAAGGCTTTCATAAAGCCGTTACCTTATTTTTGTGACATAATGTATAGGTTTTTTGGGTGTGTGTTTTATTCGATATAATTGATTTTAGGAGTTTTACCATTTAACAACAAAGGGGTACCATCTCTTATTCACAACTTCTCCTAAACCACTCAAGGAATTTTACTTAAACTTTCACACAATCTTTGAAACACAATTTTGATGCAAGATTGTGCAGCACCTATTTCATAATTGATATAACTGATGACATAGCCATTAGACAATAAGGAGCCTTTGAATTTCTTATCTGCAAACTAAATAGATTTTCATGAAACTTTTACACAAGTAATTTATTACAAAAGTCTATCTCTAATATCAATATCTATAACAGCCAAATATTAAATCAGTTTGGTCTAGAAAATAAGATGAAGACTACCTGACACTGTACCAAGATATACCTGAATTGCACCAGAAATGTTATCTTACAGTGCTGCAATATTCACATTATCCATAATGCACTGCCTAACAAGAGTTATAATCAAAGTGTTTCAATGAACCATGAGAATTAAGGGAAGACTGTAAACTAAGAACAATGATGATGGGAAACAAATTTAATATCTCATAATTATACATAATGAGGACAATGGCAATACACAATTTTTATATAACAACATGATTGAAATAGTTAAAACTGTGTCACATTTAAATTAAAGAATTCATCTTATTAGTATACTATGCTCAACAGAATTTTAGACTTTGTTAAAAATATATTTACAAAGTCTTTCATAAGTGTTAGTTGTGAAAATCATAAAAACATTGCTATAATAGACAAATAAAAGTTACAAATATAACTAAGAAATAATATCATATATAGACTCTCTTGCACTCTGTTTTAAAGTTGTTTACAAAACCAAAATACATGTATTATGTTAGTATTTTACACTTTTTCAATGCACATGGGTCATATACATGGCAGTCAGTTATTATTTTTTTCCATCTCAAATAATTAAGAATAAGAAAACATTTTCTAATACCTCACTCTGTAAACTAAAAGACAGGAAATGCACACTGCTTTTATTATGAAAATCCACAAGGCTTTCAATATTTTAGGACAGAAAGGATTAAAACTTTTCATACTTTAAATTATTTTCAAGCTTAATGCAGATTATATGTTAATGTTGAAGAACAGGCTTCATAAATTGAACAACTTGTTAACTAATTCATATTCCACATCACAATTAAAAACCATATAAAATTTAACATCACTTTGTATAAGTTATGCCATATTTACATATAAATCTTTTTAAAAGAAGCAAGTAGTGTACAAGCTTTCTATATTGTATAAAAACTTTGCATGCTATATACAGTTTGAGTTCTACCTTTGCAAGAACCATGTATAATAATCTAAATATAGTGAAACCTGCCTAAACCAAGCCTTGAATAAACTGAATACATGTCTTTTGCTACATCCAAGTAGTTTTGAAGTCCCTTATAACATTTTAATTCTGTGTAAAGAGAACAACTGTCCTAACCAACCAAATAAAAGAGAACAACTGTCTTAACCAACCAAATTTTTCAGTCCTAAGCTGGTTCCATTTAGGCAGGTTTCACAGTACTTCCTGTGACTTCTATTTCTGACATTTGATTTGGAAAAACATAACAAATTTACAAATGATTGGTTCAAACATCTATATGTAACCAAATTGATCTAACAAAGTGTAATACACAGGGTTCCCACTATTTTTTGGACAAACAAGAGGCTCCCAGGAGCCTGAATCGCTCACCTGGTCTTAATGTCAACCCTTTGAAGACTTTTGTATAGCTAAATGAGCTGAATGTTTAAGCAATAAAAAGCTTTTCTCTATCTGCAATAGTTTTCATTCCAAAGCAAAAAAACACTATTTTTCACCTTTAAAGGGCCATAACCCCTTAAAGGGGTCATCTGACAACTTCGACCCTAAAAAGACTTTCGTAGAGCTAATTAAGCTAAACATTTAAGCAAGCAACATCTTTTCTCTATCTGCAAAAGTTTTCTTTCTTTAGGCCAAACACACTATTTTTTGCCTTTAAGGGGCCGTAACCACTATAAGGGGTCATCTGGCAACTTTGACCCTATGGAAACTTTTGTATAGCTAAATGAGCTGATCATTTAAGCAAGCAACAACTTTTCTCTATCTGCAATAGTTTTCATTCCATAGGCCAAAAACACTATTTTTTGCCTTTAAGGGGCCATAACCCCTATAAGGGGTCTTCTGACAACTTTGACCCTATGGAGACTTTTGTAGAGCTAAATGAGCTGAACATTTAAGCAAGCAACAGCTTTTCTCTATCTGCAATAGTTTTCATTCTATAGGCCAAAAACACTATTTTTTGCCTTTAAGGGGCCGTAACCCCTATAAGGGGTCATCTGACAACTTCAACCCTATGGAGGCTTGTGTAGAGCTAAACGAGCTGAACATTTAAGCAAGCAACAGCTTTTCTCTATCTGCAATAGTTTTTATTCTATAGGCCAAAAACTCTATTTTTTGCCTTTAAGGGGCCATAACCCCTATAAGGGGTCATCTGACAACTTTGACCTTATGGAGACTTTTGTAGAGCTTAATATGCTGAACATTTAAGCAAGCAACAGCTTCTCTCTATCTGCAATAGTTTTCATTTCATAGGCCAAAAACATGAAAAAATGCTATTTTTCACCTTTAAGGGGCCGTAACTCCCATAAGGGGTCATCTGACAACTTCGACTCAATGGAGACTTTTGTAGAGCTTTTGATGCTGAAGCAGTAATGTGGCATCAGATTTCATCTATCCCTTATACTTTTTGACTTACAAGCCAAAAACAGTAGTCTGACCCCCCTTGTCTATTTTTAGCAACGGCGGCCATGTTTTTCGACGAATCAAAAATCCCCACATCAGTTCTGTGGGGGATACCCTAAAGTACCACCAGACCAAATTTGGTTTGAATCTGTGCAGCCGTTTCAGAGGAGAAGAAGTTTGAAGAAAAGTTAACGACGACGACGGACGACGACGACGACGGACGCCAAGTGATGGCAATAGCTCACATGGCCTTTGGCCAGGTGAGCTAAAAATTCAAGGGTTTTTCCAGGACTTTTCAAGAGTATTGAGGTCATTTTCAAGGATTAAAATAGTCCACAAAAATTTTAAACATCCAATATTTTTCAGCCTTTTTTATCAAACGGTCAACAAATCTGCATATTACAAAATTCCACGGTTTTTCAAGGATATTTGATAAAATTCAAGGATTTTTCCAGCTTATTGAGCATTGAAGGACTTTTCCAGGTTTCCTTGAATTCAAAGATGGCATGGGAACCCTGAATACATAGTCTTAATGGATAAAACAAAATAGGTGACTTCTATTTCTGACATTTGATTTGGAAAAACATAACAAATTTACAAATGATTGGTACATCTATATGTAACCAAATTGATCTAACAAAGTGTAATATTATACATATTCTTAATGGATAAAACAAAACAAGTGAGTATCCTTAACTTGTTGTCCCTATGCTCATTTTGCATCCTGTTAAATTAATGGGAGCTGGTTACATACATTACAGATGCACACTGATGGCTCTCTTAGTCTCTGTTTAAACAGTTTTCCCTGTTTGTAGAGTTGTATTAAAAGCAATATGATTAAACAGTTTTCCCTGTTTGTAGAGTTGTATTAAAAGCAAAATGAGAAATCATAACATACTTTATGTGCAATATCCAACATGTTTATGTAGATGTCCAAATAAAATTATTTTATACTTAAAGTAATGGTCTTTTCATATTTTTGTATTTAATACAAAAATATGAAAAGACCATTACTTTAAGTGACTGAAAGGTCTCTATTGCACTTGGAAATATCTGACTTAAACAGTAACAGAACTTGAACATTGCAATTATAGATGTTTTGAAGTTAAAATGAATTTGAAAAGAGAACTATACCACAAATATAGGCACACATTCACATGAACTTCATAAACTTGAAAAAAAAGATATAAAATGTAAAAAATCATTATTTTTCTAGTGATTTAAGAGGTTAATGCCATGAAGGAGAATTCACCTTATCTGGTTTTTTTTTTTGCTAATATACTTAAAAAAATCAACAACAACTATTCATAAACCTAATCATGAGTATATGAAAAATGTATTTTTGTGTATGAACTTTTGTATACATGTATTAGAGAAAATATGTTTTGTTACTTTTGAATAGATGTTTGTTTATCTCTCTAAATATTCCATATTATTACTGATGAATGAATCTTTAGCAGAATTTTTAAGTACATATACAATTTGTGACCTGTAACTAGTACATAGTACCATTCATAATTTGTTAGTGGGGGTCTTGAATGTCATTAGTTTTGTTTTCCTTATAAATATGAAAATTGAGACATTTTTTTAGATTTATGGAATGTTATTCTTAACTGGTGGTTAAATTGAACTTATAAAGAGTTAGTATTGATTAATCACAAACAAAACGTGTTTCTTATATGAAACTTACGCAACTATGAACACAAAAGAGAACAAAAATACTTAAACTTAACTTAACTTACTGTAAGACACTTTTATTATGATTTTATGACTGAAGAATAAAAAAATTGTTCAGAATATAATAATCAAATCATTTCATTCGAAGTACATGAAGTGTATTTCATATAAAAGAATATAAAGCATGAAAAAAAAATGAAATTTGAAAAAAAAACAATGAAAGATATTTAGCCATTAGATATAAACATGATTTAACCTACTGCATTTTACAGTATGGCTCATTCCTAAAATACTTCTCCTCTACAAAATACATGAAAGAATGAAATGTATTTACTAGGTTAGTGATAAATTAAAGATGCAGTAATATAAGGAAGTACATGATGTACAAATATTCAAGCATAGAAAAGTTTACAAGAAGTGTGAATAGGGACATACTGTACTATATATTTTCAATAACATGAATAGGTAACATCATTAATGTTTTTCATTGTTAACAAGTGCATTACAAATATCTTTATAAAGCAAAAAGAAGTATTGATTCGGTTGTATTAATGAGAGAATATATACTAGAATACATTTGCAATTATCAATTTCTAGTTAAACATTTTGTATGGTGGACACATTCAGTAAAATTCAGTGTTAATACAACATTAAGATATAATGGGTGTCCCCACCGTGAATATTTTTAGTTTAAAAAGGTTGTTATTACAAAGACATAATAATAGTGGTGGGATTTCATGTGAAACATTTTGCTCCATTGAATAATTAAATCCTAAGAAATTCTAATGAACTGTTCTATAACAAGGTTTAAGGTGTTCAAATAAATGGTAATGAACTGAAAATGTTTAAATTATACATGTAGCCATTAAAGTAGCCATAATTGTGGTGGCATCTATGTTATAAATAGTACAACGAATTCAAGATTCTGATTAATGGAAATATTAAACTTCTGACCAAGCAACCTTAACAACACTTTAATGTGCTACACACATTCATTTATTATTTTGATGTTCCACTACTAGTTGAATATTCATTTACAGATCGAAGTCATACTATGATTAGTAAACATAATCATGATAATCAAAGGGTAACATTAAATGTTAGATATTAAGGAAACATTCGAATTTCAAAAATAAATGGTATATCAGTCCATTTACAGTAATAAAATGATTCTTGGGATTACAACATACAAAAAGAAATAAGACAAATTAGGTTCATTAACTTTCTCCAGGCTCAGGGGAGACTATCACTTGTATAACATAGTTCTTGGGAATTTTTGCATCTTCAATTCGTATTTTATCGGACAACAAACGACCAGCATAAAACCATCTTTGTCTTGAAGGCTCCACTCCTTCTTGTTCACAAAGTCTCATTTTGAGTTTCATCACAGTATCTGAAGTTCTGACATAAAGTTTGATATCTTTGTTCAATGTTGATAATCTGAATTTGATAGGGATTTCCAGCCCTGGTGAAGCATTTTCTGAGTCCAGTCCAGCATCGCTCTCACTCATCTCTTCTATCAGATTTGTAGGAGCACTTAGAGTGTAAACAGGAAGTTGATACCTGTTACCTAACTCATCATAGCTATCCATTAGTGTTCCTATAAAATAAGAAATGATGTACTAGCAAGCAAGTATGTTCTTATACATCAATGATCTGCTTGACTTGGCAAATACCTAATGGTTGAAATTGAATAATTTTAGCTGCAATTTTAAAAAGAATGAATATGTAATATATTTATAGTTTCAAAATTCCCTTTTTGTTAATCAGCCAATCGTGCATCGATTTCGTTTGTTTTGATAAAAAACTGTAAAAAGTCGTGAAATTTTCATTTAACATATAGGCTTACGAGTTGTTCCTGTTATAGTTTATAAGTGAACAGAATTTCATTTGATTTTAATAGTGTTTGAGTGATATAATCAGTTTGTATGTGATAATAAACCTCAATGATTTATAGCATCTATGAAGTTTTTTGTTTTTAAACACAAATTAATAAGCATACCATGTGGCAGGGATATGTTAGCACCATCAATTATTGCCTGAGCTAAACCATGGTCCCCTGTTTCTAAAGCATATGCTGCAGCTTTCAGAGCATCCCATATTTCTTTTCTTCCCTCAAAAGCTGGTGCTGTGTCCCAAAACTCTTCTCGCTTGCTCCTGAGTTGTGTTTCTGTCAAAGGGATATCACTCTTCCATTTGGGTTTTTCTGGTTTCAGAGGCTGATTCCTTCCTATAGAAACTGACAAGTATAGAAAAAAGATAGATACATGATATATATAAATCTTTTAAAAAAGACCAACTTTTAACTAGTTAGTGCATACATTTCTAGCCCGGAATCAAAGCTTATGGTTGTACTTGTCATCTTTTGTAAGTTACATGTACATGTATGTACATTTTATGTGAAGGGATCTTTCATGTATAATTCTAGGATTGGTTTTGCAAGAAAATTTGTTACAATTTTGATCTGGTGCCAACTGCCAGAGAGCTAACAACAACTGCTGGTAAGGCTCCTGGCTGTTTTCCATTATTGATTTCTAATTGCCAGTTTACCTATGACTTACAGTTGCTTTCATTTATACATGTATTCCACATTTTGTTACCTTTGAAAAAGCTCATGTACAATTTCATTATGTATATTTTGGCTGAAAATTCTTTAATACAGGTATAGGTCATTGTATGTAATATAAAATTTTAAAATTAAAAACGAAAGAATATGGAATATGTGCCAAAAAGACACAATCCACATATTGAAATGATTTTGATAAATGTACAATGCAAAATTTACCATACACAGTGGCGGATCCAGAGGGGGCGGAGGTGGTGTACCAGAATTGAAAATTTTTCTTTTTTTTTGGTTTGAAATTGACCAAACTACTTCAAATTTTCATCACTGACACAAATTAACATTTTTAGCAATTAGCTCTCTCTTTAATGGATATCTGGACATTCCCCTGATACATGTGATTCTCCTGTTGAGAATCAAAATCTTCCATTTTTTTTACCCATCTCCTGTTCTCTCAATTTTTGGTGTAATCTCCTGCTTTTTCAAGACTTGCAGATGAATGTGTTTATTGTGATAATTGTTGACGATGATTGTATAAACAGTTGAAGATTAATCAGTGAAACCATGTATTTTTTGGCATAAACTAATGCTCTGTTACCCTCAAAATGCAAATAATTTAAACAAGTTGAAAATCTATCTTTTTTTGTCCAATCTCCAGCTTTGTAAAGATGGATCCATTGCATTTATGGTATAGACAATTACATGAAGTCATGTATCCTGAGATGTATCCTAAAATCATAACGAAGAGAATCGAATCATCCTATTAAACATATGAAATGGCTGAAAATAACAGTGTCGTTCTTGTGAAGATCTAGGATCCTCTCGATTAAACATTGGTGTTTCTACAGCAAATTCAAATATAAAAGTATCTTTAGATAGCTGAATTTCTCGTACATTGTTTGATATCATTTTCGAAGTGTTTTATTTATTATTTTGTTTGTAATTTAATAAAATCTGAAGGATGGTGAAAAATAAAAAATCAAACACCACGTGAACAGACTGATATTTGTCACAATAAACAAATTTCCTTATCGAGAATTATCGGCCAGCGGGCGTCCTGTTAAAACAGGAAATTGACCAATTTCAAACTGTTAATTAGTTGACCTGAATTTATCAAATTACCTTCAAATTTCACCTGAATATTCTCTAAACAGTACTAAATAAGATACTATAAGGTAAGATTTGATATGAAATGTTTTAGATTTCCAAGAGGTCTATTTCTAAGTTTGAATTTGGAATAAAATGTACGATTGCTTTAAACTGTTCCTTTCGAAAAATGTATGATAAAAATGAAACGAAAAATAGTCTAAACAAAGCAGCAAAATATACTCTTTCCAACTATGTATATATTTCATATGTAAGATTCATTATGAAAAAGTTTACTTGTTGTAATGCAAGTGCCTATTTCGACAGGCCGAATCTGAATTTTCAAATTTGCGCCCAGACACTGTTATTTTGGATTTATCGTGGAGACTAATCTCTGTAATTATTGTCTCAGATGTATCATAATTTGTTTAATATAAGTTTGATACTGCAAATTATGTACTGGTACACTTGCTTGATTAATTTTTATTCATCCATATAATTTTGTGTATATTTTAAAAATATTAAAAAGTTTCGGGCTTGTCTTCTAAAATCCATGACACACTTACCCGATGAATTATCACCATGTCGTCTTGATCCTAGACACCCTCCCATAGCCCAAGGTTGGGCACTAGGAGTAGTATCAACAGGTTAGAGAAACAAGGATGTAGGTTTATTTTTGGTCACGGTGGTGAAGGGAAATTTGTTGTGAAATAAACAAGTATCATTAAATCTATATACAAATCATTTATCTTCGAACATTAGTATTTTCTTTAAATATGACCAAGAAGTGGTATGTTGATCGGATACTTAGTAATTTCTTTCTTTTTGTATCGATAATAACAAATCGATGAAAAAAATGACAGCTGAGAGGGAATCTAATCGACGGCTCGATGTCGGACTATTTTCCGCAGAAAATACAAAATTATGCAACGAAAATTCTTACCTCGTTGTATCGCCGCAAAAAACGCAGAAAAAACATATATCCATCAAAATGCAGCATAAACCCTATATAGCATTTAAATTTTGAAGCTTAAAAGGTTACTTGAAAGATTCTTTTTATCTTAAACTACCCACCAAAAACTCTTCAGGACTGATCATTTGACTAGAAAAGAGAGGGACATTTCAAATCTGGGTGTTTTTTTTTATAGATATTCTGGCAACAGAAGCTAGTTTTTTAAAAATATTTTGAAAATGATTTCTGTCATATAGAATAATAAAAAAAAAATACTGACGACATCTTTTTATTTTTTTCCCGCGCATTGCGCCGAAAAAAGTTCTAGCCAAAACTACAAGTTAAATAGTCGGCGCCTTAGCCCACTTTAGGTAAATCAGGCCGTTAATAAACTACACAAAAAATATAAACAAAAAGTTATATACCCGGATCAAGAGTTCCAAAATAGCCGCCATTTTACCTCGATTTTACTGGAAAACTTGTACCTACTCTGTGATAAAACAAACAGGGAAACCTTGTCCTTTCACTCCAATCCCTTGGAAATGTTTGTATTTATATTTCTTTAACCATTACAAATTGATGAACAAAACTTTTTATTTAATTTTCTTTCAATTTTTCCTACAATAAATCGGTAAATATGCTGCTTCCATTGCTCCCAATGTTCTGACGTCAGATCTTACCTCAGTTGACCTTTGACATTTGGACATTCTAATATCCGGAATGGATAAACTCGCGATTGGTCTATTGCCATCTTGTTCTCCTTCAGCAATTTCTTTCACTATAACATCAAATGTCTACCATTATAATAACTTAACTGCAGAATTTGATTGACAAGAATTGTTTATTGCGTTGGTCAATGAAAAGTATACATATGGTTCATAATCACCAGACTGGACTTTTGCATCGTGATTTATCGGCATGGTATCTGTATGTTTAGCTTACGAAGAACCTGTTTGCTGATAAAGAATTGAATTCTTCAGACGAAATTACTCAAAAAGCAAGAAAAGAGAGTCTTAGCGAACTCGGGATTAAAAAAAGTTTCAAGACTGAAATACTTTAGGTCAGAGGTTACGAGTTTGTTTTATAGTTACGATCAGCATTTGTTCCCAATTTTATTTTTAAGAAAAACTAATGTCAGTAGTTAAAAAAAATCGTTCTTATTAGAGTAGATATCCCACAAAAAGTCTATTTTAGGCATAGCTAATATAAAATGTATTATTTTTGTCCAACCTGAAAGAAAAACCAAAATAATGCAAAATTTTACATACTGTAGTTACTGCACTTGCTAAACATGCATTGCATTTCAAAAGAAACGGTTCAAGCAATGCATCAAACTCCGCGCAGTGATCGGCTCCATTCAGAACTACTTTCTGTACCAGTGGACGGAACGGGAACGGGCACTGCGCGGAGTTTGGCAATGCATTTCAAAAGAAACGGTTCAAGCAAACTGAGGTGGAAACGAGGGTGAACGTAAATGATGTATAAGGATAAGCATTTCATGCTTGTTACAGCATATCCTTCACGTGCCAAAAGATGAGTGTCGGTTAAATCCAGGAAAAGACGAAAATACAAAATCTCTTTGGAACATCCACATCTGTACTCCTTTGAGGGATAGATATCTCTTACCAGTATTTGCTTGCGATTACATGAAGCACGCCATTTATAGAATGTCTAGATCTTGAGTGATAACAACAACAGCAGAACAACATACCTTTGTGTTTACTTTTTTTTGTCTCCATCTGGCATCAGGGAAATTAAGATATACTTATATAACACAAGCTCTGAAATAATGAATCAATTGCGAGATGTTAACTTCGTAACTAAGCTGAAGCGTACAAATAATGGGAAAGTTCAGGTCACCAGGTTTGACACAGAATTTTGTAAAAAAAATCATGAGTGTCGATTTTGCCATGTAAAACAAAATATAAAGCAGACTTCCTTTTTGATTTGTTGTTCCAGGCGGCAGATGAAAAACACACCATGGCCACCGAAATTATATGTTGTTTATTGAGTAGAGCATTTCTATGTTTTCCTCTTCATTTTGTTCCTTTTACTAGACTTATGAGGTCACAACTTTATTCAACAATGCAACAAATCTGATATTTAATACCTTTTTAAAAATGACTTTTGTCGTTTAAAAAAATGTGTTAAGAGGTAACACTTTCTTGGCGTGTGTGCGTGTGCGTGTTTATTGTTAAAGTGGAACGATTCTTTGAAAACTGGCAACTGACTGAAAAAAACTTTTGTGTCGATTCGTTTGATATTTTACATCAGTCAATATTTTTTTCTACGCCTACTGTTTTCATTTTGGAGAGTTTCCGAAAGTTTTGTTTATTCCTATAATTAATGTCTTTGTTTCAGTCTCTGGTTAACATAACGGCTGAAAAACTCTACCTTCAACACGGCAAGTATTGCTTTTTGCCGTTTTTCCAATTTACCGTCAGATGAAAATATATACAAAATATGTTTCTTTGACTAATTTTACTGTGTGCTATTAATTAATTGTCAAAGAACATAGGTAATGGGCTCAGCTCACAAAAATAGTTAAAGCCTATCACAATTCGTATTTGCACTTCCTTTAAATAAGAATCTTTGTTTTATATACCGTGTGATGTTTTTAAATAGCTGTCTTATGTATATTATATGAAAATATATTTTTCTCTATCAAGAGTGTTTCTTTACTTGATATTTCAAACATTTGTATTATACATGTACTTTCGTCGGACGGTAAATTGAACAATGATCCTAGCCGTAAAAATAAAATCGATATAAGTAAAGGATGCAAGCCGTTTAAAGTCCTTAGACTTGTCTTTTATTAACCATGAACTGTTTAAGGCTTGTATCTTACTTAAAACACAGTCTATGCATAAAAACAATGTGAAATTCAACCATAAAACGATTAAAAATATATATTTTAGCTATAATTATATTTACGTAAATACTAGTACAGAATTATTTAATTACCAAAACTGAACACTTTTGATCGAGTCACCGATAGCTGAGTGGTTAATGACATGAACAGTATAAGAAAAAGATTGCGGGTTGGAATTAATGCAACGAAAATATACTAAAAGGATTTTTTTCTCTTCAAACATTAATTTAAAAAAATGTTAAAGTCACAATATTCCATTACTAATTTGGTGAGAGTCAAACCCTCATGGTCACCCTTGGTTATAGATACTGTTCATCCTTTATGCTGAATCGTTTAATGGTCACATGGTAAAATCACTCGTTTTTTCGTAAGATAAGATCCATTGTAACTGAATATTTGTCTATAGCATTACTGAAGATGTTAATTGTCTACTATAGTATATCAAGCAAGCCAAGAGTGAATATTAGGTGATGATCTATCCCAAATAAAACATACTATTTTTTGTGAAGTTCATACTTGTATTTATATTAAAACTTTTATAAATGTCAAACCTATAGATCCTAATCTATAAGAAAAGCAACATTTTGTACTATGTAACCATATGTCTAGTAATCAGTCGAGATGTTTAAGGATTGACTGTGCGATAGTTGTCCTTTCTAAAAACGTATTAAATGCTATATATGAACGATAAAATGACAAGCATGATCGTTTTTCAGTTGGACAATTAGGAAATTACAAGGCATCAGTCGTGTTATTATCTTATATTATAATAAATCCATATAATTACAACGGGGTGCCGGTGTTGACCCTAAGATGAACTGTCTCTGTTGTTCAGCACATCTTTCTAAGATATAAATTATTGAAAAAAAAATAATAAAACAACCAACCAAAATCATGTTGAGATTTTTGGGGTAAAAAATCAAAGTCGTGTATTTCCCAAAGAAGACTCATCAGCGACGCTCTTTCCAAAAGTATAAATGCTAAAGCTTGATTTAAAATTGGAAGTATCGAACACAGGACATGACACGTCGTCGGCGCTTACAGAAAAAAAAACGAATATAGAAAAATCCTCTGAGCCTTATGTTATCCGTCATGCACCCTCTCGTTGTACATAATAGATATTTAAAACCGCACATAACTATAGCACTTGTTAAAATGGGATTCTATATCTTATATGCTTATACCTGATTGCAGGTTTTTTTGTGTTATATAATATAGTGTTTTAAGAAGATCTTCCCAGCAAAGTCTGAACTGAAATGTCATGTTTGTTTCTGCAATATTTTGGTCGCTCCCTCAATGGGACTCGAATCGGTACGTCTATATAAAATTTGTGCATACTGATTTTGTCTTGGCTTTTGCTTTCGATTTACGATCTATGAATGTGCTTATGGTACTCCCTTGCATTAAAAAAATATCATAGTTTACCTTGCATAAAAGGACGTGATAGTGAGCTTGCGACCTTAGTATTGCACTGGATTCTAATCCAGAAAACAGCACATTCGTGCTGTACCAAAATCACAGCAGGGTATTTTCAAATCTTCTTGGCTCCAATATTGAGTACGTGCTTGGGTATTAATAAACTGTACTCCACAAATTTACCAATTTGCAAACCATTAAGCGAAGTTTTTATGAAGAGTGGTATATATAAGCAAAAAATACAAAGAGGTGATGGAATAAATAACGTGCAATCAAACGTCCAGGATCAATCCACTTTTTAATTACTAGTATATGAACGTGAAAATGTAGTTAAAAATCACAGGAAAGTTCAAAGGAAGGACTTTAAACGAGCCAATATGTATAATAGATTTTAGCAAAGAATGAGGGACAAAATAGATTAAAGCAGCAGCAGTTAAATGAAAGAACCTTAGAACATTTACGTCTTTTTTCTAAAAGCGTTGAACATTTTATTTATTAATATGTATTATAAAATTAATAGAAATGTCAATTTTCTCACAGAAGCAATTGGTCAGAAAAAAAATATAAAACCAGAAAAAAACGTCAAGTTCTATGTGTCTATGTTGCTTTAAGTTTGGATAAAATCGATTAAAGGGTAAAACCTGCAAGCAACTGTGGTATATTTTATATAGCCATGAGAAACATTCCGCCTTCAAATAGCTGGAATTCGTTTTTCGGCCCTGGCAACCTTTAGCCGTACTAAGACCCCTGGCCGTTTTTGCCTCACCAAATTTAATGGGCAAGCTACGCCGCTCCTGAATTGGTGTCTTTTTTGCAGGCGCATATACACGTACGGGGTTGGATAAAAAAAATTCTGGCCCGCTCATCTGTACCCTAAAATACTATGAGCCCCCCGGTGGTTTCTTTACGTTGTGGTTTCATCTTTTATATCGTAAGTTTTGGACTGTCTTTCGATATTCGAATCCCCCTTTGGTACTTCTCAGTATTTCTTTGTACTGACCAGTGCGTTCTGGATACATGTTTTTACTTTTGAAGGTGGTTCAAACATTTGTTTATTTTTCCAGCCTATGACGAGACTTTAAAGTTGACCAAAGTTCTATACCAATGTATGCTCTCTTTCAAAACAATATGATCAATATACATTTATTGCAAAATAAACTTTTGTTACATATTTACGACCGCATACAGAATTTATCGTTTGATGTTAAGATAAAAGTCTTAATCTTTATATCCTTTTCCCCATTTTCCAGATCCGCCACCCCATTTGCCGCCACCAACTCTACCACCTCCTCCGCTTACACCACTTCCACCACTTCCGCTTCCGGAAAAGCCACTTCTTACACCACCACTGATTCGGCCACTAACTCCTCCACCTACGCTTCCACTCAATCTTCCACTACCTGATCCACTGCCACCGCCATGTCCAGCTAGACCGCCCCCGCCAACATGTCCTCCTCCTAATCCGCCACCGCTGCTAAGTCCACTACCTAAACCGCCCCCAAGACCACCTCCACTGCTTGTAATAGAGGTCTTAACTTTGATACCGATCCCACTTGCTCCTCCTCCAGACAGACCTCCCACTAGGCCACCACCACTGCCCAATCCGCCACCTAGACCACCGCCTAATCCGGCACCTAAACCACTGCCTAATCCGGCGCCACCACTTGATAATCCTCCACTGGATGAGCCACTTACGCTGCCACTTATTCGACCACCTATTGAGCCGCTTAAACTTCCACTTGATCCACCAGATAACCCTCCTCCAAGAGATCCCCCAGATAATCCTCCGCCTAGACCACCTGATCCTTTACCATGGCTCCCACCAGCCCCTATTAAAATGTACATGACGAATTTAATCGAAAAAAGATTTTGTTTTCAATGCGTGAATAGGTTCAACTTCTATCGTTTTCAATCTATACTTTTTTTTTAAACTATATATGTTCATTTATTATTTTTATTAACATTTGCTGATAAGATTTAAAAATTAAAGAATCAGAGAGGGTAGAAAAATTACCAGGCACATATCCGCCAGATCTTCTTCGTCTGTGAACTGGTATAAAAAGAAGAAAAAAAGAAATAAGAAAACGACAATTTATAAATTTATTGTCTCTTTAACATGCTTTAGACATCAGTCTTAATGTTTGTTGGTTTATGAATAAAGGTAATTACAAAGTTACTGAACTTGGAGGATCAATCTCAATGTCCAAGAGAAATGACAAAACATGGATGACATACCGGAAAAATTGAAGATTGCAATGTTTCTGACTTGGTACAGGCATTTCAAAAGAATTGTGGATAATTAAACCAGGTTTTATGGCGCGCCAAACCTGGCGTGCCAATTTCAGTGCGATCTTAGTTTAAATATGTAATTATGTTACTCAATATTTTTTATCTATTTGTCCTCCCAATTTAATATTTGTTTAATAAATGTTAATGCATGTGACTTATTCTTATTTTGTGTTCTGTGTTTCTTTCTTTCTTTCTTTTCTGTTTGTTTGTTCGTTCATTTTTCAGCCACAATTTACTTATGCAAGTCACAGAAGACACAAACTGAATGACATATTTACCATATGGTTCATAATCTGGCTCGATGGCTAAACAAACAGCCAGTACACAGCTGAAAGCGACTAGGTACTTCATCCTAAAAAAATCTTAAGATTTTTACGGCGGTTAAGACCGTTGCTGCTTTAAAAAAGCCTTTAAAAGGTTTGTTAAATAAATATTAAAAAAAAACCGCATCAATGGAAAATTGATTGGTAAACATAAAATCGTCAAATGAACACAACATACAACAAACACATTCCACCTAACCACAATCACCAACGTGAACTCAAGTCGAAACGAGAGTAAACTCAGGTACTTCGGAAGAGTAAGCAGTTTCTGCTTGCAATAGTACTCCCATCACATTGCTAGCGATCGAGTTATTGTGAGTCGAATCCGGTAAAAGACCACAATATCAAACCTCTATATGTTAAACCATTATCTGCGCTAATCCGAAGTTTGTCTACAAGCATATGTCTCCGATAAAATTTCCCAACTAATGACAACAACAGTGGAGCATCATAAACTTGCTTGTCAGACGTGATGCTTAAAGAAATCAAAATATTCTTCACAAGCTCTGGAATAACGTATCATGATAGAAATTTATTCCTCCGTTATGCATAGAAAACCTTAAATATTATATACGACACTTACTAAACCATTGAAAACTTAAATAATGCTTTGACAAAGATAAAGCTATCAGTGATTAGTTAATCTAAACTCAGTATCACAGCAAAAAAATAATAATTGAAATAAGGATTTGAAACCATTAATTTACTTTAAAATTTCTAGGAACAAAAACAGAGTATAAAATTTTAGAGTCTTTCCATGGCTCTTTTATTGAAAACGTTTGAAGTGATTTTATGTTTACTGTTTGTTCGTTTATTTGTTTTTCTTTTCCTAAACACAATACTAAAAAGAACACAACTAGCAATAAATTGAAAGAAAAACATATCTATCTTACCTTATATGTGCTGCTGGAGTAAGATCTGTCCTTTGATGCAAGCTGGAGACATAAGTAGTTTTATACCTATTATGGAGACTTGTTATTAATGTATATGCATGTTTCGTGCTCGTATTACACATGTTGCATCTACCTTCATGCGTAAATTTTACAAACGATCTTCATTAACATTGTAATTTAAAGTTGTACAAATTATGTTTGAAAGCGGAAATCATTATAGTTTTCGTGTTTCAGAATGCAGAACCATAGGTTTAGAAATCATCTATTTATAAAATTCAATTTATATTTTAGTTGTTTTTCAGAAAAGGGGAATCCCTTCTTTTTCTTTTTCTTTGGTTGTTTCCTTTTAAAAAAATGCAAACATAAGCAACATATAAAAAAATGCATTACGATATACAATGTAGAATGGTTAATCACGTTAACTTCCTCTATAGGATCAAAACTTTGAATGGTTATGAAGTTACCATGATTTTATACCGACTATTTTGCGTTTTGGACTCAAGTTTTGATGTTTTGATTGATTTATATTTACGGCAAAATTGGTCAGGAGTGACTTTCTGGACACCCCCTCGCCCTCAGGTGACTGTTTATGGAACCCCTATTTTTGAAAAGTTCTGAATTCACCCCTGACTTGCACCATTAGCCTTTGGCCCTTCATTAAGCGTAACTTGTAATAAAATTTGATTTGATTAATAAAGGCAAGGTAATTGTCGGGCAACGTTTGATAGTATTAATTTCTTTGCCAGATTTGTATGTAACCCCACCCTTGCAAACTTCAATTCACAAGTGTAGCATGATCGACGGTAAGCAAAGAATTCCGCTTAAACTTGTGCGGGGTTCCGTCATTAACTTGCAGTGAGGTATGAGTGTTAGCTCTATGTTGGAGACCTCCCTTTGACTTAAGGATGAAGAACAGCAATACAACGCTGTTCCATTGCTATATGTCGCTTCAATATTTATGTGATTCATTCTGATTAAAATACAGCCCATCCCGACGATGAAATTAATCGGGGGACTGTATTTTAATAGACTGGGTGTGATTTTTTTCGTTCTTATGTACTCTTAATCCCTTGTTAAGTTCAAGTGAATATTGTACTGAATGTGGATCGATGTTTCCATTAAAGGTAATGATAATGAAAAAAAATCTTGAATAATTATCTTCGTTCATCCTTTAATTACCTGATCATTGCTGTTCTGATAATATTCGATATATCTCCCTGTGTATTTTATGTTTTGTTTTTATTTCACTTTTATCTAACTGAGTAACAGTTATTTCATTCCTTTTATCGTATCATTAGTATGAGCCCCCGTCATACCGGACACTGACCTTACTGTAGCAACAATCTTGATTTTATTTCTAAATCGTGACAGAGTCTTTGGTCGTGGGTGACATCGACGGTTTTAGATACTAATTTTTACCCATAATAGAATTTCCCCTTGAACAAATAGTATATATATATACTTCGTTTTTCCCCGGATGATCTAGTATTTTCTCGGCGAAAAATGAGTTTATACATTTCCCCCAGGTGTAAATCGGGTATGTGCCTTTTTTTTGTCTTTTGATTGATTATCTTTTTCACTGCATCAAGCATTTCTCGCTTCTGTCTGTGGAATATAACAAAGAACTTTACATCATAATGCCATTTGAGATGCTCGATCACACCCGTTCTGTTATACTGCTTCAGTTTATTCGAGAAATTTTCATTATTTCCAAGATCATGTCAGCATAATTACATATGCAAAAAATCAGCAAGAATCAGTATTTCCGTGACTTAAAAAGTTTCAAATACTGATTTAATGTTTTCCAAAGGAAAAACAGAGGAGTCTGGCTTCCCGCCAAATATTAAAATGCTTATTTCTTTTATATATTCTTTTTCCTTTCGATATCATGTAGATACCGGGTAATTCCTTGCTTAGGACATGTCCATATGTGATTTAATTTTCACTTAATCAAGTTTATTTAAGTTTTTCTTTCACGAATGATCATTTTAGGAACATTCAATAACTACATCATTTCTTCAAGTGTGCATCTCCTAAACACTCTATATAGGTGAAAAGCTATGTCGAAAATCACAGACAATTGAATTTTAGACACATATTGTATTGATTATACCCAATAAAGGGACTAACCATTTAAATAGAAAAGGGAGAGGCTTGATTTTTTCCTAAAAATTCTAAACCTGATTTGTGATGAAAAAAATATTCTGCCACCAGAGGTTGAAAGATATATTCTGAAATAGATTTCTGCCATAGTAAATAAATTTGATAATGTTAATAATAAAAATAAAAAACATAAAGCACCCCCTTCAAGATAAATGGTAGGTCCCTTAGCAAGTATATCATTTCATGGAAAAAAGCTAACGATCCCTTTAGATAATTAGCACTTTATGGCAGAAGATGATACTTAGTTCTGTGACAGTATTGTCAGTATCACCTGTCTCTGATTAGGCTTAGTTTGGATCACCACATAGGCAAAAAAGGTAAAGTTTTTTGTTTAAAGATTTCTTTTATCTAATCAGCACTAATTTGAACGGTTATATATTATCATCAACATATTATTTTTTTTAAATATCTCACAAGGCACCAAACATATTAAAAAATATATATTTAGGTTGAAAAAAATCATTCACTTTTGTTTGCTTACGTTTTAAAGAAAAGGAGGGAAAATTATTCGCGTTGGGCTCGATTTTTTTTATAATTCTGTGTTTGCCCGAATCTAATTCTAATCCCGGATAAAATCCCACACCTGCTCCGTTGTTGGTGGCTTGAGAAGTTTATATATATATTTTTTCTTATTAGTTTAGTTGATTTTAAATATGTAAAAGTGCATCTCAGATAGATATACGTATTTCAAGTACAATGTGTAAAATTGTTTCGAGATGTACTGTCATATTTCTTGCTTCAATCCAGAAACCATCTACAATGTAGTAAGATTATGAGCCATTAAGTATAAAACACAAGTTGGAAATGAGTATTTTCTGGTCAAAGGTTTAACTTATATTAATGCTCTTATAACAATCTGCTTAGTCCCTACATAATCTTGCACTTCAATTTGTTCTTGTCCAGCATCTGAATCACATCCTCACAGATCACACGTAATCTTTTTTTTTTTGGTTTAGATTGTAATATTAATGCCAAATCTCAGTATTAGAGCGTAAGAATCAGATTAAATATATCAAAGAATGCTTCGTAATTTATTTATTCATGTATTCATTTATTCTTTTAAATTGATTATTTTTAACTTTAACTGGCCCCAAAACTTTATGATAGATCTCTTGGTATCACCCATCTAGAACTTGTTCTTGCTTCTATGCAATTGGTTTGAAATGTATTAAAATGTATTTTAAAAACTTTCTTGCATAAGCAGGCCCCGGGTGTCGAATAGGCCCGCAGCAGCGCTAAGCTTGTCGGTAAAAGTTCACTAAAGAGTGTTCAGAAATTAATAACCTGACATCGAGTCAGACTGCTTTGCCTACAAAGCGACCGGGATGTGTGGCCCAGGTGGGTGAATGGGACAGACATGTCATAGTGAATGCTGGGGTCCTCAGGCTATAATGCGGAAAACCTGACCGTTTACCATAGTGGTGCACCGTGTTGGGAAAATGTCACGTTCCTTGCACGTTAAAGAACCCCTATGCAAGTCTCAGTAAGAGAAGAGCCCGTAGGATCCCCATTCAGGAGGCTAAATTGTCCGCTCCTTCCCATCTGTCCCTTTTTCTAGTGGCAGTCAAAACTCCATTCCCAAATTGGCCCCATTTACTCCATTTCGAAAGGAAGACTTAATGCTCTTATGTGTGGCCACAGATCCGGAATCAACAACGACAGTTTTCCTTTCGTTTACCAACCTGATCATTCGATTTTGTCTTTAAAAGTCCGAATTTCGGAAAAAATTTACCATCCTACAAATAATCCCACTTTAAGTACACCTTTCCGTAAAGAGAGAGAAGAATTCTGGATTCGACGACTTGGAACCGCACTACCTTATGGCTGCAACGACAACATTGGAAGTGTAGGAAATTTATCTAGCCCTAGATGCAGTGATGTTAGTGTGATGAATCTCTTTGAAAAAAACGGAGAGACGGAAACGCAGTCATGGACATCGAAAATACAACGCACCAAATCTTTGCGATGTATCAATTAGTGGATTGCTTCCGTTTGTCCAAAAACCTCTAGGGATTGATCACATTCGAACTAAACTGTATTCTATTCCCCTTTCTAAACTCAATACTTTGTACAAGGAATGTCTAGAAAATCCGGTCACTGACCCTAAGTCTAACATTTATAGACTCACTGCTATCGTTCCTGATATCGGTTACAACCGCTTATTGTTGGAGTTCCACACGAAAACAGTAAAGACAATCGTTCCTTTCTTTCACTTCCATTTTTAGATGCTATTAATTTAGGAAATATTTTACACCACAAATCTGTTACGGAACATATTCCTCCTTACTTCAGAGATAAAAGCATTCCCATTATCTCTTATTCCTACACTTCCACCATTGCACCTAAGGTTTTCAACTATAAACAAGTGTTGCGGGATTTCCAAATCAATGACCTCAAAGCAAAACCTCCAGACTGTACCTGTGAAAAGTCCCCATTTAAATATGGTCCCTCTGGCCACGTTATTACTGGTGACCTCAACATCGTGGAAAATGACTTACTTCGCGATGTTTTGGCTAAAGGACCTAAATATCGTGAGCCAAGACGAATCAACTGGAGCTATAATTTCAAAAAAATTATGGATTCAGTTGAGGACTATGCCAGAAAATGGGCCAAAAAAAGAACAGGAGAAAGAATGTGACGTTTTGTCAGAATGGTTAAAAGCTGTGAGGTCATTGGTTCAATGAGCACTAAGGCAACATCCATTTTCAGCAACGCTGATGTTGCCAAAACATTGTCCACCTTACATGACAAATATGTTGTTGTAGCTGCAGACAAAGCACCAAATAACATCATTTTTGTGTGCAAGAAACACTATATTGACCGTTTAACAGCTGAATTGGGGGTTGGTTGTACTAGCAATAGCACCACATACACGGCTACAACACTGTCTAAGGAGGAAATCATTGACAGTCACAAATCTGTCATTTCCTCCTTCGGCCTTTCTGTTGGTGGCAGTAATGATTACATTCCATCCCTGTATTGGATTCCTAAATTACATAAAAATCCATACAAACAGCGCTTCATTGCAGGGTCATCCAAATGTACAACTAAGTCTCTTTCAGTTCTGTTGACTTCAATACTTACGGCAATAAAATCCGGCCTCCAGAAATATTACGATTGTTGTTATTCTAGAAATGGTGTCAATCAAATGTGGATCCTGAAGAATTCGAAAGAACTGATGGAGATTCTTAACTCTAAATCAGTTTCATCTTGTAACAGCATCAAAACATTCGATTTCTCCACACTTTACACTTCTATACCACATGAACAACCGAAATCGCGATTGGCACAGCTGATTAAACGCAGCTTTTTCAAAATAAATGGAAAACGCAGGTACAAATTCTTGTAGTCGATTATACCAAGACTTACTTTGTCATCAATGAGTCTAAGAAAAAGAACAAATTTACAGAAGACCAAATAATGGACATGCTCAACTTTCTTATTGACAACATATTTGTTCAGTTTGGTGGACGTGTTTTTCAGCAAACAATAGGGATTCCAATGGGCACTAATTGTGCACCTTTGCTTGCTAATTTGTTTCTTCATTCATATGAAGCAGACTTTTAACAATCTCTTCTAGACAAAAAAGAACGTTGATTAGCTCTCTCATTCAACCTCACGTTCCGTTATATTGATGATGTCCTTTTACTAAACAATTCTCGATTTGGTGACTTTCTCCATCTCATATATCCCCAGGAGCTTGAGATAAAGGACACAACGGATTCTAGGAAGTCTGCTTCATATTTAGATCTACATCTCGAAATTGACTCTCAAGGAAGACTTTCAACAAGGCTCTATGACAAACGTGATGACTTCAACTTTCCAATCGTCAACTTTCCCTTCTTGTGAAGCAACATTCCGTCCGCTCTGGACAGCTTATGGAGTTTACGTATCTCAATTGATTCGTTACTCCAGAGCGTGCGGGACTTACATCGATTTCCTTAGCAGAGCGACACGTCTGACGCAAAAATTGCTCACACAGGGTTATGTTGCTCCTCGGTTGCTGTCTTCACTCAAGAAATTTTACGGAAGACATCATGCACTTATAGACAAATATAGGATTTCGATCTCTCAGATGAGTGCAGATGTTGGATTGTCTTCCTTTACCGGATTTGACACGCTTAATAGACTATTGGCAACGCGACGGGTGTGCTATAGCAAGCAGGAACTGCTTACTCCTCCGGAGCACCTGAGTTCACTCTTGTTTCGACTGGAGTTCACGTTATTGATTGATATTCAGTTATTTTGTGTTTCCATGTTTTACATGTTGTCTGTTTTTGTCCCGTTCTTGTTGGTGTTTACTGCTTTCGGACTTTTGACATTCGGATACCCCATTGGTACCTCTGCTTCTTTCATCAACATTTCATGTTCATTGTATATCCTCTCCCGAATATAGCCGAAATCGTGCTGCTTTGGGAGTAAAGCAATAAATAACTAAAACATGTTAAAGAGAAAATGGAGTTTTTTATTGTCAACAAAGTTTTGTTTTCTTTTTGCATGACTGTCACTTGGACTACAAAAGAAGACTGAGCAAGTCTGCAGTTTTTGAAGGGTCTAAATTAAATTTTAAAGTGCAGTTCTCTGTAAGAATCAGGCAATATTGAAAAATTTTGAATCATGATTTTAAAAACACACGGTTTTGACAATGAAATTTTATTCAAAATAGCCTTCTAATGAAGAAACAGTCATTAGTTTTTGTCTTGAGTGTCAGAGGATGGAGAAAAAATTATGTTAGAATAATAGAGATTTTAGCTGACTTTACAGAGTTACCCCCCCTTTAATTGAAATTTTATATGCATTTCAACCAAAATTTATCTCAAATTACTGACACTTTTGAGTTGTGCCAATGCATTTTTGGTGTCTTTTAAAGCATTTTGAACAGTATTGTGAAGTCAAATCCGTGTGTTTTTAAAATCAAGATTCACCCATTGCCTGATTCTTACAGAGAATAGCACTTAAATAATAATAGAATTTGGAAAAGTGTATACTCGACACAACCTGCATGAATAAATTGCAATTTAAAAAATCCAAAAGAGAAAATAGACAGCAGCTTACAATGTGACTAATGGTGTGGTAGATGCTTGCTGTTTTGCGATAGACTCATAACGTAAAATCTGCTTCATTTTTATAATAATGAAAGGACAACTCAGCAAATAATAGAGCCCATGAAAATACCAATGACCTTTCAAACAAACGTTTTCTAAAAGAGGGTTTCGTTTTTCGATTATTTGGTCCATCTTGCTCGCTCTGTGGGAAGAGCAATAACCCGATGTCAGAAGTCGCCTCTAACGACAATGTAGGCTCTGCTGCAGGCCTATTCGCCTCCTAGGCAAATCCATAAATATTTTCAAATTATTGTCTTCTCCTGTGTTATTTTATTTCTGAACAGTTTTACTTGTATAATTTTAATATTTTAATTTTCGACATTTTTTGTCTGTTATACTCCCAAGGGAATGTAATATCACCAACACTAGGAACAATGAACATAAAATTACACAGAATCTTTCATTTTTACGCAGGTTTCAAACACAGACCATAGAGATTATATACCTCAGCAATGAACGTAAGTTAAAATATTTTGTGCATAATAGGTAAATAAAAAGTGATTGGTGATGATTCGTCGACGTCCTGTCTTAATATCAACAATGCCTAATGTACTATTTGTTTAGATATCCATGCCATACCGGTATTCTTAAATGGCTGAAATAATCTAGCATATCAACAGGTATGAGTTTAATTTCACCAGCTTTACGCTAACAGCGACAGTGTGTGTGTACGGTGGGGGCTATGGATATTTTTTCATTCTGCCCCTTTATTTTCTGAAAAATCGGAGCCTGGATATTATTTGTGCATCTTTTCTTAATTGAACATTATTATTTCCCACCAAAATCTGCATCCTGCCCTTTTACTTCAAATTTCACCATAGCCCCCCCTAAAAATCAAATGGTTGCTCCCTTAAAGATATCAATGCAACAAAGTCGTCTTAAGAGCGGGTCTCAGATAAAACCATGCAAAATCAAAAATTTGTCCAGAAGCAATATTTTCATAGTTTGAAAGCAATGGTGTTACTTAAAGTTCTTTATTAAAGACTTCATTTGTCAAAATATTTAATCTGTAAGTTAAAGATGGCCAACTTACAGGCCTTAAACAGGATATTTGTATTTGACTTTCATTGCCAAAATAGCTATATTGAAAACAAAACTTCAACTACTCTAAGGTTTATTTTGTCCTGATGTCTTCTGAACATCAAATATTGAACATGAAATCCTTTAAGGGTCATGCCTTTACTTTCAATTACAAAAGAAATTTTGAAACCAAAAAATCTATTATCTGAAGTACCCTAGGGGGTAGTATTTGCAATTTTCCAAATTGTTCAAAATCACCAAAATGCTTGTTTTTTTTTCTTTTAATTTTGCTCAAGGCAGGCCCCTTGAATGAAATTCTCTCTTATATTCAAACATTCAAACATGCATACTAGGTGAACATGTAGGACCTGCAACTATGGATGTATTCAAGAAATGATATCTTTTTATTTTCAGGACACAGACACAATTCCAAATCTTAATAACATCAATAACCCTGCGTTGGTATTGTCTATAGGTTCTGCTTGCATAGTCTTCAACCTAGTTTACTTCATAGTCGGCGTCAAAGTTTTAAAGAAAAATTTCCATAATCTGATGATTTTGGCGTTGCTTTTGAGCGACGCATTTCTTTGTGTTTCTCCCATGTTCATAGTTTTGTCACAAATTGTTCCGATTTTGAGAAGAAATGTTGCAGCCTGCATTGCACAACTGTTTGTTTTGTTTTATGGATTAATGCTGAACTATTCATTCATGTTTCTGATATGTCTTCAAAGGTACGTTCACATAAGAACAAATACCGTCGGACCGCAGCTACAACATTTTGAACGCAAGAAATATCAAATCATTTATGGAACAGTTTTTGCTACTTTCATTTTCCAAGCAGTAAACTGTTTAGTGTTACCAAGAGAAGAAGAAATAGATATTTGCAGTGCACCAAATCTGTATGGCAAATATCTGTTTGTGTATAATATATTAAGTTTAGTTCCAATATCATTTCTTGTGATAATGCTCTTTGTTCTCTATCTTTCTGCGGGTCATAAATTTTGGACGACATTTTTAACTCCATCGCTTCGACCGCTGCAAGAAAACTCTGTAGTAACTTATGAAAACAAACCGAAGGATTACAATTTATTTTCTGTTGCACATAATAGTAACAGTAAAGACAACGTTTTTTGGACTGTAAGTACTACGTCAATGGGTAAAATATCTGAAAATCCAAAACCATTTCAATCAAATAAAGTTTGTGAAGATGTTCACGATCAACACAACAGTGATGATGCAGCTAACGGTGACGACAATGCAATGTATTGCGACCCCTCTATGATAGGCATAAACCTGGATATATCAACAAAAACCGAAACACAAAACCAAAGCTCGGCAGATCTGATCGTAGAAGACCTGACTCTAGATACTTTGGAAGATATTAAGGACAACCATAAAGATGAACAACCAAATCTTGAAAGGGAGAGTGGATATGGTAAAAAAGAAGAAAACGTGTCATCGAAAGGTCAACGTTGTGCAAAAGAGTTACTTCAGAAATGGGAATATAGGGTATTTATTACTTGTGTGATCTTATCTATGCAGACAACATTTTGCACTATTCCAGCAATAGCAGGATTTTGGCACGATGTATTTGCAAACAAACCAATAGATATAAGAACCAAATTCTTTTTGGCAATACCGTACCTTTTTAACATGTTATCAAATCCATTCGTATACATTTGGAGGATTCCAGAAATTCGAAAGGAGTTTAAAAAACTATTCAAGAGAGTATAGAACACCTAAGCTTTTCAGTGATCAAAATTATAGTAAATCATTCAGATGATGAAAGCTGAATTATTTTCAATAAAAATACGACAAAAAACCTGTTACCCGATTTTCCTCAAACTATACAATTACTTTTACCTAAGGAAGAGAACATTTTATTTTTAAGGTGGTCTGGGGATATTTATCTATCTTGCCTTTTTATTTCCGGAAAATTCCGCGTCTAAGCAACTTTCTTTCTATGGCATCAACAGCCTTTATCATGACTTTATATGAGTCCTTGTCCTTTTAATGTTGAAGTTGACCGTTTTCGACAAGATCTTCATTTCCTTTATTGTAACGTTGGAGAAAAGGGTAACCTTGCAAATTTGTTCAGCCAATTGAGATCTATAAAATGGTCATGATTGTCTAGATATATTATTTTCATTATTTTAAAATCTAGCATAATTTTTTTCAGCCAAAAACACCCTCCTGTCCTTTTTAGTTAAATGCACTGTCCTGTCATTTTTTTACTGATTCTTTACATCGATTATTTTAAATTTAACCATAAACATAAAAATGAAATGGTATTTATGTAATATTCTGCAAATTTTAGGAAAATTTAATGACATTATTCCAACAAAAGCGAGACTTTGGCACGATGTATTTGCAAACACAACAAAATAATTAAGAACTAAATTCTTTTAATAGGAACTACCTATCTGTTCAATATGTCATACAATCAGATTTTTTTTCCGCTTTTGGGGTGCCAAAAATTTGAAAATAGGCTGAAAAAAAAAAGATATTTAAGGCAGTTAAGAACACCAAAGGGAGATAATTATTTTTTCAAAGCAATTGAATGTTTAATGCAGGTTCAGCTTTCATGTCTCTACTTTGTAAATGACACAATCCGTTCATTTTTATAGTGGCACCAATTGTATTGTATTTTTGTAAATCCTTGTCAGTGTTTAAAAAAATAAAAGAAAACAATACTTATATTTTATTATACATTGTAATATATATTAACTACAATAATTAAAATGAAACTTTCTACACACATTATTGTGACCCGCTATTTACATCATTTAACTTTTTCCTTTAGTCATATCAGCGTATAAAACATAATGTGTAACTATAGATTAGGTTGTTAAGTGTTTTTCAAAGCTAACTGATGTTTTATAAAGTCAATTGTGAAAATAAATATTTGGTATAAAGGATATACACTACGATTTTCCATTTCTTACAAAACCTGTTAATATCAAATTGTAATGTCTCACTGCTTTTCTTCTACACTTTCTCTGGAGTGCTAACAATTACCTAAAATAAATGTATGTATATATATTATTATTTTAATCATTTATATCTCAATTTATTTGTTTTTTTTTAATGCCTCAGAAGACGCTTAAAAGAATTTATGATTTTACACGATAATTGAAAACTTAGAAGCAAACGTATCTCCTCTTTGACACTTGCTTAGATATTTGTTTAAAGTACATAATTTTACTGTAATGTCATGAATGTATTGTCCTGATTATTAAATGTAAAAATTATGAATATCCGACTTATGGTTATTGAAGAAAGGTAAACACGGGGTGTAACAGACAAATGGCCAAACGGCAAGACATACCGTAACCTTAAGCTTATTAGCCCAATGCTTTGACCAAAACACCTTGTACATAGATGAAGAGTAGAAGATTTTATCAGCTGGCATTGCCTTATTTTATCCTATTATGTACATAGATTATTTATTTGTTATTTACATTGACGTCAATAAAACGAATCTTAATAAGGTTAGGAAATCCAGTGCTCATATCAAATGGAATAATATTAAATGTCCCCAAAGGCATGGATGGAGTCTACCGTTTCAAAGAATTAGAAATCAGACCTTGATGTTGATCTATTTACGTATACGTATTGAGTTTTGTTACAATAACAATACTAGTGTCTACGCTTGAAAACTACAAGTTGTCTCTTGATAAAAAAAACAACTTTCCTGAACCGAGATCCAAAAACCTTTCACAAGCTAGCCAGTATCAAATGATTTGAACATATCGTTGTCCCCAGATATGTACAATGAAATTGCTTTTATCACGTACTTTTATTAATTTCATGTTTTCATTTATTTCTTTACAAACAAAGTCATTTTCTACATTATATGAATTGCTTAATAGTATAGTAACGCATGGCAATAGAATTAATCTTTAACCAAATGGTTATCTAATGTAGTAAGGCGTTGTCTTTTACCAATCACACGTCAATTGCTGTTAAAATACTTCATCTTTTAGTATTTGATCATGACAGTCTTTCGAAGTTGACCACTTTAGTTGGTCACATGCCTCTGGTTGTTTTGAAGACTGCTGATTTTTTTTCCATTGTGGATTTTTTAAATTGCTGACAGGTAACTAGTAATAGATTGTGTCGCCTACGCGTATTCCACACCTTATTACTTTCTGTCATATAAATTAGGTTTGTTCTTCATACATATCATCTTTGATTCAATGGTTATAGACCTCATTACGTTTTTTTCTACTAGTATCTTTGTCCTTCTTTTAGTTTTACTTACTGTTTTGACTTCTGAATATTGTTGCAATCCATACTCTCCGCTAAAAAGTAAAATTTACACCAAAATTGTATTAATCAACGCTACTCTAAATTAAATTTTGATTTTTTTTTTATGAATAATTGAAATTTTCATGTATAGCTGATATTTAGATAAAACAATAATAAGTCTGCCTTAAAAAGCACGTTCATGTCTAATGGTGATGTAATGGCTATCACGATAGTCAAACCTCTTAATAATCTGGAATTTTTTGTACAACCTTTATCGCTTATTCACCAATGAAATCAAAACATTTAGACAATTTGGTATCTTATAGCAGACAGGAACCGCTTACTCTTTCGGAGCACATGAGTTCACCCTCATTACGACTAGAGTTCGCGTTGTTGATATTCAGTGGTTTTTGTGTTTCCGTGTTTTATATGTTGCCCGTTTTTCGTCCTGTCCTTGTTTGTGTTTGCTGGTTTTGTCTCTGCCTTTTCGGACATTGAAATTCGGATGGCCCATTGGCACCTCTGCTTCTTTTACTCGTAACCGATGCCTCTAATATATTCTTGAAACCTTTGCATGTAGGATATTATTGGTAAAGTACAATGTTATACTAATTGCAACGGATTTGGCTTCAGGTACTTATGAATATACATACATACATGTATATTTAAAAGTAGTCCTTATAATATTTAAACTTTATACATTTCAGTGCTATATAGTTGAAACTTACAGTTCTCTGCCGATTCCGGATTTCTTGAACCCTCCAAATGGACATGTTGTTCTTAGGACATTGTAGCAATTGACCCTAAACAAAACAAACGTGTGTTGCAGTTCTTTCGGATTAAAAAACATTATAATTTGTGTACGTCTGTCCTGGGTTTTATAAAAACGTCTTAACTTTAAAGTAAAGTTTTTCCTCAAATTAATTTAGGAATTCTTAGAGAGAATTTGAAATGAGGAAATCCTCAAATTTGAGATGTTTTATGAAACGGACACTGATTATTGTTCATATCAAGATTTACTTCTCAATTACATAAAAAGGAAATATTAAACTACTAAATGGTCAATGAAAATTTTCTTGAAAAACCTGTAGTACAAGTTCCTTTCTAAATCATTCAGTTACTGTTACATATGTATATTTTTACAGTTTATATTTCTGCAGGGTTTCAGAAAATTAAACAACACAAGTTTATGTAAACATTAATGTCAGGTACTTTATTCGTTTTCTTCTTTTTTGTATCTTATTTTTTCATGTTCTCTACTCATATTCTTTAACGCAACTACATGTATATAGCGTTGCTAAATGCGGTTTTGTCTTTGTCTTTACGGTTTTATGATACTGATTACCCCTTTGGTACACCTTTGCTTCTTTCATTTGATTTTAAACACTGAAGAGTTTAAATGTTATTTATGTGAATCAATTGTAGTATTAAATGAAGGTGGATTACAGCTATTAATTTATCCTACCAAATAGTGCCAGCACGGACACGGCTACTATATGTCATGACTTTGTTTATATCTCTGGTAAAAACTGCTGCTGCAAGTCCATATGAGGTCTTGTTGGCTTTTTCAATTACTTCGTCCATGGTCTTAAACTTGATTATCTGCATCACTGGGCCAAAAATCTGTATTAATAGAAATTTGAGCAGAAAGTTTTCTTCAAAGTGCTCACGATAAACAAAACATTACCAAAAATATAAAATAGAAAATTAAAAAAAAAAATGATTGCAAAACCCTTCCTTCAACTTTTTACAGAATGATCAATGTTTCTTGAGAATAAAAATAAAACGAAAAAGAACGAAAAAGCAAATTGGGCAGATATATGATTACCAATTCAAAATATAGACTGGTTGTATTTTCACATACATGCAATAACAATGTGCTAAACGTGCTAAAATTTTCATTTACTGAAATATATGCAGTGCAATTATAGATATTTATTTGTATTGAACGATGTATTATATTTTCCCTGTCACCACACAGTTCATTTATTCTGAGTGTGCAAACAGTCACTAAACATACCTCCTCTTTGCCTATCCTCATATCCTCATTGACACCAGAAAACACAGTCGGTTCAATAAAGAAGCCAGAGTTTCCAAGTCTTCTACCACCACACTCAAGTTTTGCACCTTCTTTCTTACCACTGTCTATCATGTCCATAATCTTATCAAACTGGTCTTTATCGACCTTGATAATAAAAATATCTTTTTTAAATACTAAGGCACGGACCATTTGATTTTCTGGGGGGGCCTGGGATTTTTTTGAAAAAATTTTCCCGGCCCTGATTTTTGTAAAAAAAAATAATCTGGCCAGCACCTAGGTTGAAAAAAATAATCTGGTTTCAATCTTGCCAATTAAAAAAAAATAATCTTGCCAACAAAATTTCCTTGCTTAATGTGTGCGTGAAAAAAATAATCTGGCCCGCAAAGCGGGCGAAAAAAATTTCCCGGCTCAAGGTAAAATCCCAGGCCCCCCCAGAAAATCAAATGGTCCGTGCCTAAGCATGTTAAGTATGTTACATACAAGACATATATATCATGCCTTAAAAAATAGAATCTAAAATATTTTCATTTTCCACCTTAGATTCATTTATTAAGTACTATTCCACATAAGGATCAGGCAGGTGGTGGCATATTGATAATTTCCAATATTTAGATTTTGTAGTATGGTTGCACCCATTTTGCCTTTAAAACAAACCCAATTTTAAATGAAAGAACCTTAGTGAGAACACTCACATACCCCACACATCCACATTATGAACAGAGGTGATCTATTTAGAGTTAGTAATAAAAATAGTCAGATATATTGTCTTTCCGAGTCAGCTCGTTCAACAGGAAGTTGATGATCGACAGACCGACCTGAAAATGAATCCCACCATATGGGACCCTACTTGAAGCTACATACCAAATATCAAAAGCCTATTCTCAAAAAACATTCTTTCAAGTCTGATTTATCAAAATCAATGCAAACCTGAGGGCCTGAATCGTTCTTGGTATCAAAGGGGTCACCAACTGGTCTCTTTTTAGCCCTTTCGACCAACTTTTTCTTGAACTCCTCATAAATCTCCTCTTGTACATACGTCCGTGATCCTGCACAGCAACACTGTCCCATGTTAAAGAACAACCCAAAGTGAGACATATCAGCTGCCATATCAACTAAAAAAGAAGAGATCGTGGGTAAGTTTTAGGTTCATAATAAAAACTCTGTTTATGATTAAATGCATTTAAGTGCGTGTCTCAGAGAAAACCATGCAGTTTTGTCCAGAAGCAATATTTTCCTGGCTATGAAAGCAATGGTGAAACTTAAAGTCCTTCAAAGAAGACTTTATTTGGCAAAATATTTTTTTTTATTTTTCCATTAATTTTTCTCTGAGACACACACTTAAAAGTATTATAGTTCTTATTCAGAATTGTGTTGGAAAACTATTTTGAAACATGGTAAACTTGCGAAAATATTTTAATATTTGTATAGCAACCTTTAAGCGTATTAACAAGACTCCACATTTTAAACTTTTATGTAAAAAAATAAACATTAAAGTGTCGAGTTTCAGAAAAAATTCTACAAACACAATAAGGCCAAATGATAAAAAAATGTAGTAGTCTATTCTCCCATTTCAATTTAGATTAAATAAATCTAAGTGGTTGATTTTTTTTTTACACAAAACTGTCAATCGGCCCTCAATATTTGTTTTAATTGAACACCAAGGTTAAAAACAGAATCGATAGAAAGACACAAGTTACATGACCTTAGGGACCATAATATTTTCAGTGTCACTGACCTATTTTAAATGTTTTTTTTATAAACAAACGGTTGAAATAGAAAGAGGGGTTCTTTTATCTTATTTGACCTCTTACAGACTTTACTTTACAGTATCGTATGACATTAAATATAATTTGGAAGTTTTAATTGTTCTAAATTTACACAGAAATATATTTATCAATAGATGAAGACAAGGTGAGATGTAATTTGATGAAGATTAATGGGGTTTAGGGGTGTTCTGACAAATATATTGTCTTATTTAAATCGAGAATCTTTAATATCTAAAAAAAATGACAATTCATACAAAAGTACATTTCTTGAACTCCATAGCATAAGAAAGTTGTAATGATGCCAGTGGCGGATCCAGGGGAGGGGTCCGGGGGTCGGAACCCCCCTTTCCTCCGAAATTTTAAAATTTTTGTGCAGATTTTCAGCAAAATTGGTCTGGAACCCCCCCCCCCCTTTTGACCCACAGAACCAAGTAAGTGGACCCCCCCTTTCGAAAATTACTGGATCCGCCCCTGGATGCAGAAATCAGAAAATTTGTTGTTCTTTGAGTTATCTGTGGAGATTTGAAATGACATATACAATGTATGTGGAAATTTGATTACATGAACATTAATAAATAAATAGAAATATGGAAAAGCTTTGGTCAAATCGTTCATCTAAGCTACGGCTTTTTAGCATTTCGCATGACAATCAAAAACTAAAAATATTGACATTTGTATTTATTTTACGAGTGTCAATACAGCGCCCTTTGTTGAACAGATCAGAGTTGATGTCATTTTGGCCTTAAAAGGCATAAACAAAATTGAAAAATTGTTGTTGCAGCATTGGAACTATCTTAGACAATTATCTTTAACTTGAAGTAAAAAGTTTATTCAACCCCTCACTTTTCATATCAAAAATGATTTTGAACGCTTTGAGACTATTCTTGTAAATATTTAAGACGTTTTGGTGCCATTTAACCTGGTCGAACCGTCATTTCCATTTGAATTGTCCCAACAATATAAAGGCCATTATATTCCTATTCTTGAATAACAATTGTCATGATTGTTGTTATAATATTCTTTTAACCCTTATTGGATCTCTGATTAAGAAGTTCAGACCCCACTCATTGAGTTTAGAAAGGGGCGTTATTCTGGATGCAAGAAGGGGTGCTGTTTTATTTAATTTGAAAATGACACAAGGGAAATTTAAAGCCAATTACACAGTTTTTAAATTATATATGCTTCTACTTATATATTATTTTAATTAAAGTGAGTTTTGAAGGTTTGTTGACACTTTTATTTGCTAAAATCAATGGAAATTTAGTATTCAAAAATGAACAAAAAGAGAAAATTATGAAAGGGGTCATACTAAATAGTAATCTACCCGATTTTCAAATTTAGTTGAGTCACGTACAAGTGGTACCACCCAACTTTTTATTTTGTATTGTGTCAAAGTTAATAGAAAATATTTCATACAAAATATAATGACTTTTTAATCAAGATATATGTCATTACGTTGAGCGAGTATCAAATTATACAATCATTCATATGTCCTACAAAACAGCAAGAACTTGACCTACAACTGTGAAATTAACCAAGTTGAAAAGTACATCTTTATTTTAAATTTCCACAATTCATCGAGAATATTTTGACCTAAAACGTTTAATTTATTCAAATATTTCTATTATTAATACTTAACAACTTTTTGTACTTGAAACCTTTTTTAAACTTATTAATAGAATTGTTATATAGTAAAGCTGTCTTTTATGTAGCACATATTGCGATATGATACATCAAAAACTTCAAATTTATTCCTATCTATGTGTATCTTTACGCATGACAATGCAATGTTATTAAATCGAATGCTTTTAATCGACCGAAACGGGGTTTCTTATGTTTTCCGTTTATCCTCAAAACTTACAGCAAAGTTCGAGGCATTAAATTTAGCTCTTCTTCGCCTGCGTTTAATCTATACAAGACTCATTAGAGGTGCTCTATCAAAAAGATTGAAAATACCAAACTTTACACTTCAAAGAACAATTTACAAAAAAACTGGAACCCAAATTACGAATAAAACAAACCTACCCGGTATGCCTTCGGAAGGGAAAACCTTACGGTTTGATAATTTGGAAATTACACGATGATAATATCAATACAAAGGAGTTGATGTCGGAGTGGTCTAACATCGGAGAATTAAAACTCCACCAGCAGCGGCAATCTCATTAAAATAAGATCTTAGTTTACTCGTCCACTATGTTCCCGAACGAAGTCGTTCGGGAACATAGTGGACGAGTAAACTAAGATCTTATTTTAATGAGATTGCCAGCAGCGGTAACCATTACAGATGTTAGGAAAAAAAATAGACCTAAAAAATGCAGACAATCAAATTCCTACGTTTAACGCTCGTTTTGTCTATCCAAGACTCACCACAGACTCTCTACCCCCCCCCAAATGAAAATGCTATACACCTTAAAGAACAAGGAACAAAAACATACACACAAAAAACAAAAATCCGAACTGTAACCCAAATCATGACCTAGGTTAAGTTCTTTGTGCGATGATGCCTCCGGACCCTGCACAGTATCAAATTCAGATTCAGATTCAGAGAGCATCAACACGGAAAAAACAACATTTCTATCGACAATGTTCAACCAGAAAGAACTCAGTTGAGTCATTTGAGTAAACAGTTTTGGCTTTTTTTATACACCCGTCAATAATCAATCTACGTATCCCGTTATGGTGCATCAACACGTCATCATGATGTCTTTCGTAAACTTTCTTAGGTTAAGACAACGACTAAGGAGCAACATAACCTTACATAAGCACTCTATTTGTCAGATGAATGCAAACCATGATATATTGGAGGTAATTTACATGATCACAGGGACTATTAAACAACTTCATAAGCTGGACCAGACGAAATGCCACCAGAAAGAAAGGAAAGTTTGCGGTTGTAAAATTAGATATAAAAATGAAATTATGGTTGACATAAGTAGAAGACGTTACTGTGTCGTATTCAGTCAATATAAATCGATTTAGAAAGAATAAAAGTAAAACTTTGTAAACATTATTCATAATTCAAATGCTTATTCCAAAAACTAAAATGATATAATGAGACCTCTTGCTTTATTTTATCTAACTTTTTGCATTTAATGATACTTAAAAATAAATTTTGTTTTTATCACCAATTTGACATGCGATATTTCTGTTTGTAACTTGTTAAGTAGGTGAACCATAACTATCTTATATGTTGTTTGGCGCCCTGACATTGAATGGACTTGAAATGCAATAACAAAAGGTGCGTTTATGGGAAAGACATAGAAATCAACACTAAATTTGCATGTTAGAATTGTTAAACATTATTTTTGGTATATTGTTATATTTCCACTTTGAATGATAAGGAGCAAAATTAACAAACTTACGATCAGCATCTGCGAAAACAACATTTGGGCTTTTCCCGCCTAATTCTAAAGTGACCCTTTTCAGATTGGTTCTGGCAGCAGCTTCCATAACCAGCTGACCAACCTAAGAATATTAAGTTGAAATATCTTGGTGTCTTATCAATCTATTGATAGCTGTTATATATTTGTTCATATAAATAGTTTACCGAAAACCATTTCTTTTTAATATTGTTGTCAAACATTCGATCAAAAGTGTTATAAAACAAGGTTTACAAAAGTAAAATTAGTACACATAAGCAGAATATAGTTCGAGGCATTATTGCTTTTCTAGGAAAGTATTGCATTTTTGAATTAATTGAAGCATAGATGGGTTATACATCTATGATTGAAGACAGTCCAAAAAACCCAGAAAAACAAAACCATGGTTCTTATGGAACTAAAATAGTTTAAACACACAGCGAGTATATTTCACTCTAAGGGGTACAAACCTAGGGGAGATAACTCTTAAAATCCGTTTAATTAGATTTATTTATTCCAAGAAATCAAACTTCTCGGTAATGAAAAAAAAGGAATTCCTGGGGAACCTGTGGTCAAATTTTTTCAAAATGTAACAGCATCCGAACTTTTTCTAAAGTTATTATTTTGCAATTCAAGAAGTAAATTAAACAACACAATTTTATTTTGTCTCAGTACATGTATTACAAGTGCAGTATTACCACCTTAATTTATTAATGATAACATATTTACCTCTGTAGATCCAGTGAATGCCACCTTGTCGATATCTGGGTGGTTAGAAATGGCGGCACCAGCTGTAGGACCATACCCAGGTACAACATTCAGTACCCCAGGAGGAAAACCAGCCTTCAAAGAAAATTATAATTTAAAGCATGGAAAATGAATATATTGTTTTTTGTCAAGAAGAGGGTCTTTCAATGCACTTTGGGATTGGGCTTGAATCATATGTATTTTATTTTCAATCCAGGGGCCAATTGAAAAACAGGGAGCAGCGACCGCTGGTCACATTGAAGGCTGCTGGCTGCTTTCCATTGTGGATATTTAAAATATACGTTTATAATGTAGGTTGTGTCGCGTACACTTATTCCACATCTCATTTTCTTCTATTGTATATATCTTTGTAAAGACTAAACCAATTAAAAAACTTCATTTTTCATTTTCAAAAGAAAAAGAGAAATAATCAAAACGCATGGATTTTAAGTCAGTAAGAGGCATGAATCTACGATTTTATAGCTTAATAAAGTATAAGGAATGCAACATAAATTTTTCGCTGAAAACCGCATCTTTACACGAGTCTTTAGAGAGAGTCATATTAAAATGCCAAATAGTTTAAAGTAAACAACAACAAAAATGACTAAGACACTAACCTCCTTTACGAGCTGGGCCGTATACAAAGCAGTTAATGGGGTCTGCTCGGCTGGCTTCAAGACTATGACGTTTCCACAGCACAGGGCTGGTCCAATTTTCCAGGCCATCATCAGTAAAGGAAAATTCCACTGATAGAAAAAAAATACATAATTTAGATTGTGTGTTTAGAATCCATTAATTGTAAAGAAAAATAAAACAGTTTTTCTTGATTTTAATGTAAGCTATCATCAAAGAACAAACAGACGTTAAAACATAACAAAGTTGTGTAGGCAAACATATGTGTACGACAGTTGTTAATAAGGCAAATAATTGAAACTTAAAAGGACAAAGAAGAAACAATGAGTATATAGCAATATCTATCTTTTAAATTTACAAAGATTGACAATGCTGAAATGATGATGGTTTTCACATTGCAGTTTATCTAATATGTCTGTTTTATTTGATGTGTATTTATTTGTCAACTGATTATTGAATGCCATCATCGGTATTTCTCTGACAGCATAGTAAAAAATCCCCTTGGCTTCTTATTAACTGGAATAATTTGTCACTTACTGGAATAATTTGTCCACATATGCCAACTGGTTCATGTTTGGTGTAAGAGAAAAAGTTCCCGTCTGAAAAAGCCAGGCGATACATCTATATATTGACTTATTAATTATATCCTGGATATACAGAACTAATACTTTGTTTCAATTATTTATGAGAATGTGTACTTTAAATAATATATGAAATCTTAGTAAACAACATTCCATTAATATATCATTGAACAAATAAATGGTTAAACCTTTCAAGTTTATTTGTATCTATCAAAGATTCAAAGAGGAGAGTCAAATCATAATTCTAAAGCATCAAACGGTGTAGTAAATAATTAACAAACCTATGGGAATTGTTTTTCCATGAATTTTATCCGCCCAGCCGGCATAGTATCTAATACATTTGACTGAGTATGGAACATCAATGTTATAAGCATCTTTGAAAGGTTTGCCATTGTCAAGAGTTTCAAGACTCTGAAATTCATAAAATACAGTAGCAAACAATGGAAATAGTAGATCTTTAACATCATTTAACACCATTCTTAAAACAGATTAACATGTAAATGATGAAAGGAACCTGGTGACGTTCAAAAACCTTAACTTCTATTTTGCATAAAAACTTCAACGACTGGCTAACTTTCTTTGGTGAACTTTTTTGGCCATAAAAGATGTAGCCTGAACTCGACCCTTTAAAAACTGCTAAAAGATCTTTAAAATAAAGAAGTTAATATGAAGATTTGATAAAAATCAAATAAAAATTTAAAATATCTAGGTCCTGCTACGCTGTACGTGTCCTTTCGAATCGTATGTACATTCTTTGCTCTAACAAAAAGTAAAAATTAAACTATTTCACAGAAACTAACGCAATATAATGGCACCTTATAAGAGCTCTTATGTATAAAAAGCTTTCAGGAAAGTGACTTGTGGTTGTTGCCCACCTGAGAATTGACTCTTGTAACAGGATATTATTCCCTTGCATTCACTGTTTTTGCAACTGCTTTTATGTTAAGATCGACGACCTCTTCGTCGACTCAAGGGGTTTGGGTAAACAGAACTTTTACTAAGTACAACACCACTTTCATTGATGAAGTTCTTATAAAATCTCCATATTAACAAATAGAGTATAAAGAAAATAAAAGGTACATCCATGTTTTGTTTAATTAATATAATAATGTCTAGCCAAATTATTGTTCTAAGTTTCAAATAGCAAATATTAAGACTTGTTTGAACAAAACCAGACGTTGTTTAAAATGCATATAGACAATATGCCAAAACATTAACGTAAAAGTTATCAATATTGAAGGAGTGTAATAGTACATTAGAGAGTCGATTCCATTATGTAATTTGGCGTTGAAACTCTTTGACTAAAGTATAAATACACTTAAATATGCCTTCTGACAATTGAAAGAACCTTCCAAATGCACGCAATTGTAGCACTATCTTTAATATAAGTCATCCAAACAAAACATATGTACTTTAATTTGCATCATTTTCTTTTAATTTTTAACAAAAATATCTACTTGTGTTTAAAAAGGCTAAAATTCCTCTGAAAACAAGTGCAGTGCTACAGGTGCCCTGCCTTAAAAATTTGTCGGGAGTCGATATGACCTTGACCTTCGACTATATAGACGTTTTCTTTTCATCAAAAGCAACAATGTGAAAACAAAGTGTCTTAAAAATTCTATCTATGCCCCGGAAACCTATTTCGGACAAATGGAAAGCAAAATTCTTTACTCCCTCTCTTTCCAAAAGGCGGGGAACAATAAAATGCATAAATTAAAATTCGTGATGTGTTTTAAATGCAATTATGTTGGAAAAAAAAACGAGTTTTACCGCAATGTAGACTGCATCTCTTTCTATCAGATCTGCTAATTTATGAAGGAGTTCACCACGTGTGCTCGCATCCATTGTACGCCATGGAGAGTTGTATTTGAAAGCTGCCTGGGCTGCTTTGACAGCTTTATCTACATCTGCCTAAAATAAATATTAAAACAACGTATACATGTATGCTATAATTTACTTTAAAAGCGCATCTATAATATTTTTTGACAAAATGAAATAATTGGAGCGATAGATTTTAGGTATTGTACTGAAGTATATAAGGCACTGAAAAATTCTATTGGAATATCGACAAATCTAGCTTTCTAAGCGTGACTGACTGGTAATGGTAAAACCATATCTTACAGAATGGAGTCAGTGGGTGAGTGAGTGAGTGAGTGAGTAAGCCCTTGGAAAGCGATATAGGTTATTTAAAGGCGATGAACAAGGATGATAAAATGAACATGAAATGATGATGAGAAATGAAACATGGGGGTGGGATGGGAAACAAAGGAACAGTAAGTTTTGAAGACCACGGGAAAAGGGGAGAGGTGGGTAGGGGCTGAAAATTTAGCATATGTGGTGCACTACTTGGCAACCACAAAAGGGATCTTTTACGTGCATGAAGCGTGGCCCTCTCCACACACGTTGGCCCACTATGGTTTGCGGTCAGGCTTTCCGCATTATAGCCTGACGACCCCGGCATTCATTATAACAGGGCTGTCTTATTCTACCACCTGGGGCACACATACAAGTCGTTTTATGGGTAAGCGGTCTGATCCGATGTCAGGCTTCTGAGCGTTCTTTAGTGGACTTTTACCGACAGGCTTAGTGCTGTTGCGGTCCTATTCGCCACCCGGAACCCGCACAGGTTCCAACAGAATGAAAATGAACGTGTAAGGTTAAATTAGCAGGTCTAGACATTAAGATGATATAACTAGTTAAAACACAAGGTTATAAACTATACATGAATAATTATACCAACTATGTGATACGTGTAAGCAAATATTCAATATTCTTAGTTATTGTTACATCTTATCAAAAAGTTCTATATACCTTATCGCCCTCTGCAATGTCAATGATTTTGGTTCCAGTTGATGGATTGATTGTCGGGAAAGTCTTTCCACTGGCAGAGTTTACCCATTCGTTGTTTATGAAAATCTATATATAACAAAAATATAAACATTCTTTGATTGATAAAAGCAGTCAAATGTTCTCTTGAAAACAAAACTAACAGGTATCGGGCCAACGGTAGTCGACCCATAGTATAGAAATAACCATATATGCATTCCTTCATACTGCCACATCAAATAATAGCAGCTAATGTAACCCACTTTAATCAGCCGATACAGGCCATGAAAACCCTACAAGAACCCGAACCGCTCATGAATTCAACTTTACTTCGTATGACAGCAGCTTTCTATAGTTTGTATTTGAGCAGAGTATTATTTTTTATGTCTTGATACTTTCAAAAAATGTTGGAATTTAATAGAAAAACGAAAGGCTGTGACATAGCTTTTAAATCGTATAAAAATATAAGTTGCAAACGGAGTTAATTCATATCCGTTTACTGCAGGAAACTTATTTTCAAAAACTAAACTTAGTATAATTAAACACCAAGTCCATAATGATATAAATCTCATTTTCATGAATCTTTGTCAACATGGCTTCATGAGGATACATTTTCTTAATGATATTATTAAACCGTTGATGTCAGCACAGTCATTCGTTCATTTCCCCCAGAGAATAAAATCTTCTTCACCATGTTCACAAAACGAAATAAAGCTAAATTTAATCTTAAACCCAAATAATAGTCAAGTAGTGAAATTTCTGGGATCCTTTTTAAAACAGTCAATGACACTGAGCACAGGAGACACTTAAGTTTCATTGTACATGCTATTATCATTTGTTGTATTTTTGTCAATTTATTGTTTGAAGCCTTTGGCCCTTCATTGGGCGTAACTTGTGCTAATAAATTTGATTTGATTTGATTTGATTTAAGATATGAAAAAGCTGTTTTTGCCTGTTTTTTTTTCTCTCTAGATGAAAATTATTGCAGAAAGAGAAAAGCTGTTCCTTGCTTGAACCTTCAGCTCATTGAGCTCTACAAAAGTCTCCATTGGGCCGCAGATTTCAAATGACCCTTATAGGGGTGATAGTCCATTACTGTTGCAGAGCTTTTGATGCTGAAGAAAGTAGGTTGCATCAGATTTTCTCTATATTTTACAAGCAAAAAAAAAACAATATCCTGCCCCCAGTCTATTTTTAGCAACGACGACAGTTTGTGATGGATCAGAATTCGAAACACAACTTTTTTGCATGACCCTAAAAATCAATCATATCAAGCTTTATTAAATTCTGTTCAGTAGTTTCAGAGGAGAGGATTTTTGAAATAGTGTTAACAGACGACGACAAACGACAACGGACGCCAAGTGATGGCATTTAGATCCAGGCGAACCAAGCATTGTAATATGTGTGACAATATATACAAGAGAATGTGCGTAAAAGCAATAGAGGCTTTAGAGTGGATACTCCCAAAGTCATAAAAGTATACTAGCATATGGAATTAATGTACTACCAATTTTGAATTTAAATATAGAAATTCAACTGCTTGTTTGATGGGATATTTAGAAAATAAATTAATAGTAATTTTATAGTATTATATAATAGCATTTTAACTTGCAATTTGATGCTATTCTGAATAAATGCATTATAAATGCATTATGCAAGAATTTCCCATCGACATCTTTTTATAATGTGGTTAGAAAGCATAGCATTAACATGATATTAATTATAATATTTTCATTCACAAGATATCCTTATGTATAGAACCATATTTTCCCTTTTTGGAAACAAGAGGCTCCCAAGAGCCTGAATCGCTCACCTGAACTACACAGATGCATATATTTGTAGATATTATTGTGCTTAACCATATGCAATTTAAATTTCTGAAATATCTTGGTTAGTTTTCAAGATATTGGGCTAAATAAGTGCAAATTTGGCAAAAATTAGGAAAAAGAACAATAACTCCCACATCAGCAGTCAGATCTTTTCCGAAATTTCAGGACAGGTAGATCTTAATATGCTGATCACTTTTGATTCATGCACAATTTTGATATCTGAAACCAATTTTGAGTTATTAGCAAAAAAATGAAATTTGCCCCTATGTTCTATTGTTAGCCATGGTGGCCATGTTTTCTTACGAATCAAAAATCTGAACGATAGAGTTGTAGCATATAAGCTATCAAACAGTGTGCTATGTTAAGATGCAGTTGGTCTTACCGTTTCAGACAAGTCAGGGGAAAAGTAATGAACAATGGTGAATATTGACGCTTTAAGGGCCATAACTCCTAAAAGAAATGGTTTAACAGCTTTGACCTAATTACATGAATTGTAGACCTTGATGTGCTTAATCATATGCAATTTAAATTTTTGAAATATCTTGTATAGTTTTCAAGATATAGGGCTAAATAAGTGAAAAATTTTGAAAAAAAATCCAGAAAAAGGGCAATAACTCCTATGTCGTTTGTTGGATCTCCTTGAAAATTTCAGAGCAGGTAGATCTTGAGATGCTAATCACTTTTGTCTCCGATCAGAATTTTGATATCTATTACCGTTTTTGAGTTATTTGCAAAAAAAAACTGTAATTTGACCCCTATGTTCTATTTTAAGCCATGAAGGCCATATTTTTGACGAATCAAAAATCTGAACGATAGAATTGTAGCATTAATGCTATTTAACAACTGTGCCAAGTTTGGTTGAAGTTGGATGTATGGTGTCAGACAAGTTAATCTTTGAAATTCAGGGTAAAAGTAATGAAAAATGGTAAAATTTGACGCTTTAAGGGCCATAACTCCTAAAAGAAATGGTTCTACAGCTTTGACTTAATTACATGAAATGTAGATCTTGATGTGCTTAATCATATGCAATTTGAATTTTTAAAATATCTTGTATAGTTTTCAAGATATAGGGCTAAATAAGTGAAAAATTTTGAAAAAATCCAGAAAAAGGGCAATAACTCCTACATGGATTGTTGGATCTTCTTGAAAATTTCTGGGCAGGTAGATCTTGAGGTGCTGATCACTTTTATTTTTGCCAGAATTTTGATATCTGTTACCGTTTTTGAGTTATTTGCAAAAAACTGCAATTGACCCCTATGTTCTATTTTTAGCCATGGCGGCCATGTTTTTCAACGAATCAAAAATCCCCACGCTAGTTTTATACTACCTATGCTAATTAACAACTGTGCCAAATTTAAAAGCCATTGGACTTATGGTGTTAGAGGAGTTAACGTTTGAAAAATGTTAACGACGACGGACGACGGACGATGGACGACGGACGACGACGGACGCCAAGTGATGGCAATAGCTCACCTGGATATAGTTTCATAAACTATGCAAATTAAAGTGCAAAAAATATATGTTTGCGATTTGTAGAATAAGCCTAATTAACGAAACACCTGTCATGCATAACACGCTGCTTTATGTTGTTTGTTTAGCTCAGATATTGGCACAATTGAAATAGTTTCAAATACCGCAAAGCATTATTCGGGTGTCATATTTCTGTACGTAAGGATAATGGACTAATTTTGTTGCCTTTAAACAGCAGGGAAAAATACTATTTGATAATAATAAGAGATGATTCATATATTCTAATAATAGTACAGATAATTAACACTACTAACGAGAGTATATAGGAAGTAGAAAATTCACGAAATTATTTTTGGATGTCTTTTTTGGTCCAATTATTGAATGGTTTATAGAAAAAAAGAATACACACAATGAATATGTTCATAAGATGTACCATCACATTTCATGACCCTCTTTTTGTGGAAATTTCTCTTCCGTTGTTTTGTTCGAATTTAATAATTTTATTATATCAATATAAAAACAAAAAGATACATATAAAAATCTTATAGCAATAAAATATTGCACTGACAAAAAAAAATATGATATTATTTTCGCTCGCAAGTGAGAATATACATCGATCCTCATGTCAAAAGCACGCGTTTTATCTTAATATCAAAAATTGTAAAGACCAACTTAAACAAAAAACAAATACAAAAAAAAAACAACAACAACAACAACAAACTAACAAGTAAAAACAATATTTAAACACAAAGAAAAAATCAATGTGATAAAAGTTATTAAAAGACTTGAAAGAAACTTGTTGCCTTTATATCGCTTGTATCACCACAAAAGTAAACACTTGTTATCTATAAAAACAGCATAAAATAAACATAATCACAAACAAAAAAATATAAAGATACGATTATCATAGTAAAATTCTTACCTTTGTATACTTAATGTCAGGTTTACTAATAGGTTTTGGTGTCGACATTCTGAACTGTCCGAACAGGTACCTTAATGTCCCAAATGTATCGATAAGCACTGCCAAGTAGAACTAAAACGATCACTTTTTTATACTTCACTTCGTCACGGTAAATCTACCTTCAAAAGATTTCGCAGTAAACAATTTAACTATGTCAATAGAGGAACAGCTTCGTTATCAAAACTATTTCATCGTGCAAAACCTTGGTTTTTTTTTTGCAAAGTACACATCATCATTCAAAATCTTATCAGAATATTTGTAAGTGTGTGTATTTCTGTTGGCTACAAAACTGAAAAACAAACTTCCTGTTAATTTTACGCAAGTCATTCAGATAAAGAAAGTATATCTGAAGTATATTTGTATGATAAAAGAAGCTAAGATATACAAGTTTTCTCTCTCAAAATGCATGAAATGATTTTTTAAAAACTTTCTGTTAATTGCTTTAGGTGAAAAGCACCATGAGAGTAGGACATGTTTATAGGGTCCCCTACAAAAGTTCAGTTTGTTCTCATTCCTAAAACTTTTCAAATAATCTTTTAGCTCTTAGGCAATGCAATATCAATGCGCTCTAGCAACAAACAGTATACTGTTAAAACATAAACTGTAACTCCAAACATAAAATGGTTTGTTTGTTGGTAAATGAAGTTTTCTTACCTTTCCTTTTCCCTATATTATATAGACATTTACCCTGAGTATAATTGATAGATTTTCTTAAATTATATAGTATACTTGTAAGTTGGTTAAATTAGTGACCAAGAAACTGTGCCAGAGAGGTTGAAAGGGGTTATAAAATGAAAAATAATAAAGTGAAGAAAATGGGGAGAGCTTTTGACATTTATCCCAACACGGGACTCCATTATGGTTTGCGGTCAGGTTTTTAGTATACTGACATGCAAAATGACAGCGCTACAGTCCCTGTAACGTATAAGTTAACAAACGATGCGATATACGCACGATGCACGCACGATGTGCGCACGTTGTACGCACGATGTGTGCACGATGTACGCACGATGCACGCACGATACGATGCACGATCTACCATACGATAAACGCTGTGAGAAATGCTTCTCCGGCGTGCATCGTTTCGTGTAGCGTACATCGTTTATCGTGCATCGTGTAACGTGCATCGTGTAGCGTGCATCGTTTCGAATATCGTGCATCGTGTAGCGTACATCGTGCATCGTGTAGCGTGCATCGTATCATACATCGTGCATCGTTTTATCTAGCGTACATCGTGCCAGGTTTGCACATATCGTAATTTCATTTAATTCTATTTTTTATTTCATTTTATTTTATTTTATTTTATTTTATTTTTATCTCATATTCCTATTTACTATCTATTTCTTTCTATATTTTTTTTAATTTTTTTTTTTTATTTTTACTTTTTTATTTTGTTTTTTTTTAATATAGAATATTGCCTTTTTTCTAATTTCATTGCTAAGTTTGTTTTCTGTTGTTTTTTTTGTTTTTTGTTTTTTTGTTTTTAGTTGTTGTTTCATTCTTATTTTCTTTGTTAAAAATGCATTCATGTAATTGAAAAGTGTCATCCGAGGCTTATAAAATGCATTCGTTTATTGTTCTGACTAGCTGAGGACGACGGTCAGTCCTCTGCGGACATCCCAAGGTTAATAGCATATTATGTCTTATGTATTTATTTGATGGTCTACAATCAACGAGTTCTCAATGTCGTTTTAAAGAACTGTTTGGTCGTTTCTCTTAGTTTTATTAAAAGTTCGTAACTTTTATCCATATTTGATTTTGTTTGATTATCTCAGGTTACTCTGCAAAATTTACGGAAATAACCTTTTGCCGTTTTTAACACATCGTTTCGTGTATTAAAAATAACCTTAATGTTTAATGTTTTTTTTCCATTTACATGAAACTTATTGTTTATATCCTAGAATCAGCTCAGTTTGGACATAACATACATGTACGGATACAGTAAAATACAGGTTATTACAAGTATTACTGTTACAGTATAATATAAAATTTCAATGTTCGAACTCTTAAAACATTATACCCATAAATTAATATGCAACATTTACAAATAATAAAGATTTTTGAAGATCCCAGAATTTAGAATCTAAAAACGTCATCCTAATAAATAGATTATACCATCATTTATATCAAAAGAATGTCTCCATCCGGCATGAAAAAGGTAAAAACTTCAGTTCTTTTTCTCCTTTGTCCCCCACCGCATCGCGGAGCGGGGCCATAGACATGTCGGGCGTACGTTCGTCCGTCACACTTGTTTCGTAACAGATTTCTCAGCTACTATTTATCCTAGACTTTAGATATCTGGTATGCAGCTTCAGGTGGGGGCTCATACGGTGGCCGATGCGTTTCCAGATCCGTCGCTTTCCATTTCCTGTTTTACATTTTGCCGACTTTGCGGGGGACCCAGAAATTCTGTTCTTGTTCATTATGACTAATGCAATGTATGAACTTTGTGGTTCGAAAAATACAAGTGACAAAATAAAACACATAACTCGAATAATAAAACTCATGAATTTGTAAACCCCGCAGAGAAGATGCAGACGTTCAACATTTTTTTTAATCTTTTTTACGTTCGTTCGTACGTCCGTCAACAAAACACTATACTAAAGAACTATTGAAAGCGCACACTGTTTGAAAATTTGTATAGTAAGGGCTTATATATATTTGATAGAACTCAGTGAGATATTTTTCGAGCTTAAAAAACTTTTCATAGTGCAAGTGCAAAAAACAGTCAATAATTTAAGCACAAAACATGCATCTAAAGTTTTGATGAGTTACCGAAGTATTTGTCATCGTGAAATTTAATACAAAGAATGACATGCAAAGGTCTGTTTGGCCTCCTGGTTTGTCCCATGTTTCGTGCATGATGTGTTTGAGTTAATAAAACTAAGCTACAATTATTCACCCAAGGAAACAATGAAAAAGAACATTTTTTTTCTCAACTTTTACAGATCAAAATACCAATTATTCCAATCACGTTTTTTATTCTTCTGGTTTGTAATAAATACCTAGACCATGGACTTATCAGTTTAAAATCCTATTTAAAGCACCTTTTCTATGGCAGAGTGAGGTTGGTAATTGTTGGTGATCATTAATCTGCTTAACTTTTCATATAAAATGCAACAAAAGTTGAGATACAATTAAATTGGCTTAAGACCATCCTAATTACTATCCTATCATATTATTTGCTTTGTATTTCTCTTTAGAGTGGTCAAGTGTCCCCCTTTTCCTCTAAAAAAAATCATGTAGATTTTCGAAAAAAAGTGATCTGGGACCTCGAATCTTCTCCCTTTTGTCCACAAAGAACTGTATGCATGTTGGACCCCCGTTCGAAAGTTCTGGATCCGTCCCTGGTCTTGTACATATTTTTAATGGTCTATGTTGGCACAGCATTTTTATTGCAAATTTTTTGTATACTTTCTTGTTTGCAATATAATTTCGTGCTTTCTTCGTTCATCGCTTGAACATAATTTCATGAAATCAATGAATAATTATAATTAATTCCTTGATGAAATGGTTCTAACTTCTTATATTTAACAACATTTCTTCACCAGAACAGACATGCATAATTTGCAAATTCTACACTTGCGAATATGAAATATGTATTCACCTTTTCCCAAATTTGACTGAGATTATAAAAGAATAAAATTGAATTATGAATAAATAAGCGTTATAATTGCTCATTACTTGAAATTAAAAATCCGTAAAATTATATACTTTACTTGAGATAATTAAATTGGTTTTAATTTTCTCAGATTTTTTACAAAGAAATATATTTTTTTTAAATTGAATAATATATATGGTGTTTTTTTTTTATTTTTAAAAATTAATCATTACCCAGAGCCAGAGTCTACCCAGAGCTTAAAAACCTGATAAAATAAATGTGGTTATCAGAAAAAAATTGCTAAATAGTAAATTTTAACTGACATACTTAAGGTTTTATGAAAGAAATAATATTTTTAAAAAAATATTTTTCAATCGTTTCTCATAAACATGATATAATTCATATCATATCATCAGAGTCATACCATAATTATTTTATCTATAAAAAATAAATAGTTTATGAAAATCATCTTTGCCAAGTCCTGCGGAGCTATCTATTAATGGACCATGGAAGGTGTCCCGCAGAGAGTGACCACAACGCGCGAGCTCCAGACAGGATGTTAATTGTGTTTCGTGTATATTATCCAATATACATGTACCTGTCTCGATAGTGGTTAATTAATTAGTCACGTGCGCTAAAAAGTTTGTCATTTGAATTTTCATACCTTTAATAATAAGGCAAATGTGAACGAGAGAAGAAAAGGAGATATTACTATCAAAAACACACTTTAAAAGATTGATTGCAAGGGTTCTGATGTTGATGATTGCTCAGTTTGGTGCTCGAGGGCCTTTTTCGGCTATCCGGACTTAGAGATTGCTAAACAGTCTTCTACATCAAAACATTATTTTTATATGTGTCTCAATTTTTCCAAAGGACCATCATTATACAAATGTATGAACTCATGAAGAAAAATTAGGTGACTTAGGAAGTTCCTTTTTAATGAAAAATCCCGTATGTTTCGTATGCAAAATATATACAATACAGCTCTTCGATGAATTATTTCTGATCCCAATTTTTTATTCATCTGCATAAATTATACCCAAAGCAGCAGCAGTTGCTTTCTGGATAACCTTAAAAAGTAACAAATTTGTATATTTCGTTATAATATTTTGAGGTAGTAACTGATTTCCCCTCATTTCATATATGAACTTAATTAGCGATTTTTTACCTAATTACAAATTTTGTGATCATGTCTTGCAAATGTTGTATAAACTAAATGCATTTAAACTTCTACTCTGTTCAAATTTTTTTAAATAAAGTAAATCATTTAAGGCACATTAACTGTAGCTATAGTTAACCGGCAATCAAAAACATGATTGTGCGATATTAGGACAAGAAAGAGAAGATTAGAATGCTCTCTTCTATTTTCACCAATTTCCTTTATCTGTTAAAAGTCATACTTTGGTATTTTTTTGACTGTCTTAAGTTTGCCAGTGTTAACGAATTACTTTCATAAAACATTTACCTTTAACGCATATTGTTTGTAAATTTAAAAAAAAATGTATTTTTATGTCATAAGATAATTTAACCATTTACAAAATGTATTTCCTGACTGGCATAATTATAGTTTTGTCAGAATAAAAAATATGAATTCCTAGCCGAGAAACGTCTAAAAGCTGCAGTACGAGCTGCTTAGACGCTCCTTGGGAAGTTCCTAAGATCTCCTAAATCAATTACTGAGACGTATTTCGGGAAATTTTAGGAAAAATTGAAAATAAAATGAAGAAAAAAAACTTGATGTCGCTTTTTTCTGTTAAATTTTACAAATATTTTCTATTTAAACGACTCTTTATTGCGAGCAGAATCCTGTTTAATTTATGCTTAATTTAGACCAAAGGATCAGGACATATCTTCAATTTAGTCTTCCTTGAATCTTTGATAAATCTAACAAATGACATGATCGCAAAGAGCAACCAATCACCAATTAAAACGATACACGCTACACGATGCACGCTATACGATGAACGCTAAACGACGTACGCTACACGATACGATGAACGCTACACGATGCACGCTACACGATGTACGCTGCACGCTACACGATGTACGCTGCACGATACGATGTACGCTATACGATGCACCATGCACGATACACGATGCACGATACACGATGCACGCACGATGTACGCACGATGCATGCACGATGTACGCACCATGTGCGCACGATGTACGCACGTTATACGCACGCTTAATTTGTTAACTTATACGTTACAGGGACTGTACCCCCATTCAACCACCTGGAGTACATATCCCGGTTGTTCAAAGGGAAAGCGGTTAATTTCTGCAGGTGCACTTTTAAGCGAAGGTTTATAACTATGAATAAGTGAAATTCTTGCAAAATGAATACAACTTGTTTCATAGCGTTTTGGAAAGTCCGAATGGAATGCTTCTTCTTCAAATTCTTCTAATTATCTTTTAGTTTTATGAATTCCAATGTAAAAGGAACTTCAAATACACTCGATTTAATTGCTTTCTAGCAACAATTAATGCAAGTGTAAAAAGAGACTCTTGAGTTTAAAATAGATCGACAAAGAACACAAATATGATTGAAAAGTCCATTGCAGATAGAGAAAAATATAGGTTTAAAAATGGTCGAATTTCGTTAAACAGAAAGTCGATGAATCTCAGGCTTGAAATCAATTCTCAAGATATGGGACTGGGCCCCTTGATGCTGATGCAATATACTTACTATCGAGAGGTTATAATGAGCAGTTGCCGAGGAAACTGTGACAAAACTATATTTTCCCCGCTCTCCGACAAAATCAAAATTTTATAACCCGGTTAATTAAGTTTGGTCAAATGCAGTATCATTTAAAATAGTTAATGAATTTTGATAAACCTACCTATTCACAGCTGGTAGTTAAAAGTCAGTCGGAAATCAACATTTGTATGGAAATGGTTTATATACAAACATCCGATGTCTTGTCGGTTTACAAAACATGAATTTTGTAATGCGCATAACTAATTATGTTTCGAAAAAAAATCCAAATATTTATCGGTATGGAAGCCCCGACGTGCTACCAACAAAAATATATTTAACTCGTGCGCACGATTTTCAAACTGGTGCGCACGAGTTTTTTTTATCTTGTGCGCACCAGTTTGTACACCAGTTTATTAACTCGTGCGCTCAAGTTACAAACTGGTGCGCACGGGTTTGAAACTTGTGTGCACGAGTTTCAGTTTGAAACTCGTGCGCACAAGTTAAATATTTTTTTGTTCGTGGCACGTCGAGGCTTCCATATATCGGTGATATAATTGAAAAAAAAAGAAACCAGTTTTACAAAGTAAGTGAAGCGAATGCTCGTCTTCATTCAAAGTTATATTATGTGAATTATTTAATCAAGGCGACTTCGTTCACGAATGCAGGGAATGCACGAATTACATACAAATCTGGCAAAAAATCGTACTGCTGTTGTTGTCTGACACGTACATGCTTAATAGATACATTCACTGAAAACGCAGTCACTGTGACACGTTTAGATAGTCAAATTGTTTGTCCTCTCAATGACAATGCAACTTTTACATTAAATTTAGTCAACATGACTTATAAGGTAGTCATTATGCATGACTACTATATTTGTCGTTTTCAAACATTTGACAACCTCCCGGTTAAATTTTGACTTTGACCAATTTTTACTTTCATTGTTTGAACAAATGAGTATATTAAATCTACTTCTGACCAATTCATACATATTTACGAAAAGTTATTCAACCTCATTTTTGATACAGGTATTGTGCCTGATAGTTGGCTTATAGGAAACATCAAACCCAAAAAATTTATAAAAATAAAGGAGACAGTCAAGACCCTAAAAATTTTAGACCCATTACAATTGTGAGCTGTTTAGGTAAACTATTTACAGCTGTACTTACAGAAAGGCTGAATAAATATTCAGAGGAATTTCAAATACTTAACGAAAATCAATGTGGCTTCCGGCAAGGCTATAGTGTCACAGATAACTTATTTTCTTTACATGCATTATTTGAACTTCTCAAACTTAAGAAAAAGAAACTTTACTGTGCCTTTATAGATTGAAAAGGCATTCGATAAAGTATAGAGAACAGGTCTCTAGCATAAATTGATTTTAAGTAATTATCAATGGCAAAATGTTAAATGTTATCCAAAACATGTATAAAAGTATAAAATCAACAATGAGAAGTCAGATTTCTTTTCCTGTAATAACGGGGTAAGACAGGGAGAAAATATGTCACCTTTTCTTTTTGCTATTTTTCTAAATGACCTTGAGTCATTTCTTGAAAGTCAAAATAATATAGGATTGTCATCGATAACTGATGAATTAGAAAGTAGTCTAGGAATTTTCTTGAAAATATTTGCACTTTTATATGCAGACGACACTGTCCTGATGTCCGAATCACCAGATGGACTCCAACAACAGTTAAACAGTTTCTATGAATATTATAATTCATAGAAAGTCAAAGTAAACATCGGGAAATCAAAAATCCTGTGTTTTTCAAATGGAAGGCTCCCAAATAATTTACGTTTTGTTTTTAATGACATCGAGCTAGAGATTGTAAAAGAATTTAATTACCTCGGAACAAATTTAACCAAAACCGGAAATTTTTGTCCCGCTATAAAAGCTCAAACAGAAAAGGGAAGAAAAGCCATGTACGAAATTATCAAGCTAGGTCGATATCACAATCTATCAATTCCTTGTCATTTAGACCTGTTTGACAAGATGGTAAAACCAATACTTTTATACGGTTGTGAACTTTGGGGGTTTAAAAACTACCACTCATTAGAAAGAATCCATCTAAAATTCTGTAAACTTCTACTAAACCTTAAGTCCTCTACACCAAATTGCTTTGTATATGGCGAATTGGGACGATTTCCTTTGAGTGTAGATATCAAAACTAGGATGGTTATGTATTGATCCAAATTACAAATTGGCAAACAAACGAAGCTATCTTCTATTTTGTACAGATTAATGTTACATCTTTCAAATATTCAAAATAGGAATTTACCATGGCTTGTCTACATTAAAAATATATTCAATGAATGTGGACTAACCGGGCACACATTTGGGACTCTCAAACTTTCCCATCTTCTGTGTGGTTAAAACAAAGTATACGACAATGTCTCACTGATCAATTTCGTCAAAACTGGCACGATGAAACCCAAAATTGTTCAAAAGCAACAAATTATAAGCTTTTTAAAGACACACTAGAATTAGAAAAATACTTTGAAATACTCAATAAAAAAGCCTCCATTTCGTTCTGTAAATTTAGAACATGTAATCATAAAATCCCCATTAAAACAGGAAGATGGCATAATATTGACAGATCTGATAGAAAATGTATGCTTTGTAATGAGCAAATTGGGGATGAATTTCATTAATCAAAGAATCATTAAATAGTACCATAGCGTTAAACTCGGACCTTGTGTCTATTTACGGCAATTGATTGCCCCATTGGTACAACTGCTTCTTTATAAACACTAAATAGATAAAAACAATAGTGTGGTTTGGAATACGGCCACAGTGCGCCAAAAGATGTGATCTGGCAAGGGTTACAGAAATGCCGGGAAATTTAATGGACAAAACTGTGCTCAACTGGTAACAGTTGAAGCAATAAAAGTTCCGCTTGGTTTATCAAGAGAGAACGAGGGTGCACGCTTACCAATACGTCGTCTCATATTCGCATCACCCCTTGGTTGCCCAAATTAATAATTTCAAGGGAGTGAAGATTATTTCCAACATGATTTTACATGTATACATAAAGTATTAGCCTGGCAAGTTCGAACTGATAACAGTTCAGAACCGACCCCCCATGGTTGCCATGAGATGATCTAACCCCAACTTCCTGCGGTAACGCAGTACAGTCAAGCCTAATATGATCCGACGTACACGGAAACGGTAAGAATCGTGACCCCAAAGTCTTGCCAGATCCCGCCTACCAGCAACTGTGACAAAAAATTTATTTTTTAAATCAAAGAAAAAAAACAACAACAATAAATACAAACGTCATTAAAAACGATTACAATACATCTTTAAAGATTGAGCAAAACAATGCTATATCGAATTAATTAAATCTTAAAAAATCGAGAGTAAAAATTAAAAGGGGGACCGAATTAATATTATTTATAGAATCCATACTGTTAACTTTAAAAAAAGGGGGAAATAGTATCAAATGTTTTAGTCCAGCTTAAAGTTTCTTGAATTTAATTGAGAACAAGAAAATTTACACAAGTCCAATGTCTGTTCAATGAGCAATTCCTCTTCCATTCGTAATTGCGAGGCTCTGACATTATCATAAAAAACGAGCAGCTACAGAGTTCAGGATAAACAGTTCCATTTGAAGCTTAAGAAACGATTTGGGTTAATAAGCAGATCAATTAGGGTGCCGATTTCTTGCAAGATGAAGAAAAGTAACAGGATACTAGTATAACGCCCTTGGATTAAATCCTGAGACCTGTTGCAGTTAATATGTATCCGGAGTTATTGTACAATCAACTTTGATCTACAAAAAGTCAGCGTCCGAAATGATTGTAGCCGCGAACTGGATCTTCATCCACAGTATCTGGCATTTCTAACCTAGCATAAATAAGACTAAGTCATTCTTCGAAACTTGTTTGTATACTATTGTTCTTTTTGATGTACGAAAGAAAATCCTTATAATAAAAAGCCCTTTACTTCCACGGGAAGCCCGGAGTAGATGTTTTGTTAAAATCCTCTACCGCAAAACTATACTGTACGGTGACATCAAATATGTTCATAAAGCTGGACAATATTCTATGAACTATTCTAGGCCACTGGGCAATAATTCGGTCCCCCAGTCTCTCGAATGTTGTACACATGGAAGATAGATTCTTACTCCGTCAAGCCTGAAAAATACATAAAACAAACAGCAGAAAAATGTTGGTTATTAAAGGGTGGGGGTGGGATTTAAATAAAGTTCGTAAATTTGGAACGTCCTTCTAACTAAAACGTTTCAGTTCAACTAAGGTGCTATGATTATGACGTCACAATAACGTCGAAATGACCATGAACTTTGCAATAACATAATGATAAACAATTCTTGGAAAAACACCAAATTGGTTTCCGGGAATTCTCTTTTATTAAATTGGTTTATCGTATAAAACAATAAACCCGATTAATCAAAGAATCATTAAATAGTACCATAGCGTTAAACTCGGACCTTGTGTCTATTTACGGCAATTGATTGCCCCATTGGTACAACTGCTTCTTTATAAACACTAAATAGATAAAAACAATAGTGTGGTTTGGAATACGGCCACAGTGCGCCAAAAGATGTGATCTGGCAAGGGTTACAGAAATGCCGGGAAATTTAATGGACAAAACTGTGCTCAACTGGTAACAGTTGAAGCAATAAAAGTTCCGCTTGGTTTATCAAGAGAGAACGAGGGTGCACGCTTACCAATACGTCGTCTCATATTCGCATCACCCCTTGGTTGCCCAAATTAATAATTTCAAGGGAGTGAAGATTATTTCCAACATGATTTTACATGTATACATAAGGTAGTAAGACACAGTTCGGTTTTGTTTACAAGTTAGTTTCGGAGAGTGACATCCTAGAATTTGTAAAGTAAAATACAAAGGTCGAATTTAAGTAGCTATAAATTAAGAATGTCTTATAATTTAGAAACGAAAGTGTGCTCAACTGATGGGGAATCTTTCAGAGATAATATTTTTGACAAAATAGAAAAATATTCGAAAAAACGGAAGTTTAGCGTCCCTTTTCCGGCATGGTGTCATTTTTATTTTACCGATCTTTTGAACGTTTTTATTAATGCTTGTTTTTAAGGTAAAAAATGCGACGTCATTTCTTGAAAAAATAAGCCGGTCGATGTATAGGTTTTTTTCTTTTAATAAACAGCCAGGTTTATGTACTTTCAGAGCATGTATAGCACTATAGAGGATTTAGTGCAGGTTTGAGTCTAATCTAGGCTTGAATTATGGTAAAAATGTGTAAATTTTAGTGTTTTTTCATGTATAATTTGTTGTCGGAGTTATCGGTTTGTAATGAAAAGATCTTATTTTTGCAAGTAACAACTAACTGGAAGATAATCTATGGAATGTAAGGATTTCAACGATGTATGATAAGTGTTTATAAGGTTAAATATAGTTTTAGAATAGTTATTGGTAGAAGCATATGTGCTGCAAAGCTATGAACGTTTCTGACGTTTTACCTAGAAGTGTGTTTTACTACCATTAACGTAATTGTCAACAACTATACCAGCATTGAACGTGAACTAAATACCCATGTTAATTGGTGGAATTAAAGCTATATCAATATACAACAGATTAGTTAAAAAAAAATTTGGAAAATATTAGTTGTCTTGGAAAAAAGGCCATAGCAACCAAAACAGCATATTTTGACAATTTCGAGCGAAAACGTTACGTAACGTTTTGCCAACTTTTCAGATACATCATTTCTGTTTTTATAAGGTGAAAACGACAAAAATGGACAAAATCTCTTTGAAATAAAATTAATGTACATGGATACTTATTTATCTGCTGAACTTTTTCGACAGAACTCCCTATTTTTATGCAAAATGTGACGATTTTGTCTCTTAGGAACATGATATTCAAAAGTGTTGTACTTGGTCTTTACTTTGCAAACTGTGTTAATTTGATAGGTAAAATCTCCCCGGACTTTAAAAAAAATCAATTTAAAGGTAAATGTCCATTATTTTATAAATATATAACAAAAAATGTGTAAAAATGTTGATTTTCATCTAAGAAACAAAAAGACACCATGATATGATACACTTTTCAAAATATTGCAAAACTACGGTCAAAAGTCAAAATAGGGTTCCAACTTTGACTGGCCATAACTTGGCTTATATATGACCTAAAATAAATTGCCAAATATCATTTTGTTCCAAATATAATCAAGTTTTGAAATATACACAACACTTAAATACATAAAAAAATGTTTATCTATTAAGGTAGTAAGACACAGTTCGGTTTTGTTTACAAGTTAGTTTCGGAGAGTGACATCCTAGAATTTGTAAAGTAAAATACAAAGGTCGAATTTAAGTAGCTATAAATTAAGAATGTCTTATAATTTAGAAACGAAAGTGTGCTCAACTGATGGGGAATCTTTCAGAGATAATATTTTTGACAAAATAGAAAAATATTCGAAAAAACGGAAGTTTAGCGTCCCTTTTCCGGCATGGTGTCATTTTTATTTTACCGATCTTTTGAACGTTTTTATTAATGCTTGTTTTTAAGGTAAAAAATGCGACGTCATTTCTTGAAAAAATAAGCCGGTCGATGTATAGGTTTTTTTCTTTTAATAAACAGCCAGGTTTATGTACTTTCAGAGCATGTATAGCACTATAGAGGATTTAGTGCAGGTTTGAGTCTAATCTAGGCTTGAATTATGGTAAAAATGTGTAAATTTTAGTGTTTTTTCATGTATAATTTGTTGTCGGAGTTATCGGTTTGTAATGAAAAGATCTTATTTTTGCAAGTAACAACTAACTGGAAGATAATCTATGGAATGTAAGGATTTCAACGATGTATGATAAGTGTTTATAAGGTTAAATATAGTTTTAGAATAGTTATTGGTAGAAGCATATGTGCTGCAAAGCTATGAACGTTTCTGACGTTTTACCTAGAAGTGTGTTTTACTACCATTAACGTAATTGTCAACAACTATACCAGCATTGAACGTGAACTAAATACCCATGTTAATTGGTGGAATTAAAGCTATATCAATATACAACAGATTAGTTAAAAAAAAATTTGGAAAATATTAGTTGTCTTGGAAAAAAGGCCATAGCAACCAAAACAGCATATTTTGACAATTTCGAGCGAAAACGTTACGTAACGTTTTGCCAACTTTTCAGATACATCATTTCTGTTTTTATAAGGTGAAAACGACAAAAATGGACAAAATCTCTTTGAAATAAAATTAATGTACATGGATACTTATTTATCTGCTGAACTTTTTCGACAGAACTCCCTATTTTTATGCAAAATGTGACGATTTTGTCTCTTAGGAACATGATATTCAAAAGTGTTGTACTTGGTCTTTACTTTGCAAACTGTGTTAATTTGATAGGTAAAATCTCCCCGGACTTTAAAAAAAATCAATTTAAAGGTAAATGTCCATTATTTTATAAATATATAACAAAAAATGTGTAAAAATGTTGATTTTCATCTAAGAAACAAAAAGACACCATGATATGATACACTTTTCAAAATATTGCAAAACTACGGTCAAAAGTCAAAATAGGGTTCCAACTTTGACTGGCCATAACTTGGCTTATATATGACCTAAAATAAATTGCCAAATATCATTTTGTTCCAAATATAATCAAGTTTTGAAATATACACAACACTTAAATACATAAAAAAATGTTTATCTATTAAGGTAGTAAGACACAGTTCGGTTTTGTTTACAAGTTAGTTTCGGAGAGTGACATCCTAGAATTTGTAAAGTAAAATACAAAGGTCGAATTTAAGTAGCTATAAATTAAGAATGTCTTATAATTTAGAAACGAAAGTGTGCTCAACTGATGGGGAATCTTTCAGAGATAATATTTTTGACAAAATAGAAAAATATTCGAAAAAACGGAAGTTTAGCGTCCCTTTTCCGGCATGGTGTCATTTTTATTTTACCGATCTTTTGAACGTTTTTATTAATGCTTGTTTTTAAGGTAAAAAATGCGACGTCATTTCTTGAAAAAATAAGCCGGTCGATGTATAGGTTTTTTTCTTTTAATAAACAGCCAGGTTTATGTACTTTCAGAGCATGTATAGCACTATAGAGGATTTAGTGCAGGTTTGAGTCTAATCTAGGCTTGAATTATGGTAAAAATGTGTAAATTTTAGTGTTTTTTCATGTATAATTTGTTGTCGGAGTTATCGGTTTGTAATGAAAAGATCTTATTTTTGCAAGTAACAACTAACTGGAAGATAATCTATGGAATGTAAGGATTTCAACGATGTATGATAAGTGTTTATAAGGTTAAATATAGTTTTAGAATAGTTATTGGTAGAAGCATATGTGCTGCAAAGCTATGAACGTTTCTGACGTTTTACCTAGAAGTGTGTTTTACTACCATTAACGTAATTGTCAACAACTATACCAGCATTGAACGTGAACTAAATACCCATGTTAATTGGTGGAATTAAAGCTATATCAATATACAACAGATTAGTTAAAAAAAAATTTGGAAAATATTAGTTGTCTTGGAAAAAAGGCCATAGCAACCAAAACAGCATATTTTGACAATTTCGAGCGAAAACGTTACGTAACGTTTTGCCAACTTTTCAGATACATCATTTCTGTTTTTATAAGGTGAAAACGACAAAAATGGACAAAATCTCTTTGAAATAAAATTAATGTACATGGATACTTATTTATCTGCTGAACTTTTTCGACAGAACTCCCTATTTTTATGCAAAATGTGACGATTTTGTCTCTTAGGAACATGATATTCAAAAGTGTTGTACTTGGTCTTTACTTTGCAAACTGTGTTAATTTGATAGGTAAAATCTCCCCGGACTTTAAAAAAAATCAATTTAAAGGTAAATGTCCATTATTTTATAAATATATAACAAAAAATGTGTAAAAATGTTGATTTTCATCTAAGAAACAAAAAGACACCATGATATGATACACTTTTCAAAATATTGCAAAACTACGGTCAAAAGTCAAAATAGGGTTCCAACTTTGACTGGCCATAACTTGGCTTATATATGACCTAAAATAAATTGCCAAATATCATTTTGTTCCAAATATAATCAAGTTTTGAAATATACACAACACTTAAATACATAAAAAAATGTTTATCTATTAAGGTAGTAAGACACAGTTCGGTTTTGTTTACAAGTTAGTTTCGGAGAGTGACATCCTAGAATTTGTAAAGTAAAATACAAAGGTCGAATTTAAGTAGCTATAAATTAAGAATGTCTTATAATTTAGAAACGAAAGTGTGCTCAACTGATGGGGAATCTTTCAGAGATAATATTTTTGACAAAATAGAAAAATATTCGAAAAAACGGAAGTTTAGCGTCCCTTTTCCGGCATGGTGTCATTTTTATTTTACCGATCTTTTGAACGTTTTTATTAATGCTTGTTTTTAAGGTAAAAAATGCGACGTCATTTCTTGAAAAAATAAGCCGGTCGATGTATAGGTTTTTTTCTTTTAATAAACAGCCAGGTTTATGTACTTTCAGAGCATGTATAGCACTATAGAGGATTTAGTGCAGGTTTGAGTCTAATCTAGGCTTGAATTATGGTAAAAATGTGTAAATTTTAGTGTTTTTTCATGTATAATTTGTTGTCGGAGTTATCGGTTTGTAATGAAAAGATCTTATTTTTGCAAGTAACAACTAACTGGAAGATAATCTATGGAATGTAAGGATTTCAACGATGTATGATAAGTGTTTATAAGGTTAAATATAGTTTTAGAATAGTTATTGGTAGAAGCATATGTGCTGCAAAGCTATGAACGTTTCTGACGTTTTACCTAGAAGTGTGTTTTACTACCATTAACGTAATTGTCAACAACTATACCAGCATTGAACGTGAACTAAATACCCATGTTAATTGGTGGAATTAAAGCTATATCAATATACAACAGATTAGTTAAAAAAAAATTTGGAAAATATTAGTTGTCTTGGAAAAAAGGCCATAGCAACCAAAACAGCATATTTTGACAATTTCGAGCGAAAACGTTACGTAACGTTTTGCCAACTTTTCAGATACATCATTTCTGTTTTTATAAGGTGAAAACGACAAAAATGGACAAAATCTCTTTGAAATAAAATTAATGTACATGGATACTTATTTATCTGCTGAACTTTTTCGACAGAACTCCCTATTTTTATGCAAAATGTGACGATTTTGTCTCTTAGGAACATGATATTCAAAAGTGTTGTACTTGGTCTTTACTTTGCAAACTGTGTTAATTTGATAGGTAAAATCTCCCCGGACTTTAAAAAAAATCAATTTAAAGGTAAATGTCCATTATTTTATAAATATATAACAAAAAATGTGTAAAAATGTTGATTTTCATCTAAGAAACAAAAAGACACCATGATATGATACACTTTTCAAAATATTGCAAAACTACGGTCAAAAGTCAAAATAGGGTTCCAACTTTGACTGGCCATAACTTGGCTTATATATGACCTAAAATAAATTGCCAAATATCATTTTGTTCCAAATATAATCAAGTTTTGAAATATACACAACACTTAAATACATAAAAAAATGTTTATCTATTAAGGTAGTAAGACACAGTTCGGTTTTGTTTACAAGTTAGTTTCGGAGAGTGACATCCTAGAATTTGTAAAGTAAAATACAAAGGTCGAATTTAAGTAGCTATAAATTAAGAATGTCTTATAATTTAGAAACGAAAGTGTGCTCAACTGATGGGGAATCTTTCAGAGATAATATTTTTGACAAAATAGAAAAATATTCGAAAAAACGGAAGTTTAGCGTCCCTTTTCCGGCATGGTGTCATTTTTATTTTACCGATCTTTTGAACGTTTTTATTAATGCTTGTTTTTAAGGTAAAAAATGCGACGTCATTTCTTGAAAAAATAAGCCGGTCGATGTATAGGTTTTTTTCTTTTAATAAACAGCCAGGTTTATGTACTTTCAGAGCATGTATAGCACTATAGAGGATTTAGTGCAGGTTTGAGTCTAATCTAGGCTTGAATTATGGTAAAAATGTGTAAATTTTAGTGTTTTTTCATGTATAATTTGTTGTCGGAGTTATCGGTTTGTAATGAAAAGATCTTATTTTTGCAAGTAACAACTAACTGGAAGATAATCTATGGAATGTAAGGATTTCAACGATGTATGATAAGTGTTTATAAGGTTAAATATAGTTTTAGAATAGTTATTGGTAGAAGCATATGTGCTGCAAAGCTATGAACGTTTCTGACGTTTTACCTAGAAGTGTGTTTTACTACCATTAACGTAATTGTCAACAACTATACCAGCATTGAACGTGAACTAAATACCCATGTTAATTGGTGGAATTAAAGCTATATCAATATACAACAGATTAGTTAAAAAAAAATTTGGAAAATATTAGTTGTCTTGGAAAAAAGGCCATAGCAACCAAAACAGCATATTTTGACAATTTCGAGCGAAAACGTTACGTAACGTTTTGCCAACTTTTCAGATACATCATTTCTGTTTTTATAAGGTGAAAACGACAAAAATGGACAAAATCTCTTTGAAATAAAATTAATGTACATGGATACTTATTTATCTGCTGAACTTTTTCGACAGAACTCCCTATTTTTATGCAAAATGTGACGATTTTGTCTCTTAGGAACATGATATTCAAAAGTGTTGTACTTGGTCTTTACTTTGCAAACTGTGTTAATTTGATAGGTAAAATCTCCCCGGACTTTAAAAAAAATCAATTTAAAGGTAAATGTCCATTATTTTATAAATATATAACAAAAAATGTGTAAAAATGTTGATTTTCATCTAAGAAACAAAAAGACACCATGATATGATACACTTTTCAAAATATTGCAAAACTACGGTCAAAAGTCAAAATAGGGTTCCAACTTTGACTGGCCATAACTTGGCTTATATATGACCTAAAATAAATTGCCAAATATCATTTTGTTCCAAATATAATCAAGTTTTGAAATATACACAACACTTAAATACATAAAAAAATGTTTATCTATTAAGGTAGTAAGACACAGTTCGGTTTTGTTTACAAGTTAGTTTCGGAGAGTGACATCCTAGAATTTGTAAAGTAAAATACAAAGGTCGAATTTAAGTAGCTATAAATTAAGAATGTCTTATAATTTAGAAACGAAAGTGTGCTCAACTGATGGGGAATCTTTCAGAGATAATATTTTTGACAAAATAGAAAAATATTCGAAAAAACGGAAGTTTAGCGTCCCTTTTCCGGCATGGTGTCATTTTTATTTTACCGATCTTTTGAACGTTTTTATTAATGCTTGTTTTTAAGGTAAAAAATGCGACGTCATTTCTTGAAAAAATAAGCCGGTCGATGTATAGGTTTTTTTCTTTTAATAAACAGCCAGGTTTATGTACTTTCAGAGCATGTATAGCACTATAGAGGATTTAGTGCAGGTTTGAGTCTAATCTAGGCTTGAATTATGGTAAAAATGTGTAAATTTTAGTGTTTTTTCATGTATAATTTGTTGTCGGAGTTATCGGTTTGTAATGAAAAGATCTTATTTTTGCAAGTAACAACTAACTGGAAGATAATCTATGGAATGTAAGGATTTCAACGATGTATGATAAGTGTTTATAAGGTTAAATATAGTTTTAGAATAGTTATTGGTAGAAGCATATGTGCTGCAAAGCTATGAACGTTTCTGACGTTTTACCTAGAAGTGTGTTTTACTACCATTAACGTAATTGTCAACAACTATACCAGCATTGAACGTGAACTAAATACCCATGTTAATTGGTGGAATTAAAGCTATATCAATATACAACAGATTAGTTAAAAAAAAATTTGGAAAATATTAGTTGTCTTGGAAAAAAGGCCATAGCAACCAAAACAGCATATTTTGACAATTTCGAGCGAAAACGTTACGTAACGTTTTGCCAACTTTTCAGATACATCATTTCTGTTTTTATAAGGTGAAAACGACAAAAATGGACAAAATCTCTTTGAAATAAAATTAATGTACATGGATACTTATTTATCTGCTGAACTTTTTCGACAGAACTCCCTATTTTTATGCAAAATGTGACGATTTTGTCTCTTAGGAACATGATATTCAAAAGTGTTGTACTTGGTCTTTACTTTGCAAACTGTGTTAATTTGATAGGTAAAATCTCCCCGGACTTTAAAAAAAATCAATTTAAAGGTAAATGTCCATTATTTTATAAATATATAACAAAAAATGTGTAAAAATGTTGATTTTCATCTAAGAAACAAAAAGACACCATGATATGATACACTTTTCAAAATATTGCAAAACTACGGTCAAAAGTCAAAATAGGGTTCCAACTTTGACTGGCCATAACTTGGCTTATATATGACCTAAAATAAATTGCCAAATATCATTTTGTTCCAAATATAATCAAGTTTTGAAATATACACAACACTTAAATACATAAAAAAATGTTTATCTATTAAGGTAGTAAGACACAGTTCGGTTTTGTTTACAAGTTAGTTTCGGAGAGTGACATCCTAGAATTTGTAAAGTAAAATACAAAGGTCGAATTTAAGTAGCTATAAATTAAGAATGTCTTATAATTTAGAAACGAAAGTGTGCTCAACTGATGGGGAATCTTTCAGAGATAATATTTTTGACAAAATAGAAAAATATTCGAAAAAACGGAAGTTTAGCGTCCCTTTTCCGGCATGGTGTCATTTTTATTTTACCGATCTTTTGAACGTTTTTATTAATGCTTGTTTTTAAGGTAAAAAATGCGACGTCATTTCTTGAAAAAATAAGCCGGTCGATGTATAGGTTTTTTTCTTTTAATAAACAGCCAGGTTTATGTACTTTCAGAGCATGTATAGCACTATAGAGGATTTAGTGCAGGTTTGAGTCTAATCTAGGCTTGAATTATGGTAAAAATGTGTAAATTTTAGTGTTTTTTCATGTATAATTTGTTGTCGGAGTTATCGGTTTGTAATGAAAAGATCTTATTTTTGCAAGTAACAACTAACTGGAAGATAATCTATGGAATGTAAGGATTTCAACGATGTATGATAAGTGTTTATAAGGTTAAATATAGTTTTAGAATAGTTATTGGTAGAAGCATATGTGCTGCAAAGCTATGAACGTTTCTGACGTTTTACCTAGAAGTGTGTTTTACTACCATTAACGTAATTGTCAACAACTATACCAGCATTGAACGTGAACTAAATACCCATGTTAATTGGTGGAATTAAAGCTATATCAATATACAACAGATTAGTTAAAAAAAAATTTGGAAAATATTAGTTGTCTTGGAAAAAAGGCCATAGCAACCAAAACAGCATATTTTGACAATTTCGAGCGAAAACGTTACGTAACGTTTTGCCAACTTTTCAGATACATCATTTCTGTTTTTATAAGGTGAAAACGACAAAAATGGACAAAATCTCTTTGAAATAAAATTAATGTACATGGATACTTATTTATCTGCTGAACTTTTTCGACAGAACTCCCTATTTTTATGCAAAATGTGACGATTTTGTCTCTTAGGAACATGATATTCAAAAGTGTTGTACTTGGTCTTTACTTTGCAAACTGTGTTAATTTGATAGGTAAAATCTCCCCGGACTTTAAAAAAAATCAATTTAAAGGTAAATGTCCATTATTTTATAAATATATAACAAAAAATGTGTAAAAATGTTGATTTTCATCTAAGAAACAAAAAGACACCATGATATGATACACTTTTCAAAATATTGCAAAACTACGGTCAAAAGTCAAAATAGGGTTCCAACTTTGACTGGCCATAACTTGGCTTATATATGACCTAAAATAAATTGCCAAATATCATTTTGTTCCAAATATAATCAAGTTTTGAAATATACACAACACTTAAATACATAAAAAAATGTTTATCTATTAAGGTAGTAAGACACAGTTCGGTTTTGTTTACAAGTTAGTTTCGGAGAGTGACATCCTAGAATTTGTAAAGTAAAATACAAAGGTCGAATTTAAGTAGCTATAAATTAAGAATGTCTTATAATTTAGAAACGAAAGTGTGCTCAACTGATGGGGAATCTTTCAGAGATAATATTTTTGACAAAATAGAAAAATATTCGAAAAAACGGAAGTTTAGCGTCCCTTTTCCGGCATGGTGTCATTTTTATTTTACCGATCTTTTGAACGTTTTTATTAATGCTTGTTTTTAAGGTAAAAAATGCGACGTCATTTCTTGAAAAAATAAGCCGGTCGATGTATAGGTTTTTTTCTTTTAATAAACAGCCAGGTTTATGTACTTTCAGAGCATGTATAGCACTATAGAGGATTTAGTGCAGGTTTGAGTCTAATCTAGGCTTGAATTATGGTAAAAATGTGTAAATTTTAGTGTTTTTTCATGTATAATTTGTTGTCGGAGTTATCGGTTTGTAATGAAAAGATCTTATTTTTGCAAGTAACAACTAACTGGAAGATAATCTATGGAATGTAAGGATTTCAACGATGTATGATAAGTGTTTATAAGGTTAAATATAGTTTTAGAATAGTTATTGGTAGAAGCATATGTGCTGCAAAGCTATGAACGTTTCTGACGTTTTACCTAGAAGTGTGTTTTACTACCATTAACGTAATTGTCAACAACTATACCAGCATTGAACGTGAACTAAATACCCATGTTAATTGGTGGAATTAAAGCTATATCAATATACAACAGATTAGTTAAAAAAAAATTTGGAAAATATTAGTTGTCTTGGAAAAAAGGCCATAGCAACCAAAACAGCATATTTTGACAATTTCGAGCGAAAACGTTACGTAACGTTTTGCCAACTTTTCAGATACATCATTTCTGTTTTTATAAGGTGAAAACGACAAAAATGGACAAAATCTCTTTGAAATAAAATTAATGTACATGGATACTTATTTATCTGCTGAACTTTTTCGACAGAACTCCCTATTTTTATGCAAAATGTGACGATTTTGTCTCTTAGGAACATGATATTCAAAAGTGTTGTACTTGGTCTTTACTTTGCAAACTGTGTTAATTTGATAGGTAAAATCTCCCCGGACTTTAAAAAAAATCAATTTAAAGGTAAATGTCCATTATTTTATAAATATATAACAAAAAATGTGTAAAAATGTTGATTTTCATCTAAGAAACAAAAAGACACCATGATATGATACACTTTTCAAAATATTGCAAAACTACGGTCAAAAGTCAAAATAGGGTTCCAACTTTGACTGGCCATAACTTGGCTTATATATGACCTAAAATAAATTGCCAAATATCATTTTGTTCCAAATATAATCAAGTTTTGAAATATACACAACACTTAAATACATAAAAAAATGTTTATCTATTAAGGTAGTAAGACACAGTTCGGTTTTGTTTACAAGTTAGTTTCGGAGAGTGACATCCTAGAATTTGTAAAGTAAAATACAAAGGTCGAATTTAAGTAGCTATAAATTAAGAATGTCTTATAATTTAGAAACGAAAGTGTGCTCAACTGATGGGGAATCTTTCAGAGATAATATTTTTGACAAAATAGAAAAATATTCGAAAAAACGGAAGTTTAGCGTCCCTTTTCCGGCATGGTGTCATTTTTATTTTACCGATCTTTTGAACGTTTTTATTAATGCTTGTTTTTAAGGTAAAAAATGCGACGTCATTTCTTGAAAAAATAAGCCGGTCGATGTATAGGTTTTTTTCTTTTAATAAACAGCCAGGTTTATGTACTTTCAGAGCATGTATAGCACTATAGAGGATTTAGTGCAGGTTTGAGTCTAATCTAGGCTTGAATTATGGTAAAAATGTGTAAATTTTAGTGTTTTTTCATGTATAATTTGTTGTCGGAGTTATCGGTTTGTAATGAAAAGATCTTATTTTTGCAAGTAACAACTAACTGGAAGATAATCTATGGAATGTAAGGATTTCAACGATGTATGATAAGTGTTTATAAGGTTAAATATAGTTTTAGAATAGTTATTGGTAGAAGCATATGTGCTGCAAAGCTATGAACGTTTCTGACGTTTTACCTAGAAGTGTGTTTTACTACCATTAACGTAATTGTCAACAACTATACCAGCATTGAACGTGAACTAAATACCCATGTTAATTGGTGGAATTAAAGCTATATCAATATACAACAGATTAGTTAAAAAAAAATTTGGAAAATATTAGTTGTCTTGGAAAAAAGGCCATAGCAACCAAAACAGCATATTTTGACAATTTCGAGCGAAAACGTTACGTAACGTTTTGCCAACTTTTCAGATACATCATTTCTGTTTTTATAAGGTGAAAACGACAAAAATGGACAAAATCTCTTTGAAATAAAATTAATGTACATGGATACTTATTTATCTGCTGAACTTTTTCGACAGAACTCCCTATTTTTATGCAAAATGTGACGATTTTGTCTCTTAGGAACATGATATTCAAAAGTGTTGTACTTGGTCTTTACTTTGCAAACTGTGTTAATTTGATAGGTAAAATCTCCCCGGACTTTAAAAAAAATCAATTTAAAGGTAAATGTCCATTATTTTATAAATATATAACAAAAAATGTGTAAAAATGTTGATTTTCATCTAAGAAACAAAAAGACACCATGATATGATACACTTTTCAAAATATTGCAAAACTACGGTCAAAAGTCAAAATAGGGTTCCAACTTTGACTGGCCATAACTTGGCTTATATATGACCTAAAATAAATTGCCAAATATCATTTTGTTCCAAATATAATCAAGTTTTGAAATATACACAACACTTAAATACATAAAAAAATGTTTATCTATTAAGGTAGTAAGACACAGTTCGGTTTTGTTTACAAGTTAGTTTCGGAGAGTGACATCCTAGAATTTGTAAAGTAAAATACAAAGGTCGAATTTAAGTAGCTATAAATTAAGAATGTCTTATAATTTAGAAACGAAAGTGTGCTCAACTGATGGGGAATCTTTCAGAGATAATATTTTTGACAAAATAGAAAAATATTCGAAAAAACGGAAGTTTAGCGTCCCTTTTCCGGCATGGTGTCATTTTTATTTTACCGATCTTTTGAACGTTTTTATTAATGCTTGTTTTTAAGGTAAAAAATGCGACGTCATTTCTTGAAAAAATAAGCCGGTCGATGTATAGGTTTTTTTCTTTTAATAAACAGCCAGGTTTATGTACTTTCAGAGCATGTATAGCACTATAGAGGATTTAGTGCAGGTTTGAGTCTAATCTAGGCTTGAATTATGGTAAAAATGTGTAAATTTTAGTGTTTTTTCATGTATAATTTGTTGTCGGAGTTATCGGTTTGTAATGAAAAGATCTTATTTTTGCAAGTAACAACTAACTGGAAGATAATCTATGGAATGTAAGGATTTCAACGATGTATGATAAGTGTTTATAAGGTTAAATATAGTTTTAGAATAGTTATTGGTAGAAGCATATGTGCTGCAAAGCTATGAACGTTTCTGACGTTTTACCTAGAAGTGTGTTTTACTACCATTAACGTAATTGTCAACAACTATACCAGCATTGAACGTGAACTAAATACCCATGTTAATTGGTGGAATTAAAGCTATATCAATATACAACAGATTAGTTAAAAAAAAATTTGGAAAATATTAGTTGTCTTGGAAAAAAGGCCATAGCAACCAAAACAGCATATTTTGACAATTTCGAGCGAAAACGTTACGTAACGTTTTGCCAACTTTTCAGATACATCATTTCTGTTTTTATAAGGTGAAAACGACAAAAATGGACAAAATCTCTTTGAAATAAAATTAATGTACATGGATACTTATTTATCTGCTGAACTTTTTCGACAGAACTCCCTATTTTTATGCAAAATGTGACGATTTTGTCTCTTAGGAACATGATATTCAAAAGTGTTGTACTTGGTCTTTACTTTGCAAACTGTGTTAATTTGATAGGTAAAATCTCCCCGGACTTTAAAAAAAATCAATTTAAAGGTAAATGTCCATTATTTTATAAATATATAACAAAAAATGTGTAAAAATGTTGATTTTCATCTAAGAAACAAAAAGACACCATGATATGATACACTTTTCAAAATATTGCAAAACTACGGTCAAAAGTCAAAATAGGGTTCCAACTTTGACTGGCCATAACTTGGCTTATATATGACCTAAAATAAATTGCCAAATATCATTTTGTTCCAAATATAATCAAGTTTTGAAATATACACAACACTTAAATACATAAAAAAATGTTTATCTATTAAGGTAGTAAGACACAGTTCGGTTTTGTTTACAAGTTAGTTTCGGAGAGTGACATCCTAGAATTTGTAAAGTAAAATACAAAGGTCGAATTTAAGTAGCTATAAATTAAGAATGTCTTATAATTTAGAAACGAAAGTGTGCTCAACTGATGGGGAATCTTTCAGAGATAATATTTTTGACAAAATAGAAAAATATTCGAAAAAACGGAAGTTTAGCGTCCCTTTTCCGGCATGGTGTCATTTTTATTTTACCGATCTTTTGAACGTTTTTATTAATGCTTGTTTTTAAGGTAAAAAATGCGACGTCATTTCTTGAAAAAATAAGCCGGTCGATGTATAGGTTTTTTTCTTTTAATAAACAGCCAGGTTTATGTACTTTCAGAGCATGTATAGCACTATAGAGGATTTAGTGCAGGTTTGAGTCTAATCTAGGCTTGAATTATGGTAAAAATGTGTAAATTTTAGTGTTTTTTCATGTATAATTTGTTGTCGGAGTTATCGGTTTGTAATGAAAAGATCTTATTTTTGCAAGTAACAACTAACTGGAAGATAATCTATGGAATGTAAGGATTTCAACGATGTATGATAAGTGTTTATAAGGTTAAATATAGTTTTAGAATAGTTATTGGTAGAAGCATATGTGCTGCAAAGCTATGAACGTTTCTGACGTTTTACCTAGAAGTGTGTTTTACTACCATTAACGTAATTGTCAACAACTATACCAGCATTGAACGTGAACTAAATACCCATGTTAATTGGTGGAATTAAAGCTATATCAATATACAACAGATTAGTTAAAAAAAAATTTGGAAAATATTAGTTGTCTTGGAAAAAAGGCCATAGCAACCAAAACAGCATATTTTGACAATTTCGAGCGAAAACGTTACGTAACGTTTTGCCAACTTTTCAGATACATCATTTCTGTTTTTATAAGGTGAAAACGACAAAAATGGACAAAATCTCTTTGAAATAAAATTAATGTACATGGATACTTATTTATCTGCTGAACTTTTTCGACAGAACTCCCTATTTTTATGCAAAATGTGACGATTTTGTCTCTTAGGAACATGATATTCAAAAGTGTTGTACTTGGTCTTTACTTTGCAAACTGTGTTAATTTGATAGGTAAAATCTCCCCGGACTTTAAAAAAAATCAATTTAAAGGTAAATGTCCATTATTTTATAAATATATAACAAAAAATGTGTAAAAATGTTGATTTTCATCTAAGAAACAAAAAGACACCATGATATGATACACTTTTCAAAATATTGCAAAACTACGGTCAAAAGTCAAAATAGGGTTCCAACTTTGACTGGCCATAACTTGGCTTATATATGACCTAAAATAAATTGCCAAATATCATTTTGTTCCAAATATAATCAAGTTTTGAAATATACACAACACTTAAATACATAAAAAAATGTTTATCTATTAAGGTAGTAAGACACAGTTCGGTTTTGTTTACAAGTTAGTTTCGGAGAGTGACATCCTAGAATTTGTAAAGTAAAATACAAAGGTCGAATTTAAGTAGCTATAAATTAAGAATGTCTTATAATTTAGAAACGAAAGTGTGCTCAACTGATGGGGAATCTTTCAGAGATAATATTTTTGACAAAATAGAAAAATATTCGAAAAAACGGAAGTTTAGCGTCCCTTTTCCGGCATGGTGTCATTTTTATTTTACCGATCTTTTGAACGTTTTTATTAATGCTTGTTTTTAAGGTAAAAAATGCGACGTCATTTCTTGAAAAAATAAGCCGGTCGATGTATAGGTTTTTTTCTTTTAATAAACAGCCAGGTTTATGTACTTTCAGAGCATGTATAGCACTATAGAGGATTTAGTGCAGGTTTGAGTCTAATCTAGGCTTGAATTATGGTAAAAATGTGTAAATTTTAGTGTTTTTTCATGTATAATTTGTTGTCGGAGTTATCGGTTTGTAATGAAAAGATCTTATTTTTGCAAGTAACAACTAACTGGAAGATAATCTATGGAATGTAAGGATTTCAACGATGTATGATAAGTGTTTATAAGGTTAAATATAGTTTTAGAATAGTTATTGGTAGAAGCATATGTGCTGCAAAGCTATGAACGTTTCTGACGTTTTACCTAGAAGTGTGTTTTACTACCATTAACGTAATTGTCAACAACTATACCAGCATTGAACGTGAACTAAATACCCATGTTAATTGGTGGAATTAAAGCTATATCAATATACAACAGATTAGTTAAAAAAAAATTTGGAAAATATTAGTTGTCTTGGAAAAAAGGCCATAGCAACCAAAACAGCATATTTTGACAATTTCGAGCGAAAACGTTACGTAACGTTTTGCCAACTTTTCAGATACATCATTTCTGTTTTTATAAGGTGAAAACGACAAAAATGGACAAAATCTCTTTGAAATAAAATTAATGTACATGGATACTTATTTATCTGCTGAACTTTTTCGACAGAACTCCCTATTTTTATGCAAAATGTGACGATTTTGTCTCTTAGGAACATGATATTCAAAAGTGTTGTACTTGGTCTTTACTTTGCAAACTGTGTTAATTTGATAGGTAAAATCTCCCCGGACTTTAAAAAAAATCAATTTAAAGGTAAATGTCCATTATTTTATAAATATATAACAAAAAATGTGTAAAAATGTTGATTTTCATCTAAGAAACAAAAAGACACCATGATATGATACACTTTTCAAAATATTGCAAAACTACGGTCAAAAGTCAAAATAGGGTTCCAACTTTGACTGGCCATAACTTGGCTTATATATGACCTAAAATAAATTGCCAAATATCATTTTGTTCCAAATATAATCAAGTTTTGAAATATACACAACACTTAAATACATAAAAAAATGTTTATCTATTAAGGTAGTAAGACACAGTTCGGTTTTGTTTACAAGTTAGTTTCGGAGAGTGACATCCTAGAATTTGTAAAGTAAAATACAAAGGTCGAATTTAAGTAGCTATAAATTAAGAATGTCTTATAATTTAGAAACGAAAGTGTGCTCAACTGATGGGGAATCTTTCAGAGATAATATTTTTGACAAAATAGAAAAATATTCGAAAAAACGGAAGTTTAGCGTCCCTTTTCCGGCATGGTGTCATTTTTATTTTACCGATCTTTTGAACGTTTTTATTAATGCTTGTTTTTAAGGTAAAAAATGCGACGTCATTTCTTGAAAAAATAAGCCGGTCGATGTATAGGTTTTTTTCTTTTAATAAACAGCCAGGTTTATGTACTTTCAGAGCATGTATAGCACTATAGAGGATTTAGTGCAGGTTTGAGTCTAATCTAGGCTTGAATTATGGTAAAAATGTGTAAATTTTAGTGTTTTTTCATGTATAATTTGTTGTCGGAGTTATCGGTTTGTAATGAAAAGATCTTATTTTTGCAAGTAACAACTAACTGGAAGATAATCTATGGAATGTAAGGATTTCAACGATGTATGATAAGTGTTTATAAGGTTAAATATAGTTTTAGAATAGTTATTGGTAGAAGCATATGTGCTGCAAAGCTATGAACGTTTCTGACGTTTTACCTAGAAGTGTGTTTTACTACCATTAACGTAATTGTCAACAACTATACCAGCATTGAACGTGAACTAAATACCCATGTTAATTGGTGGAATTAAAGCTATATCAATATACAACAGATTAGTTAAAAAAAAATTTGGAAAATATTAGTTGTCTTGGAAAAAAGGCCATAGCAACCAAAACAGCATATTTTGACAATTTCGAGCGAAAACGTTACGTAACGTTTTGCCAACTTTTCAGATACATCATTTCTGTTTTTATAAGGTGAAAACGACAAAAATGGACAAAATCTCTTTGAAATAAAATTAATGTACATGGATACTTATTTATCTGCTGAACTTTTTCGACAGAACTCCCTATTTTTATGCAAAATGTGACGATTTTGTCTCTTAGGAACATGATATTCAAAAGTGTTGTACTTGGTCTTTACTTTGCAAACTGTGTTAATTTGATAGGTAAAATCTCCCCGGACTTTAAAAAAAATCAATTTAAAGGTAAATGTCCATTATTTTATAAATATATAACAAAAAATGTGTAAAAATGTTGATTTTCATCTAAGAAACAAAAAGACACCATGATATGATACACTTTTCAAAATATTGCAAAACTACGGTCAAAAGTCAAAATAGGGTTCCAACTTTGACTGGCCATAACTTGGCTTATATATGACCTAAAATAAATTGCCAAATATCATTTTGTTCCAAATATAATCAAGTTTTGAAATATACACAACACTTAAATACATAAAAAAATGTTTATCTATTAAGGTAGTAAGACACAGTTCGGTTTTGTTTACAAGTTAGTTTCGGAGAGTGACATCCTAGAATTTGTAAAGTAAAATACAAAGGTCGAATTTAAGTAGCTATAAATTAAGAATGTCTTATAATTTAGAAACGAAAGTGTGCTCAACTGATGGGGAATCTTTCAGAGATAATATTTTTGACAAAATAGAAAAATATTCGAAAAAACGGAAGTTTAGCGTCCCTTTTCCGGCATGGTGTCATTTTTATTTTACCGATCTTTTGAACGTTTTTATTAATGCTTGTTTTTAAGGTAAAAAATGCGACGTCATTTCTTGAAAAAATAAGCCGGTCGATGTATAGGTTTTTTTCTTTTAATAAACAGCCAGGTTTATGTACTTTCAGAGCATGTATAGCACTATAGAGGATTTAGTGCAGGTTTGAGTCTAATCTAGGCTTGAATTATGGTAAAAATGTGTAAATTTTAGTGTTTTTTCATGTATAATTTGTTGTCGGAGTTATCGGTTTGTAATGAAAAGATCTTATTTTTGCAAGTAACAACTAACTGGAAGATAATCTATGGAATGTAAGGATTTCAACGATGTATGATAAGTGTTTATAAGGTTAAATATAGTTTTAGAATAGTTATTGGTAGAAGCATATGTGCTGCAAAGCTATGAACGTTTCTGACGTTTTACCTAGAAGTGTGTTTTACTACCATTAACGTAATTGTCAACAACTATACCAGCATTGAACGTGAACTAAATACCCATGTTAATTGGTGGAATTAAAGCTATATCAATATACAACAGATTAGTTAAAAAAAAATTTGGAAAATATTAGTTGTCTTGGAAAAAAGGCCATAGCAACCAAAACAGCATATTTTGACAATTTCGAGCGAAAACGTTACGTAACGTTTTGCCAACTTTTCAGATACATCATTTCTGTTTTTATAAGGTGAAAACGACAAAAATGGACAAAATCTCTTTGAAATAAAATTAATGTACATGGATACTTATTTATCTGCTGAACTTTTTCGACAGAACTCCCTATTTTTATGCAAAATGTGACGATTTTGTCTCTTAGGAACATGATATTCAAAAGTGTTGTACTTGGTCTTTACTTTGCAAACTGTGTTAATTTGATAGGTAAAATCTCCCCGGACTTTAAAAAAAATCAATTTAAAGGTAAATGTCCATTATTTTATAAATATATAACAAAAAATGTGTAAAAATGTTGATTTTCATCTAAGAAACAAAAAGACACCATGATATGATACACTTTTCAAAATATTGCAAAACTACGGTCAAAAGTCAAAATAGGGTTCCAACTTTGACTGGCCATAACTTGGCTTATATATGACCTAAAATAAATTGCCAAATATCATTTTGTTCCAAATATAATCAAGTTTTGAAATATACACAACACTTAAATACATAAAAAAATGTTTATCTAATTAACGTAATTGTCAACAACTATACCAGCATTGAACGTGAACTAAATACCCATGTTAATTGGTGGAATTAAAGCTATATCAATATACAACAGATTAGTTAAAAAAAAATTTGGAAAATATTAGTTGTCTTGGAAAAAAGGCCATAGCAACCAAAACAGCATATTTTGACAATTTCGAGCGAAAACGTTACGTAACGTTTTGCCAACTTTTCAGATACATCATTTCTGTTTTTATAAGGTGAAAACGACAAAAATGGACAAAATCTCTTTGAAATAAAATTAATGTACATGGATACTTATTTATCTGCTGAACTTTTTCGACAGAACTCCCTATTTTTATGCAAAATGTGACGATTTTGTCTCTTAGGAACATGATATTCAAAAGTGTTGTACTTGGTCTTTACTTTGCAAACTGTGTTAATTTGATAGGTAAAATCTCCCCGGACTTTAAAAAAAATCAATTTAAAGGTAAATGTCCATTATTTTATAAATATATAACAAAAAATGTGTAAAAATGTTGATTTTCATCTAAGAAACAAAAAGACACCATGATATGATACACTTTTCAAAATATTGCAAAACTACGGTCAAAAGTCAAAATAGGGTTCCAACTTTGACTGGCCATAACTTGGCTTATATATGACCTAAAATAAATTGCCAAATATCATTTTGTTCCAAATATAATAAAGTTTTGAAATATACACAACACTTAAATACATAAAAAAATGTTTATCTATTAAGGTAGTAAGACACAGTTCGGTTTTGTTTACAAGTTAGTTTCGGAGAGTGACATCCTAGAATTTGTAAAGTAAAATACAAAGGTCGAATTTAAGTAGCTATAAATTAAGAATGTCTTATAATTTAGAAACGAAAGTGTGCTCAACTGATGGGGAATCTTTCAGAGATAATATTTTTGACAAAATAGAAAAATATTCGAAAAAACGGAAGTTTAGCGTCCCTTTTCCGGCATGGTGTCATTTTTATTTTACCGATCTTTTGAACGTTTTTATTAATGCTTGTTTTTAAGGTAAAAAATGCGACGTCATTTCTTGAAAAAATAAGCCGGTCGATGTATAGGTTTTTTTCTTTTAATAAACAGCCAGGTTTATGTACTTTCAGAGCATGTATAGCACTATAGAGGATTTAGTGCAGGTTTGAGTCTAATCTAGGCTTGAATTATGGTAAAAATGTGTAAATTTTAGTGTTTTTTCATGTATAATTTGTTGTCGGAGTTATCGGTTTGTAATGAAAAGATCTTATTTTTGCAAGTAACAACTAACTGGAAGATAATCTATGGAATGTAAGGATTTCAACGATGTATGATAAGTGTTTATAAGGTTAAATATAGTTTTAGAATAGTTATTGGTAGAAGCATATGTGCTGCAAAGCTATGAACGTTTCTGACGTTTTACCTAGAAGTGTGTTTTACTACCATTAACGTAATTGTCAACAACTATACCAGCATTGAACGTGAACTAAATACCCATGTTAATTGGTGGAATTAAAGCTATATCAATATACAACAGATTAGTTAAAAAAAAATTTGGAAAATATTAGTTGTCTTGGAAAAAAGGCCATAGCAACCAAAACAGCATATTTTGACAATTTCGAGCGAAAACGTTACGTAACGTTTTGCCAACTTTTCAGATACATCATTTCTGTTTTTATAAGGTGAAAACGACAAAAATGGACAAAATCTCTTTGAAATAAAATTAATGTACATGGATACTTATTTATCTGCTGAACTTTTTCGACAGAACTCCCTATTTTTATGCAAAATGTGACGATTTTGTCTCTTAGGAACATGATATTCAAAAGTGTTGTACTTGGTCTTTACTTTGCAAACTGTGTTAATTTGATAGGTAAAATCTCCCCGGACTTTAAAAAAAATCAATTTAAAGGTAAATGTCCATTATTTTATAAATATATAACAAAAAATGTGTAAAAATGTTGATTTTCATCTAAGAAACAAAAAGACACCATGATATGATACACTTTTCAAAATATTGCAAAACTACGGTCAAAAGTCAAAATAGGGTTCCAACTTTGACTGGCCATAACTTGGCTTATATATGACCTAAAATAAATTGCCAAATATCATTTTGTTCCAAATATAATCAAGTTTTGAAATATACACAACACTTAAATACATAAAAAAATGTTTATCTAATTAACGTAATTGTCAACAACTATACCAGCATTGAACGTGAACTAAATACCCATGTTAATTGGTGGAATTAAAGCTATATCAATATACAACAGATTAGTTAAAAAAAAATTTGGAAAATATTAGTTGTCTTGGAAAAAAGGCCATAGCAACCAAAACAGCATATTTTGACAATTTCGAGCGAAAACGTTACGTAACGTTTTGCCAACTTTTCAGATACATCATTTCTGTTTTTATAAGGTGAAAACGACAAAAATGGACAAAATCTCTTTGAAATAAAATTAATGTACATGGATACTTATTTATCTGCTGAACTTTTTCGACAGAACTCCCTATTTTTATGCAAAATGTGACGATTTTGTCTCTTAGGAACATGATATTCAAAAGTGTTGTACTTGGTCTTTACTTTGCAAACTGTGTTAATTTGATAGGTAAAATCTCCCCGGACTTTAAAAAAAATCAATTTAAAGGTAAATGTCCATTATTTTATAAATATATAACAAAAAATGTGTAAAAATGTTGATTTTCATCTAAGAAACAAAAAGACACCATGATATGATACACTTTTCAAAATATTGCAAAACTACGGTCAAAAGTCAAAATAGGGTTCCAACTTTGACTGGCCATAACTTGGCTTATATATGACCTAAAATAAATTGCCAAATATCATTTTGTTCCAAATATAATAAAGTTTTGAAATATACACAACACTTAAATACATAAAAAAATGTTTATCTATTAAGGTAGTAAGACACAGTTCGGTTTTGTTTACAAGTTAGTTTCGGAGAGTGACATCCTAGAATTTGTAAAGTAAAATACAAAGGTCGAATTTAAGTAGCTATAAATTAAGAATGTCTTATAATTTAGAAACGAAAGTGTGCTCAACTGATGGGGAATCTTTCAGAGATAATATTTTTGACAAAATAGAAAAATATTCGAAAAAACGGAAGTTTAGCGTCCCTTTTCCGGCATGGTGTCATTTTTATTTTACCGATCTTTTGAACGTTTTTATTAATGCTTGTTTTTAAGGTAAAAAATGCGACGTCATTTCTTGAAAAAATAAGCCGGTCGATGTATAGGTTTTTTTCTTTTAATAAACAGCCAGGTTTATGTACTTTCAGAGCATGTATAGCACTATAGAGGATTTAGTGCAGGTTTGAGTCTAATCTAGGCTTGAATTATGGTAAAAATGTGTAAATTTTAGTGTTTTTTCATGTATAATTTGTTGTCGGAGTTATCGGTTTGTAATGAAAAGATCTTATTTTTGCAAGTAACAACTAACTGGAAGATAATCTATGGAATGTAAGGATTTCAACGATGTATGATAAGTGTTTATAAGGTTAAATATAGTTTTAGAATAGTTATTGGTAGAAGCATATGTGCTGCAAAGCTATGAACGTTTCTGACGTTTTACCTAGAAGTGTGTTTTACTACCATTAACGTAATTGTCAACAACTATACCAGCATTGAACGTGAACTAAATACCCATGTTAATTGGTGGAATTAAAGCTATATCAATATACAACAGATTAGTTAAAAAAAAATTTGGAAAATATTAGTTGTCTTGGAAAAAAGGCCATAGCAACCAAAACAGCATATTTTGACAATTTCGAGCGAAAACGTTACGTAACGTTTTGCCAACTTTTCAGATACATCATTTCTGTTTTTATAAGGTGAAAACGACAAAAATGGACAAAATCTCTTTGAAATAAAATTAATGTACATGGATACTTATTTATCTGCTGAACTTTTTCGACAGAACTCCCTATTTTTATGCAAAATGTGACGATTTTGTCTCTTAGGAACATGATATTCAAAAGTGTTGTACTTGGTCTTTACTTTGCAAACTGTGTTAATTTGATAGGTAAAATCTCCCCGGACTTTAAAAAAAATCAATTTAAAGGTAAATGTCCATTATTTTATAAATATATAACAAAAAATGTGTAAAAATGTTGATTTTCATCTAAGAAACAAAAAGACACCATGATATGATACACTTTTCAAAATATTGCAAAACTACGGTCAAAAGTCAAAATAGGGTTCCAACTTTGACTGGCCATAACTTGGCTTATATATGACCTAAAATAAATTGCCAAATATCATTTTGTTCCAAATATAATCAAGTTTTGAAATATACACAACACTTAAATACATAAAAAAATGTTTATCTATTAAGGTAGTAAGACACAGTTCGGTTTTGTTTACAAGTTAGTTTCGGAGAGTGACATCCTAGAATTTGTAAAGTAAAATACAAAGGTCGAATTTAAGTAGCTATAAATTAAGAATGTCTTATAATTTAGAAACGAAAGTGTGCTCAACTGATGGGGAATCTTTCAGAGATAATATTTTTGACAAAATAGAAAAATATTCGAAAAAACGGAAGTTTAGCGTCCCTTTTCCGGCATGGTGTCATTTTTATTTTACCGATCTTTTGAACGTTTTTATTAATGCTTGTTTTTAAGGTAAAAAATGCGACGTCATTTCTTGAAAAAATAAGCCGGTCGATGTATAGGTTTTTTTCTTTTAATAAACAGCCAGGTTTATGTACTTTCAGAGCATGTATAGCACTATAGAGGATTTAGTGCAGGTTTGAGTCTAATCTAGGCTTGAATTATGGTAAAAATGTGTAAATTTTAGTGTTTTTTCATGTATAATTTGTTGTCGGAGTTATCGGTTTGTAATGAAAAGATCTTATTTTTGCAAGTAACAACTAACTGGAAGATAATCTATGGAATGTAAGGATTTCAACGATGTATGATAAGTGTTTATAAGGTTAAATATAGTTTTAGAATAGTTATTGGTAGAAGCATATGTGCTGCAAAGCTATGAACGTTTCTGACGTTTTACCTAGAAGTGTGTTTTACTACCATTAACGTAATTGTCAACAACTATACCAGCATTGAACGTGAACTAAATACCCATGTTAATTGGTGGAATTAAAGCTATATCAATATACAACAGATTAGTTAAAAAAAAATTTGGAAAATATTAGTTGTCTTGGAAAAAAGGCCATAGCAACCAAAACAGCATATTTTGACAATTTCGAGCGAAAACGTTACGTAACGTTTTGCCAACTTTTCAGATACATCATTTCTGTTTTTATAAGGTGAAAACGACAAAAATGGACAAAATCTCTTTGAAATAAAATTAATGTACATGGATACTTATTTATCTGCTGAACTTTTTCGACAGAACTCCCTATTTTTATGCAAAATGTGACGATTTTGTCTCTTAGGAACATGATATTCAAAAGTGTTGTACTTGGTCTTTACTTTGCAAACTGTGTTAATTTGATAGGTAAAATCTCCCCGGACTTTAAAAAAAATCAATTTAAAGGTAAATGTCCATTATTTTATAAATATATAACAAAAAATGTGTAAAAATGTTGATTTTCATCTAAGAAACAAAAAGACACCATGATATGATACACTTTTCAAAATATTGCAAAACTACGGTCAAAAGTCAAAATAGGGTTCCAACTTTGACTGGCCATAACTTGGCTTATATATGACCTAAAATAAATTGCCAAATATCATTTTGTTCCAAATATAATCAAGTTTTGAAATATACACAACACTTAAATACATAAAAAAATGTTTATCTATTAAGGTAGTAAGACACAGTTCGGTTTTGTTTACAAGTTAGTTTCGGAGAGTGACATCCTAGAATTTGTAAAGTAAAATACAAAGGTCGAATTTAAGTAGCTATAAATTAAGAATGTCTTATAATTTAGAAACGAAAGTGTGCTCAACTGATGGGGAATCTTTCAGAGATAATATTTTTGACAAAATAGAAAAATATTCGAAAAAACGGAAGTTTAGCGTCCCTTTTCCGGCATGGTGTCATTTTTATTTTACCGATCTTTTGAACGTTTTTATTAATGCTTGTTTTTAAGGTAAAAAATGCGACGTCATTTCTTGAAAAAATAAGCCGGTCGATGTATAGGTTTTTTTCTTTTAATAAACAGCCAGGTTTATGTACTTTCAGAGCATGTATAGCACTATAGAGGATTTAGTGCAGGTTTGAGTCTAATCTAGGCTTGAATTATGGTAAAAATGTGTAAATTTTAGTGTTTTTTCATGTATAATTTGTTGTCGGAGTTATCGGTTTGTAATGAAAAGATCTTATTTTTGCAAGTAACAACTAACTGGAAGATAATCTATGGAATGTAAGGATTTCAACGATGTATGATAAGTGTTTATAAGGTTAAATATAGTTTTAGAATAGTTATTGGTAGAAGCATATGTGCTGCAAAGCTATGAACGTTTCTGACGTTTTACCTAGAAGTGTGTTTTACTACCATTAACGTAATTGTCAACAACTATACCAGCATTGAACGTGAACTAAATACCCATGTTAATTGGTGGAATTAAAGCTATATCAATATACAACAGATTAGTTAAAAAAAAATTTGGAAAATATTAGTTGTCTTGGAAAAAAGGCCATAGCAACCAAAACAGCATATTTTGACAATTTCGAGCGAAAACGTTACGTAACGTTTTGCCAACTTTTCAGATACATCATTTCTGTTTTTATAAGGTGAAAACGACAAAAATGGACAAAATCTCTTTGAAATAAAATTAATGTACATGGATACTTATTTATCTGCTGAACTTTTTCGACAGAACTCCCTATTTTTATGCAAAATGTGACGATTTTGTCTCTTAGGAACATGATATTCAAAAGTGTTGTACTTGGTCTTTACTTTGCAAACTGTGTTAATTTGATAGGTAAAATCTCCCCGGACTTTAAAAAAAATCAATTTAAAGGTAAATGTCCATTATTTTATAAATATATAACAAAAAATGTGTAAAAATGTTGATTTTCATCTAAGAAACAAAAAGACACCATGATATGATACACTTTTCAAAATATTGCAAAACTACGGTCAAAAGTCAAAATAGGGTTCCAACTTTGACTGGCCATAACTTGGCTTATATATGACCTAAAATAAATTGCCAAATATCATTTTGTTCCAAATATAATCAAGTTTTGAAATATACACAACACTTAAATACATAAAAAAATGTTTATCTATTAAGGTAGTAAGACACAGTTCGGTTTTGTTTACAAGTTAGTTTCGGAGAGTGACATCCTAGAATTTGTAAAGTAAAATACAAAGGTCGAATTTAAGTAGCTATAAATTAAGAATGTCTTATAATTTAGAAACGAAAGTGTGCTCAACTGATGGGGAATCTTTCAGAGATAATATTTTTGACAAAATAGAAAAATATTCGAAAAAACGGAAGTTTAGCGTCCCTTTTCCGGCATGGTGTCATTTTTATTTTACCGATCTTTTGAACGTTTTTATTAATGCTTGTTTTTAAGGTAAAAAATGCGACGTCATTTCTTGAAAAAATAAGCCGGTCGATGTATAGGTTTTTTTCTTTTAATAAACAGCCAGGTTTATGTACTTTCAGAGCATGTATAGCACTATAGAGGATTTAGTGCAGGTTTGAGTCTAATCTAGGCTTGAATTATGGTAAAAATGTGTAAATTTTAGTGTTTTTTCATGTATAATTTGTTGTCGGAGTTATCGGTTTGTAATGAAAAGATCTTATTTTTGCAAGTAACAACTAACTGGAAGATAATCTATGGAATGTAAGGATTTCAACGATGTATGATAAGTGTTTATAAGGTTAAATATAGTTTTAGAATAGTTATTGGTAGAAGCATATGTGCTGCAAAGCTATGAACGTTTCTGACGTTTTACCTAGAAGTGTGTTTTACTACCATTAACGTAATTGTCAACAACTATACCAGCATTGAACGTGAACTAAATACCCATGTTAATTGGTGGAATTAAAGCTATATCAATATACAACAGATTAGTTAAAAAAAAATTTGGAAAATATTAGTTGTCTTGGAAAAAAGGCCATAGCAACCAAAACAGCATATTTTGACAATTTCGAGCGAAAACGTTACGTAACGTTTTGCCAACTTTTCAGATACATCATTTCTGTTTTTATAAGGTGAAAACGACAAAAATGGACAAAATCTCTTTGAAATAAAATTAATGTACATGGATACTTATTTATCTGCTGAACTTTTTCGACAGAACTCCCTATTTTTATGCAAAATGTGACGATTTTGTCTCTTAGGAACATGATATTCAAAAGTGTTGTACTTGGTCTTTACTTTGCAAACTGTGTTAATTTGATAGGTAAAATCTCCCCGGACTTTAAAAAAAATCAATTTAAAGGTAAATGTCCATTATTTTATAAATATATAACAAAAAATGTGTAAAAATGTTGATTTTCATCTAAGAAACAAAAAGACACCATGATATGATACACTTTTCAAAATATTGCAAAACTACGGTCAAAAGTCAAAATAGGGTTCCAACTTTGACTGGCCATAACTTGGCTTATATATGACCTAAAATAAATTGCCAAATATCATTTTGTTCCAAATATAATCAAGTTTTGAAATATACACAACACTTAAATACATAAAAAAATGTTTATCTATTAACGTAATTGTCAACAACTATACCAGCATTGAACGTGAACTAAATACCCATGTTAATTGGTGGAATTAAAGCTATATCAATATACAACAGATTAGTTAAAAAAAAATTTGGAAAATATTAGTTGTCTTGGAAAAAAGGCCATAGCAACCAAAACAGCATATTTTGACAATTTCGAGCGAAAACGTTACGTAACGTTTTGCCAACTTTTCAGATACATCATTTCTGTTTTTATAAGGTGAAAACGACAAAAATGGACAAAATCTCTTTGAAATAAAATTAATGTACATGGATACTTATTTATCTGCTGAACTTTTTCGACAGAACTCCCTATTTTTATGCAAAATGTGACGATTTTGTCTCTTAGGAACATGATATTCAAAAGTGTTGTACTTGGTCTTTACTTTGCAAACTGTGTTAATTTGATAGGTAAAATCTCCCCGGACTTTAAAAAAAATCAATTTAAAGGTAAATGTCCATTATTTTATAAATATATAACAAAAAATGTGTAAAAATGTTGATTTTCATCTAAGAAACAAAAAGACACCATGATATGATACACTTTTCAAAATATTGCAAAACTACGGTCAAAAGTCAAAATAGGGTTCCAACTTTGACTGGCCATAACTTGGCTTATATATGACCTAAAATAAATTGCCAAATATCATTTTGTTCCAAATATAATCAAGTTTTGAAATATACACAACACTTAAATACATAAAAAAATGTTTATCTATTAAGGTAGTAAGACACAGTTCGGTTTTGTTTACAAGTTAGTTTCGGAGAGTGACATCCTAGAATTTGTAAAGTAAAATACAAAGGTCGAATTTAAGTAGCTATAAATTAAGAATGTCTTATAATTTAGAAACGAAAGTGTGCTCAACTGATGGGGAATCTTTCAGAGATAATATTTTTGACAAAATAGAAAAATATTCGAAAAAACGGAAGTTTAGCGTCCCTTTTCCGGCATGGTGTCATTTTTATTTTACCGATCTTTTGAACGTTTTTATTAATGCTTGTTTTTAAGGTAAAAAATGCGACGTCATTTCTTGAAAAAATAAGCCGGTCGATGTATAGGTTTTTTTCTTTTAATAAACAGCCAGGTTTATGTACTTTCAGAGCATGTATAGCACTATAGAGGATTTAGTGCAGGTTTGAGTCTAATCTAGGCTTGAATTATGGTAAAAATGTGTAAATTTTAGTGTTTTTTCATGTATAATTTGTTGTCGGAGTTATCGGTTTGTAATGAAAAGATCTTATTTTTGCAAGTAACAACTAACTGGAAGATAATCTATGGAATGTAAGGATTTCAACGATGTATGATAAGTGTTTATAAGGTTAAATATAGTTTTAGAATAGTTATTGGTAGAAGCATATGTGCTGCAAAGCTATGAACGTTTCTGACGTTTTACCTAGAAGTGTGTTTTACTACCATTAACGTAATTGTCAACAACTATACCAGCATTGAACGTGAACTAAATACCCATGTTAATTGGTGGAATTAAAGCTATATCAATATACAACAGATTAGTTAAAAAAAAATTTGGAAAATATTAGTTGTCTTGGAAAAAAGGCCATAGCAACCAAAACAGCATATTTTGACAATTTCGAGCGAAAACGTTACGTAACGTTTTGCCAACTTTTCAGATACATCATTTCTGTTTTTATAAGGTGAAAACGACAAAAATGGACAAAATCTCTTTGAAATAAAATTAATGTACATGGATACTTATTTATCTGCTGAACTTTTTCGACAGAACTCCCTATTTTTATGCAAAATGTGACGATTTTGTCTCTTAGGAACATGATATTCAAAAGTGTTGTACTTGGTCTTTACTTTGCAAACTGTGTTAATTTGATAGGTAAAATCTCCCCGGACTTTAAAAAAAATCAATTTAAAGGTAAATGTCCATTATTTTATAAATATATAACAAAAAATGTGTAAAAATGTTGATTTTCATCTAAGAAACAAAAAGACACCATGATATGATACACTTTTCAAAATATTGCAAAACTACGGTCAAAAGTCAAAATAGGGTTCCAACTTTGACTGGCCATAACTTGGCTTATATATGACCTAAAATAAATTGCCAAATATCATTTTGTTCCAAATATAATCAAGTTTTGAAATATACACAACACTTAAATACATAAAAAAAATGTTTATCTATTAAGGTAGTAAGACACAGTTCGGTTTTGTTTACAAGTTAGTTTCGGAGAGTGACATCCTAGAATTTGTAAAGTAAAATACAAAGGTCGAATTTAAGTAGCTATAAATTAAGAATGTCTTATAATTTAGAAACGAAAGTGTGCTCAACTGATGGGGAATCTTTCAGAGATAATATTTTTGACAAAATAGAAAAATATTCGAAAAAACGGAAGTTTAGCGTCCCTTTTCCGGCATGGTGTCATTTTTATTTTACCGATCTTTTGAACGTTTTTATTAATGCTTGTTTTTAAGGTAAAAAATGCGACGTCATTTCTTGAAAAAATAAGCCGGTCGATGTATAGGTTTTTTTCTTTTAATAAACAGCCAGGTTTATGTACTTTCAGAGCATGTATAGCACTATAGAGGATTTAGTGCAGGTTTGAGTCTAATCTAGGCTTGAATTATGGTAAAAATGTGTAAATTTTAGTGTTTTTTCATGTATAATTTGTTGTCGGAGTTATCGGTTTGTAATGAAAAGATCTTATTTTTGCAAGTAACAACTAACTGGAAGATAATCTATGGAATGTAAGGATTTCAACGATGTATGATAAGTGTTTATAAGGTTAAATATAGTTTTAGAATAGTTATTGGTAGAAGCATATGTGCTGCAAAGCTATGAACGTTTCTGACGTTTTACCTAGAAGTGTGTTTTACTACCATTAACGTAATTGTCAACAACTATACCAGCATTGAACGTGAACTAAATACCCATGTTAATTGGTGGAATTAAAGCTATATCAATATACAACAGATTAGTTAAAAAAAAATTTGGAAAATATTAGTTGTCTTGGAAAAAAGGCCATAGCAACCAAAACAGCATATTTTGACAATTTCGAGCGAAAACGTTACGTAACGTTTTGCCAACTTTTCAGATACATCATTTCTGTTTTTATAAGGTGAAAACGACAAAAATGGACAAAATCTCTTTGAAATAAAATTAATGTACATGGATACTTATTTATCTGCTGAACTTTTTCGACAGAACTCCCTATTTTTATGCAAAATGTGACGATTTTGTCTCTTAGGAACATGATATTCAAAAGTGTTGTACTTGGTCTTTACTTTGCAAACTGTGTTAATTTGATAGGTAAAATCTCCCCGGACTTTAAAAAAAATCAATTTAAAGGTAAATGTCCATTATTTTATAAATATATAACAAAAAATGTGTAAAAATGTTGATTTTCATCTAAGAAACAAAAAGACACCATGATATGATACACTTTTCAAAATATTGCAAAACTACGGTCAAAAGTCAAAATAGGGTTCCAACTTTGACTGGCCATAACTTGGCTTATATATGACCTAAAATAAATTGCCAAATATCATTTTGTTCCAAATATAATCAAGTTTTGAAATATACACAACACTTAAATACATAAAAAAATGTTTATCTATTAAGGTAGTAAGACACAGTTCGGTTTTGTTTACAAGTTAGTTTCGGAGAGTGACATCCTAGAATTTGTAAAGTAAAATACAAAGGTCGAATTTAAGTAGCTATAAATTAAGAATGTCTTATAATTTAGAAACGAAAGTGTGCTCAACTGATGGGGAATCTTTCAGAGATAATATTTTTGACAAAATAGAAAAATATTCGAAAAAACGGAAGTTTAGCGTCCCTTTTCCGGCATGGTGTCATTTTTATTTTACCGATCTTTTGAACGTTTTTATTAATGCTTGTTTTTAAGGTAAAAAATGCGACGTCATTTCTTGAAAAAATAAGCCGGTCGATGTATAGGTTTTTTTCTTTTAATAAACAGCCAGGTTTATGTACTTTCAGAGCATGTATAGCACTATAGAGGATTTAGTGCAGGTTTGAGTCTAATCTAGGCTTGAATTATGGTAAAAATGTGTAAATTTTAGTGTTTTTTCATGTATAATTTGTTGTCGGAGTTATCGGTTTGTAATGAAAAGATCTTATTTTTGCAAGTAACAACTAACTGGAAGATAATCTATGGAATGTAAGGATTTCAACGATGTATGATAAGTGTTTATAAGGTTAAATATAGTTTTAGAATAGTTATTGGTAGAAGCATATGTGCTGCAAAGCTATGAACGTTTCTGACGTTTTACCTAGAAGTGTGTTTTACTACCATTAACGTAATTGTCAACAACTATACCAGCATTGAACGTGAACTAAATACCCATGTTAATTGGTGGAATTAAAGCTATATCAATATACAACAGATTAGTTAAAAAAAAATTTGGAAAATATTAGTTGTCTTGGAAAAAAGGCCATAGCAACCAAAACAGCATATTTTGACAATTTCGAGCGAAAACGTTACGTAACGTTTTGCCAACTTTTCAGATACATCATTTCTGTTTTTATAAGGTGAAAACGACAAAAATGGACAAAATCTCTTTGAAATAAAATTAATGTACATGGATACTTATTTATCTGCTGAACTTTTTCGACAGAACTCCCTATTTTTATGCAAAATGTGACGATTTTGTCTCTTAGGAACATGATATTCAAAAGTGTTGTACTTGGTCTTTACTTTGCAAACTGTGTTAATTTGATAGGTAAAATCTCCCCGGACTTTAAAAAAAATCAATTTAAAGGTAAATGTCCATTATTTTATAAATATATAACAAAAAATGTGTAAAAATGTTGATTTTCATCTAAGAAACAAAAAGACACCATGATATGATACACTTTTCAAAATATTGCAAAACTACGGTCAAAAGTCAAAATAGGGTTCCAACTTTGACTGGCCATAACTTGGCTTATATATGACCTAAAATAAATTGCCAAATATCATTTTGTTCCAAATATAATCAAGTTTTGAAATATACACAACACTTAAATACATAAAAAAATGTTTATCTATTAAGGTAGTAAGACACAGTTCGGTTTTGTTTACAAGTTAGTTTCGGAGAGTGACATCCTAGAATTTGTAAAGTAAAATACAAAGGTCGAATTTAAGTAGCTATAAATTAAGAATGTCTTATAATTTAGAAACGAAAGTGTGCTCAACTGATGGGGAATCTTTCAGAGATAATATTTTTGACAAAATAGAAAAATATTCGAAAAAACGGAAGTTTAGCGTCCCTTTTCCGGCATGGTGTCATTTTTATTTTACCGATCTTTTGAACGTTTTTATTAATGCTTGTTTTTAAGGTAAAAAATGCGACGTCATTTCTTGAAAAAATAAGCCGGTCGATGTATAGGTTTTTTTCTTTTAATAAACAGCCAGGTTTATGTACTTTCAGAGCATGTATAGCACTATAGAGGATTTAGTGCAGGTTTGAGTCTAATCTAGGCTTGAATTATGGTAAAAATGTGTAAATTTTAGTGTTTTTTCATGTATAATTTGTTGTCGGAGTTATCGGTTTGTAATGAAAAGATCTTATTTTTGCAAGTAACAACTAACTGGAAGATAATCTATGGAATGTAAGGATTTCAACGATGTATGATAAGTGTTTATAAGGTTAAATATAGTTTTAGAATAGTTATTGGTAGAAGCATATGTGCTGCAAAGCTATGAACGTTTCTGACGTTTTACCTAGAAGTGTGTTTTACTACCATTAACGTAATTGTCAACAACTATACCAGCATTGAACGTGAACTAAATACCCATGTTAATTGGTGGAATTAAAGCTATATCAATATACAACAGATTAGTTAAAAAAAAATTTGGAAAATATTAGTTGTCTTGGAAAAAAGGCCATAGCAACCAAAACAGCATATTTTGACAATTTCGAGCGAAAACGTTACGTAACGTTTTGCCAACTTTTCAGATACATCATTTCTGTTTTTATAAGGTGAAAACGACAAAAATGGACAAAATCTCTTTGAAATAAAATTAATGTACATGGATACTTATTTATCTGCTGAACTTTTTCGACAGAACTCCCTATTTTTATGCAAAATGTGACGATTTTGTCTCTTAGGAACATGATATTCAAAAGTGTTGTACTTGGTCTTTACTTTGCAAACTGTGTTAATTTGATAGGTAAAATCTCCCCGGACTTTAAAAAAAATCAATTTAAAGGTAAATGTCCATTATTTTATAAATATATAACAAAAAATGTGTAAAAATGTTGATTTTCATCTAAGAAACAAAAAGACACCATGATATGATACACTTTTCAAAATATTGCAAAACTACGGTCAAAAGTCAAAATAGGGTTCCAACTTTGACTGGCCATAACTTGGCTTATATATGACCTAAAATAAATTGCCAAATATCATTTTGTTCCAAATATAATCAAGTTTTGAAATATACACAACACTTAAATACATAAAAAAATGTTTATCTATTAACGTAATTGTCAACAACTATACCAGCATTGAACGTGAACTAAATACCCATGTTAATTGGTGGAATTAAAGCTATATCAATATACAACAGATTAGTTAAAAAAAAATTTGGAAAATATTAGTTGTCTTGGAAAAAAGGCCATAGCAACCAAAACAGCATATTTTGACAATTTCGAGCGAAAACGTTACGTAACGTTTTGCCAACTTTTCAGATACATCATTTCTGTTTTTATAAGGTGAAAACGACAAAAATGGACAAAATCTCTTTGAAATAAAATTAATGTACATGGATACTTATTTATCTGCTGAACTTTTTCGACAGAACTCCCTATTTTTATGCAAAATGTGACGATTTTGTCTCTTAGGAACATGATATTCAAAAGTGTTGTACTTGGTCTTTACTTTGCAAACTGTGTTAATTTGATAGGTAAAATCTCCCCGGACTTTAAAAAAAAATCAATTTAAAGGTAAATGTCCATTATTTTATAAATATATAACAAAAAATGTGTAAAAATGTTGATTTTCATCTAAGAAACAAAAAGACACCATGATATGATACACTTTTCAAAATATTGCAAAACTACGGTCAAAAGTCAAAATAGGGTTCCAACTTTGACTGGCCATAACTTGGCTTATATATGACCTAAAATAAATTGCCAAATATCATTTTGTTCCAAATATAATCAAGTTTTGAAATATACACAACACTTAAATACATAAAAAAATGTTTATCTATTAAGGTAGTAAGACACAGTTCGGTTTTGTTTACAAGTTAGTTTCGGAGAGTGACATCCTAGAATTTGTAAAGTAAAATACAAAGGTCGAATTTAAGTAGCTATAAATTAAGAATGTCTTATAATTTAGAAACGAAAGTGTGCTCAACTGATGGGGAATCTTTCAGAGATAATATTTTTGACAAAATAGAAAAATATTCGAAAAAACGGAAGTTTAGCGTCCCTTTTCCGGCATGGTGTCATTTTTATTTTACCGATCTTTTGAACGTTTTTATTAATGCTTGTTTTTAAGGTAAAAAATGCGACGTCATTTCTTGAAAAAATAAGCCGGTCGATGTATAGGTTTTTTTCTTTTAATAAACAGCCAGGTTTATGTACTTTCAGAGCATGTATAGCACTATAGAGGATTTAGTGCAGGTTTGAGTCTAATCTAGGCTTGAATTATGGTAAAAATGTGTAAATTTTAGTGTTTTTTCATGTATAATTTGTTGTCGGAGTTATCGGTTTGTAATGAAAAGATCTTATTTTTGCAAGTAACAACTAACTGGAAGATAATCTATGGAATGTAAGGATTTCAACGATGTATGATAAGTGTTTATAAGGTTAAATATAGTTTTAGAATAGTTATTGGTAGAAGCATATGTGCTGCAAAGCTATGAACGTTTCTGACGTTTTACCTAGAAGTGTGTTTTACTACCATTAACGTAATTGTCAACAACTATACCAGCATTGAACGTGAACTAAATACCCATGTTAATTGGTGGAATTAAAGCTATATCAATATACAACAGATTAGTTAAAAAAAAATTTGGAAAATATTAGTTGTCTTGGAAAAAAGGCCATAGCAACCAAAACAGCATATTTTGACAATTTCGAGCGAAAACGTTACGTAACGTTTTGCCAACTTTTCAGATACATCATTTCTGTTTTTATAAGGTGAAAACGACAAAAATGGACAAAATCTCTTTGAAATAAAATTAATGTACATGGATACTTATTTATCTGCTGAACTTTTTCGACAGAACTCCCTATTTTTATGCAAAATGTGACGATTTTGTCTCTTAGGAACATGATATTCAAAAGTGTTGTACTTGGTCTTTACTTTGCAAACTGTGTTAATTTGATAGGTAAAATCTCCCCGGACTTTAAAAAAAATCAATTTAAAGGTAAATGTCCATTATTTTATAAATATATAACAAAAAATGTGTAAAAATGTTGATTTTCATCTAAGAAACAAAAAGACACCATGATATGATACACTTTTCAAAATATTGCAAAACTACGGTCAAAAGTCAAAATAGGGTTCCAACTTTGACTGGCCATAACTTGGCTTATATATGACCTAAAATAAATTGCCAAATATCATTTTGTTCCAAATATAATCAAGTTTTGAAATATACACAACACTTAAATACATAAAAAAATGTTTATCTATTAAGGTAGTAAGACACAGTTCGGTTTTGTTTACAAGTTAGTTTCGGAGAGTGACATCCTAGAATTTGTAAAGTAAAATACAAAGGTCGAATTTAAGTAGCTATAAATTAAGAATGTCTTATAATTTAGAAACGAAAGTGTGCTCAACTGATGGGGAATCTTTCAGAGATAATATTTTTGACAAAATAGAAAAATATTCGAAAAAACGGAAGTTTAGCGTCCCTTTTCCGGCATGGTGTCATTTTTATTTTACCGATCTTTTGAACGTTTTTATTAATGCTTGTTTTTAAGGTAAAAAATGCGACGTCATTTCTTGAAAAAATAAGCCGGTCGATGTATAGGTTTTTTTCTTTTAATAAACAGCCAGGTTTATGTACTTTCAGAGCATATATAGCACTATAGAGGATTTAGTGCAGGTTTGAGTCTAATCTAGGCTTGAATTATGGTAAAAATGTGTAAATTTTAGTGTTTTTTCATGTATAATTTGTTGTCGGAGTTATCGGTTTGTAATGAAAAGATCTTATTTTTGCAAGTAACAACTAACTGGAAGATAATCTATGGAATGTAAGGATTTCAACGATGTATGATAAGTGTTTATAAGGTTAAATATAGTTTTAGAATAGTTATTGGTAGAAGCATATGTGCTGCAAAGCTATGAACGTTTCTGACGTTTTACCTAGAAGTGTGTTTTACTACCATTAACGTAATTGTCAACAACTATACCAGCATTGAACGTGAACTAAATACCCATGTTAATTGGTGGAATTAAAGCTATATCAATATACAACAGATTAGTTAAAAAAAAATTTGGAAAATATTAGTTGTCTTGGAAAAAAGGCCATAGCAACCAAAACAGCATATTTTGACAATTTCGAGCGAAAACGTTACGTAACGTTTTGCCAACTTTTCAGATACATCATTTCTGTTTTTATAAGGTGAAAACGACAAAAATGGACAAAATCTCTTTGAAATAAAATTAATGTACATGGATACTTATTTATCTGCTGAACTTTTTCGACAGAACTCCCTATTTTTATGCAAAATGTGACGATTTTGTCTCTTAGGAACATGATATTCAAAAGTGTTGTACTTGGTCTTTACTTTGCAAACTGTGTTAATTTGATAGGTAAAATCTCCCCGGACTTTAAAAAAAATCAATTTAAAGGTAAATGTCCATTATTTTATAAATATATAACAAAAAATGTGTAAAAATGTTGATTTTCATCTAAGAAACAAAAAGACACCATGATATGATACACTTTTCAAAATATTGCAAAACTACGGTCAAAAGTCAAAATAGGGTTCCAACTTTGACTGGCCATAACTTGGCTTATATATGACCTAAAATAAATTGCCAAATATCATTTTGTTCCAAATATAATCAAGTTTTGAAATATACACAACACTTAAATACATAAAAAAATGTTTATCTATTAAGGTAGTAAGACACAGTTCGGTTTTGTTTACAAGTTAGTTTCGGAGAGTGACATCCTAGAATTTGTAAAGTAAAATACAAAGGTCGAATTTAAGTAGCTATAAATTAAGAATGTCTTATAATTTAGAAACGAAAGTGTGCTCAACTGATGGGGAATCTTTCAGAGATAATATTTTTGACAAAATAGAAAAATATTCGAAAAAACGGAAGTTTAGCGTCCCTTTTCCGGCATGGTGTCATTTTTATTTTACCGATCTTTTGAACGTTTTTATTAATGCTTGTTTTTAAGGTAAAAAATGCGACGTCATTTCTTGAAAAAATAAGCCGGTCGATGTATAGGTTTTTTTCTTTTAATAAACAGCCAGGTTTATGTACTTTCAGAGCATATATAGCACTATAGAGGATTTAGTGCAGGTTTGAGTCTAATCTAGGCTTGAATTATGGTAAAAATGTGTAAATTTTAGTGTTTTTTCATGTATAATTTGTTGTCGGAGTTATCGGTTTGTAATGAAAAGATCTTATTTTTGCAAGTAACAACTAACTGGAAGATAATCTATGGAATGTAAGGATTTCAACGATGTATGATAAGTGTTTATAAGGTTAAATATAGTTTTAGAATAGTTATTGGTAGAAGCATATGTGCTGCAAAGCTATGAACGTTTCTGACGTTTTACCTAGAAGTGTGTTTTACTACCATTAACGTAATTGTCAACAACTATACCAGCATTGAACGTGAACTAAATACCCATGTTAATTGGTGGAATTAAAGCTATATCAATATACAACAGATTAGTTAAAAAAAAATTTGGAAAATATTAGTTGTCTTGGAAAAAAGGCCATAGCAACCAAAACAGCATATTTTGACAATTTCGAGCGAAAACGTTACGTAACGTTTTGCCAACTTTTCAGATACATCATTTCTGTTTTTATAAGGTGAAAACGACAAAAATGGACAAAATCTCTTTGAAATAAAATTAATGTACATGGATACTTATTTATCTGCTGAACTTTTTCGACAGAACTCCCTATTTTTATGCAAAATGTGACGATTTTGTCTCTTAGGAACATGATATTCAAAAGTGTTGTACTTGGTCTTTACTTTGCAAACTGTGTTAATTTGATAGGTAAAATCTCCCCGGACTTTAAAAAAAATCAATTTAAAGGTAAATGTCCATTATTTTATAAATATATAACAAAAAATGTGTAAAAATGTTGATTTTCATCTAAGAAACAAAAAGACACCATGATATGATACACTTTTCAAAATATTGCAAAACTACGGTCAAAAGTCAAAATAGGGTTCCAACTTTGACTGGCCATAACTTGGCTTATATATGACCTAAAATAAATTGCCAAATATCATTTTGTTCCAAATATAATCAAGTTTTGAAATATACACAACACTTAAATACATAAAAAAATGTTTATCTAATTAACGTAATTGTCAACAACTATACCAGCATTGAACGTGAACTAAATACCCATGTTAATTGGTGGAATTAAAGCTATATCAATATACAACAGATTAGTTAAAAAAAAATTTGGAAAATATTAGTTGTCTTGGAAAAAAGGCCATAGCAACCAAAACAGCATATTTTGACAATTTCGAGCGAAAACGTTACGTAACGTTTTGCCAACTTTTCAGATACATCATTTCTGTTTTTATAAGGTGAAAACGACAAAAATGGACAAAATCTCTTTGAAATAAAATTAATGTACATGGATACTTATTTATCTGCTGAACTTTTTCGACAGAACTCCCTATTTTTATGCAAAATGTGACGATTTTGTCTCTTAGGAACATGATATTCAAAAGTGTTGTACTTGGTCTTTACTTTGCAAACTGTGTTAATTTGATAGGTAAAATCTCCCCGGACTTTAAAAAAAATCAATTTAAAGGTAAATGTCCATTATTTTATAAATATATAACAAAAAATGTGTAAAAATGTTGATTTTCATCTAAGAAACAAAAAGACACCATGATATGATACACTTTTCAAAATATTGCAAAACTACGGTCAAAAGTCAAAATAGGGTTCCAACTTTGACTGGCCATAACTTGGCTTATATATGACCTAAAATAAATTGCCAAATATCATTTTGTTCCAAATATAATCAAGTTTTGAAATATACACAACACTTAAATACATAAAAAAATGTTTATCTATTAAGGTAGTAAGACACAGTTCGGTTTTGTTTACAAGTTAGTTTCGGAGAGTGACATCCTAGAATTTGTAAAGTAAAATACAAAGGTCGAATTTAAGTAGCTATAAATTAAGAATGTCTTATAATTTAGAAACGAAAGTGTGCTCAACTGATGGGGAATCTTTCAGAGATAATATTTTTGACAAAATAGAAAAATATTCGAAAAAACGGAAGTTTAGCGTCCCTTTTCCGGCATGGTGTCATTTTTATTTTACCGATCTTTTGAACGTTTTTATTAATGCTTGTTTTTAAGGTAAAAAATGCGACGTCATTTCTTGAAAAAATAAGCCGGTCGATGTATAGGTTTTTTTCTTTTAATAAACAGCCAGGTTTATGTACTTTCAGAGCATATATAGCACTATAGAGGATTTAGTGCAGGTTTGAGTCTAATCTAGGCTTGAATTATGGTAAAAATGTGTAAATTTTAGTGTTTTTTCATGTATAATTTGTTGTCGGAGTTATCGGTTTGTAATGAAAAGATCTTATTTTTGCAAGTAACAACTAACTGGAAGATAATCTATGGAATGTAAGGATTTCAACGATGTATGATAAGTGTTTATAAGGTTAAATATAGTTTTAGAATAGTTATTGGTAGAAGCATATGTGCTGCAAAGCTATGAACGTTTCTGACGTTTTACCTAGAAGTGTGTTTTACTACCTAAAGTATTAGCCTGGCAAGTTCGAACTGATAACAGTTCAGAACCGACCCCCCATGGTTGCCATGAGATGATCTAACCCCAACTTCCTGCGGTAACGCAGTACAGTCAAGCCTAATATGATCCGACGTACACGGAAACGGTAAGAATCGTGACCCCAAAGTCTTGCCAGATCCCGCCACTTGAGCGTGTCACAACACGCTCATTACTTCCCCCCCCCCTCCCCTCCCCCTTTTCCCTTCCAAATTAATTCAGTGCTAAAAAAATTGCCAAGCTAACATCTGTATCAACAGATTCCATATATTAGTACAAGCCATGCTTAAAATTTCTTTGTCAACCAGACAGATTTATATATACCAGTACATGGCTGATGCGCAAAGCTAAGTATTCACAAAGCTTAGTATTGTCATCATTATTTCTGTAACCCTGTCCGATCTGAATGAGTGAGACTTTCTGTAACGGTACATCGCAAAAGTCAAAGCATTTGTGTCAAACTGAAGTAACTTAAAACAATATAATTGAGTTAACAGCTTTTTATAGGATTCCTAGCAAAGTCGTGATCATGAAATTGCAAAGAGCAATCTTAACCTTTCTAAATACTGTTATAGGGGAAAACCTATTTAAGGTATAAAGTTGCAAGCAAACTGAAAAGAAAAAATATATAAGTATAGGTATGTATTAAACAGATAGTAAAACAAGCCCCAAAAAGGGGGGATTTGTACAAGGATGTACATATATGAATCATTAAAACAGATAATAAGACAACAAAAGGGGGGATTTCTGGATTATGGTAATCTGCAGCTTCTCATGGGATGATTGTCTCCACATTGAGAGCAAGTGTGTGAATACTTGCAATTCTGACCGAATTTACAAATCGAACCCCAATTAAAAAGTCTACAAAACATGGTATCAGCAGCATTTCGTAGAGTGGGGTTTAAAGGGGGCTATCAGTAGGAGTAGACGGAAAAACTGTTGAAATAGATGTAGCAGTAGGAACAGCATGAGAGTTAAACCCCGAATGGCTTACCGAGGGGGTAGATACACATAACAACCACAATTCCATATCAATCTGGCCCCAAGACGAGTTGGGATTTCTTGCTTTACGAAGCCTGAATTGCTCGTCATAGTTTATCCAACCCAATTCATAACCCCTCGAAGCTGCCATTCTCACCGTGTGCATATACTTGAGATATTCAGATCCTTTGTGAGGAATTTTTTCTAGCAAAACGCTAGCATAGATCATGAATGCAGAGGTCCATAAGTGAATGTCTTTTATAGGGTTCGAGATTTTATTAACAATTGCTAAGGCATTTCCCCGAATTGTGATGTCCCCTTCTGTATTTTCAAAGTTTTCAAGTTCTCTTGCGGTTTTTAGCAACAGAGTAAAATCTATAAACTCGCCTCTCCAAACCCTTTCTTTTAGCTTTAATGGAATATGCGAAGAGATAGGATCATGAATGCTACTGATGGGATCGTGCTGAGAAATTGTAGGAGGCGAATTAAATGAATTTGTGTCAGATGCAGTGCATATGTTAACATTTTGTTGCGGGGAAAACATACCAAGGTTATTATGCAAGTCATGTTGGTAGTCCTCTGACACGCTGCTTCCCTGCTCTATTCCGCCTAAAGTTGAGGAACTGGGTCCTAAAGATGGACAAGTCTCTACTGGGGCGTTAAACATCGGCGATGACTGGCTAACACCTCTCTGGTGAACGTCAAGAGAACGTCGAGATAGCATACTTGAAGCGCCGACTACTTGATCTTCGGTAGATGGCTGCTGGGTGTTCAATGGAACAATCTCAATTGTAGCATGTTCTGACCTCGTGGTATTCAATCCCGATACTTTCTGTCTTTTATGTGGTTCACCCGCTGAATTTCTTGCTGTCGCTTTCCTTTGACGTTTAGGAGGCTTCATGGCGAATGCTTGACAATCGATGGAATAAATTTGGCAAGATAGATTTAGATTTTTCCTTTAAATAAAGTTCGTAAATTTGGAACGTCCTTCTAACTAAAACGTTTCAGTTCAACTAAGGTGCTATGATTATGACGTCACAATAACGTCGAAATGACCATGAACTTTGCAATAACATAATGATAAACAATTCTTGGAAAAACACCAAATTGGTTTCCGGGAATTCTCTTTTATTAAATTGGTTTATCGTATAAAACAATAAACCCGATTATATTCTAGAATGCAGTGCATTGTCTCAAGAAAGAAGAAATTTGATCAGTGGACATCTAATTCGAAACCCAAATATTTTAAAGTTTAAAGAAACTATGATAACCCAAAACAAGGTTAAACTCTACAATCTCTGTAAATTTATTAAGATAATCAATAAAAAAACGAGTCTTCTTGACTAACCGTCTGTCTGTCTGTCTGTCTGTCTGTCTGTCTGTTAATTACATCGTATTAGTATCTATATTTGTTGATGATGTTTATGATGTCATTTTATGTTATATTGTAAATATTGTATATAGTATTTCTCTGTACCTCCGTAAGATTGGTTGATGAGAATAAAGTTATTAACATGGAAAAAACATCATCTATACTGTGACAATTTATTACAAAGCAGCGATGAAAATACTGTAGATTGATTGATTGATTGATTGATTGTTGCTTGTTTAATGTCCTGTCGGCGATATTGCAACTAAATCAGGTTTTGTAGAAATGCACGATACTGTTCAGTTGGTACAAACACAAAAGAGTGACTATAACATAAACAATGCCAGGAAAACCGCTCGAGATATGAGGTACATATGTACATCAGTCATTCGATCAGTTGAGTATATACTCATTGGAAAGCTGGTGTACGGTTACACAAATAACCAAAATAAAACGGACAGTGGCTCAAAACAAGGAAAATAAAAACAGAAGAGTATAAAAATAAAATCAAATCGACAACTTTGATTTAAACTTGGATTTAACAGGTAGTAGTTTTATATTACTCAATAAAGTGGTTTTTTTTTCATTCCAAAATTCCAATTTTGAAAAGCTTTTTTTTTATTAATTATTCACCAGTGGAGGCAAATAAAATTTACTTTTTAGCTCGGTTTGATGAAAATAGATTTAGAAAAAAGATGCTTATTTTGTGTCTACTTGATTATTTTTCCATATAATGGGTATAATTTAAAAGGAGGCGTCTTGTTAAATAAACGGGTACAAATATTATTTTGATTCTTTGATTTCAATGCATGGCGATATTGACAATAACTGATGACTTCCTTGCTGAAATTACATTTGAAATATAAAAGATTGATAATTGGATAGCATATATAGCGCAGTTAAATTAGTTACAAAAGGGTCATTTATGTATTGCCAGGAGACACACCAGGCGTAAGTGTAATGCATTGAGCCTCACCTGATAAACAGCTAGAAAAAATCATAAAAGACCTGATTGTAACATTGAATTATTGTAAAATGTTAAACTAATAATCTGGGACAGATGTACCAGCCGGTGTTAAAACAAAATAAAACAAACAAAAATAAAACCTAAAATACTTAGTTTTGAAAAAAAACAATTTGGTTGATAGTAAAGTTTGTTTGGAGGCAATTCTATCTGTAGATTCTTAAATTACCACTGTGTCGGTACATTTATTCTATATTTCCTTGTTTTTGTACATTTGACGTATAGATGTGTCCAAATCTAACTTGTACAAAGTGAACTTGGAGCAAACCGGTGGTTTACTTTTTTTGTTCATTTGACCAACATTGTCGTCTATTTCAACTCAAATATGAAAATAAACAAACACGAACAACCATCTTTTATCATAAAATGTGTATATGGAATTCTCTGAATATTCAAGGATGTGCATGGTTTAAATATAGATTTATCATCCAGATTATCGCCTGACCAATAATTTAATTTTCAAATAAAATTTGATATTTTCAAATTGTCATCTGTAACAATGTTAGTTTAGTTAGTGATTGCTTTACTCCAAAGCAGCACGATATCAGGGGGATGAACATGAAAGGGATGATAAGGTGAACATGAAATTATGATGAAGTGGAGGAAATGTACGTGGACGTAGGCAAATTGATGTTGGAAGTTTTGACTGCCGCACGAAAAAAGGAGAGATGGATAGGTTCGGAAAAGTTATCCTCTTGCAATGAGGATCCTAATGGTCATACTTTTATCGAGACCTGCAGAAGGGTTCTCTAACGTGACAGAAACGTGACATTTTCCCAACACCGTGCACCACTATAGTCTTCTGTCAGGTTTTCCGCATTATAGCCCGACGAACCTAACATTTATTATGACAGGGCTGTCCCATTCAAGCACACATCCCAGTCATTTTGTGGGCAAAGCGGCCTGACCCGGCTTTAGGTTTCTGAGCGCTTCTTCGTTGACTTTTACCGACAAGCTAAGCGCAGCTGGGTGCCTATTTGCCAACCGAAACCCGCATGCGTTTGCATCTAATAGCAATATGTTAACAAGTATATGGTTATTTTTTTTACTAATGGTAAAAGATGCCATTAAATACTTATAACACTTTTCTAAGAAATAATGCAGCTCTCAACGCCACAAAACTGATGTTCCAAGCAAGATATTATACACCCAAAAAGCGGCACGCGATTCAAACCAGAAACCGATTTCAATGGAAACACTTCACTGGATTTCGATAAATAAATTTACCTTTCGCAAAACCTGTGCAAAACTGAGCCTTTTTCTCAAAATGAGGACAGTGGAATTAGAGCAACACCTTTATTTTTCATAACCGTTAAATACATACTAGTTGAAACTTGTAATGCATCTATTCATTTAAGGTACAATTTTACTCCATTGTAAACAGACGTATATTAGAATCAAAGTAAACAATATTCATCACTGTCCATTATGTAAATGGGAATTGAATTTACTCAGTTCTTGCTTTAATTTACGGGAACTGATAGCATCTTTTATTCGAAAATTTTCAAAACGCGTGGAAAAGAAAAGATTATATCCTTGAATATTATAGTAAATATCTCAACAAGGCTTGCAGAAAAATAATTAATTTTTATAATGATGAGTGCGTTATTGAATAATATAGGCCTAGTTTAATAACACTTATTTAAGACCTACTTCAACATTTGATAGACAAATAACAAAGGAATTATAGCTGAAATTCAAAAATTAAGAACTAGGTTGTGCGATGTGACAATTAGAATTTAAATTGTATATGATCAAAAATAAAAACGTAGTAATTTATAGCTTTATTATAGGGGAAATATAACCATTACCAATCGACAAAGTAGAAGTGGTAGATTCATAAAATTTTGCAATCATACACAAAGCTAATTTTCCAATACGGTAGGTCACCAACACAGAAGTATCGCTAAGGCATTATGACCACTCTTCGCGTTTCAGAATTTCAGCTGATTTCGGAACTCCTCTAGATTCCTTTAAATACTGGAGAAATGTTTTGCACACTGACCCCTACTTTTCATAACATTTTCTGGTTATATGGACCTTAAGATTCAACTGTATAAAATTTCTTGATACAATCACAGGGACTTGCTCCCCTCTATCAAGATTTTTTTTTTCTAACCGCACATTGACTCTTAACAAAATATTGATACAATCCTGTGATACAATTTCATGGTTTGTCACAAAGTAAACGTAAAATTATGTAAAATCTACGGGAGTAATTTCCCGAGATTTTTTTTACGTCAAATATCCCAGAAACAAGTTTTCTTTTTGTCATTTGATTAAGTGGACAACTATCTGGCATTTCAAATATTGAAGAAGAAAAAAATCTTTGATATGAAAAAAGTTCACGAGTAACCATCCTTAATAATGAACAAAATTACAAGAGAAACAAAGTATATTGATTTGTTATTTTTTGAGATAGCGTGTTCTAAATAAAGTCCAGCTCTAACTTTAGAGATCTCCACTAAATATAGATTTTTAAAAAAAAATCTTTTTAAAGAAGTAATTTCTTAGATTCTTATTTTTTAATACTTATTTTTGTGTGTGTGTGTTTCTCAACTAATGCAGTTTATCTAATAATCACATAATTTTTCGCTGCAAAGAAAAATGGTGGTCTATCGAATTGCCTTTCCAATGTTTAACTATAGAGGCTCCTTAATAAAATGCTTTATTCATAGTTCTTCAATAGAGCTTTATTTTGAATTCACATACCCTTTTTCATAACTGCAATAATTTATAAGGCAAAACATGAAAATAAGGCAGAAAACAACACCCTTAAAGGATTAAATCTATAAGGAGTCATCAACTTTGAATCCATGGAAACTTTTGCAAAGATTAGTGAGCGGTATTTTTGCTATGTTTTCCATCCAATTCTTGAGGATCCATCTACTAGTATATGGAACAAGAGGCTCCCTAAATCACTCACCTGGTCCTTAATTGGGGCCATAAGGGTCTCTTCTATATGGGGTCATCTGACAATTTTAATATAATAGAGACTTTTGTAGCTAAACAATAAACTGGGAGTTTAAGCAAGCAAAAGCTTTTTTCTTCCTGCAATTGTTTTCATTCTATAGGGCAAAAACATGAAAAAAGATATTTTTGGCGTTTATAACCACAATGTGGGGTCATCTAACAACTTCGACCCTATGGATACTTTTGTAGAGCTTAATGAGCTGAATGTTTAAGCAAGCAACAGCTTTTCTTTATCTTCTATAGTTTTCATTCTTTAGGGCAAAAAAGGGGAAAAATGCTATTTTGGCCTTTAAGGGGCAATAACTTCTACAAGGGGTCGTCTGACAACTTTGACCCAATTGTGACAGAGCTTAATGTGCTGAATATTTTAACAAGCAATAGCTTTTCTCTATCTGCAATAGTTTTCATTTTATAGGGCAAAAACATGAAAAAAACACGATATTTTTTGTCTTTATAGGGCCATAACAGCTATAAGGGGTTATCTGACAACTTCGACCCTTTGGAGACTTCCGTAGAGCGTATGGAGCTGAAGGTTTAAGCAAGCAACAGCTTTTCTCTATCAGCAATAGTTTTCATTCTATAGGGCAAAAACAGGAAATAAAAACTCTGTTTGGCCTTTAAAGGGTCATAGTCCCCATAAGGGTCATCTGACAACTTCGACCCAATTGAGACTTTAGTAGAGCTTTTGATTCAAAAGAGCCTAAGATCCTTCGGATTTTTTTCTATCTGTTATAGTTGTGGGGTTATTAGTCATTTAAAGTGATTTTATCCTATTTGCCAACATATCATTTATCATTCTTGCAAAGTTTCGGTTAAATGGAATGACCTATTTGTGCTGCATGTGATGCATCAACAAAGTAGAAAACGTCAAGGTCGCCCCATTCACCAATTAAACCATTTCTATTACATAAATAAGGTAATAACAAAATTATTGAATTGGAATGATCAATCTCAAATGTCCAAAGAGAAAAGACAAAACAAGGCAAAGACACATCGGAAATAAAGAAGATTGCAATCATCATGACATAATGTTCAAGCATTAAAAAAAATGCGGGTTGAATCAGGTTTTATTGTGTCAAATCCTTGGACACTCTTATTTTAAATCTTGATTTTCATATTCAAGACTATAAGCATTTATGCAATAGCCATCTACTTTATTTTTCTTTTCTGACTGTATTAGCTCTTCTATAAAAACTGAGCTTATAAAACTGCACTCGACGTTACAAAGACAAACCGGAAGACGCGAACTGCATTGTCAAGTAACGTCACAGTCCTAGCCTGTGGCAACGTTGCATTTTGTCATAATATTTTATAGAAGATTTGTTTCAGAATTTTTCAAAGAACAGAATATTGCCAATAACCATAACTGGAACTTTCAAGAGTAAGTTGACTAATTCATGATATTTATACAGGAAAAGAAAGTTAAGAAATAATGTTTTTTAAATAAATAATATGACTTTCAAAATAGGGAAATTATCTATATGTGATGTAAGTAGTAAGAAGATGGGGTCTATAAATGTTGTCCTGATTTCGTTGAGTGAAAAATCAAGGTTATAAAATGGCGAATATCGGGCGGCTGGCGGGAGCGAACATTTTTTGTTACACATTATTTCTCAGCAACATCTTTATATTTGGTATGCAGCATCAGCATCGGGTTGAATACCATGGGATTTGATTTCAGGTCTGCCATCTACTTCCTGTTTAACGAAACCCAGACATTGTAAATTGAAAATGCATTATAATAATTGTTGCCTTAACCTCTATGGGTATAGCTTAAAACTCATACGATTTACCAGTAAGCAAAGACTTTCGCTTCATTGATTTAATATTCAGATTAACTTGTAATCAGTTTGAAATGAAAAAAAACCCAACAACATATGATATGAATAAAAATTTATAAGATAACAACGAGGACTAAATACACCCTCCAATAAAATACCAAGCTGACCCACCTAGCTGTATTGCCTTAATAGACATCTTTTGATATGTTTATATGCTGGTTACACCTAAAAAGAAAAATCATAGTCTTCTATGTCGCATGAGTTTAAAAGTATAAAATTGACCGGATTTAGATAAGTACTTCATGAATCCGCTCAATACTATATATACGTAAAATAGGATAAAACTACAAGCCAATTATATCATCTACAACATTTTTTCACAGGAAAACCAAATATGGCTGAAGGTGAGAGCGATCATTTGGAGTTTGAGATTGATTTAAGCAAACTATGCGTTGTTTCTACGGAAAATTGTGTTATTTATCAACCGGAAGTCAAAGTGTTCTACAACGACCATCTACAGAAAACTGAGGTGAATGTTTTTTTTGTTTTAAGAAGCGACTTGTCAGATTTGTCTAGGTTTCTTTCCTTGTACTGCACGTGGTCGATATCGGCGCTATATTTGGCTTCCCTGTTCGAGCTTTTGTAGATTTTTTAAAGTGTTGATAATACTGTAGGTTGTGTCGCGTATACTTATTCCACGTCTCATTATCTTTTATTTTGTAGTACGAGTGCTTTTTTTTTTAATTTGTTTGGTTTTCGACCTTCCAATGTTTGGTTTACATGCTGCTGTTGATTCACTTAAAATATTCATATTCAGCATAACAATATATATACCCTTCTTATTGTCTTCCAATCTTGTTACTGCCGGACCCATTGATCACAATGGAAGAGGGAGGTTTGGTCTTTGAAATACCTGTGTCATGTCAGAACCATTGCAATCTCAAATTTTTCAGTTATTTAAATACATTATTTTGTCTCTTCTTTATGGACATAATGTAGCAATTGCCTTTATAGAATACGATGGTTTCATTTTTTGCGGGTTCGTGAGTGAGGCAGTCACAAACATAAGAATTTTTCGAAAAGTCAATTTCATGTTAATTGAAATGTCAATTCCTCGTAGCACCATTTAAAAACTAAAATAAGAACCAAAAAGGCTTTTTTTAAACAACAAAAAATAATTCTCGCGCAAACAGTTCTGAAATGTTGTAACTTTGCTTACAATCTATCTTCTAGGATTGGATAAGGACGAGGAATAGCTTCAACATTCTTGCGGGTACAGTTTATAGCGAACATGGAGACCCTGAGGGTGCTTGTGGTTCAGCAAAAGTAAGAAGGATAAAGACAATCTCGCAGGTGATACAAGATCAAGAGCTGGCTAATAAACAGAGAGTAGAGCGCCAACGAAATACCGAAGAACAGAAAGTTGACGAATTTTTGGAACATGAAGGTGGGGAAACAAATTCAGTTCTGATCGATGATAAGTTCTATGAATTGGACCGTGTACGTTCAGTTATCAAAAAATACCTAGAAGAGAAACATGACACTGAAATCGCCACTCACAGACAACGGATCCGTAGTAAATCGTTAAACGACCTCTGCAAACCTTCAGTAGCAAAATTGTCTAGAAGATCGGAGTCTCTTGGAGATTTACGGGTAAATATTCTAATCTGTTGACTAGTAATAACATTAATAGTTTATGGCCCTGTCACACTATAACGTTTTAGCCAACGTGTGCCGAACGTTCGAATAATTTTCTAAAACGTTGGAACACGTTTGTAGTCGCTGTAAAAAGTTTCAAAAAATATCTCGGTGAACGACCACAAAGCGTCAGACTAACTACCTGCAACGCACGACAAACTTGTTCAAAACTTATCTATAGCGTTTGTCCGGCGTACTTGACGTTTGCCTAGCGCATGTGTGACGACTGCAGAACGCATTCATAGCGTTAGTCTAGCTTATAATTTTTTCTCTCGGTGGGGAGACCTAGGATTTTTGTTCTTTTCTTTAGTATCATTTCCAGTAGTCCAAATAGATCTTTTATCTGGCTTAAATGTATTGCTGGATTAATTAATAATTATAGATACATCATGTGAATTTTGTTTCGTTACAAAAATATTGGTTTTCAGCGTTCCGGTAACATGAATGTATAATTATTTTAAAGCCGTTTTTTAACCTATAGTGATGATTTTTGCACTCTAAAAGAATAAAATATAGTGAAGATTTTATATTTAGATATGTCAAAAATATACAGAGAGTAATGCATGCGCTTGTTAACAAACTCTCAAAATCTCAAATTAGTATATACATGTAAGAAATACCGGTATGTAGAGTTTGCCTAGCATCCTTTTTATAGCACTTGACTAATGATGTCCTTAATAGAGAAAAACGCGTGTGCTTATTGAATATTAAAAATACACATTATTTCAAATGAGTATTAAAGTTAGACTGTCGTTACTCGTTGTATTTGAGTATTTTTCTACCAAAGACATGTCCACCGAAAACACGACAGGTGTATTACAATTTGCAAGAATTACTTGCAATTCCAGACCATCTAAGTTGTCTTTTTATATTCAAGATCTTTTTGGCTTTGATCATTGTTTGTTTTGTTAAAAGTTTTTTTCCAGGTTTGAATTAGTATTTGAAGCTTTTGAAATTGACTTTCCCCCTTGTAATTCAATCTAACTTATAACATTCTTGGGCTGATACGCTACTCGTTCGTTACAATGACGCTCTGTGCGCTCTGTACACGTTTTAGACACGTTGAATAGGTTTCTCGGTCGTTAGACTGGCGCTAGACGTGCGCTACATTATCGCTAGACACGTTAGTTTCCATTTAGCTTAGCGTTCGTCAAACGCATTTCAACGTGCGCACAACGACCACATAGCGTACATCAGCGTGTGTATAACGTCCTTCTAACTTATGCCCAGCGTTCGAATAATTTATTTCTAAAACGTTGGCGAACGTCGGAAATTTTAAGCATGTTGAAAAATTTGCGACGCACTCGGCGTTCACCAACGCACGCTGACGTTCGCGAACGTGTTTGTAGCGTGTTTATAACAAAACTTACGCAACGCACACCAGCGTGTTGAAAATATATTCTAAAACGTTATAGTGTGACAGGGCCATTAAATGTCGTTCCTTGAGAATTAGATTTTAGCCTAGGCAACGCCGAGGTCACAATCTTTCATTTTTTTAACAAGAAACAATTTACATTTATTATCTAGCAATCTCAGAATGAATTTATTGAAAACATATTACGCCTCCTTTTTATGCTCTAGCTTGTTCTTTGGGGGGGACTATCTACGTACCTCTTAATTATAAGGAGCACTAGTACACCAAAGATACCGCTTAGTGTTAGTGTCCTAGATAGGACATTTCTGGCCACAACAGAGTCTATACTCGCTTTTTGCAAACTGTTAATATCTTATTTTCTTGTTACTTATATTTTTATAACCAGGTCTTTAGAAAAATTATTGGGTTCCTTAGACCTGAGAAGTAGAAATAAGTCCCTATTTCTTTTAAAATCAAATAAAAAAATAGAAAAAAAAGATAATAGAAAATAGATGCGAAATGTGGAATAAGTGTACACGACACTGCCCACAATCAAGCGGCAATTCAGAATAGCTAAGCATAGTTTCGTTTTGGTTTGAAACAAATATCTTGCAAATATGTTTATAATGCTATACAGTGTATATTAAATTCCTTCCCCATAAAAAAGTACTATCATTTTTAGTTAGTTCCAGATTTTCTTTAGGTAACCTTTGATATCATGTATATTTTTAAAATCTTTCTAGAACTATCAAGGCGCTAGATCAGCAAACTTCCTGTCTTGGATGAGACATTTAGTCACCGAACTACCAAGGAGGAATATTCTACCAAACTATTCAACAACAGATAATTCAAAAGAAAAACCAGCATCATTGTGGAACAATTTTGACGAAGCACACCCTGTTTTTTCCTCGGAGTCTGTTTCATCAGGTAAATATAAACTCACTTTGACAAATATTTTGTGGCAAATCTAAGATACGTTTCCAACAGTGTTTGAACTTGTTAGTTTGTTTATATTTCAGGTGATTCTGGCGGGGGACAATTTGAATTTCTCACGATCAAAGACGGGTATGCGTCCTTAACTATTGGAACATTACCAGAAACATCAAATGCAGACTCAAAACCAAAATCTTTGAGACGTAGATTCCTAGGTGCTTTGAGGCGGGTCTTCAGATGCCTTTCTTGTTGTAGAAAACCAGAATGTGATCATTAACATTATGCTGTTTCTTTTGTCGATTTTTGAAATATCTGGTATGGAATATTTAGGATGATATGGATAGCCAATTTGGAAATGTTTCAAAAAGAATGGAGCGAATAAAACACTGACTGCATAAACAGAAAAATAACAAACACTAACTTATAACCACTAATAAAAAGAAATGGTATGACGAACACTTGTGCGCAGCAGTGATTATAAAAAAAAACCAAATGATCCGAAGTGTGTAAAACACATGTGCACATCAATTATATCATAAGGATAACACTAGTGGTGGGAAATATTATAAGGATAACAATGATAAGGATAGCGCTTTGTAAAGAGAGATGATATTGGTTACACTAATGAAAAAAAGCGATGAAGATAATACAAGTGTGAAGAGAAGCGATAGGGATACCACTTGAGGAGAGAAGCGATAAGGATTACACTAGTGAAGAGAAGTTATAAGGATTACACTAGCGAAGAGAAGTGATAAGAATTACACTAGTGAAGATAAGTGATAAGGATTACACTAGTATCGAAAAGTTATAAGGATTACAATAGCGAAGAGAAGTGATAAAGATCACACTAGTGAAGATAACTAAGGATTACACTACTGATACGAAATGATTAGAATAACACTAGTGAAGAGAAGTGAAATAACACTAATAAAGAGAAGCGATAAGGATAACACTAGAGAAGAGAAGTGATAAGGATTACACTAGTGATGAGAAGTGATAAGGATTACACTAAAGATGAGAAGTGATTAGGATTACACTAGTATCGAAAAGTTATAAGGATTACAATAGCAAAGGGAAGTGATAAGGATCACACTAGTAAAGAGAACTAAGGATTACACTACTGATAAGAAATTATTAGAATAACACTAGTGAAGAGAAGTGAAATAACGCTAGTAAAGAGAAGTGATAAGGATTACACTAGTGAATAGAAGTGATACGGATTACACTAATAAAAAGAAGTGATAAGGATAGCAATAGTGATTAGAAGTGATAAGGATTACACTAGAGATGAGAAGTGGTTAGGATTACACTAGTATAGAAAAGTTATAAGGATTACACAAGTGAAGAGAACTAATGATTACACTACTGATAAGAATAACACTATTGAGGATTACACTGGTGAAGAGAAGTGATTAGGATTACACTAGTATAGAAAAGTTATTAGGATTACACTAGTGATGAGAAGTGATAAGGATTACACTAGAGAGGAGAATCGATGGGGATTACACTAGGGAGTAGAAGTGATGATAATAATTCTGGTGTGAAATATGGTATGGATAGGAATCATAAAGATAACACTAGTGAAAAAGGGGTGACAATTTTAACACTAGCGAAGAAAAGCGATGGGGATAAACTACTGAAGAAAGGTGAAAATGATGACACAAGTGAACGGACGTCAACGTGATTACACTAGTGAAAAGGTGTCAATTATAAAAAAAAAAATATATCAAACATAGGTCATGAAAAGTAGCATACTTATAACATACAGAATAATGTGACAAAACATTTGAGAGAAGCCGAAATTGAATGAAAACACTTAGTCTAGCAAATGTAGTTGAAGAAAAAAGCATTGATCGAGTATAAAACATTGCAATTATGTAAACAGTTTTTCTTTACTTCCCATTTTCATTCTATTGTTTACTAATCACTGTCTATGTATATGTCTCGTTAAATGGCAAATATACTCATGTGCATTGCCTTTGTTATTAAAATTATCATTACTGTTGAGCTGTTCTTTTATACTATTAGTCAGAATAGGGAATAACACTTGTATTTTAGATACATTTATAACTTAAAATAGCCTTGAAATTTGGCCTGTATACCCAAATAACATTCAAACTACAACCAGACTCACCAAAAATATTCTTACTACTCTACATTGAGTAAAAAGCCTACACTGAGCACAGCATAATACAACCCCAACATGTTGAATCGAGTACGAAAGTCGCCAAGTAGAATTTATATTTAAACCGAATAAAAGAAGAAAATTTTGCAGTATTTTTGAAAATACATTTTTTTTTCTTTTCGTACCCCGCTATCGAAGCTTGAGCATACATAGGAATAATTCTATCTGTTTGTCTCTCCTTCTGTCCATATATCTTCACAGCTCATCTCCTTCTAAACTACTTGATGGATTTTCATGAAACTTTACAAGAAGAAGTATACATTATATGGAGGTGTGCACAGAGAAATTTCATTACGCTCGAAAATCATTTGGACTTAAAGATTTTGAAATAAATTGTTCAACGGGAGACGCAACCTCAGCATGTATTTTGATGAAATTTTATATCATATGGAGATGTGCATGCATTGGAATATAACTGGGAGATAATTGAACTTAATTTAAGGAGTCCAATATAAAGCGGAGTTAATCTTTTCTGTTTTTTTTTTCTCTCTCTTTCTTTTGAATTTGCTGTACCCGTTATAGTTTTATGTTTTGCAAATGAATTATTTATATATAACAGTAGATATTACAAATCCAAAATACAATTAATATAAAACATCCTTTATTTAAAAGTAAGATCAGATCAAAAAGTATAGACAATTGAATTATCTACTGGATGAACTATTTGTTTAGACAAACTCGAATTGGCGTTTTGGTCCCTTTGATCCCTATTTTCTTGAAAACACAGTAAGAGATATTTAACCACAAATACAAGAAACTAACTTTCCCCCTCCCTAAATAGAATTGTAGCATGTCAAAATACATCAAAACCGTTAAAACATTTTGATGTCATGAGTGGGGTACAATGAACAAGAGGCTCCGTAGAGTCTGAATCGGTCACTTGACTTTTATGCCTGATTTTTTTCTAGCTCATGGTTTTATTAAAATAGGGAAAGGCTGTTAAATTGTCAAATTTGATGTTCTTAGGGGAATTACTCCTACAAGGATTGATCCTACAATTTTGCCCATTCTACATGACTTTTGTTTAGTATATATCTTAATGTGGTAAACAATATGTAATTAAAATGTTTCTGATATCTTGTAAAGTTTTCAAGATATTGAACTTTATTGCGCACAACATGGAAAAAAAATACGAAAATGGGTTGGATTTTCAATCTTTAAATTTTCAAGGCAGGTAGATCTTTAAGTGCTGAACATTTCTGCTTCAATTAGAATTCTGTGGCCATTTTTGAGTTATTCTCAAAAAACTGCAATGTACCCCCTATGTTCTATTTTTAGCCATGGCGGCCATGTCTTTTCACCCAAACAATAATTTTGTACCACCTGAGCTAATTATCAATAGTACTAAGTTTGATTGCAATTGGTCGGAGAAGTTAAGGTTTTTGACATAATGAGAAATGGCTGTAAAATGGTCAACTTTGATGTTCAAAGTGGAAAGTGGAATAACTCCTAAGAGGAATGGCCCAACAACTTTGACTCTTTTACATCTTTTGTAGATGTGATGTGATTAACAATATGCAATTTAATTTCTCAAATATATTTATATACTTTTGAAGAGGGGCAATAACTCCTACATGGGTTGTTGGAGTGTCTTAAAAATGTCAGGGTGGGTAGATCTTGGGGTGCTGATCACTTGTACCCATCCAACCGTTTTTGAGTTATTTGCAAAAAAAATCTACAACTTATCCCTACATTCTATTTTTAGCCATGGTGACCATGTTTCTTACAGATAAAAAATTTAAACAATATTTGAATAAATTTGAACCACCTTTGCCAATTAACAAGTGTACCAATTCTAGTTACAATTGGACTTATGGTGTCAGAGGAGTTAACATTTATAAAAGTTAACGGATGGACAGAAAAGGGATGGCAAAAGCTCACATGTACCATCGCGTCAGGTGAGCCAAAAAGAATACTCAAAATCTGGTGAAAAATAAAATTCAATAACAGTCTTGTCACTATATTCAATTAATTTTGTGCATTGTTAGGGGCCACATACCCTAAATGCAATGGGAAACTGTTTGAATGGTAAGAAACATCATATTAAAATGTTATATAAACTTCAACTAAATCTATTGAAGAAAAAACAAAGTTTTCACAGACAACTAAAAATTTGATAGTTTGTTATTGCATTACTTACAAACCATGGGAATTAGGCTATATCAGGAAGATGAACAGGAAAGGATAATAAGATAAAGAAGAATGACAAGAAATGACAGACATCATATCCATAACATTATAATTGCTTAAATTTTGCAGCTGCATTAGACGCAAATAAAGGTAATAACAAAACTAGGTATAATTGTGTTGGGATGCCAACACACAAGTCGCCCAAAATCGCCTTGGATAGAGTTCCATTCAAATCAGTGCATCAAAATAAGTCTAGAAATCAAATTTCGTTGAAATCGGACAAAGTTGACGTTTTTAGGGGGGCGGGTGTAGTAAAATGGCCGCCATTTTGAAACCGTAAGTCGGATTTCAAATCCGGTCGCAGATTTGAGTTCAGCATACCCGCTTTACCAAGACGACCAATTTTCAAGACGATCCGATGAAAAAAAAATTTCCGCCCACTTTTTCCGATGGCCGCCATTTTGAAACGGCGGCCATGTTGAAAATTTTAAAAGTGCATTACACAACTTTGAGTGACCCACTATCCAATCTCACAAGTGTCATTCAATTTCCTTGGACCGTTTTCTTGTATTAGGGAGGACAACTTTACGATAAAGAATCAGAAGAATAATAACTAGGTATAATTGTGTTGGGATGCCAACACACAAGTCGCCCAAAATCGCCTTGGATAGAGTTCCATTCAAATCAGTGCATCAAAATAAGTCTAGAAATCAAATTTCGTTGAAATCGGACAAAATTGACGTTTTTAGGGGGGCGGGTGTAGTAAAATGCCCGCCATTTTGAAACCGGAAGTTGGATTTCAAATCCGGTCGCAGATTTGAGCTCAGCATACCTGCTTTACCCAGATGACCAATTTTCAAGACGATCCGATGAAAAAAAAATTTCCGCCCACTTTTTCGGATGGCCGCCATTTTGAAACGGCGGCCATCTTGAAAATTTTAAAAGTGCATTACACAACTTTGAGTGACCCACTATCCAATCTCACAAGTGTTATTCAATTTCCTTGGACCGTTTTCTTGTATTAGGGAGGACAGCTTCATGATTAAGAATCAGAAGAATAATAACTAGGTATAATTGTGTTGGGATGCCAACACACAAGTCGCCCAAAATCGCCTTGGATAGAGTTCCATTCAAATCAGTGCATCAAAATAAGTCTAGAAATCAAATTTCGTTGAAATCGGACAAAGTTGACGTTTTTAGGGGGGGCGGGTGTAGTAAAATGGCCGCCATTTTGAAACCGTAAGTCGGATTTCAAATCCGGTCGCAGATTTGAGTTCAGCATACCCACTTTACCCAGATGACCAATTTTCAGGACGATCCGATGAAAAAAAAATTTCCGCCCACTTTTTCCGATGGCCGCCATTTTGAAACGGCGGCCATCTTGAAAATTTTAAAAGTGCATTACACAACTTTGAGTGACCCACTATCCAATCTCACAAGTGTTATTCAATTTCCTTGGACCATTTTCTTGTATTAGGGAGGACAACTTTACGATAAAGAATCAGAAGAATAATAATAATAATAATAATAAGAAACGGTGCAAAAACAATAAGTCTCCCAAACTTTGTTTTGGGCGACTTAATAATAATAATAAGAAACTGTGCAAAAACAATAAGTCTCCCAAACTTTGTTTTGGGCGACTTAATAATAACTAGCTATAATTTGTGTTGGGATGCCAACACACAAGTCGCCCAAAATCGCTTTGGATACCTTTTCTTCCCATTTAGTACAATAAAATATGTATAGAAATCAAATTTCATTGAAATCGGACAAAGTTCACATTTTAAAGGGGGCGGGTGTAGTAAAATGGCCGCCATTTTGAAACCGGAAGTCGGATTTCAAATCTGGTCGCAGATTTGAATTCAGCATACCCGCTTTACCCAGATGACAAATTTTCAAGACGATCCGATGAAAAAAAAATTTCCGCCCACTTTTTCCGACGGCCGCCATTTTGAAACGGCGGCCATCTTGAAAATTTCAAAACATGATTACACGCCTATGAGTGACCCACTATCCAATCCAACAAGTGTTATTCAATTTCCTTGAACCGTTTTCTTGTATTAGGGAGGACAGCTTTACGATAAAGAATCAGAAGAATAATAATAATAATAATAACTAGGTATAATTGTGTTGGGATGCCAACACACAAGTCGCCCAAAATCGCCTTGGATAGAGTTCCATTCAAATCAGTGCATCAAAATAAGTCTAGAAATCAAATTTCGTTGAAATCGGACAAAATTGACGTTTTTAGGGGGGCGGGTGTAGTAAAATGCCCGCCATTTTGAAACCGGAAGTTGGATTTCAAATCCGGTCGCAGATTTGAGCTCAGCATACCTGCTTTACCCAGATGACCAATTTTCAAGACGATCCGATGAAAAAAAAATTTCCGCCCACTTTTTCGGATGGCCGCCATTTTGAAACGGCGGCCATCTTGAAAATTTTAAAAGTGCATTACACAACTTTGAGTGACCCACTATCCAATCTCACAAGTGTTATTCAATTTCCTTGGACCGTTTTCTTGTATTAGGGAGGACAGCTTCATGATTAAGAATCAGAAGAATAATAATAACAAGTGCTGACTGTGTTGGGGATGCCCAACACAAAAATGTCTCCCAAACGAACCCAATTTTAACCTCGTATTATGATTCGCCGTCTTTTAAAACCCCTAAATACAAAATTTTGTCGATATCGAAGCATTTTGACGATTTTTGCATTTTTGGGCCCGAAAAATCACATTTTCGCAAATAACTCGAAAACCGTAAATATCGCTTCAAATTTTTTTTTCGTATTATTGAAGAGCTCCTTCTGCTCTATTTACCTACAAAATTTCAGCCTCCTACGCACCTAGGTAACCGAGATATTGCAATGTCCTATATTATGAACTTTCGCCAATTACACGGAAACGGCAGCCATTTTGAAATTTTTTTAAAGTCCCTCAACAACTCTAGTAACCCATCTACCTTCCTACAATGTTTCGTTAAAATCCTTCGAGGCGTTTTGAAGAAACGGTACGGACACGTTCATGGCGGGAGAAAGAAGAAAAAGAATAATAATAATAATAATAAGAAACAGAGTAAAAACAATATGTCTCCAAACTTTCGTTTGGGAGACATAATAATAACTAGTGCTGACTGTGTTGGGGATGCCCAACACAAAAATGTCTCCCAAACGTGCGCAAACTATCACTCTAACCTCAATTTTGACATTGAATTGAAATTCGTCATGCAATAAAACTCCTAGATACAAAATTTTGTTGAAATCAAAGCATTTCGACAATTATCACTTTTCGGACCCGAAAAATCAAATTTTCGTAAATAATGCGAAAACCGTAAATATCGCTTCAATTTTTGTTTCCGTATTATTAAAGAGCTCCATTTGCTCTATCAACCTACAAAGTTTCAGAATCCTGCGCACCTAGGCAACCGAGATATCACAATGTCCTATATTATGACCTAAACCCTGTTTCCATGGAAACGGGGGCCATTTTGAAAATTCCAATTTGTGCGTGCACAACATTGAGTCCCCACCTACCTATATACAAAATTATATGACAATCCATTGAGTAGTTTTTGAGAAACTGTGCGGACACGTTCATGGTCGGAAGAAGAAAAAAAAAGAATAATAATAAGAAACGGAGTAAAAGCAATATGTCTCCCAACACATAGTGTTTGGGAGACATAATAAGAAACTGTGCAAAAACAATAAGTCTCCCAAACTTTGTTTTGGGCGACTTAATAATAAGAAACGGTGCAAAAACAATAAGTCTCCCAAACTTTGTTTTGGGCGACTTAATAATAATAAGAAACGGTGCAAAAACAATAAGTCTCCCAAACTTTGTTTTGGGCGACTTAATTAGTGAACTTGGAAGACCCACCTCAAATGTCCAGAAAAAAAGACAAAAAAAGACAGACATAACAAAGAAATTAAAGATCACAATGGTCCTGCCTTGGTAAAGACATTTTAAAAGAAATGGTGGTTTAAACCTATTGAAAGTACTAACCTTTTATCTTTTTACAAAAGTATAATGTAGAAAAGTACTCAAGTAAAAAAGTACTCCACATAGAGCTATCTAAATTTTTCTGAAATGACATCAAAAGGCCAATACACAAGTCACCTTTTGCAAATTGTAATCTTTATTTGCATTGATTGCATGTATAAAATCTATAACAGAAAAAAAAACAAAAGAAAAAAATTGCAATAATATTGGAATGATAATTAAATGGTATAATATATGTAATTTATATGTATGTATAAAGACTTCTACTAGCATTTTCAACTAAATATAGCTTCTTTCTGTATAAACTCAATTTCAAGTATGTAAATTGTTTAAGCATTAAGGATACAAAAGATGATAGTATTATCATTTAAAGCAAAACTTGTATTATAGGTATAACAATCTACATAAAAATTCTATGTAAACCTATTATATATGTGTGATTGGAGATGCTCTAATTGGTGAGAAAATGACAAAACAGTATTCTATATGTAAGGCCATAATAAAATAATTCCTAGATTCTTATCAAAATTTCTTGCAAATTTGGGGTGGGTGGGCAAATTTTAGTTTTTATTTCTTATCCATTTTGATAAAATATTCTGTCAATTAAAAGAAAATAAGACAAAATTTCCCTAAAAATCAAAATAATTTTTTTTGATGGGGCTGAAAAATCGGGGCGGGAGGGGATGATAGTCTAGGATATTTTTTATAATGGCCTAAGCAAGTAACACTTATGTATCCACTGGTCATCAATGTTTTTTAGCTTGATGGAGAACACAAGAAAAAAAAGATTTATAAGTCACTGTGGAACAAATGAAAAACAACCACATTAAAAGCTTTGAAAAATCAAATTAAAATTTTAATATAACTTTCTTAGAACCTTAACATTTCAGTCATTAATTGATATTAAAGTTCAGATGTCAGTAGTGACATTATATTTAATTAAAATAATTGTTGTTTCTAAATATGTCACTTTGGAATGTTGATATAAATAGAAATAAATTTTATGAATGAAAAAAAATTATGAAAAGACGTTCATTAAACATTAAAAACATCTGCTTATTTGAAAAGAAACTGACACTGAAGCAATTAAAAAACATATTAAACTAATCAAAAACAAATATAGAATTTAACATGTTTAATGAACAAAATTATTGCTTACAATGAGCTTATTTCAAACCTTTTCTGAGGTTTGTTATGAAATAGGAAATAAATTAATTTTTTTATAGAAAATCTTTATGTTGTTAAGTGGTATATTCTGGATAGTTTTATAGACATTAAAAAAATTATGCTCCTAAAAAGAGGTACACTGGAATTTTAATTTTGACAGTTATAAAATACAATCGATAAGGATTTCTTTTTTATACCATTTTGGTAAATAGTTTTCAAAATTATAATGCAAATAAAAGAATGGATTTCACAAGCAAAAAATACCTTTATTTCTTAAAAAAACATACATATTAAATATTTATGGAAGAAATAATTGCACATTAACATTTTTTATTAATAACATGATCTATTGCAAAATATATCATAAACAAAATAATATGATAGAAAAAAATAATAACAAAAAAGTCATAATCATTACTGATGTCATGCAAAAGCAATATTTAATAAATCTGACCATTTTTATTGAAGAACTTAGAAAATCATCTCAACACTTGATGTAAACAAAATCATTGAATGTGTGTTTAAAGGGGTATTAAACACCAACAACCCTGTCTAATTATAAATGCTTTACTCCAATAATACTGTAATATGCCTTGATCAAAATTTCCAATGTATGCTTGTCTCTACAATCTGATTAAAATCAGATCTATACATTGCTCCCAAGCGTCAATGAATGGTAGATCTGAAGACATCCAATTCTACTTTCTGTTCTGATGACCTTTTGAAATGATCAATCAGATTGCTGCTTCCAAGATTTTGGAAGCATTATTTCTTATGATAAGTCCAAAGGATTCGGAAAAAAGTAATTGGAACAGAAAGTAGAATGGGATGTCTTCAGGCTTAACCTTCCAGTGACAGAAGAGGCCAATCTGTATATCTGATTTTAATTCTGAGTTAAAAAGATTGGCTGTCTCTAGATACTAAACTCTAGAAAAATACAATTCATATGATCAACTAGTGCAGAATATGGCAACCACTCAATGTCAATTGTTGTAGTTAGATTTATTTAACAATGTGTCAATGGAACACAGATGCCCCCATTTCTTAGAAAAGCTTTATTGAAATATTTGTACAGACATAAGTTAAACTTTATCCTACCTGACAAGCTGTTACAGGGGCATGAAAAATGTCAAATTGGTATAAACAATCTAGGAAAAAATGAATTCTTGTAAAATAAATATACAATCTAACAAACAAGCATGAATTTGCAGACTCAATAAAAAAATATGATTATACATTGAAGCTTTAAGCTACCACAGTATAATTATGAAGGTCACATAAAATTATTATTTTACATCAAGTTTGGTTTATCATTTAAAGTAGGTAAATATCCAATGAATAAATTTAAAAAAAAAGGTAAAATAAAAAAACCCACTTGAAATGAAAATAATTTCAAAATAACCTTCAACCTGAAATCAGACCGAAAATAATTAGAATTGCCCCTAGATTTTAAGCTTGGCTACTATTTTGAAAATAAATAAATTTGAATTTGGAACTAATGGCTTGTATCTTCGATTCTAATTCTGGTTGAAATTTTTTTTTAAACAAAACATATTTCAAAATTTGTTTGTTCTTATTGTTTATTTAGGATTAGGACATATTTTTATATGATAATTCAAAACAAAAAATACTGAAAAAACTACTAATTAATTCATAAACCTTTAGGTTACAGTTATAAGGATATTTGTATGTCATTCTAAATCAATAAAAAATACAAAAGTAACAAATAAACATTGAGATTTTTAAATAAAAAAAATAAATAAATCACCTTTTTTATGGATTTCAATTGAAACTTAATACATGTGCTTATTAAGATAATTATACTTAACAAAATATAAATGATTTTTATCATTTAATATGCAATAACTATTCAGCTATTTACAGATTCAAATTCTAGTCAGTATTTGGTATTTCTTTTTGAATGGAAGCACACAAGTTTGAAATACTTGGGTTAGTAATTTCACTATAAGATCAAATTTCTAAAACTACTAGAAGACTCTTGGTATAAAATTTTGAACTATCTATTATACATTATCTTAATATATTATGCTTTAATATATAATTTAACATTAATATTTTACAAAAGCAAAAACAAAAGAAATGATTGCATTATATGCCCATTATAGCTCAAAGAGAGATAAGCAATGCTGTCAAAATATAAATTAAAACCCAGATGTCTCCCTTGTCAAACATGGTCACTGTTTAGTCCTCAATCAATTTAAAAATCTGTGAAAGCTAATTTTTGGGGGCACCAAATTGTGTGATTATGTGGGAGCAGGGGCTGCTCTGGCCTCAAAATTTTTGTCGCCAGAAAAATCGCCAGATTTGAAATTAAGTCTCCAGTTTTTATAAAGTGTAGCCAGGACCGTTTTCATTGAGGGGTCATGCTTGTGTAATATATGTTTAGATGTATATTTTAAAAATATTGTTTTCAGTCTTTTTTTTCAGGAGCATGTTGAAGGATGGTTTATTCTCATTGAAAGACTGTTTAGATAATAAATGATGAAGGTGGAGCCTTTCTTGTTTGATATCTTTTTGAAATAAAACATACCATGATTTATTTTATTATTTATCATGTTTATTGCCATATACAAATTAAATAATAACAATACAATATATAAACATAACAATACACAAAAAACCCCAGCACCATATGAATGAATACTCAACCTAGAGAATAAAGATCACTGAAAGCACTAAATGAGCACTATGAAAAAAGTATTATTTAGGAAAGCAAAGATAAAATTTTGTAGAATCCATCACATTTTCATGACCAACCAAGATTGCAAAAGATCATTGTTTGACAGACTGTGGACACATTATAAAGATTCATCAATCATGACTCATGTGGTTTCTATTGAATCCTGTACATTATTAGAATGTTTTAATAAAAAATATCTTGATTTTCTCAAATAAAAACTTCTTATTCCAGTATTGTTATGTGTTTATTTAATATTTATTTCATTTGCTGATGGTAATAGTTTGGTAAAAAATATTTCTTTTCCTAAAAACAACTTCATTTCAGTTTCTTTTTTTAAATAAGAATAATAAAATTAGTTTTATTTTGATTTATTTATCTTCCCTTTCTTGGTTTGCTTTCTGAAATCATTATTATCCCTCAGTAACCTCATTTGAATTGTTCTAAAAATAGAATGGTTTGTTTACATGTGTACTTTCTTTCTTGTGATTATTTGAGGAACTTAATAAGGTGCAGATTACTATTCTCTCAGTGTTTTGTGAATAAAAACTCATCCCAAGCTGGAGATAATTTTGATTTACAGGCAATTATTTGTTTTGACACCTTGGCTGAATGAGGCCATGTGTGCAATCAACACACGATACTTTGTCAAATTGGCTTGGACAATTAAAGTCATTCAGGCGTACATTAGAAATTTGTTCCTGATCACTGTTTTGACACCTTTATTGCATTATCAAAAGATGTGAGCCTAATTTCTAATCAGTCGTTATAATCCTTTTCTTCAACCTGCTGTGATCTACCATTTACAAATGTACCTTTTCAATTATCTACCTGCTCATCCGTGGCGACAGGTGGTCACACATGATAACTTACCTGTTGACATATTGATCAATACTGGCGATGTGTATTCAATTTCCGGTCGAAAATGACAAAACTTACTTAGGCGCCAGAAAAATCGCCAGCACCCATTTTTTGTCGCCAGCAAGAAAAAAATATCGCAATTTGCGACATTGGCGAAGCCCAGCGCGATCCCTGTGGGAGACAAAGTGGTAATTTTATATGGATTTCTTGTAACAACATGTTAAAAATAAAATATTAAATCCAACAAAATGTTGTTTTTTCAAGGAAAATACAAAATAAATGATTTTATATTTCTGAAAATTAAGGACATAATCTAAAATTAATTATATACACATTAAAAATATCACTTCATTTAGCATATGTTGTCAGGTGGTAAAAAGGGTTAAAGGATTTGAAACCCAATTACAGCCAAAAAAGCAATACCTTAGTCCTGCCAGTCAGAGAAATCATTCCAGGCAGGACAACAGATCCCTTTCATAAAGGACTGTTCCAAACAATACTATGGCCCACTTTCATAAAGGGAGAGTATTATTTTCTGAAGGGGGTATAGTATTTTTTAAACACTTCTCGCTACAACCACATAACATACATGTACATGTACAATAATATTCATAAATAACGTATCACATCTAAACAATCACCAATCTCTTAGTCCAGTCATGAGAGGCAACCAGGTCCAATTCAACAATTTTAACAGATTATAACATTCTATGTAAAAATTATATTCTAAAAATGTCAAGAAAACAACAAAATATTTAGTTGTGATGGTAAGGCTGTAAAAAATGAAATAGGCCTTTTTGTCAATTTCCAATATTTTCAATTTTCGATTTTTTATAGATAGTATTACATGAAAAAGGCCTTTTGATCAATTTCCAATATTTTCTAATCTCATTTTTTAATAGATAGTATTATATAATCATATATTATATAAATTATAAATTCATGTATCATAGAACCTGGAAACTTTTCATAACTTTCATCTATCTGTATATATTATTGCATTACACAAGACCCTTGATAATTAGGACAACATATACACCGTTCATTTAACGGGCGTGGAGGTATCAAGTCCAGATCTTCATCATCAGGTTCCAGATCTAAGTTGTACCCATCTTTTATCAACTGTTGAGCTATTTCTTTTGTAGCAGCTTTAGCAAACATTGGAGATTCAAAATCATCTTCATCACTGAAAGGAAAAATACAATTAAAATATAAATTGATTAGAAGTTAAACTATGCAAATGTGTTTTCTTCTGTTTAAGATGCAACCATTACATGTTCAACCCTGTAAGATGAACTTGAAGACCCAACATGTACCTACAGGCAAATATTTTTTTTTGAAAATCAGGCTAAAATCAAAACTTTGATTTAGTGTGTAAAATCAAAACTTTGATTTTGTGTGTAGTCCATCTTTGACCCCCTGAAGAAATGTAATAATGCAAACTATATCAAAATGGTTAAAACCTTTAGTTGACAGAATTTGATAAGAAATTGAGCAAGCTTTTAAATGTATTCCAGTAGATTTTTTTTTCAAGATTCTCTGGTGTCGTGATGATATAATTTTAACCCCTTTTCAATAGTATATAGAAAAGTTGTAGTAATTGTAATCACAAATATTTTTATTTGGCACCATATTAATGTATGCCAAAAACAATCCTTTGGGAATGAAAAATTGGCTTAAAACTTTATTGAATAAAGGTTATGAAATGGAAATTTAGTAAAATCTTTGAATTTAGTCTTCTTTGGTAAAAATTTGATAATTTGATACTTACTTTAAAATGTTAATTGCCTTTTTATACTTTTTTATACTTATGTCATTTTTTAGCATTACAGTGGTCAAGTGTGTTGGTTTTGTGTGATGATGCATCATCAAATCATGAATTGTTTGACGTGTTGTGTCGGATTTAAAATCAACATACTTGATTTTTTTACATCAGTCGATGGATGCTTCTTAGCTAGCTGTCAGTAACTTCGAGTGTTCTCAAGAGAGTATCTCTACGTCCTGTTAATTAATTGTTGTCCTTTTGTCTCAGATACTCTCTTGTTGAATTGAACTTCTATCGATTTGATTTTTACTGTGTGTTAGTTTGTGCTTTGTTATTGATTATCAATAGGGGGAAGGTTGGTGCCAAAAAACTAGTTTAACATTACATTTGTAATGTGCCTGTCCTAAGCCAGGAATATTTATCAAAGCTTATGTTTGTATTTAGTCGAAATTATGTTAATTGTTTTTTGTCAAGAAGAGGGTCTTTCATTGCACTTTAGGATTGGGCTTGAATCATATGTAATTTATTTTCAATCCAGGGGCCAATTGAAAAACAGCGAGCAGCGACCACTGGTCACATTGAAGGCTGCTGGCTGTTTTTCATTGTGGATGTTTTAAGTTTACGTTTATATTGTCGGTTGTGTCACCTACACTTATTAATCCACATCTCATTTTTTTCTATGTTAGGCTTTTCAATATCCATCTCATTGCATTGTTAACACTTATAATTGTCACAATTTGTGTTATCATTTCATTTCTATACAAACCTGTCATCTGACATTATGGCTACTAATGGCTGATTGTCTTGCAAATCTTTCTCCAGATCTTGTTTTCCAGGTACATGTAATCTGTAAATTATAATATTCAATAAAATAAATAATAATATATATATATTTGTCTTGATCTTTGTGTGTCCAGAACTGTCAAAAGTCTTACTTTTGGGTGGAGATTAGATACTTAGTATTTTTTTTTAATCTGGTATCCTGGTCCAATATTCTAGGCAGTCTACAGATATAGTCAGGCCATGACAAATGCAAAAGCCAGTAATTCCTGGCTTTTTGAAAGATAAAAAATAAATAAATATAGTTTTTCAGCATAGTCTGCATTTTGATATTTTAAATACTCTAAACAAAAATTGATATGTGGAATTTTAAAAAAAATATCAAAAATATATTCCTTTTAAAACTTTACTTCAATTTGTATGAACTCCATAATTGTTTAAAATGTCTCCTTTTTGAAATAATGAAAGCATAGGAACATGTCATTTCAATATCTACCATATAAAAGAGGGGAAAAAATGTGTTTTGTGACAACTTATTGGAAGATAGTCATTTTCTGAAAATATAAGTATTTTAAAACTAGGATACAGTAAGACTATTTCTTATTGGTCAGATTACTTTGCTTCTTTCTTACCTGCTTATCAACTGATTTTCCATCTTTGTAAAAAAAATAATATTTTATACTTGATAATATATTGAATTAATGTGCTGAGGACTATACCTATTTTCATACCTATTCCTAGACAATAAAAACTTCTTTGGTTGGTGACTGACAACCTTTGCTTTGCTTGAATATTTTTCTTTATGTTTATCTGAAATGAAACAAAAACAAATGCAGGTTCACTGAATTCCAAAAAACAATCTTAAGGATTAGATACTGTTATGAATTTCAAATTCATCTGACCTACATAATACATGTGAAGTTGTACTTGCATGATGGATATCTTAGCTAACAGGTAAATCAATAGGCAAATTAAAGTTTTTATTCTACATGCATGAATCTTTAAAAAGTTGCAATGTATTGGGAATATACTATGAAACATAAAGATTAAGAACACTTTTTACATGTACATGTAGGTTTTAATGTACATCACAACAATTTGGTATTAACATTATCTACTTTTTTTTTTTTAATTGCAGCTCAGGTAGAGACGATGTTCATCAGGTATTGAGAAAAAAGTCTAAATTTTCTTATCATAGATTTCTTCTTACTTATCTTTTTCTGTAAATCTAATGCTCTTTTTTGTGACTGTCCTTGTTGAATACCATTTGACTGATTGGCTTTTGTCTGAAAAATTAATATAAAAGTTAGTGGTTCTTTTTTGTCCAGTTCATATTATTCATTACATTTTATGCCATTTTTTTTAAATAAAGACTTTCAGGATCCTTCTTTTGTGTAATATTACTGTGATGCACATTGTTTTTTTGTCAAGACTTGAAGTATTAACTGTATCACAAAATTGGAAGCAAGCTTTTTTGTTAGGCACAGGATACGATTACCGCAAAGACGAAAATCCTGAATGGATGACGTGATGGAAATCAAATCATTTACGACCGTTACCATAAGAATTTTCTTAATATTACAGCAAATTTATTTATAGATGTTGCAGGCGACATAATAAATTATTACATGATTAGAGTTTTGCTGTTTTCTGACTGGCCTGAAAAGTACTTTGGGGTCTGACCCCAAAGTACTTTTCAGGCCAATCGGAAGACATGTTATATAGCAATGTTGGATAGTTACAAGCTAAAAATAGAGCAGGGGTCATGCAGAAGTCAATAGCACATGGTTTTAGACTAAAAAATAGAAAAAGAAAGCAGCCATGAGGAATTTGATAGCGCATGGTTTTAGTCTAAAAATACTATTTTCTAAAATATTAAATGAAAGTGGGAAAATCTTAGTGTATTTTTCTCCTTCTCAATTTTTATTTTAATTAATTTTTTTAACATTCTTTTAAATATGGTTGTAAATTTACTGCCATTTTTATTCGTATAAGACCTTGTTGGGCCATAATGGAATTGTCAAATATTTAGTGTTGGTTTATTTTGATAACAATACAAATCAAGTAGATCTTTCTGGCTTATTAAGTACGACAGACATACATGTAAGAAGTAGCAAGCTTTTAATGTAGAAATTTGCCAAAATGCACAAGACTGAAAAATACCATGAAGAAAAATTGTTTTGTTGGAAACATTCTGACTTTTCCAAAGTTTTTGAAAATGTCTGCGGGTGCAGAAAAAAATGGCAGGAATAACACATCACCCCAAACTGTCTCCTCCCCTTGATTCAAATAATCAAGGCAATGGAATGGATTTATTTTTGTTTCTAAGCAAGCTTTTCAGGCAATGTCATTCTCATATTAAGCCTAGCATGGTTATACAGCCATCGCAGACGAACAATGAGATAAAATTTGGCCTTAAAGTTAAATCATACTATCACATTGTCCCTGACCCTTGGAATGGATTATATTTTGTTATCTGTGCAAGCTTTTAGGACAATGCCATCTCATACACCCCCTAAGGCTAAGGGGCAAAAATGTCATTAATTTAATTGTACTCGAGGTTGTATAATGAGCTGAATTTTTCTTCAACCTCCGGTTTGACACGCTTGTTTTCCCAAACTTTCAGCGTCTTTGTAACGCTTTTTCTTCAAAATTTTAAAACACCATTAAACGCACACGTTTCCAACAAGAAAAGCTACATGTAGTTTGTTTTTATTTTCAAACAAAAAAAAAATGAATAAAATTTATTGTTACTTCAGGAGCGTCACAGGTTAACCTGCCTCATATTATTTATAATTTGTTTTTGTTACGGTATTGACCAAATTTGACGTAACCTTATCCTGGGCAGGGCTGTCAAGTTTTTATGAGCTGCATGCGTGAGATTTGCCCAAAAACTGAAAGTTCAAAGAAATTTGCCGCTAAATTGCCAATTAGATGCGTGAGTCGTATCTCCTGTACTTGGCGATCATAATACTGGTATACCAGTATTGTTGACAATACTGGAACAAAATTTTATTCCAGTATTGTTGATTTTTTTCCAAAAAATAAACAATACTGGAATATATTGATGTTCCAGTATTGTTCCTTGAGTAATACATTATGTCATAGACATATTTTAGATAGAATGCGATTTTTCTAACTCTTTTTTGCCTTTCTAAGAAATTATTCACAATAAATTGTATTGATTATGAACAGACTAAATTTTAATCATGTTAATGGATGACTATGTGAAAGTTTCATTTGATTTTGATGAGAAATAAACTTTTTAATGAAAACATAAAGTGAAAACTTAACCAAAATGTTTTAAAAATTGTATTTGCACATTTGGGTTGGCTAAATACAAGTATTGATGGCCTGGGGTTTTCCCGGGCTTGGCAATACCCTTGAAATTGTCAAAATGGACAATACTGGACATGCTGGATAATAAGAATATTTCATGAAATAAAAAATATCCTATTTAATAATATTTTATGCTTCAAAATTTCTTCATCTATAAAATACATGTACCTAAATGATTTGTATTTGACAGTAAATAAAACATTTACTATTCATGCATATTTCAATAATATGTATTTTTTTTGCAATATTTTTTTTCTTTCATTGTCATTACAATACAGTTTTAACATATTCATGACAATACACCAACAGTTTAATCATAGACCTGTATATTAGAATATATATACAGGTCTATGGTTTAATCAATGCTAATTATTTATAAAAACCCCAGGCCATAAAACAAAACAAATTTGTGAAACCATATACATGTTGTACATGTAACGGTTAAATAAGCATGATTAGGATTAGTAATCAAAACATCTTAATTTTGTGTAATTGTTAATAGGTAGCTAGGGCTTGTGTATGTATAAGAATGAGACTTACATGTATTTAAAAAAAAATGTTTAACTTGTATATTTTAACATGTTTAAAGGTCATATCAAGTTGATTTATAGACAATTTGGCATTTCTAAACATGTAAATTTTACCATAAATACTACATTTGTATATCTTTTTAATCATGTTAAAATCCCTCACTATCAAAATCTGTTTTAATAGTGTTCTCATTTAGTTTTTTAGTGTACATGCACTTATCATGTTAATTAATCGATACTGATTGTTATGCAGGTGATGCCATGCAAATATCAAAACCATAAAATACCTGACATTAAACAAATATTGTACAATTATGTGTCTAATATGGAGTAGGCTTTAGCCTAAAATCGGACGAAGTCAATTGCTCATAGATGTTTTTAATGAAATAAAATTTGAAAAAATGTCAATGATGAAAACCATGCCTTCCATTAAAAAAAAGCGAGCTTCGAAAGTTTCAAAGATTTTTTTGATAATGTGCAAGACCCCCCCCCAACTCATGACATTTGCATTCTTGTTAAAAATACATTTGATCAGTGATTACTCAAACTTGCTTTATTTGCGCAAATGTAAAATATTTAGGGACAACATTCGGCGGGGACGAAATAACTCCCCTTTACAGGTGTCCGTGACGTCATTTCCCATTCAGATAATTTTGCGTTTCCTGCAGACAAACAACATTTATGCAAAATTTATTCTGCCAGGTTTTGAAGGCTTTCTGTGTCAGTATTTAGCATTCTCTGTATTGGCATCAATTTAAAGATTGATTTAGAAACCTGGCAGAAAATAACGGCATGGTTTGAAGAATATTCCCGCAGGATTGAATAGTTGATAATGATTTACAAACACTGAGGTAAGACCCTTATTCATTCTTACATTTTTTATTATTATCATGGCTAGGATGATGGAGCATCAATCTTATTTATCATGATGTATTTATATTAGAAAAAAAACATTCCCACATTAATTACGTTGTCATGGTGTCAGGTGTAATGCCGTGATAGTGACGTCATTTAGTTAGACTAGTCCGTTGTTATGTAAACACGTCACCATATTGGAATCCGTTGTTATGGTGCTTTATTTGAAATTTTCGAATAAAGTTCAAATGGTGCATAAAAAGTCAGTGGAAAATTGTAACTGTATAGAAATTATGTTTTGGCTATCGCCAAAACATAATTTCTTTTTAGGTTTAATTTGTTTAAATGGACCCTAAATGCGAATACACAGCTGAAGCTAGCATTTTGTTCTGGGGATTATGGGATTGATTTGCAAAATGCTACATCCGGTTCGAAGCATCAATACACTCAATTATCTACACTTAGTCGGACTTCGTCCGATATTAAAACAATACTGGTTGAATACTAAAACACAATACTGCAGTAAAATTTTGAAAATTAACAATACTGGAATATTTTTTTGTTCCAGTATTGTTAACAATACTGGTATACCAGTATTGTGATCGCCAAGTACAGGAGATCCCGTGAGTCTCACGCAAGTTGCGTGACTCATGACTGGTCTGCCTGTGCCTTTTCAGCTTTTGTTATGTTTTGCCTTCTGGACATATGTCACGTATCAGACAGTTCTGTATTCAATAAATAAAAAATTACGCTTGCTAAATCATCGTTTGACTTTAATGGCTTTTGGTCGCTATCGAAACCGCTGTCTTCCATGCTATCCATTACAAATCAGAGCCATCTAATTTGAAAGAACACGAGTAAAGTGTTGTAGAACAAGTTGTTGACATTTTTTTCAAAACCGGAAGTTCATTGCCGGATATTAACTCGCACCTTGTGCGCCGACGCAGAAGCCCTAGCAACAGCAACGCCATTTCTTCAGTAGATACACGTTTATTTCTATACATTTTTGTGTATTCGTTGCATTGTTGATCACCACTGCATCGAAAATGCCACCAAAACCAGCAGCGAAAGGAAAACCGGTTTGTTTAACAGTCAAACTTTTGATAATTAATTAATTTGCTTTTAACATTTTCAATTTGAAAGACTGAAATTCAAAGTGCAAATCATGAAAATATTGCTTTGTTAACCCCATAACAATGTATTTGTATACTGCAATATTAGATAGATAATTTAGCCTGTTCATTTTGTTAATTGATTTTACTAATTCACAAAGTAAAAGGATCAGGTCGTTCCAATGTTCGGTGATTATAGTTCCGTTCTGTACCTCTACATTGTACCTTCTATATCCTGATACTGGTCTCTCGTAATATGGTGGTACGTACCTACATGTATGTAGAAACGATGACGTCACACTTGCATATTTGGTTGAAGTGAACGTAAATACCACGATAAAATGGAACCCACAATACAATGAGAACCGAGTATACTTCTAATCTGCAGTGTGAATGCATTAGCCATTACGCAGATTTACTGTGCAGGTGTCAACCATTGTGCATGGGTTAAAAACTAGTATGTTTTATACCAGCAATATTTACAAATAAAACAGTACATTGTCAGATGCTCCCTTGAAGCATTCTGTGGATGTTGCCTGAATCACTTGACTTAATCAAGAAGTTGGTTCCAGTCTGCTATGGCATTTGTAGATGTATTAAGCAGGGTAGGAAATTCGCTGAAAAAGTAACCAGCCCTGAATTGAAATTCTACCTGTTATTGCTATATGGCCGCTCAAATTTTCATTAATTTAAGCCAGCCCTGCCAAAAAGTTACCAGTCTCGGACTGGCGGGCAGGCTGTTATTTCCAACTCTGGTACTAAGGCGGAGATACCTGTCCTTGTGATTATGCCATGTTGCTCTTCTAGATTTTGTTACGAAGGCCAAAATGTTGATGTGAATGGCTTTGTATAGTAGGGTTAATCTAGCTGCTTTCTTTCAGAGAACTTTCTAATGTTGGCCATTCCAATTCCTTTAAGATGTTTGTTATTGTACCTGGCTCTCTACTATAGTTTGATGTAACAAATGGGCAAACATACTCTCCTTTGTATCATTTTGATGCTGTTACATGTAATATGATTTTGCCAGTACATTTACTGATACCAAACAGCAGAAGAGTATTCCAGATGTGGTCTTACTAACGCTTTGTATGCCTGATCTTTGATGTCTTGTGGGCATCTATAGATGAATCCTAATGTTCTGTTAGCCTTTGATGTTATTTCGTTGATGTGGGTCTCCCACCAAAGGTCTTAATTGAGTTCACCCCAAGGTATGGCTATTGGGTAGTACTGTAGTAAATTATGTACAGCTTCCAGATGATCATGATGATGTCCTATCAAATTGTAATTATAGATGACGGGCCATTTCTTCCTGGTAACATACATAGGATATGGAGCATTTGGATGGATGGAATGACATTTGCCATGTTTTATGTCTGTATGGCCCTGGGTATTCCCATTGGGCTATTATGTGCCACTTTTCATGCTAAAACATCATGACATAATCCAAATAATTTTAACATCTTGTTAAGTTTTTTCATGATTTTTATTGATACTACTTCGTACGACGATATCCAAGAAAAATTCAAATGAAAAGGTTCATGATGTTAGCCTATCCTGTCTGTATAACATGTGCAATGGAATAACAACAAAAGAAATGATTATTTTCGAAAGAAGCCTGAATTATTGACCACTATACAGCAGTGAACTAGCCAGAACAATGGAAAGCTCACAAAAATTCTAGCCATAAATAATCTTTAGTAGCTCTGAGCTACAAGCTACATGTTTTTGGCAAATAATATTTAATTAAAAAAGATGGATGAGAAAACGCAACATTTACCAGCTACTGAGGGATAAGGTATATACATGCCATAAAAGAAAAAGAAGAAGTATAAATATATACTTATGTAATAAGATAAAGTAAAAGGACACAGAACTTAATTTGCCAAAATTCAAAAAAAAAATTGAGGCGTCTGAATAAATCAGGACAGGTCACAGGAGGGTTTTGAATCTACAATATTTTCTATATTGGTCTTATTTATTGAATATTTCAAATAATCATGCAATTATGATTCTTAACTTTCTATACAGGCTGGTGGGATGAGTGATATGATGGCTCGTAGAAGAACAAGAATCAAGGTATGCTATCTTTTATTCAAGTTTAATGTATATAACATTTTCAATTATTCAGGCTGGTAAACCAAAGTCTGTCAAAGGAGCAGGTATTTTGCATAAGAAGGTAAAGTTATGTGTTGTCTTCAAATAATTGGTTTAGTTTTATACATATTGATGTACATATTGCATATTTTGTGGCAAGATATTTATTTAAGGCAAGACCAAAACATATTTGTGGAAATAGAATTTCATACTTTTGTTAGATAAATTACCATATATTTCTTTCATATTGTTTTACATATAGTGTTTAATCAATGCCCTTTAAATTGAAGACTTATATTGAGCACTTTAATTTACGGTTACTGTTCAATGGCTCCAAAAAGGATGAATTGGTCTTGCCTTAATTTTTATTGTCTCGCCTGCGACGAATGTCGCAAAAGGCGAGACTTAGGTATGGTGATTCCGGCGGCGGCGGCGGCGGCGTCCACAATTGGTTAAAGTTTTTGCTTAAGTCTGTTTTGTGTGAACTAGTTATGTTACACCATTGATATTTTGTATGCAGTTGCATCAGCATCAGTACAGATCAGTTTTAAAAGGATTTCCCCTGTATGCTCCTGCAGTCACGGTCTACTGACTTTGAAATTTTACACTGATTTGGCCGAGGTTAACCTTTTTTCTTAAGTCTGTTTAACATGAAGCAGTTATGTTACACCATTGATATTTAGTATGCAGTTGCATCAGCATCAGTACAGATCAGTTTTAAAAGGATTTCACCTGTATGCTCCTGCAGTCACGGTCTACTGACTTTGAAATTTTACACTGATTTGGCCGAGGTTAACCTTTTTTCTTAAGTCTGTTTAACATGAAGCAGTTATGGTTCACCCTTGATATTGGGTATGCACTTGCATTAGCATTAGTACAGATCAATTTCAATTGTATGCTTCTGCAGTCACAGTCTACTGACTTTGAAATTTTACACCGATTTGGCCGAGGTTTACCTTTTTTCTTACGTCTGTTTAACATGAAGCAGTTATGGTACATCATTGATATTGGGTATGCAATTGCATTAGCATCAGTACAGATCAATTTCAAAAGTATTTTATCTGTATGATCCTGCAGTCACAGTCTACTGACTGAGATTTTACACTTTTTAACTTTTTACTTATGTTAAATCAGTTATGGTTCACCATTTATATTTGGTATGCAGCTGCTTAAGCATTAGTTAAGATCAGTTTAAGGAGGATTTTTATTTTATACTGTGTCCAGTTGCGACAGGCGAGACATGTCTCTGTGTTAACAGTTTATTGTTGATTCAGATTGTTTTCAATTTGTTGGGTTTGTTGTTGTTTTACTTTATATTTTGGGACAAGGATTCCTTTTCATATATTTATAGTAAATTCATAGTTTTAATACACTTTTCAAAATCATGAAATTTGCATTATTTTTTAACTTGCAATATAATAAAGAAAAAAGATATTGTACCTTAAACCACATTGGTACATTAAAACACCTTTCATTGGTTTGTTGTTGTTTTGCTTTATATTTTTGGGGACAGGGAATATTTCAGCCTCCCAAATGAAGTTTATTGTTTTTTTTTATTCATAAAATTATTATTTTGGCACACTTTAATCTCAAAATCTTGTTTTGTTTTTACCCTCCCTCTGACACTGACAAAAGAAAGATTGGCACATCAATAACATTTTGCTTCAAATTCACTTTAGAACTTGTAATCATTATTTCTTGGTTGCTAGAGGTCATTTTAATGTAGTAGCTAGCTATCAGTAAATTGAGTTAAAAGATATGGTGATTAATTGTTTTAATTAGTGTTTGACTGGTCTGCTGTACTGAGATGATCACCTCAATATCCCTATTGTGTCTCACAACTATGTGGTGTTCTATGGTCATTTCTGGATCCTAAGATTGCAATGGAAGAGGGAGGTTTGGCGCCATAAAACCTAGTTTAACCCGCCATATCGTTTGAAATGCCTGTACCAAGTCAGGACCATTGCGATCCACCAATTCTCCGGTATGACTGATTCGTTTTTGTCATTTTCTCTGGACTATGAGATTGATCATTCAAGTTAGGTAGTTTTGTTATTACCTTTATTAACTTAAATACATTCAAAGTGCTTAATATATATTTATAGGAAAATGATTTGAAATTCTGTTTGTTATGTTAATATTAAGAGTAATAATTGAATCCTCTTTAATTTGTATTATTTTTCTTGTAAACAAATGTAATTTTATCCATATTTTAACAATTGTCTACATATCAATTCTTTGATTTATAATTAAACTTTTGTCATGAATGCAATTTGATAGGATGGAGATGACATGACAGATATTGGAGATGGCACTGAAGCTGAAGACTGGATGCAGGTATTAAAAAAAAACTTTACAAAATTGTACAATTCTTTCAATGTTTATGTGATTTAGTTTTAATGGATGAAATAGATCCTGAAATTTTCAATAAAGATATCTGTGAATTAACTTATATTTTAAATGACGTTGAATAAAGTTCAGTTATGTATTAATGATACAATGAATTAAGCCAATAATATTTTGCATGTATTGAGGGAAATCTCTTGAAATTCAATTTTAACAAATAGAGATGTATTTTTTCTGATTTAGATCATGATGTATATTTTTGTAAATATATATTTGATGAATTTAGTAAATAATGGAAAAATCTGTTAATTACTTTTAGCATAAAAACCTTGTCAAGCCTGAAGATCAGCTGGATCTTAATGAAACTGTAAGTATTATGTAAAAAAAAATGGAGTTATCTCCCATTCTGAAAATTGAAAAAAAATAGATCTATAGACTAATGCTTGATTCCCTTTCAGTATTGTTGGAATTTCTTAAGTTATTGCCATTTATAACACTTATTGAATTTAAAAAAAATGCACAAGGAATAAAAAACTATGAAAAAGACCCAAATTATTAACCAATGCCTTTTATTATAAATGATGCATTATATAAGATAACTCATAAAGCATACCTCACCACTGACATTTTTCAACTATTTTCAATCCTATCATTGGAGAGAAAAAAACTGTTCTTTTATCTTTTCTTAAACATTTTATTGTATACAAATTTAATGGTCTATGTATGATTTATAGCAACTCAAAGAAGAGTTTACCAGGATTTTGACAGCTAATAACCCACATGCACCACAGAATATTGTCAGATACAGTTTCAAGGTATTGTAATTAAAAAAGTCATCATTCCTCATGAATACAGTTTCATTATAACATTAAAAAAAAATTAATGCAAGTTACATATCGAGAGTCTGCTAAAAATGGACAAATGGTAAAATGTAGCATACAATATAACAAAACTATAATAAAATTTTAGTATGAAAAACTTATAGCAGAAAAGTTAGTATGATACTACATACATGATACACCCACATACAACAGGTACACGAGTACATGTAGTAGAAAACAATGAGATGTGGAATGCAACATACATAGGTCAGCTGCAATTTAAAATCCTTATCGGTAAACACTCAGCAACCTCAGATTTGACTAGTGTTTTAAGCTTTATGAACTATTATAATTTAGTATTGTTTCTTATCTGTATATATTCTTATTTGTTTACAGGAGAAACAGTATAAACAAACTTCTAGTGTGGACCAACTAGCTATACATTTTGCCTTAGATGGAAACATGATCCACAAAGAATCTGATGAGGCCAAGAGACAAAGAGCTAGACTTGGCATCCCAGAATGTATGTAGATAATGAATGTACTTATGATTTTATAAGTGCTAAAAGACTTCAAATTAGTTTTTTAAAGCCATATATATATATATATTAAGAATTTTAGCCTGCATAAAATTAATGAGACAATTTAAAGAAAAGATATAAGACAAAAGCAACTGGAATGGTCATCTATACCTTGAGAAAAGAAGAGAATCTAACATGTCTAAGATAATTATGAAATATTCTTTTAGGATCTTTTCCAGTATAAGTCATGATCTCCTGTATTTGGTATAAAATGTGATGATCATTACATGAATTTATATTGCTTTATGGATTGGTTTAGTTTAGTGGTCATGAACAAATCTGTCTGATTCCATGATAAATGTTGTCTTTTTGTCAGGATATATGTCAATGCATGTTTGCCAAACTTCTAAATCATGATAACAAATAGACATATAGTTTTTTTTTTGTTTCTATTAAGAATTAATTATTTTGTAATTTAAAGCTGTGCCAAGTGAGCATGCAGGAAGTGATGGAGGGGAGGCAACCCCAGCAGCAGGAGCAGCAGAGGGTGATGAGCAAGCAAAAGAGGAGGTAAAATAAGAATAAAAGAACAAACATGACATATTAAATTCATATGTTTGTATGTTCAGAGAAAACATGAAAAATATTTGTACGAATAGAAGATATCAAATATTATATTTCAAACTGTAAAATGATTGAAATAACGATGTTTCATGACTGTACATTACATTCAGTTTTAGAGAGAGAATTTCGGCTTGTTACACATATCTAAAGTAAAGTAGCCCATCAATATGGTTCTATTCATCAATGATAAAAATCCAATGAGCCCTCAGCAAATTTTAGAACCACCTTGGATGTGGGCTAATTACAAACCCTGTTGACATTCCAAAGTTTTGAATTAAATTTTTATGTATATTTTACATTTTGATGAAAAACAAACAAAGAAAAAAAGAACACTACTTTGTTGATGTGTTTTAACTCAATATACATCATGTACATAATATATATAACTTGTTTGCTTCCATTAAAATAATTGTTAAAATCTATTTTGTAGGCAGGAGAGGGTGAGGCCAAGGATGGGGCAGCTACCCCAGCACCAGCTGATGGTCAAGAAGCTGCAGCTGGTGGAAAAAAGTTGACAAACCAGTTCAACTACAGTGAGAGAGCTTCACAGACCTACAACAATCCATACAGGGTAATAATTTTATATGGAGATTAAAGTGTTTCTAAGACCTTCATAATAAATTCAGAATTTTAATATTAAGGTGTTTCTAAGACCTTCATAATAAATTCAGAATTTTAATGATAACAGAAGACATCATATTTAATATAAATCTAATTTCCAGTAACTTATAAATATTTGGTATATAAGAACTGATGATAAATTCTCAGTATTTTAGTATAAGGCTATTTGGTTACATTTGTATTTTAAAAACCAGAACTCAAAGGTAAAAAATAATTTTGAGTAAGTATACATTTTAGAATGTAAGTTCTTTTATGTAAAGAAAACAATTAAGAGTAAATAGAGTATAAGGCATAAGTTTCAAATCTTTTTTGAACAACATTTGGTATAATTATCTTAAAATCAACCTTTTACAATGAGGATTGAAAGAAAAAAATCTTTGTAGAATTAAAATGTATGTATTATTTTAACAGGAACGTGGTACAGCAACCGAGCCACCACCAAGAGCCACTTTCTCTGGTAATGTCACACAGTGGGAAATCTTTGATGCCTATCAAGAAGACTTTGAAAAGCAGGTAAAGCAATTGATGTGGGCTTTTTATTTGATTTTTTTATAGATGTGCTATTTTACTCTTAACAGTAACATTTCGTCTTACTTTTTCATTTAACTTCTTTTCTGCGGCCAGCAAATTTTGTTTTGTTGAAGTAGGTTGGTTTGTTGTTCCATCTGACATTTTGTTAGTAACGATCTTACCACTGTGTTTACAATTGAGATTTTAGAAAACCATACACCAAAGAAATCAAGCATGAGTTGGAAGAATAGTGTGAAAGCCCGTCTTTGGCAGGATGGCTAATACTCTTTTCAGAACTTATCTGGCTACATATAGAAAATAAAAAATAAAATTTCAGGACTGGAAGTTTATTCAGATTATAAGCTACCCTGCATTTGCTTGTATATTTCTGCACCTTATAGTTTTTTGGACAAATTTTTTTTAACTGTTTGTCTGTTTTTCAGTACATGTTACAGAAAAAAAATAACTGATGTCTGTTCTTTTTAGTACTTGCTTAAGAATAAGTTTCAAAGCCATAGCTTATATGCCTCTGAATTGGTTATATCCATGTACTTATGTATGTTATATAATTAAATCTACTGCCTATAAGCAACTGAATAACTAGTTGTCCTATTTTTTTTCAAATTATGCTTTTTGTGTGGTCATTTTCTTCAATTGGAAAGATTTGTTGTTTTAGATGGAAGTCATAAGAGCTAAACAGGAGTATAAGCCTTTAACTGCTTTCCAGCAAATTGTTCAAGTAACAATGCTTTTTATTCAAATACTTGCTATAGGCAAATATTAGTATACATGATTAGCCTTCAAGTATATGATATATAGACACAGTCACTTTGAAGTTATTAAATATATTCATATAGAAATATTCAGACTGGATAGAAGTCATGGCAAAATACTTTTAAAAAAAAAACATCATCTTAACTCTTATTGTGATCTATATATTTTGAGACACGGAAATTAGTAAGTTAATTGTGGTAAAGTTAAATCTGAGCTGCCATGAGTTTTTAATCAAGTCTAATTATTATGATTAAATTTACTAACTGCATGAATGTGGAGGATCAAAACCTATATGAAGACCTAAATTGGTATTTTAGACAATATACATTTTGTATAGGTTAAATAAATATGTGCATGAATAAATTTTACTACATAGTATAGTATCTTGTTGAATTTGTGCATGTGTTTATTAACAAGTTTAAATGGTATCAAATATGTACAACCCTGATGTGTTTTAGAACAGTATATGTAGACTTATCAAGATGAACAAACTAATTCGAAATCTTAAAAGATGGACAAACAAATTGGAAATCATTAGAAATAATTCCCACAAATAACATTTATCCCTTCAAGATGGACAAACTAATTCCTTAGAAATAAATTTCCCATGAACTCACTTTAACTTTTTGTTAACAATCATGATGGCAATGTCTATTGATATAAGTTAGGAACTTGTCCCTTAACTGATACTTCCTTTAGTGACCATACAGTCTAGTTATTGGTTCATGTATTGAGTAAAGGTAGTAAAATTGCATGTCATTGTATTTATATTTACTTTGAAAATTTACTCTGCAAACAAATTTAAACAAATCAGATAAAACTCTAGGAATCATCTAAGTTTCTTCAAATCATAAATTTTGTAAACTGAAGATAGGAAAATGTGTGCTCCTACATGTATATCTCTTTGACATATTATAACCATTTTACTTAAATGAAAACTAGGATACATGTTAATTGTAAAGTAAAAGTAGTCCCTTTTTAAGTTTTTCACAAGTCAGTTTCTCTTTCTCAATTGAATTTTTACTTATCTGTTTTAGGAAAAGAGCAAAGAAAAGAAAGTTATTCCAGGAAAGAGAGAAGAGGAAAAAACAAGAAAGAAGCTCACCATCACAGAAACTCAGGTAAAAATATATGAAGAAGAAAAATGTGTGCTCTTGAAATAATATGAAGGTTTTTAGTTAATATTTAAAAGCATAAAAAGTACTTAATAGTGTACTGTTTTGACTATAGGTAAAGTATATGAAATCAAAACGGTTCAGAAAACTGTGTGAAAGGGGGAGATAATCCAAATTTTTATTGATTATTAATACCAATTGTTTTACTTAACTAGAACAAATATATTATTTCAACATTGAAAGAAAAAAATGCATAACATTATAATTAACATGGCATTTGAAATCTAAAAAAAAAAATATGAAAAAGCTTTTTTTTCAATAACAAATCAGTTCTACAAAACTAATTATATTTAAATCAGAAGAATGCAAATTTTGCATTTTTTCTGTTAATTTATTGCTAATGACATTTTTCTTGATTAAGTTTATGCTTACATTAACAATACATGTATTTTTAGGGAGAAGATATTTCTAGATTATCCAAGGCTGCCAAGATTGTTGAGAGAATGGTAAATCAAAATACATTTGATGATATTGCTCAAGGTATACTGTTTGAGATTTATTCTTCCGACATTTTCTATATCTCATACCTAGGGCATCAACTTAGTTTTGGTAGAGTTGGGGCATTGAGGTAATGAGAGGTTTCCCTGGTTTTTGCCATCACAAATATGATCATCACCATAGCCATAAAACTTATGTGTACATGTAGAGGCATATTGGAATCACATGATCTTTACACATCTTGTAGGCACTAATCAAATTTCTTGATGGGTTTTGGCAAAATTTTACACTAAGAAAGTACATTATATGGAACAGTGCATAAAGAAATTTCATCATATTGAATATTATTCAGGGGAGACAATTTGACCATTTCTTTTTCAAATATATTTTGAAGCAGATCTTGAATCAGAGAGTACCTTTTTGTGAGCTTGCTCACAGTATTCCTATACAATGATATAATTCATGTCTTGACCCTGAAATCATTATTTTTAAAAGTTTCTAAAACATAAAGAAATACTTATAGATTATAGGAAACTTTCTAAGTTTGTATTAAATGCAAATTACAAAATATTTTTTTTCTACTAATTTCACAGACTTCAAGTACTGGGAGGATCCATCAGATGAGTATAGAGAAAACGATGGTACCCTGTTGCCTCTCTGGAGATTCTGTTATGAGAAGGCAAAGAAGTTGGCTGTAACTTCACTATGCTGGAACCCTAAATATAAAGACCTGTTTGCTGTGTCTTTTGGTTCTTGTAAGTAAACATAAGAGGGTATTATGCATTGTTAGGAAATGTTTACTTTTAAATGTGCATAAATAATTTATAAATAGGTTTTATTTTAGAAGTTAATGTTGGTGGTTTTCTCTACATGGGGTTCAACTTCCTCTACATGGGGTTGAACAAAAGGGACATGGATTTTTGAAGAGTAGATAAAATGGCATCTAATGGTTAGGGATTGAGGGGACTGGTTACAGGGATCAGAGTGAAGGGGACTGAGATAAAAAAGTAGACTCCCTTATCCAGTTATCCCTCTTACTGACAAACACTGGCCACCTTGTATTTTACCAATAGGTGCTTAAAAGGGAACCAAATTTTTTCATGACAAATATTTAATTGAAAACATGCTTAACAGTTTTAATGCTCACACGGTAATATTTTGAATTTTGTAGATGACTTCATGAAACAAGGAAATGGTATGATCTTATTTAACAGTTTGAAGAACCCATCATTCCCAGAATTTATTTATGAGACAGACAGCGGTGTCATGTGTTTAGATTTACACCCAGAACATCCCTACCTTATAGCCGTAGGTTTTTACGATGGAAGTGTTGGCATATTTAATGTCAATCAGAAGGAACCCGTTCATAGATGTACGGCCAAAAATGGAAAACATACAGATCCTGTCTGGCAGGTTTGTAGGGACATATTTGGATTGATAAAAATCAGATATGGGAATTCATTAACATTTCTTTGATTAAAGTTGAAAGTTTATTTTTTCAGCCTATCATTGAAGTTTATATTTATTATTTAACATACAATAAAATGCTTTCGGTTTTTACCCCAACCAATAGAAAAAAAATTACATGAATGTGTTTTTGCATGGAAAATTTAAAACTTTACCCATGCAATCAGATTTAATTTTTGCTTTTTTTTTCACTGAAAGGGGAATAATTTTAGGTTTTGTACTGACTTTGTATTTTTGTTAATGTAGGTACGCTGGCAGGCCGATGACTTAGAAAATAACCACAACTTTTACTCTGTGTCCTCTGATGGAAGAATTGTCCACTGGACTATTATCAAAGTAAGTATTAAAGCAGATAGAGGACAATTTTTTTGCCAGCATTCACGAAGTTTTCTCAGCAATTAGAATTTGGCTTGAGTTCCAACCATAATTTATTTGTAATTGACTGACTTTTACATATCATGATTTCTTTTGACTTCAACAAATGTATGGTTTATAAATGGAAATGCACCCTTGAAAATTTATACTACTTTGTATTTAATAACATTTAAGCATATGAACAAGGGAGTTCTAGTACATTGATTTCTATTTAGGCTTTAATGTGAATTCATTTTACAACTGTTAATACTTCTATATAGCTGCCATGGGAGATTTGGATACCTCTGGTATGGCTTTGATTCATTACTTAATATGTAAAAAAATATTGTTTTGTATCAATTATACCTTGAATTATCTATGAATTGTTTTGATATTTTAGAACGAATTGACTTTCCAAGATGTCATCTGTTTGACATTACCAGAAAGTGCTGCTGAAGGACCTGATGGAACCAAAGTAAACACTGTCGGTAAGTAGAAAGCTGTATGTTTAACAGTCTTCGAAATTAGCACAGGTCCGACAGGTAATGGCCTGTGAAACTCTGTTTGGTCCTGTGAAATTTTGCAAATTTTGAAATATAATCTTATAATAAAATAAAATTAAATAATGGATTCGGACCTGTAAATCTTAAACCCTAATTTCTTTGACTGAATGTTAGGGGTATAGGTGTAAGTCCTTCTGTCTGTCCACATGTCCCATAAGCACAACTCCTACACAAAATGTTGGATTTTTAATACTTTACAGGAAAAAAGTATAGAACATGTATATGGAGATATGCAGTGCATGAAGAAAAATCATAGTTCTCAGATATCATTAAGGGGAGATAATTCAACTTTTTTTCCCATTACAGAATTCAGAATGATATTTGGGCTTTTGTGAGTTAGCTCACAGTGATTCCTACTTTTCATGGTGAATTTGATTGCAAATGTTTTTTTTAATCATTTGCTTGGTAACTCACAGAAGCTAAAACTTTTTCATGGAGTTAAATATGCACGCCTGACACACAACACTAAATACACATTTGGAAAAACACCTATAAAGTATTTAAAACTAAGAATTATGAGTTTTAATGCTAGTCATTCTTCACACCAATATTAGCATGTTTTCTAAGTTAATTCCATATTTTCCTTTAATATTTCAGGTTGTGGTACTGCATTTGACTTCAGTAAAAAGAATGACTATTTATTCCTTGTGGGTACTGAAGAAGGTAAAATTCACATGTGTTCGAAGGCCTACACCAGCCAATTCCTGGACACAGTCGATGCCCACAATATGGCTGTATATAAAGTACGATGGAACCCATATCACCCTAATATCTATATCACATGTAGTGCTGATTGGACTGTAAAGATTTGGGAGATGAGCAGTAAAACCAGTATAGACAAGTCAGACAACTCAAATGATGCTAACTCTAAGTATGTTCTTTATGACTTTAGACAAGTCAGACAACTCAAATGATGTGAACTCAAATTAGGTTTTATATACTGTGGCCGATCAAGGTATTTTAAACGGGACGTGTGCAATTTAAAAAAATCTTTTGGGACCTTTTTTTTCATACAGTTTCTAACCAAATTTTCCTGTCAAATGGAAGGGTGCTCTTTTGGCACCCTGGTCCTCAATCTGCCTTTGATATATGACATTAATTTTGTTATACCCTTGCCACCAAAAAGACATTCTATGTTTTACAAATTTAAGTTAAGCTTTCTCATCAAAGATTGTCCTAAAAACTTAGGTCCTCTAATAACATACCTTAATTATATCAAGATAGTATAAATAGCTTTGTGTGATAAATATAATAGTCATAATCCTTCTATATGTATTGTCAAAAGATAGTATTTGGAGGAAAATTATATACTTAACACACAGTAAAATCATAAAAAGGGTTCAATGGGAAATTCATAGATTTATATTTTTATGGCCTACCTACAAATACATGTCTTGTCTGTAAAAAATAAATTGTTCAGTAAAAAACATATGTGTACTTTTAATTTCAGGAAACCCTTATTTACATTTGACCTGAATAACTCTGTTGGAGATATTGCCTGGGCACCCTATTCATCTACTGTGTTTGCTGCTGTTACTGCTGATGGAAAAGTTAGTATCTAATAATATGACTTTTTAATGCTGTTTTGAAAGAATAAAACAATGTGATGTGAAATTAGTGTACACAAAACAGCACACACCCCCCCCCCCCCCAAAAAAAACCCAAACATAGACAGATTAAAAATCCACAATGGAAAATAGCCAGTAGCTGTCATAGTCACAATGCAGTGGTTCCTGCTAGCCTTCTTTGAAAGATCAAGGACCTAGTAATAAACCCAATATAACAGGGGAAAAAACACACAAAAAAACTTGTGTATACTTTTCTTGTTTATAAATTTATACAAGAATTTAGGACATTTCAATATTTGAATATACATTGTACGTGTAGCAATGAGATTCAATTGTAATGTATACCAAGTCTTAAAAGACATATATTAAAGAAACCCAGATTATCACTTATCAAATATTTAGTTTTCTATTTATTTTCTAATTCTTATATTACATTTTTCAGGTTTTCGTTTATGACTTGAGTGTTAATAAATATGAACCACTATGTGAACAAATGGTAGCCCAAAAGAAAAAGACTAAGTTAACACATATAGAATTTAATCCAGTTTATCCCATTGTTGTTGTTGGAGATGATAGGTTTGTATACAAATATAGAAAATTTAGATATAGTTATTCCAAAGCAAAAGCAAGTTCAATGACTTTGAACACAATCAAAAGATTGCAATGAATGAGAAATCAATACAGTTGGCTTTAACACTTGGTATTTATTCTATCCCAATTTATAATCAGTTTTCATTTAAGAAGAGATACATTGTAGAAAAATAATAACATGTGGAACAAGTGTTTATGACACCGTCTCCATATACAATGTGGGGCCTGGGTGGCCGAGTGGTCTAAGGCTCTGGTTTAAATACCACACTATTGATCACTAGCCAATCACCTCTGAGCTGGTGTTCGAGTCACGTTTGTATTTAACAAAAAAGGGACTTCCCCAACTGTATGTGATTAGGTTTGTCAGTTTCCTGCCCAAGGTCGGTGGTTTCCTCCGGGTACTCCGGTTTCCTCCACCATTAAAACTGACCGCCCTACATGGCCCAGGTGCGTCGATAAAGGGCGTTAAACACCAACACACACACACACCATATACAATGTAAATGTACCAGCAGTTAAAAAATCCACAGTGGAAAACAGCCAGCAGCTTCAATGTGAACAGTCACTGCTTCTCTGACTGTCTTTCCTTTGGTCCAAGAACAAATTGGAAAATGCCTTATGATTCAAAAACCAATCTTAAAATTTTGGATTATAAAAGACCTACTTCTAGAGTAGAACATCTAACCAAAAGATGACAAATACATGTACATAAGCTTTAACAAAACAAAAACATTGGCTTAAGACAGTCACATTATGAAATGGGACAGGGTTGAAGAAGTTTTAACTGTAAGGACCTTAACACTCCTCTTATTGAAAATCTTCAACTAAGCACAAAAGTGACACACACACACACAAATTTCCGTAAGTTCTACTCAACATTAAAGAGCCTAGACAGCAAGAGACAACAAGAAAAATGGGACCTAGAGTTTGCAATCCTATAAAAAATCTCAAATCGCTTCAAAAACATTTTGAATTAGTTTCAATCATGTTGTATTTTATTTTCAGGGGAAATATAACCAGTTTGAAATTGTCACCTAATTTGAGAAAAATGCCAAAGGTATGTACTAAATAGCTGGATTGCTTATTATAATTAAGGATATATTTCTGATTGATTCATAAAAGAATCAAAATAATGAATTATCCCCCTTGATAGCATGTGAATGTAGCTGAATTATAAAATAAAAAAGAATCAAAATAATGAATTACCCCCCTTGATAGCATGTGAATGTAGCTGAATTTAATAATAATAAAGAATCTGTGGTAGATTTTTAGCCAGGAGTACATTTTAAAAACTTCAGTCCTGATAAGGTTTTAAGAAAGATTGTATAAAATCCCAGATTTAAAAAACAAAGATAAAAATAGTGGATGATGTAGGTGATCATGAGCTACAATGAATTAGCATACCTCACTATTGAACTCCATGCTGATGAAGCATACCAAATACCAGGAGGCTGTTATTAGTAATTACTGAGAAGACCGTTATGAAAAATGTTTTTCCCCAGAAGTTGTACTACATTCACTTTATTACATATTTAAAAAAAATTTAATTTCACTTCATGAAAACTGACTAATTACCACAATCACATGTCCGGAAATACCAACATTTGTTTAAAATGATATTTTGATGAATTTTGTTATGTACCTTTCAGGAAAAGAAGGGAGCACCACCAATAGACCCTGCACAAAGAGAACAGAATGAGATTGCCAAATTAGAGAAGTTGTTATCTATGGTGCGAGAACCTCCAGTAGATTCTGTTAAAAAATGAAAGTCTGACTCGACCAAGTTCAAAACTGAAAACATATAGCATTCCGTCCAGGAGATGAAAAAAAAGATGTATAGACATAACTTATTCAAAGTGTTATTTATTTTGTTTCTTGTATTTTTAATATTTGTTTCAAATGAAGGATGAATGTTGTATGCAATGAAAAAAGAAAGGTTTTGTGAATAATTGAGTGAAGTGATTTTTAATTGATGCATTTTTTCAAGATTCTTATTTTATGTTTCAAGTTGTTACTGTATTGACCACAATATTTTTTATATTAAAAACAATAAACTATTATTTTAAAAACTATATAAAAATTGACTTTTCTTTTGATTGAAAGAAATCATTATTATGATGACACATGGCTCATGATTTATGTTCTATAACAAGAAGTGGCAATGCATAGTTTTATGTGATGTATAATGTTGGTCTATGACCCTAATGATGGTTTCTGGAAGATAACTTTAAAACACTTCAACAAACTTTAATTTTTGTACAGTCCTAAAAATACCCCTAAAATGAAGATCAAGTTGGACTTCTAGCAAACTCTACAAATACAATAAAAAGCTTCACCGAGCACAGCATGATATGACTGCAACATGTTGAACCCTGTACGTTTTAGGCCCAATATGGATAGTCAATTGCTCTGGACACATGCAGCCCATGGTGGACTGACAAAGGTTTTTGACACATTCAGCTTTTGGTGGACTTTCCACTTACAATTTAAAAGGAATTATTTTTTTTTCGAAAAGAGACCACAAATTTTCTATTTTGGCCCTAAATACATAATAGGGGGAAAAAGGGGGTTTGCAAAAATTAATTCTCAATTTTGTATCTACTATTTGACAAGAACAAGCATGCAAAAATTTTTTTCAAAATCGGACCACTGATATAAAAGTTTCGATTTTGGCCCCTAATTACAGCATAAGGGGAAAAAGGATGTTGCAAAAATTGATTCTCAATTTTGTATCACTATTTGACAAGAACAAACATGCAAAAAAGTTTTTCAAAATTGGACCACTAATATAAAAGTTTCGATTTTGGCCCTTAATTACATAAGGGGGAAAAAGGGGGCCCACAAAAGTTCATCAGGTTCATTCTTTTATTGTTAGAAACATTCTTCACAAATTTCACAGCAATAAGTCGGTTAGAAACAAAGTTAAATATGGTGGAAACAATAAAATATTTGAATTTTTTGCCCCTTTTGGGCCCCTAATTTCGAAACAAAAAAAGGGGGGACTCCCCAAAATCAATCCCATTCACTCTTTTATGTCAAGGAATATTAATGCCAAAGTACAAAGCAATAGGATGACTGGAAAATCAATCCCATCCATCCTTTAATAGTAAGGAATATCATTGTGAAATTTCATTGCATTCGGATTACTAGAACTAAGTTATCATGTATACGGTACACTAAAGTTAACAGACAACGACAACAACGACGACAGCATCATACCATTATACATGAACTTCCGCAAATTTTTTGGGGTCGTATAAAAACTTCTTCAACTTTTATTCTGACAGCTCAATTTTTAGTGAGGAATTTTTCAATTGTATACACCTCTTTTTCTGTAATTTATCTATTTTTCAGCCAAAAAAAAAAATTGAGTTCAATCCAAACAACTTTTTTTTTTATGTAAACATACATGTAGTGGGGCACATGCACATATGTACATTTATCAGATAGTCATTTTAATAATTCCTTAGTCACTCACTACGAACCAATCACGATTCAAAATAATTCTTACACACGTTAACTTTGAATGAACTTAGTAACAGTATCATCCAATAGTAATGATTTTCTGATTAGATCAAGTTTGTGATTGGACAATTTTAGATTGAAACTAGCAACAGGTGTGTCATGACGTTACTTTAAATAAAAGTCTTAGTAAAATTTCTTACATGCTTTAATAGGTATTTTAAAGTGTGTCATAGGTTAAACTTTCGATTGTTACAAAAATAAAATTGGGAAGGTATTATTGCAACGACCCTAAGAACTTAATTCAGTTTGTGAGTGAGGGGCTGGGTTTTTCAAAATAATTTCTATGAATTCCTTCAAAAAGATTTGTGTATACTGTAGCTATATCTTTAATAAACTACATTTTGCAATAACTTCCATAATAGAAAATAATGTTGAAGAAGCAAATAAGTTAACAAATGGGCACTTGAACATGTTGTCCCCTAGCCATCTTTTTTAGGTTAGAGACTATTTCTTGCATGAATCATGCATGTAAATAATAATTGTATCATTTTATGTGTACATCAATAAAAAACTCATCAGAGAAGCTGAAGTTAAAGTTGACCATCATGAAAATGAGATACATGTACTTATATGTACATAACAACTACATGTATAATTCAGAAACATATTTTACAAAGAACTACAAAACCTAGTTGAACATAATACATGTAGAAGAAAATTCAAAAGCAACTCCTGCATTGTCGAGAAGGTACATACATTGTACATGTGTCTATTTAAAATGACATGTATCAATTTGTGCACCAAAAAATTGGTCATAGATAGACAATCTTTTGTAACAGATTATTCTGCTTCTACTGATGGGATTGATTTAAAATTTGGTATACAGCTTTAGAATGATGAGTTACATGTATATTGTGCCTTCGCTTTCCAGATTAACCCCTTGTTTTCAAATTGTCTTGCAACTACAGGAATGTTCACATAGATAATCACTTCTGTAGGCATGTCATTTTGCAATTATCTAAATATGCTTCAACAAATGAAATAACTTTAAAAACTTTACTACCAGTAAATGAACACATGAAAAAGTACAATAGCAAGATGTCTCTTTCAAATTTTCCCACTCAAGAAAATATGTTAATAGCAAAATTACCTCAGTGGAATGATCAATCTAAAATATTCAAGAAGAAAAGGTAAACAAGACAAAGACATATATAGTGGAGAATTGTAAATCACAATGGTCTCGTTTTTGAAAACATCTTAAAAAAATATGAAGGGTTGAACCATGTTTTATGACACCAAACTCTTCCATTGTAGACTTAATTAATGACCACTGCATTGATTTTATGTAATTGAATGAAACTTGGAATAATGGCTTTTTACATGTACATTTTGTAGCTAGTAATGATTAGGTTAATGAAGGAATATTTGTATAAATTATGTACAAGTATATGTATTTTAGATCTACATGTACATATGATGTACTGTATTGTACATAAAATGTACAATGTTTGGTAAAAATTATTAAGTAAATTTGAATGAACAAGTTTATTTAAAAAACAGACTGAGCATTTGGATATTTAGGATTTTCAATAACTCCTTGACCAAACTTCAGTTCAAGGAATGCCTTAACATTATTTGGCGCAGATACATTTCTTCCAATAAAATGAATATTTGTCAGTGGTTTAAGAAAATGTTCTGGAAATTCTCTATCCTGTGGATGCGATTTAAACCAAGTGTTTTTTGTCATTGTTCCATCTTTGGAATAAAAAGGGAAAATGTCAACATGGTTTCTGTTAATATCACTATAATGTACTCTGAAAAAATCTCCTTCAATTCCTTTCTCCCATAAAAATCCTTCATCGTCTAGATAATGTTTTTCTTTTGCTTTGAGTATTTCCTGACATTTTGGAATGTCTTCCTCATAAATTCCAATATCAATATCATAATCCCAGGGAATTATATCTTTATTTCTAGCAGCACCTAATAAGCTTCCACCTTCCAACCAGTACCTTACAGAGTTTTTCTCAAGGATGTTGAAAACATGGATCCCTGTTTCTCTTATTGCTTTTAAACAACACGGAGGAGTCCATTTGTTCTGATAAATGTAATCTGGGACATCATTAATAACTGATGCAAAACATCTCTCTGTGTCTTTATTACATCCAAAGTACTCATGTTTATTTCTGTTCAAAACAATCTGATGTATTCCAAACTTTTTAAATGTTGCATGAAGTCTTGATTTTTCAAGTTGTTTATGTTGATATTGTTTCATTGGATCTTCTAAACTTTTAACTGATTTAAAAATGGGTTTGTGAAACACAATGCTTTTCCACCGTCTTAATGCCAACTGAAAGTATAATGAATAGTGTGTAGGTCTAGAGAATGGACTTGCTAATTGTTTGAAATCTTTTGTCCTTAGCATAATCACTTGTTCACCATCAATAAAATCACAGTAGCCCTCTGTTCCAGAGAAATCTTCAATGCTTACAGTCCATCTCTTTCTGTCAATCTGGAACCCAGGACATGTAAGCTTTGTTCCCCCTGTTGATATTGCAAGGGCTTTGGCATGTTTTTCCTGTAAAAGATTTTCCATAGCAACATAAAAGTTTGAAACATTCACTATTCTAGTAAAATCAGGAAGAAACATAACTATGTCAGTGTCTATAGAGCCTATAAAGTTTTCAAAAACATATGCTGGACGATTAACATCAAACCCAGTGTTTATAAACTGGACATTGTCTGTAAAATTAAGCTTTAGTGGTGGATACGGTGATTTATCGGATATAATAAACAAACGGAGTTTCTTGTCTAAAACCTTTTTTAAATGTAGAATATCCTCTTTTAGATTATTTTCAAAGTCTTCAAACTCAGTCATGAACAAAGTGAATGTAATTGGGTCGTCCTTCTTTATTCCGTTGAAAGAAATATTTCCATCGATTGGCAACTTGTTTTGAATGAATGCAAAGTACATAAATAAAGATATATTTAACATTAAAGCTAAGACCAGCAGATAGCGCCTTTTACGGTTACAATAATGTTTTGGTGAACAAAAAATAGAAGTTTGCATGTTGTTGTTTACACTCTTTCGGACTCCTCGGACACCGGTACTTCCGAATGACAACTAACTAATTTAACATCGGGAACGGAACTGGAAGAAGTTGTAGAATTCGGATTTTATTTTAAAAAAAAAGATAAATTAATTACCCCCATATTAACTCGAATGATCCAAGCCCTATCCGTCTTCGCATACTTCGGCGGGATAATGTAGTGACTGTAAGGAGCGAAATATAACGACTGTATTATTCAGGTTACCCCCATATCAACTTTTCAACGAAATTTTATTAAACGATAAAATTTTCTGATTTTTTTATATCAAAGTATGGAAAGCTAATAAACTTTATGTGGCTAACATTTCTTTAGAAAAAATGGTGCAATAATAATTGCACTGATTAACTACCACCTCGTGCCAAGAGTCCGAAAATTGAAAAAAAAAAAAAAAATCATGCAAAGGGTGATTTACTTATTATCTTAGGTTTTAACAATTTTTTGGCTAGTTATTCATCTTGGGCCACTATAGCGAAAAATATCAACCTAAGTGAAATTGGTCCATTAGACTATCTGCAAATTGACATTAAAAATTTTGGCGGGAAAATTTCCCGAACTTTTTTCATACACAACCGGCCAACCAATTTTCTTGGTCTCTTTACTCAAAAGTTCGGAAGGGTCTGTAAAAATTGTTTATATTTTCTGAAAAAGTAGGCCATTCTAGTTGAATTTCAACAGAAATATGAGTTGGATACTTAAGGTAGAGCGTGGCACTTGGGTCCCAAATTAGTTTGTCAATAGATTTTCTTCAAAATTAACATAAATGCCCTAAATGATGTACTTTTTCATAATTTGATTCCAAATTCATGGGTTTCTTCCCTACTTTTCGAGTTATATCAGGTTAAAGTATCAATATTTTACAATGAATTATATAGGGAAAGCCATAAAAACATACTAAAATGTTCCATTATTTTTTTTCCTGTCAATAGATTTCCCTCATTTTTTGACATTTTATAGATCTTGCAACAATTCATCATCTTAAATCAATTTAAAGTGGGGTTTCTTCCCTTGATTTTTACGTACAAGCAAAAATAGGAGTAAAAAACGATGATTTTTCATGATTTTTGCCAAATTACCTCCCTTGACCATACTTTAGCTAAGAATTTATACTACTTTTAGAATACAAATTTTACGCATATTGATAAAATGGGCCTAAACATGGTATTAAGATTCTAAAAAACCAAAAATCTCAAAATATTTTTCAAATTTCATTTTATTTTGGGCAAGTCACATGACCACTGTCCTGCTCCACCTTAAAGTGATATGTTTGGTTGGTTTGTTAAGAAAAAAAATTGGCGGGACTTTTTCCAGTACTTATTTTCATACACAATGTAACCAAATTTGTATTGTGTATTAAAAGAGAACTAATGAACCGATTGGGCTAAAATTTAATTAACATTCATTTCTCATCATAAAGATCAAATTCCGATAAAAAGAACCAGTTTTCAAAAATATGCATCTGCCACTATTTTTGCGTTTTGCATGATTCTTACAGAGACGGCTATACTTAATAGAGGTGATTTTTTTTTGTTCTGGTCAGACTTTTTTAGATGTTCTGAGACAATTTTTCTGGTGAGCTCTTGCAATCACTTGGCGTCCGTCGTCTGTCCTCTGTTAACAATTTTTCAAAAATCTTCTCCCCTGAAACTACTGAACAGAATTTAATAAAACATATCCTTTCGTTTTAATAAGTATGATTGATCCTTAGGATGTCCTGTACAAAACTTGTGTTTCGATTTTTGATCCGTCAAAAACATGGCCGCTGTGGCTAAAAATAGACCAGGGGGCCAGACTTCTGTTTTTGGCTTGTAAATCAAAAAGTATAAGAGATAGATGAAATCTGATACCACTTCACTGCTTTAGCATCAAAAGCTCTACAAAACTCTCCATTTGGTCGAAGTTGTCAGATGGTCCCTTATAGGGGTTACAGCCCCTTAAAGGTGAAAAATTGAGTTTTTTTCATGTTTTAGGCTTATAGAATCAAAACTATTGCAGATAGAGAAAAGCTGTTGCTTGCTTAAATGTTCAGCTCATTGGGCTCTACAAAAGTTTTCATAGGGTCGAAGTTGTCAGATGACCCCTTATAAGGGTTACAGCCCCTTAAAGGCGAAAAATAGTGTTTTTGGCATGCAGAATGAAAACTATTGCAGATAGAGAGAAGCTGTTGCTTGCTGAAATGTTCAGCTCATTTAGCTCTACAAATGTCGTCACAAAATCGAAGTTGTCAGATGACCCCTTATAGGGGTTACAGCCCCTTAAAGGCAAAAAATAGTGTTTTTGGCCTATAGCAGATAGAGAAAACAAGTTGCTTGCTTAAATGTTCAGTTCATTTAGCTCTACAAAAGCAATCATAGGGTAGAAGTTGTCAGATGACCCGTTATAGGGACTAAATTAACATGTTTTCATGTTTTTGGCTCATATAATGAAAACTATAGCAGATAAAGAAAAGTGGTTGCTAGCTTAAATGTTCAGTACATTAAGCTCTTAACAAAAGACTCTATAGAGTCAAAGTGTTCAGATGGCCCTTTAAATAACATTTTGCATTTTTTTTTTGCCTACAGAATGAAAACTATTGCTGAAAGAGAAAAGCTGTGGCTTGCTTAAATGTTCAGCATATTTAGCTTTACAAAGTTTTTTATAGGGTTGACATCAAGACCAGGTGAGCGATTCAGGCTCCTGGTAGCCTCTTGCTTTTTGATGATTTTATCCCTAAACCTTTTATTGCTATTTATTATTCACCTAAACATTTAACATGCCGTTTTATCTACAAAATAACATATTTTACCTACAATCAATTGATTTTGGAATTTTGTAGTCGGGACTAAATATTGAAGCCCCGACGTGCCACGAACAAAAAATATTTCACTTTTTGCGCAAGAGTTTCAAACTGTGTGCACGAGTTTCAAAATTTTGCCGCACTAGTTACAAACTTGCTTGAAACTCGTGCGCACAAGTTACAAACTTGTGCGCTCAAGTTTGAAAGTCGTGCGCACAAAATAAAAAAACTCGTGTGCACAAGTTTGTACTGGTGCGCTCAACTTTAAAACGCGTGGGCACTGGCACGTCGGTGCTTCTATAACAATATGATCGGCCGCTTGTAAAAAGATTATGTGTACATTGCATTTGCCCAAATCAACCCATTTCTTAAACGGAAAAAGAATAATGTAACCTAAATTTTAACGATGAGAATCAGAAGTAGAGAAAGGCCATATGTAACCACTTTTGACGATTCCTTGCCCCACATTGGGTCTTTAATAGTTAGAACACGGGCGTATGCCTGTAGTCTTGACTACAATTTACATAGGAGCTTTGTGCTTTATCTTAAGTTGCATACCACGGAGATTCATTGCTACTTTATCTTATTTAGTCTAAAAAAAATTAAAGGCAAACTTTATTGTATTCAACAGAGGGAAGGCGATATGTATTTTAATGTAATTTGCGGCTGGTGTGTTCGCACACGGTAACCATAACAATGAGGATTATACAAGAAACCTCTGATATAGAAAAAAATCTAAATTTGTTGTTGCTTCACGCACAATGTTAATACATATTGTAGTTGTAAATAAATGAACTATGCATGACTTATATCAGATTGCATCAGATGCAAAGTATGTTTAAGCATAATAGCTGCATTGCTTAATTTAAATTTTTAGTCGCACCATAACAGGCATCATTAGGGATTAATCATTCTGGCCATAATTGAAAAGAGCAAACATTGTAGGATAAATAAGAATATCAACGAAGATTTGCTTTTAATGCTTGTTTTATGCAAATTGATAACAACAAGCGTAGCTGGAGAGTCCATCCTATAACTAATCCCCGAGTCGAGCCTATCTTAAATGCGAAGTATCAAAATAGAAAGAAAAGAAATGTAGTTCATAATTAAAATTCTCTTAAGTTACCCGACATTAAGTCAAGCGAGGCAATGAATGCCAAAAAAGTTATGCAGTTTTCTCCTCATAAGGATTTATTCCTTAAATCATACATAATATACTAAACTGTAATGTGAGACCTGTTATTTCTTTCTTCGATTAAATTTACAATCTAAGAGTATGTGTAGTGTTGTAAACGCATCTTTTCAGCTTTAAGAAAATTTAAACATGCACGATCGCGAGTTTTGAAATACTCACAAATTTAAATACTTTTTATGCCCCCGCGACGACATGTCGGGGGCATTAAGATTTACTCATGTCCGTCCGTCCGTTCGTACGAATTTCAGTCAAGCTTTTCTCAGGACCCGTTCATGAGAATGATTTGAAACTTGGTAGTATTGTTCAGTATGACAAACTATATGTCCTAAGCTATTTTGAGACCTGTCAGACATCTACTTCCTGTTTGGGACTTAGGTCAATGTGAAAATATGTGAACATGATTTTGAAAATTTCCGTCAAGCTTTTCTCAGAAACCATACGTTAAACTGATTTGAAACTTGGTAGGATTGTTCAGTATAACAAACTATACGTCCTAAGTGATTTTGAGACCTGTCAGACATTTACTTCCTGTTTAGGACTTAGGCCAATGTGAAAATATGTGAACATGACTTTGAAAATTTCCGTCAAGCTTTTCTCAGGAACCGTACATGAGAATGATTTAAAACTTTGTAGGAATGTTCAGTATGACAAACTATACGTCCTAAGCTATTTTGAGACCTGTCGGACATTAACTTCCTGTTTGGGACTAGGGCGATATAAAAATCAACTTGAAAATTTCCGTCAAACTTTTCTCAGAAAGTGTACATGTGTATGATTTGAAACTCTTGGTAGAATGGTTCAGTATGACAAACTGTACGTCCTTAAAAACTTTCAGGGACATCTACTTTCTGTTTGGGGCCTTTCGTGGGCATCCGTGTCCCATGGACACATTCCTTCTTTATCGGTCTTGCAATGAATACTATAAATGTAATCTAAAGACCTGAAATCCGACAACTCTGAAATCTAGCTGACAACTCTGCATGATGAAATTTGCCATGACAGGAAAAATTGCAAATTCTACTCTGGATAACTTTTCGAAAAGTATAAATTCCAACTACAAGTAGTATAGTTTTATGACGACAAACGGAAGAAGCACACACAATCCAAACTCCAGTAAAAACGCAGGTGCCACAGAATACAAAGCAGTTTCTGCTTGTTGAAATGTTGCAACACACATATCGCGTTTAGAACTAACCAAGAAAAAACAACAACATAACCTTTACGATAATCTCCTTCTGTATTCGTTTGAGATTTTGAAATCCCACTGGAAGAATCTTTCCAAAAGGGACTCTTAAACAATTTACTGGTAAAAAAAACAATTTAACAGCCTTAATCAAAAGTGGAATTGTACATTTCTTTAAAAGGGTTAATATGTGTGGGTTTTTTGTGTGTGCATTGATAGGGGAAGGCTGGGTAAAAAAAAACTAGTTTAACCCCTTCACATATTATATGTGCCTGTCCTAAGCCAGGGATCTTTGACAAAGCTTTCGTTTGTGCTTGTCTTTTTGATGTTTTCTGTTCCTTGTTCAAGAAGGGGATCCATCTGTGACTATTTCAGGACTTGATTTGAATTGAAGTGGAATTGTACATTTCTTTAAAAGGGTTAATATGTGTGGGTTTTTTGTGTGTGCATTGATAGGGGAATGCTGGGTAAAAAAAACTAGTTTAACCCCTTCACATATTATATGTGCCTGTCTTAAGCCAGGGATCTTTGACAAAGCTTTCGTTTGTGCTTGTCTTTTTGATGTTTTCTGTTCCTTGTTCAAGAAGGGGACCCATCTGTGACTATTTCAGGACTTGATTTGAATTGAAGTGGAATTGTACATTTCTTTAAAAGGGTTAATATGTGTGGGTTTTTTGTGTGTGCATTGATAGGGGAAGGCTGGTTAAAAAAAAACTAGTTTAACCCCTTCACATATTATATGTGCCTGTCCTAAGTCAGTGATCTTTGACAAAGCTTTCGTTTGTGCTTGTCTTTTTGATGTTTTCTGTTCCTTGTTCAAGAAGGGGATCCATCTGTGACTATTTCAGGACTTGATTTGAATTATATATGCATTTTATTGAGACCATCGCACAATTGCAGAACCGCGAGCAGCGCCTCGTTGAAGGCTGCCGGCGGTTGCCCATTGTGGTTTTTCTCAATTGCCGCTTGATTTCGGGCTGTGTCGTGTACACTTCTTCCACATCTCATTATTTTCTATTGTATTCTAATTTTAACAGGTTGATCTGAACAGATTATCTGAATATGGTAAATTCCTTCTGAATATACACCGTGGAATCATAGACCCAAAACTGATACAAATGACATTCGACGACAAAAAAATGTAAAACGTTTCTTTTTTTTTTAACTCTAACATGTCTAAATCGATTGTGATCATTCGACTGCAACAATATGCAGCAACGATTGGTGCAAGAATTAATTCATTTGGGAAATTTGAAAAATGATACTACAAAAATGCATTTCAAAGTTTTATTATTTTTCTTTTTTGCGAACCTCTTACAACCACTTCTAGACAATGAAGATCGTATAGGGGCCCATCGATTTCTTTGGTAGAGCTAGGTCACATATGACACAAAAATTGCTAACTATGGTATCAACTTAAGAAATTTATGGAAGACATCATGCGCTGATACACAAATATGAAAATTCTATCTCTTAGATGAATACAGATGTTGGATGATTGTCATAGGGTTTTGTTAGTCCTCCTCTACCGGAATTTACACGCTGAATTGACCATTGCAACGCAAAGGGCCGGGTGCTAAAGCAAGCAGGAACTGCTTATTTTTCCGGAGCACTGACCTGAGTTCACTCGCGTTGCGACTTGATTCAGAGATGTTGATTACTATTCAGTTGTTTTTGTGTTTTAATGTTGTCTGTTCATTCGTGCTGTTCATGATAACTGATTTTGTCTTTGCCCTTTCGGACTTTTTACATTGGAAAACCCCATTGTTATAGCTTGCATAGCTTCTTTCTTCATATCTATAATCATTTAATTTTCAAAATAACCACATATTATGAAATTCTATTATATTTATGTATATTTATAATCTTTATGAAAAAGAATGTCAAATCATGAAGCAGAAGGACGCTTTACTCAGGTATCTGTATCGAAGGTACCACACTCGTTCTTTTTGATTCAAGTCTTCTTGACTCGATGTCTTCATATTTTTCTAATATGTTTTTAACCTACAATAAACAAAACAAAAAACATTTAATTTAAACGATACATATAATAATTGATTGGCAATTATGGAAAAATGCACAGAATACCCCCAAACTTTTCTCTTGCATAAAAGCGCTATAAAAATTATTTGGTTCATTAAGCTAGCTTCTATCATTATAGCAGCGGTGATATATATTTGGTTTTCTAACTGTCCGGTCTTGTCATGATCAATGTCAGGAGTGAGTGTTCGTATATACATCTTGCCTTAAGCTAGCCAACACTGACCTGTCATCATCAAGCATCAAGTCCAAATGTGTATACCTCTAAAGAATAATACATCAATTGTACTTAATGCTTAATGTTACATAATAACTTTTTAAGACGCTTGAGTAAATATGTTTAAATTCCATACCCATAAATAAAAGGGAGTCAGTGAATTGTCGACCTTGCGAACATTCTCTTCAGAGAGTCTGTCCATTAAACGTTTGACTTTCATCATCGTTTTCCTTGATGGCATTTTACTCTCGTCGTTCTCCATCTTTGCCATCTGTTTTAGAATTCGTTCTTTATTTTTCAAGTAAGCCTGTGTGTCACCCCAATCCTAAGTAAATAAACAAACATTTTCATGAAGAAATCTGGCTGTTGGATTTGAAAAAGAAACCGAAAAAACCTTTATCATGCAGCAAAGGACAAGTAAAGTTCCCCCAACTTATCATTCTAAAGTAACAAATATCTTTTATTTTATTAAAACCATTCAGCGAATTAAATAAACCAGTGAAGTGAATTTATACTGAAACTGAGAATTCGTCTGCAGGGAATTTTTTTTTATCATTCACCTCCAAGCTCAGCTGTCACTTATCTTTTAGTGTTGTATGATTGGTCAGATAGCAAAGTAGAAAGCATTGAACATGCATATTAGAGAATAAATTATGTAAAACAATGCTTGCCTACCATTTCATCGTCATCAAAATTAAAAACTAGCAAGCAAATGGCTTTCATGACTTCTTGTGCCTGTTCAGGCGGTGCATGTAAATGGCTAATCTCCATCAGTGTTCGTCTGTTCTTTTCTGGGATTGGATGAGGCCATCTTTTATTTGAATCAAGTCTTTCTAACATCCGGTGGACTCTAGCAATGTCATCTTGAAACAGCCTAGCATATGGAGACTCTTCGACCTTTACTAAGGCTTGTTCACAAGCAAAACTATTAGCACGGAGGTATGTGTCGTGAAACACTGAAAATACGAAGGTACAAATAAATAATCATTTTGTCAAAAATAAAACAATTTATTAGCAGAATTCAATTGTCGTTTAAGATGTATAAAGATACATGTACCAAAAGAGGTTCATGATATTAATAAATCCTATGCAACATGATATACAAGAAGCTGAAGAAGCTAACGTCATATTACCTTCAAATGAATTGCCATTTCTCGATTTTGCAATTGTTAATGTTCAAGTGGAAAATCAAGAAACAAAAGTCAGCATAAGTCATTAAAAGACATTGTTTAATTTACTTTTCTTCATTTCCAGAAATTCTCGTCTTTTCTGAAGTCTACTGACGCTTTCCTCTGACTCAGCATTTAAATGGAACTTATCTGCTCTTTGAAGTACATTGTCAACCTCTTCCAAACTGTCACTTGAGAGAGCAGTCTGTATCTGCTTTCGTGTTTCTTTCACTAATGGTCCCTGGAGGTAAAAGAAGCTGTTCTGACAACACATGTTTTAGTCTTTGAACAATCCGTATACAAAGAGTCTCTAAGTGGCCATACAACGCTGTGAATACTAGTATATAGTAGATTTATAAAAGCTCGAAGAGCAGTTGAATAGAAAAGTCAAGTAAGATGTAAAATATTAGCCGAAACAAACCTAAGCTTTATTAAGATTGTATATGCAGTAAAATAAAACTATTCTTGGCAATGTTTTTTTATAATTTACTATCATCAAATGTGTCTAACGAGTGATAGAATCATAAAATACGATATATAGTCAAAAGGAGTACAATATGAGTACTGGTAATGTTGGGAAGTGTCTTAACAATCTATATTGATACATGTACAATGTTAATATTAATTGGAAGTAAAACTTTTATTATGAACTTCAGTTTAAAAGAGTAATATCAAAACAGTTTTGATGGTATGTAACAATTACCTCCAGTTTTCTACCTCTTGGAAGCTCTTGAGCGGCGATCAGGTAGTTACATACATAATCAGGACTCTGTTTATTCTTGTTTTCACATGTACCAATTCGAATTGCATACTCGTCTTTATTAGGAATATTTGCCTTTATGTTAAGTTCTCGTCTTTCTGTGTGTTCCGAATAAACTTCTTCGTACGAGTAATACTGCTTTAATTCTTCAGATGACATAACATTATGAACCATTGTGACACTAACTTGAAGTTTTGAGACTACTTGGAATTGTATTAAAATCTCTTCTTTGACGTATCCTTCAATTTTCCCCTTTTCATGAGAAGGCATCATCAATCCTGATTTAAATGTCTTAGGCCCAGGACCCCAACCAACAATACCAGGATCGATCGGTGCCATTTCTGGAACAATATCAGCACTGAGGTTGTTACAAACGATTCTGAATGAAGCAACAAGAGGAGGGTCATCACCCCAATCATCTTCTCTACCCGCGTAAATACTTATTTTGTACACCCCCTCTTTAGGGAGGCGGACTTCAAAGGAAATATGCTCTTGGTGTTGGCCACTTCTCATCATAATGACGTAGCGAGCAATATTTTGTTTAATATTATTATTAAGATCGTCCAGTTGTTGTTGGGATAGTGTCCTGCTCTTGTTATCTTCATTTTCTCCTGTTCCTTGTGATAAATTATTAATATTGCCATTAGAACCTGTTTGATTTTGATTATGAACACCTATATTGTCTTTTAGTGAAGTTTGTGTGTCTTGTTTATAAACGTTTGGTTCTTCGACTTTCATATCAAGCTCGTATGTAAAATTCACAAGTGATGCGGTTTTATGTGGAATTTCAAAATCTATATTGCATATTCCATTGTCGGCAATGAGAAGACAATCTTCTTTACTCTTCAGTTTTAAATTTTGTTTGTAAAACTCATTTCTCACATAAGGTTTGTGTTTATATTCTTCAAATGTTAATGGCGTTTGAAGAAGTTGCCATCTGGCCTGCTCATCCATTGGAATATTGCTACTGACAAACTCGTTTGGATCAGTAAATATGTAATATTTGTTAAAACATTTGGTAAGCTGTCCAGCACTTGCAGTTTCCTTTTGCATTACAGCCTGTCCTCCTTTTTCTATTTTTACATAACCTCCTAGCTTATGACCCACTAAGCCTCGACACACCCAGAACGGATGGACTATATACCAGGCGTTGTCAGCGTACACTACATTCCATGCATTTCTATATTGCTTTAAAATTTCATCGTCCATTTCGCCAACATCGTAGGAAGCACTTTTTGAATACCCAGCTACTATAACACATGGCATACCGGCTTTGCGACATAATTGTGCAAAGAATGCCGAGAACGTACCACGTTTGTTTTGAATAAGGTTCATATAACCACGAGGTGTATCTGGCTTGAATTTGGAGAATTTACCGGTCTCAATATCTTGTTGACTTAACCAAAGTGTTATGGCATAGACCTTTTCTTTGTCTGTTTCCAAGCTTCCTATCAAGTCTTTAAGTAGTGTTTCGTATGTCTCAGCTTTGTGTGCAATATTCTAAAATAAACATATTTATTTTACAATATTTGTTCTTTTTATTACAATAATTATGTATTATTCCTATTTTAATCTATTCCTTGTTGATAGAAGTATACAAATGTAGTTTGGGCAACTGAGAATATCAAGTAAATTGAAACTGATCAAAATACAGCAGTGAGAGCCGGTGGTGTAGTGGTCCTCGTCCGGGTAGAAAATTTCATGAATTAATTTTCCGACTCTCTCTTGACACCATTTGCGAGGATGGTCACAAGGAACGATATGCTAGTCCTTCGGAAGGGACGAAAAAAGGTTGTGCCGTGTATGTGGAGAGTAATATCCCATGCATGTGAAAGACCCCTTTGTTGAGTTCGCATAAGAGTAGGATCAATGGGGCCGATACAAAGGCCACACTCGCTAACTGCTAGCTGGAGAGGCATTCTCAAGCATTAATAGTGAGAAATAATGAGATGTGGAATAAGTGTACGCGACACAGCCCACAATCAATTAAGCTTGTTTCCCAATCCAGGATAAATAAATATGTTTAAACTAAAATACAGCATAATCTAATTTTTAACCCATAAAGATAGATTGAACTATGCAAATATATAGTCATCTGGTCATACTCTATATTACGTTACAAACAGTTGTTCTGATCAGTTCTGACTTACCAACATGGCAGATGCTATAGCCGAGCTATAGTTTACATCTGGTTGTTTTCTACTTGTTTTAATTGGCTTTGTGCTTTTAACAGATCTACTTGTAGCCGTTGAGTCTATTGATGATTTCCTTGAACGTATAGGAGCTTTTGCTCTATGAGTAATAAACCCATTCTGCACTGGAACTTCTGAAGGAGCTGGGGGATAATTATCTTCTTCGGCAGTAATGTTGAGCTAAAAGACAAAGATACCTTAAATTTGAACAAAATATTGCATATTGATAACAGTTGACCATGTGGATAGAGAATCCTTTACTTAAAAAGGTGCTTGTACGAAAAAAATAACAGTAATAACAGTATTTTAGAAGAAAAGGATTTGTTTTATTATGCGGTAGAAAAGAAATGTAGAAAAGAGACAGAACAAAGAAAGCGTATTTTAAAATCAAATCCACTGTCAAGAAACAAGAACAATTGTTTTAAAGTATAATATAGTCTTTTACTCAGTCTTAAAAAGTACGAAAAGTGCGCCAAACGTAGTTAAGAATTATGCTCCCAGAACTGTGTTCTTAATCTGTTTTGAGCGTAAATGTTTTCGAGAGTTATTACCGTCAGTTTTGTTAGTGCTGTTGGTTAATCTTCTTTTTCTCGACATAGACCGAATCGTTTATCATACGATACTTAGGGAGCGCCCATTTGATTTTAAAGGTGGGGGCTATGGATATTTTCTTTTTACCTGCCTTTTTATTTTCGTTAAAAAACGAGCCTGAATTTTTTTCTATTTGTAAAGCTACTTTAAATTTTTCAGCCAAAAATTCCATCCTGCATTTTTTCTATTCAAAGCACTTTCCTGCCGTTTTATTTCTTACTATTTTATTTCAAATTTCACCATTGCCTCCCCCTAAAAAATCAAATGATTGCTCCCTTACAGTAATAAGGAAATAAATCTTTACCTCATCGCTTCCATTTTCCTGCTCAATGTCAACGAAGTCTGAACTGTCCTCCTCTTCGGGTTCTGCTGGTTTCTTAGAATTACTCCCTCCCATTCTAGCTACATGGTAGTTGAAGCCGATGGTGGTCTACGATCTAACAATATTTAAAGGGAAGTTTTTAATAGTGGTCATTGATCAAATGAACAGAACTTTCAGTCTTGTAGGACTTTTTCAGCTCTTCGATGTTTCTGTGTTTTGTTGTCATCATTAAATCGATGTAAAGCACTAATTCAAATTAACAGGTATTTTGAATTTACTACTATCAACTAGAGTTTTTGTATGTGTACTTTTGCATAACCACCTTTTTGCACCTGTGCTATAGTTTTGCACGTTTTCATCTGAGAAATTCTGCTGCCAATCGTTGGTAAACGAAAACGTTTGCGCCATGAACCTTATTAGCGGGGGAATAATAATACTTTATAAGTCAAAGTTGCATAAAGGAATATCTGTTGTAGACAATACTGAGTCTGAAAATAGATTATGGTTCAAGCTAGATAAAGAGTTTTTTGGATTTTCAAATGATCTTATAATTTGTGCATGTTACATACCCCCAGTTAGTTCCCCTTATTATGATGATGATTTTGCAAAACTTGAGACTGAAATATCAAAGATATCAGGAAAAGGTAATATTCTGATACTTGGAGATTTAAATGCTAGAATTTCAAATGCAACAGATTTTATTGAAAATGAAACTGATCCTCATTTTGATATTCAGAATATTTTACCAGAAAATTATAATACAGATTTTAATATAAAGAGAAACTCCATGGATAAAATATTTAATGCACAAGGTCAAAATATGATAGATATGTGTATTGCCTCCCAGCTCCGCATTTTAAATGGTAGATTTGTGGGCGATTTATTTGGAAATTTTACTTGTATGAAATCAAATGGAGCAAGTACAGTAGATTATGCATTGACCAATGTGGACCTTATAAAGTCAGTAAATTTTTTTCAAATATTAAGTCCTTCATATCTATCTGATCACTCTCAAATTTCAGTGCATTTGAAGTGTCAAATCAAACCTGATAAAAATGAAAATAAAATTATATTTAAAAATAAAATTGAATATTCTTATAAATGGGAAAAAGAATCAAAAATAAAATTGCTTAACGCTATGGCAGACATAGATACAGTTAATGATGTTGTGTCATTTGAAAACGAGAATTTTGAAAATAACCAAGATGGTGTTGATAAGGCTTCAGAAAGACTAACTGAAATCTTTGAAAAATTGGCACAAAAATGTTGCAGAATAAAAAAACATGTTAAAAAACAAAAGAAAAAGAAAAAAAAGCCATGGGTAGACCAAAGTGTAAAGGATCTCAAACATACAGTAATTCAAATTGGGCATAGAATGAAGGATGACCCCTACAATTTAATATTAAAACATTCTTTCTATAAACATTCTAAAGAATTAAGAAAATTAATCAAGAAAAAAAAGTATCTTTATAGAAAAGAATTATTTGATAAGTTGTTGAATTGGAAAGAAACAGATCCCAAACAGTACTGGGAGTATCTTAATGAACTGAAAAGTCATGATACTGAAGTTAAAGACAAGAGTAATAATATGAATTCAACTTTATATGAAGTTGAACAACACATTAAAAGTCAAGGAAAGCCAGATATAAGTAATGAAAATTTTTGTAAACAAGTTAATGATGATATTAAATTCTATAAACAATTTTTAACTGAAAAAGAAGTTACTGATAGACCTTTTTCTATTAAAGAACTAAAGAGCTGTGTTCAGAAATTAAAGTCCAGGAAATGTCCTGGTCCTGACCTCATAATTAATGAGATAATTAAATACAGCTCAACATTAACAAGTAAATCTGTCGTGAAATTATTCAATCTAATCTTAGATGCAGGAAAATATCCTGAAGCATGGCGTAAATCTTATATTATACTTATCTTCAAATCTGGAGATCAGTCAGACTTAAATAATTATAGAGGAATTTCCCTCCAAAACTCAATAACTAAACTTTTTAGTGCATTATTAAATGAAAGACTTAATAGTTTTTATGAGAAAATATATGCAAACCAACAGTTTGGCTTCAGGCACAATCATAGAACAACAGACAGCATTTTTATATTGAAAACATTAATTACTAAATACTTAAACAAGAGGAAACAAAAAGTGTATTCCTGTTTTGTAGACCTTAAAAAAGCCTTTGATTCGTTATGGCATAAAGGATTAATGTATAAACTTCTTAAGAATAATATCGGGTGTAAATTCTATGAAATAATAGACAACATGTATAACCTGTGCCAGTCTGCTGTCAAGGTGAATAATGAATACACACACTTTTTTAATCTTGAGAGGGGAGTGAAACAAGGTGACAGCCTAAGCCCCTCTCTGTTTAATTGCTACATAAACGATTTGCATAAAATTTTTGACAACTCTTGTGATCCTTTGGAGCTAAATGATTCATTTATATCTAGTCTTAGTTTTGCTGATGATCTAGTTTTGGTGTCTAGTACCCACAAAGGTCTTCAAACAGCATTAAATAAATTAGAAGCTTACTGTAAAGATTGGCAACTAACAGTCAATGTTAAGAAAACTAAGGTAGTGATCTTTCAAAATAAATATGACAATGAACCCTCATTTTACTATAAAAAACAGGTAATAACAGAGTCTACTGAATACAATTTCTTAGGTAATATTATTGACAATAAAGGTAAATTTAAAAGGTCTATACAGGAATTAACAAAAAAGGGACTTAAGGCACTGTTTGCTGTCAAGAGCAGCTTTTCTAATTTTCAGTCTCTTCCCGTAAACCTCTCATGCAAACTTTTCGATCTATTAATTAGACCAATTTTATTATATAACTGTGAAATATGGTTTATGGAGGAATATCTGCCTATAGCTAGAGCAAAAGATAGAGCCAGTAGAAATGGTAATATGTGTGATACTCTGACTCTGGCAGATAGATCCTCATTTGAAAAAATACACAACAGATATTGCAAATCGATTTTAGGACTTAAAAAAACGGCATGCAATATCTCATCAAAGTCAGAGCTTGGTAGATTGCCTATTGAAAGTTTCATTAAAATTCAAGTAATGATGTATTTTTGCAGACTAAACTCTGAAAAGATTAACCCTTTGTTAAAAGAAGCATATATTGTAAACAAAAATCTACACAATGAAGGAATGTACTCGTGGTACACCCTTGCTTCCAAAATTTTTGAAGAATGTGAATTAGATATCACAGAATTTGAGAATTTGGACAAACCCTTTTTGAAAATTAAAAATAAATTAAAAAGTAATTTTAAACAAAAAATAGAAGATAACTACAAAAATATAATAATGCAGAAATTAGCCAGCTTGACCGATGATTCTAAATTATTTTTATACAAACAATTAAAGACTGAATTTGGTTTAGAACAATATTTATTAAAAGAAACAAGTTTTAAAAACAGACAATTAATAACACAATTAAGAGTCAGCGACCACAAATTAAATATAGAATTAGGAAGATACAGAAATATTAAAAGAGAAAATAGACTGTGCTCTGTATGTGAAGTTGTTGAAGATGAATATCATTTTCTTCTGTATTGTAACAATAACAAACAATTAAGACAAACTATGTTTAATAAATTAAATTTAAATCAAAACATCGACTTAAATAATAAAATTATACATATGCAACGAATTTTGAATCCCGATATAGAACTGATTCCAATTGTATGCGACTTTATAAAGCAGTCACTGGTACTACGAAAATAGGGTCCACATTGGTCAAAATGTTCTCAAAACTATAACTCCATAATTATGTTAATATTCTGTATACTCTGTTGTTTTCTGTATATGTTTTGTATTTTACATATTTTTGTTTTTGCTTTGACCCATATGGGTGTATTTTGCAAATAAAGATTGATTAAAACCGCATGCAAGGGATATGGAGCATGCATGGAATTTAATACCATTACATTATTTTGTTACTCAGATAAACAATCATCTTTGGCGTGAGAGAGTTTTTTGGCGTAGTACTAGTACTTCAGATCATGGTAATATGTATTTCATTAATTTTATACTACATGTAAAGATATATTGCTAAATGTTCTTTTTTCAACATTAAGTATCTACCCGTCTTGAAGTGAATGTTACGTTGACCCTTAAGGTTGCAGTTTTGCAAACAGATCTGTTTGAGCTCTGTCTGTCATAACCACTCAATATGTCAAACTATTTACAATTTCTTTGTATTTTTCTTTGTTTTTTAAGTTAAGACGAATGTTATTCTTTTACATATTTACTTTTGCTCTGATAGTGTAAACAACTTGGCTTTAAATCTTTCATTAATGGCGTTTTTGTTATCATTTACCTAGAGGTACCAGGACATTTTTAAGTACCCGATATTTAAGTGTAAAATATATACAATTTATGCGGTGCTTTATTGAACCAAACTATCATAAAATGCACAGTAAGAGACGATGTCCCATGGTCTTCTTACATTCGTAATTAAATAGTAACGAGTTCCTTGAAATTCTTGGAGCTTCACTTTGCGGCTATACAGCCATGGTATATGAACATTTTTCAATCAAAATGAATTCAAAAACTAAACGCTGATTACCGGTATTCCCTTAAACAATATCTTAAAATAGTGAGGTGACAGTTATGAACCTATTTCACACAGATACTAGTCATACACATATATACTAATACCCATGAACATTATAATATGCAGAAATCAATGGGGTGTGGAATAATTGCATGCAACACAGCTCACAAAACAAAACCACCAGCAGCCTTCATCGAGGCCAGTGTTGGGTTGCCCGCCGTTCTGCAATCGGCCCAAATTCATATAATTCAAATCCAATCCTGAAATAGTTCAAGATAGTCCCCCTTCTTAAACAAAGATCAGAAAACATGAAAAGACAAGTACAAACAAAAGCTTTGTCATTTTTTTGCTGGCTAAGGACAGGAAAAAATAAAATGTGGTAGGGTTAAACTAGTTTTTTGGGCCCAACCTTCCCTCTATCAAAAATCCCATTCAAAGCACACAAAAAAATAACTAAAAAGTATAAAGCCTGGATCTAGTACACCGGATCCCTATCAGACATGTTTAACGACCTACTCATAACCTTTGAGGTATCATAATGTTCGTATCACCTTGTTTTCAACCCCTGGATTTTCAACGCAGGTCACGAAACTCAGTTAATTACTTACTCGACCTTTGATGGGAAAAGGGAGGAACAGATATATATTTTCGATATGCCAGAGCTTGCACACATTTCACAGATTTTTTTTTATCAGACCCCGATCTCTTTGTGACCGACTTTTGGACCAGGGCTTTAAGACGATCCCTAAAAAAATCTTTCTTCGTTATCAGCCACTTGTAGAAAAGTTCAAAATTGAGTTAAAAGATATGCTGATTAATTGTTTCAATTAGTGTTTGACTGGTCTGCTGTACTAAGATGATCACCTCAATATCCCTATTGTGTCTCAAAAGTATGTTGTGTTCTATGCCATAATGGTCATTACCGGATCCTAAGATCGCAATGGAAGAGGAAGGTTTGGCGCCATAAAACCTTGTTTAACCCACCATTTCGTTTGAAATGCCTGTACCAAGTCAGGACCATTGCGATCCACCAATTCTCCGGTATGACTGATTAGTTTTTGTCATTTTCTCTGGACTTTGAGATTGATCATTCAAGTTCGGTAGTTTTGTTATTACCTTTATTTCCTTCTTTCAGACTTTCTAGCATCATTCTTCCTCTTTTTCTGGTATCAAAGACGGAAGATACTTCCGTATTTAAACTTGGAAAAGAATCAATCAAACGAGGATTATAAAGATTTCATAAGATTTGTTAGAAAATTTCTAATCCCGATAAAATGAAGTGTCTTCTTTATTATAATCTTTCGATTTTTCTACGTTGTAAAGGACCTTACCGACGAGAAATCAAAAAGCCACCCCAAAATTAAAAAAATCTTTAAAAAATCTTTTTAAAAAAATCTCTTCAATATCAAGGAACTTTGTTGTTTAGTTCATATACTTTTACATTTTTCCTATACGTCTTATAAGGCGTGGATTGGTTCTTAATATAAGGAAGAATCTGAGACATAACTTCTTTGCGATTAAAATTGTTGCTGATTTTAATAAAGCCTCTTGTTTTTGTCTAAGAGGTTTAGTTTTTTCCGATTTTAAAAACAGAAAAGGGACCTTTCACCAATGACGCTCTTAAGTGTGTAAAAATCGGAAAAGAAACTGTACGTAATTTTTCTTCACCAAAGTAAAGAAGATCTTTCATTTCTGTGATATGCTGTAAAAAAATTGACAAAAACATGATAAACACATCGATTACTGTAGGCTTATGAGCAGGTCATTAACGTGCATGTTTAGTAAAGGAATAGTTGTTACATATAGATTGACCAGTACGGAAGCCCGTTAGTATCAGGTGAAGTTTTTTTTAAGTCGTGATCACGAACTAGTAACTTGTGATCACAGCTTAGCTAACTCGTGATCACGACTTAGTGGCTTGTGATCATGACTTAAAATAAAAACTCCATCTGACACTAACGGGCTTCCGTAGACCAGCAACTACTCTATGATTGCATCGTTTATGACCACTACAACGAAGTCCAGTATTTGTGTCAAACAGGTTCATAAAAGTCACTTCACTACATTAGGTGTAAGTAGATTGCAAAATCAATTAATATGTATCATTGATCAATCTGTTGTTTTTGTTTTTGTTTGTTTTTGTTTGTTTGTTGTTTTTTTTTCGGGTTGCTTTCATATTTAAAAAAAAACTATCATCAACAAATCGTCAATTTAAGACATTTATCTGTATCTTTTTATTCCTCCTCCGCATTGCGACGGAGGGACCTAGTTATTGTCTTCGTCCGTTTGTCCGTGCGTCCGTCCGTCACACTTTTGTGAGCGCAACTCCTCAAAGACTGCATTACATATTTTTATGAAATTTTGTATAATTTGTTTGTCATGATGTGTAGTTGATCATTTCGCACCTCCATTTTGATTCGACAAATTTTGTAGGAGTTATGGGACTCTATCGATTTTTTTTCATTTTAGGTCATAGGAACACTTTGTGAGCGCATCTAAGACCGCTCGCTCAGCGGATTTTGATGAAATTTTATAGAAATGTTTGTCATGAGATGTAGTTGATCATATCGCACTGCAATTTTGATTCGACAAATTATATATAGGAGTTATGGGACTTTATCGACTTTGTTCATTTCTGATCATATCATGGAAGTATTAAATTGATGTCAATTTAATACTTCCATGGTCATAGGAACACTATGAACGCAGATTTTGATGAAATTTTGTAGGATTGTTTTTCGTGATATTTAAGTAATCATATCACAATGCAATTTTAGTTCTTCTTTAAGTAGATTTTCAACTTCAATGCGGCGGCGGGAGACATAATATGTCATGTATGTTTAAAATAAAGATAAAAAATGAGTTGAATTTCCGATAGTAGTGATTTACTTCGGGTAATTCTGTTTCTTTGCATTTTTGAATAAGGTTTATCCTTGAGTTCGTATAAAGCTGTTACTTTTCTGTCAGCGGAATAGATCGGATAAAACATCTTTAAAGCCCTGATCCAACAGTTTCTGGCGAAATATTTGTCAAAATCAAAAGTCAAAATCATAGAGAATTTAACACATCTCAAGTAAATTACCATTCATTATTACAAAAATATGAGAAATAAAAAAAAGAAGTATGTTCATGGGACAATGCAGATTTACCCGCTGGCCCAAAACAAGAAGTAGAATTCCAACAGGTCTGATCATGAAAGTCGCTAAATGAGTTACAGTTTGTCATACTGAACCATCTTACCAAATCAAATCATTTTGATATATAAACGGACATGAGTTAAACTTGTTGCTCCCTTTCCCCCCTTCGACATGTCATCGCGGTGGCATAAATATTAAGACCCCAAATTTATGTAGAGTAAAATTTCAACAAAGTTCTAGAAAATAATTTTTGCTACCCCTGACGCGCATTTTGTCTATTCAAGACTCACCAGAGGCGCTCTACCAAAAGTTGAAAACGTCAAACACTATATAAATATACCAAAAGTAGCCGAACAAGAAATCAAATTAAGACTTAGACCAACAAATGTCTAGGGTATGAAGAACGGTCAACCTTAGGGTTTTGATAATTTAAATAGTTAATTTAGCTTTGATGTGTTCTTCAACATAAAAGTGTTGATGCCGGAACGGACCAAGAAGAAATCGTTTGTTGAAAAAAAAATCATAAAATATATCAAAAATTTAATTAAGAAGAGAACGAGATGGCATATTAAGATATAATTGCCCCCAAACAACAATACTTAAAAAGCAAACAATACTCACATTTTTTCTATAACAAAGCAAAACTATCAAAACATAACATATCTTATTCCCATGGTAAAATTATTTTTTAATATATTTTCAATAAATACACATATATTTCAAATACTTATCATACGTCCAAATTCGTAATTGGTATTCACAAAACAATACATACTTATCTTAACCATCAACGAATACAGATACGATTTCAGAAGTAATACAAAGTATCAGGAATATCTTTAAATAGTCTTTGAGACGTTATCCTATACATCTGTCAAACAAACCAAATCAAAGATCTTATCATTTAAAATATTGATACAAACCAATATATGTGCACCTATGTTATTTTAAATAATGATATATTATGCCAATATTTTTTGTATACTTGAATGATAGTTTAATTCTATATAATATAGCAACCTCGGCATGTATATTGTCCCCTGGGACAATTCTACAGCCATAAAGAGGATCCTTATTTGGTTAAGGTTTCGTGGAATACACATTCGATTTGAGGAAGTGTTGACTGATCTGTCAAGATCTATAATTATTTTTGCTTGTAATTTATTGAGTTTCTCTTTTTGAATAAGACAAACTGAGTTGATATTTTTTAGAAGCTAAAGTAAACAAGCCATATCATTAAAGAACCATATAATTAATTCTATTTTGACACTGAATATATATATCTACATAAGTTACTTTAATTGCTGCATTTAATAAAATTAGTCATCGTCAACTATTGCAATTCTATTGTAATATTGGAGCATTGTACGTACATGCGAGATATTTCCCGTTATTGCCAAATATTAGAAAATAATGAGATATGGAAAAGGTGTCTGTGAAACAGCTCATATAACAAACGGTAATTTAGAAAAACCACAATGGAAAACCGCCAGCAGCCTTCAACTACCAGTAGGCGCTGCTCGCCGTTCTGCAATCAGCCCAAGGTCTAAATAAAATCCATATAATTCTAATCCAGTCCTGAAATAGTCAAAGACAGCCCCCTCTTAAACTATAAACTGTTATTGTCAAAGTATTTTGGAGCCTAAAACACTCATATAGACTTCGTTAACTTTATTCGTTAATGTGGTCATTCATTTCAAAGAAAATTTTAATACCATTTTTTTTTAATTGCGAGTGGAAGATGATAATAAATGAATTAATCTTTACTTTGAATAAAATAACTTAATTATCAAACAAATATTTTTAATGTTTGATTGTAAGATTAATTTAATTATCAAATACTTATGTTCTTTTGCAAAGGCAATGGGTAAAGTTTGGCGATAACGATGATTATCATTTGGTCCTGATGAACCTTAAAGCTTGACAATGCCTATGTCATCTAGGTTAAACCAAACCGCTCGATTGTTTTATTCATTTGCATCACATTCGACATATTTGTAATCACTAGCATATTTCTTATGACACAATACTGATAATGTCCCTTTCCTATGATTGCTGACTCTTCCGGTCAATCCTCGTTACAATAAAGGTATATCATGACACATGGTGTACATAAAGTAGCATTAGTAGTACATAACAATAAACACACAGTCGTCTATCTCTTAAGTTCGTCCCAGTATTCCTCGGTCTGTATGATCCTGTAAAAAGTATTAAAAAAGATCAGTTTATACAAATAAGTCTGAGAAGCTTCGATGCCCGACAAATACTCACAATACGCCATCATTACGTTATAGTAGTTTGTTTTACCGTGACAGTTCTTTGGGTGCTTATTGTTTATGAATTGTAACAATAGTTGAACCAAGGATTAAAGTTGTCTCGTAGCGATTTCATTAAGTGATGGTTCAAATTTTAGTTCTTTGCATATTTAAATATACATGCATTTCATGAGATAATCTAAATTTCGTTGACCAGAAAATAAGACATCTTCTTCAAAACTTTTGAACTTTTTAGTTTATTTTTAAATTGTTGAATTCATAACTTAAAACGTCATTACTTACCAGTGTTTTGATTCCGTATTTTCGTTTCCACGGTGATTGGTCTTTTATGTTGATTGTGGATACCATATGGAAGTAAATGATTTGATGCTTTTGTTGTTGCTTTATGTCTTGGAGTTGTAGGAGGTTTTGTGGCTGGTGTAGCTTCTGTTTAAAAAAAGGAATGTATTAAATCCTGTTTGAACAGAGTAATGGACCTTTAAACATCTTCATGATTACTACATGTACAAGATTTTTTTTTAAATATACTCTCTCAAAAAAGAAACGCAACATTCAAAAATTTTGAAATTACATCGCATAGAAAAGTTGGGTTTTATATCATCAGTTGTTGCAATATCATTATGAAATTTTACTTGGCCATTGTAAAGGGACCATTTTTTCTTTAATTGCTAAACTTTTAATAAAATGTCATCAAATCGAGTGCACATGCCAATCAGAATTATGTCTGACAAGCAAATTGTTAACACAGGGGTACGTTGCTCCCAGGTTGTTGTCATCACTCAAGAAATTTTACGGACGACATCATGTGCTTGTATGCAAATACGGGATTTCTATCTCTCAGATGAGCACAGATGTTGGTTTGACATAGAGTTGTGTAATGTCATCCTTTCCGGATTTGACCAACACTTAATCGATCTTTGGCAACGTGACGGGTGTGCTATAGCAAGCAGGAACTGCTTACTCTTCCGGAGCACCGGAGTTCACTCTCGTTTCGACTTGAGTTCGCGTTGCTGAATGCGGTTTTGTTGTTATGTGTGTGTGTTTTATGTTGTTATGTGGTTTGTTTTGTTGTGATGATTTTTTGTCTGCCGGTTTTGTCTTTGTCTTCACGGTTTTATGATACTGATTACCCCTTTGGTACACCTTTGCTTCTTTCATGCAGTTTGTGTGCAAGACAGTACTCAAACTGCCATCCCCATATTCAAAAAGAACGTTCCACACAAGATTTCAATATCGGATTCTTGTAACCCACAAGTTTGTGCTTTCTTTCCGTGGTTTTTGATTGCGCAATTAGGCGTTGGCGCATGCGCAGATCCAATTTAATCAGTAGATGCACGATTTTTCATAAGATCAAAATTTTCAGAAGGTCTTTAAAAAGCAAAAATTTCTTGTGTGTAACGTTTGTTATGTTATTGTTAAGGATTATCATGTACCTATTTAACTCTTGATGCACTACACTCCGCCCAATTTTTCAAAATCTCTGAACCGTCCTTCTCATACTGTTTGCCATTTGTTAGAATGTTTTGCAGAAATTTTCTTTGTAAAAATTGATATTTTAGTTCTCGTCAATGTTTTGGTGCTGATATCACTCTGGATGAATAATCAAAGGAGAATTCCCTTGTTCAAAACTCCTTCAACCAATATGTCGTGTCCGGGGGAAATTCACGCCTCATCTTGAGCCTGACGTTAACCACTTAAGACGGGATTATCGTTATGATAATGATGGTATCAAAGAAAGGAAGATTTTTGCATGGTTATGGAACCAAAAAAGTAACCGTTTCAAATATTGGTTACCAGATTTACTGGATGTTAGCCAAGTCTATCAATTTCTATGAATTTTTTAAGTTGGATAAGCGAAAGCACTAGCGCCGCCCGATGTTTTTAAAAACGTGGAGTATGGGAGCAAAGGCTTCAATATGTGTGAAAATGGGAGCCAGAAGATCGTATGCAGCGTTTTTTTAGAAACCGAGAGAACAAAAATGAAGTCGTAATTTTATCATTTAGTTGGTTTTACTACAGTTGGCGCTGCGCCTTTGTTGGCTGGTAAATTTGAATTTTGTTTATATCACACGTAAGATTAATCATTTCTAAATGATTCTGCAAAATTTCACATTCGTACGACAATTTCTAGTTGAAATTCGATAGTTTTTATTTCAATGGTATTTCAAATATCTTTATATGTTGCGTTACTTTTTTGAGAGAGTAAATAAGGAGCTGGTTCTGCGTGCAAGACTATATAGTGGAAAGCATATATATAACACTCTTTTCGTCCCTTTTCCATAGACACAATGTTAAAACTGTTGTTCATTTCAAGCATCATTTTCAAAAACAGAACGAATTTTTATACTAAAGATGTTTATTTTCAGAATATCAAAACTTCACTTTTTAAATGAAGCGTGTTGTAACACACTTTACCTATTTTTTACTTCAATGATGAGCTGAAAAAAGACTTATCACAACCTATCCTTTATGTCATTATAATAAGATTTGTACATATTTATTTGCGACTTCACTTTTTTGTCTATATAAATTCTCGTGTTTTCGTACAAAGTCTCTTGTCCAAAAAATTTTGGCGCTAAAATGACATCCCATCCCTGTATCGAATTCCAAAATTACATAAAAACCGAAACAAAATGCTCTTGATGGTTGTTCATCCTAATGTTCCATTAAATCTCTTTTAGTTCTGTTGATTTCAACACTGGCGGCAATAAAATCTGCCCTCGAAAAAAATCTTTCATTGTTATTACTCTACAAAAGGTTTCAATAAACTGTGGATTCTAGAGAATTCGAAAGAACTGATAGAGATTGTACACTCTAAATCAATCGCAATACAATGTATAACCTGGTTTATACTTTATATCATCTTGTAACAGGATCGATTATATTTTCTACACAATATGGAATATGGTCCAATATACTTTTATTCTACATGCACAACTCAAATCATGATCGACCCATTCCGGCTTATGGAATTTACAAATCACAAAACTGATTTGTAATTTAATTCACATTTTGGGGGGACTTTCTTATTAAGGAAGTGTCCTTTTACACCTAACTCTAACAGAAAAATAGGATTACTAGTAACACGGTAGGTTCCGTGTCCGGCGACAGGATTGTTTTTTCGAGAGTAATTGTCCTGTTTTTTCGAGAGAAGTCCAGGTTTTTTCACCTGTTCTTTTACAAAAAATCACGTAAATCGTTAGCTGAAGTTGAAACAAATAAAAAAAGAGGTTTTAAAGTACTCATAAAGTTCGACGCATTACAATTCTATAAAAAAATCCATAAACTAGCATGGGTTGATGAATTTTAAAAATTCATTTGTTTTTTCGAGAGGCACAACAACTTGTCTGGTTTTTTCGAGAGGCGTCCTGGTTGCAGAGAGGCACTGGATTTTGCAGAAACTATGCGTTTTCAATGAAAACTATCATCCCTCCCATTGACCTAACATACATTCTAACATGATAAATGCAAAACATCAAAGACTACATGCAGTATTTTGACGAAAATGATTTTATTATAAATACATTTGTTACTTTCTCAATTATGTTGAATAAATGACTTGTACCCCAAAAGAAAAATTGTTTATATTTTGAAAGGTAAATTACAATCATATTTTCGATCTACATGTTTGAAGTTCAATTTTCGATGAAACTGTCAATTATACATGTATGGAGGGAAAAAAGAAATGCGTAAACAAGAGGAACCGACCGGTGCATTTAAACCATTTACCCAATTTATAATTCTTATGGCAATTCACGTCTTTTAGATTATTATTTGTGTTAAGATCGATATAGATATCTTAAATGAATTTCATATTCTTGTGCATTTTTGCACGTATGTATATATAAACGTGTGAAAGAAGTAAGGAAATACCTAAAGCAGGACATTTGTAGACGAAGCACACGCCAGGCGGAGCAAAACTTTGTTGTATTTTTTTTATGTTTCGTTGCTGGTAAGGTTTTAATATCCCGCAGTTAGCTCGTTCAACAAATTTGTTGTTGAAAAACACATAAAAGCTTATGATCTATCCGTGAAAATTTCAAAACTCTGAGCTTCTCTCTATATAAGGCATATGTTGATCTCAATTTCAGTTAAGCATATTTTGAGTTTTGTTTGGTATTTTAATATTTTTGTTAGAGGGCCGCCAATGAGTTCTGAGTATACGAAACACGCCTCAGTCGTGACAATAATCTTTTTGTTTTAATCTGAAGTATGAAACAGAAGACAATTATTATAACACTAGGGAAAAAAATAGATGTCCGCATTCCCCGAAAGGCAAATATCGCCCGCGTATATTTGTCTTTGGCAAGCAGGAAGTAGATAAGCAATGGGCATGGACTAAAACTTATTCTACACAATTTAGTTCAATACTATGAAGCTGCATGTAAAATATGCATAATTTTAACCCCCCAACCCAACCCGGAACGAAATATGAAAATTAGAATAAGAGTCCATTATTTACACAATTTTCAGAATTAGTTAAACAGGATATAATTCGTTTTAACACTTAAAATAGCTTTACATAGAATGAAACTGCATGCAAAGTTTCAAAAGGTTGGTGCATGGAAAAGTGCGACGGAAATTCGTATGCAAGTTTTCTATACGTTACACTAGCCAAATGTTACGATCTGCTATTGCTTATTTTTAGAAGATGAGAGATGGCGGATAGTAACGCTTGGCTAGGCTTAATATCGTTTTACACTAAATAGTACTATAGAATGAACTGAATGCAAAGTATCAAAAGCCTGTTGCATGTAGTTCTCAGGAAAAGTGTGACTGAAAGACAACTCCATGCACACACAACACACACAGCATAAAAAGAAGCCAAAGAACTTGTTAGGGCTAGATGTTCTGCTTGTCCCATTAATACAACCATTGCTTTCGAATTAAAGCAATTTATTTGATAAGGCTATGTTAACACTTTTGGTTCTACCTCCATGTGTTAATGATTTAATGATAAGTGCCTCAAACGCGCATATATGGATGGATTGTTTGTGGTATTGATGGAATAAGAAAGCGATGAATATAAATCTCAAACAAATTTAATTTTAAAAATGAAAGTATATTTTGCTCTTTTAGCAATATTGAATGTATTTTAAACGTTTGAGAGCTATGTTACATACAGGAACTGTCTATGTAATGTATGAAAAAACCTGGACCTCTCTTGAAAAAACCTGGACGCCTCTCGAAAAAGCATGGACGGCTACACTTTTTTAAATTAAAAAAATGTCAGATGTGACACCTAAGCATCAAAATTCATGATACTATTCAATCATATTGGTGTTCATCAATAATTCTCAGCTATTTCATACAATATATCTGTCTTTTATGGGGTGAAAAATGCAAAAAGGTAAAAATTCCTTTAATAGCTCATATTTCAATTTAGTTATCACATTTTTAAATACAAATAAGTGAGGTTATACAATATCATAATTCTGAAGTGTTTTCGCCTCGTTGGTAGCTTTAGTTTTTCGATTTCGTTAAAAAATTATGAAATATCATTATTTTTACCTTTTTATTGATTATTCTCTTGATAAAACCGGGAAAATGGGATATGCCTATCGAAAAACATGTCTCACGCCGGACACGGGACCTACCGTGAGTATAAATCATAACAATGTCTTTAAAAGACCGATAGTTTTACTTGTAGTTCACTCAGAATATGCAAGTCCCTCTCTACACAAAGGACTTTATATATATAAACGACATCCCCCCACCTGGAACATTTTAAATTTTATTAGACTTTTACACTTGGTATTATAATCTTAATGTTTTTAAAATATAACTTAGATTTGCACGATGGTATCATTGAGATACTTACCGAATAGCGACATTGTTTCGCTATCCTCTCCAAGGCTATTTATAGCTACACAGGTATAATTTCCATAATCCCCTATTTCTACAGAATGTATGGACAAATCTAAGAAGTCCGTATAAACTTCACTATAATGATTGTACATTTCTACTCTGTATTTTCCATGTCTTGTGTTCTGAACAGGTATTCCATTTCTTTGCCATTCTGCTGACAATAAAGGGTTTGCTCGAATAATACATTGCAAAATTGTCTCTTTATACAGGTACTGAGAAATTCGTTTAGTAGGAAGTTCTATTTCTGGTCGAACTGAAAAAAAATACAAAATCGTTAGTAATTGCATTTTAAAAAGGTTTGAACATGTACATGTAACTGACATAGGAGGTTTGTGAGGAATATTCACAATTTTATTGATAATAGTAAAGTAGTATGCATTTTATTTTTAATCAAGGGCCATTTGAAAAACAGCGAGCAGCGACATCTTTATGATTAAGTCTCATACAAACAGTGGTTGTATGCGTTATATTCAATCAAGGGCTTATTGCAAAACAGCGAAAGCGACCACTGGTCACCGGTACTCTATCACATATACATGTATGTGTGACTTTTTATCAACATGATATTACTGTCAGCAACTAACATCCCATCACTATCGTAAGCCTTTTTTTGTGGTCAGTATATGTAGGTAAAACTTTAGCTGAGTAATCTATGAGTTTGTCTTGTCTTTTTTTTTATTTCCATGTGATTGGTAACAAATGTGGGTGGTAAAGGGTTTTTTTCGTGCATCGTGTTGAGCAATTTTTATTTCCCGTTCAGCCGTGCATGGAGGTTCATCGTGCATCGTGTTTCTCTATTTCATTTTTCGTTCATCGTGATTATCATTTTTTTATTGGCCGTTCATCGAGATTGTCATTTTTTATTGGCCGTTCATCCGTGCACGTACCCCCCCTTTACCACCCCCACAAATATATAGCCATTTCACCTCCTTCACTCGGCTAACTGAGAACTCGGTCTGTTGGTTTTATTTAACATGGAGGCTATATGGGAAATGGGTCTGTTGAAGAGTTGGCTAAAGTCTGTTGATCAAATACTATCGAGAAAAACATAGCAAGGTCAGTATGTTTTACTAAATTTTTCTTTTTTACATTCTTTAATTAAAAAAACATTTATGTTAAGCAAAATAATTTTGAATACTGAACGTATTCATATATCAGTTTTTTCTGTAACTTACATTGGTAAGCTACAAAATGGAAAGGCGTGGTACTCATCGAGAAATTTCTACCAATTTTGTAATTCAAAAACGTAAACATAACAGCATTTTGCTAGAATTAAGTCGAAAGTCTTACAAAAAATGCAACTTAAATTATATATCATGTATGTTTGATATATAATTGTATGTATAAGAAAAACAAAACCGACAGACATACGTTTTTGTGGCATTTATTATGTTTTTGTCTTAAATTGGGTCTGTTGGTGAGTCGGCTATAATGAACTCGGTCTGTTGGTCGGTCTGTTGAGAGTAAATTAATCAACTAATTTCATACTATATTTGCGCCATATGACACATTTTTACAAATAGAAATAATCTTACACAGTGATATCAAGCGTATATATTCGTAGCGGTGATTGTTTAGTCACAGAAAAGATGTAAAATTTATGTAAATCGCGTTAAAACAAGAACAAAGTTTGTTTGATTAAGCTTACCATTATTTTTCAGTATGAAAAAAAAGAAGGAACTATTCAAACAGAAAATATGTATTATCAAGATTTATGTAAACATGTTCCATTGGTATTCTACTGACCAACAAAAATAAAATACCTTTTTATATTTTTTTATCAGTTGTGCAAACCAGTTTCTAACAAAAAATGAATCTTTCTTTGCATTCTTTTAAAAGCCGGACAAATGGCATTTTCACTATTTTCCTGGCTAAAGCAAAGGGCAACTGCCAAAAAATAAAACCAATAAACTTTGAAATTCTTTGAAAAAGACGTTCAACTTATATATATTTTACATAATTACAAAATAACAAACCCCAAAACTAGAGAAAATTTCACACGTGATTGAACACAAGTGACATTTTGCTTTTGTTCATTTATCAAAATAATTTCAATATGTGGATCGTGTCTTTCTGGCACATATTCCATATTCTTTCGTTTTTAATATAGAATTTTAATTCCAAAAGTTTTCAAAAATTTAAAATATATAGCTTGAAAGCATTCAGTCTCGGCTAATTAACTCTCAACAGACTTAAACTTAATTAGTCGACTCACCAACAGACTTTAGCCGGCACTTTTTTAAGAAAAACTCATTTTTATAACATTATAGCATAAAATCACTTTTTATTGTTTGAATATTATATTTTTAAACTGAAGAAAACCTTTCTAATCTCTATTCAAATTAAAAAAATGTGAAAATTGTGTTTATTTTAAAAAAAAAAATCATTCGTAGTTGCCAGATTTGAGCATACCGCCGTCTCGCCTTTTCGTTTTATCGAACACTGGTAAAACAAATTGATTCTGTCCCAAGTTAAAAATGTGCTCAAATGAATGTCATTTTGGCTGAAAGATTTTGTTTTTTGACAATTTATCGATATTTTGCCAAAAAATATGTTTTTCACAAGAAATCAAGACCATCAACTGAATTTTGCTCTCAACAGACCTATAGCCAACTCTTCAACAGACCCATTTCCCATATAGCCTCCATGTTAAATAAAACCAACAGACCGAGTTCTCAGTTAGCCGAGTGAAGGAGGTGCATTTTAACATGTTTAATGACGACATAAGTGAACGTTTTATTATTTTAAGTGTGAAACTACATTTGCTCGAAAATTTAAATTAGCAATAACACTGTTACTAACGAGATATGGCACAAATGCAATTTATGATTAATATCATTTTATTGTTACTACAAATCTTCAAATTAGTTGCTAAACGTTCTCAAATCAAACTTGCCAATGCACAAATAAATGTTTATGACAAGCCATTTGTTTGTCTTAATCAGAAATGCTATTCATTTTTTCAAACTTGCAAAAGTTTATTAGAAAATAATTTGATTTGACTAGTTTTAAAACAATTCAACATTCGCTGAAATATTTTGTTTAAATATATGATTGTGTTGTGTTTTTATTATGTCTCCCCTTCCCAGAAGGGGGAGACATATTGTTTTTGTATCAGTTCTTCTTCTTCTTCTTCTTCTCATACAAAGCGTGTCCGGGCCATAACTTTTTTATCCTTTGAGATAGGGCTTTAATATTTGGCATCTGGATGTATCAACAAGAGACAATGTGTCGCGTACAAGAATGACCTTCATATGACCTTGACCTTTGACATCAAGGTCAAATTAATGCTAATTTTACAGTGTTCCAGGCCATAACCTTTTTGTTCTTTGACATAGGGCTTTGATATTTGGCATGTAGATGTATCACCATAAGACGATGTGTCGCGTACCAGAATGACCTTCATATGACCTTGACCTTTGACCTCAAGGTTAGATTAATGCTAATTTTACATGGAAAGTGTGTCGGTGCCACAACTTTTTATGCTCTTTTACATAGGGCTTTAATATTTGACATGTGGATGTGTCACCATGAGATGATGGGTCGTGTACCAGAATGACCTTCATATGACCTTGAACTTTGACCTCAAGGTCAAATTAATGCTAATTTTACATCCAAAGTGTTCCGGGCCATAATTTTTTTATTCTTTGACATAGGGCTTTGATATTTGGCATGTGAATGTATCACCATAAGACGATGTGTCGCGTACCAGAATGACCTTCATATGACCTTTGACCTCAAGGTTAAATAAATGCAAATTTTACATGGAAAGTGTGTCTGCCATAACGTTTTTGTTCTTTGACATAGGGCTTTAATATTTGACATGTTGATGTATCACCATGAAATGATGGGTCGCGTACCAGAATGACCTTCATATGAAATTGACCTTTGACCTCAAGGCTGAATAAATGCTAATTTTACATGGAAAGTGTGCAGGTGCCATAACTTTTTATGTTCTTTGACATAGGGCTTTGATATTTTACATGTAGATGTATCACCATGAGATGATAGGTCGCGTACCAGAATGACTTTCATATGACCTTGATCTTTGACCTGAAGATCAAATTAATGCTATTTTTACACGTAAAACATGTCTGGGCCATATGTATATTTATATTCTTTAAACAAAAGGCTTTGATTTTTGACATGATAATGTGTCACCATGGGAACAATGTGTCACCAACCTTAATGACCTTGACATGTGACTTCAATGTCAAATAAATGCTTATTTGACATTCAAAGCCTTCCAGGCTATTACTTTTTTATCCTTTGACATATGGCTTTAGAATGTAGATGTATCATTATTAAACAATTTGTTGTACAATGTATGTCATTGTGACTTTGACCTGTTGACCTCAAGTTTGAACTTGTGTTATTTAAGGAAGGGGAGACATCAGTTTTAGTGCGCTAAAACAGTTTTTCCTAGTTCATCAGGTTGTTGCAACATAAAATAAAAGGGTTTACAATGAAATCTAAATGTTTATCTCAACGTCCAACAAATGTAATCATACGTTTTATGATCTTTTACCAATCACCCCTTCATACACTGTAGGTCTTACTATAAATGACGGGCATATACTGTTTGAAATTTGTTTTGTCAGTAACCTTCGAAAGGTATCTGTTTTCTCTTAGTACTCTCATTTCCCACATCATTCTAATATTTTCCCACACTGTTAAAACTGACATCTTTTGTAAAAAAAAAACTAACATTTACTTACTCCTTCCTTTTTTTATACATTTTTTGAAAAATATCATTCTATTAACTCAGCTCGTCTGAATACTATTTCGAACTTCTTCCTTGAAATCTCAAAAAGACTGAGAAAGTAAAGTAATACGAAAATAAAATTTTACAGTTTGCTTACATATGACGTCCACTTTGATTAGACGAGAATCTGCCTTGTCTACCCTGTTAAATGCTACACATTCATACGTCCCACCACAATATCTGGTAATATTGTGAATTATCAGTACTTCTCCAGGCTCTTCAACAACTAAAACATCACAAAATAGTTCGTTATATGATTTTATATTTTGGTTAACATTATTGTTAACCAAAATATAAAAAAAAAACATTATTGTTAGTTTACGTCTGTTTGTAATAAGTGATTCTTACTAAGGAATTTACAAACAACAAATTAAAATCTTTTCCCTGATGAATGGTTCTTGGATCTTGAAATAATGACACATTTCTTTATATTTCATTTTAAAATCATAATATAGATTTGATCAAAAGGAATGATTAACAAAGTGTTGAAATAGAGTTTATTTTTCTCATCATAGATAAAAAAAAATAGCAAATTGTTGAAGCAAACGTTAAAAGGACGAATTTCTTGATAAAATTGGTTCAGATGTCCATCTGTAACAATTTCTATTTTAAGATGGTCTAAAGAAATTGACTTTAGAGTAATTCGGCTTTGGTATCAGAGATTTAAAATAAAAGATACAGTTATTCTGAGTTTTTACTGTAGTTATTCGGCTACCATTTCAAGGACTGTTCTCCCTTAGAAAAGAACCCGTCATAATCTGTTCAGGAAACGAACTGTCTATGTCCTAGGAAAGGACTGGCATAACTGGCATAGGGATAGGGAAGGAATGACATAACTGTCCTAGAAAACGAACTGCCATAAAGTGTCCTAGGAAGGAACTGACAACCTCTCCTATAAAACGAACTATCATAAACTGTACTAGGTAAGAACTGATTGAAACATAAACTATCAAAGGAAATGAAATGACATTAACTCTGCTTGGGAAGAACTGTGATACTTTACTAGGGAAGAACTGAAACAAACTGTCCCAAAGAAGAACTGACATAAACTGTCCTAAGGAAATACTGACATAAACTGACCTATGGAAGAACTGTCATAAACTTTCATAGGCAAGAACTGTCAAATACTTACAAGGGAAGAAGAGTTTTTACTGTAGTTATTTGGCTACCATTTCCAGAACTGTTCTCCTTCAGAAAAAAAACCATCATAAAATATTCTATGAAATAAACTGCCATAATTCTTGTAGGGAAGAACTGACATTACTGTCCTAGGAAACGAACTGTCATAAACTGCGCTGGGTAAGGAGTGATATAATTATTTACAGGAAACGAACTGACATAAACTGTAGTAGATAAAAACTGTCATAAACTGTACTTACAAAGAACTGTAATAAACTATACTAACAAAGAACTGTAATAAACTGTAAAAGGGAAGAACTGTTCTGAACTGTAAAAGGGAAGAACTGTTCTGAACTGTAAAAGGGAAGAACTGTTCTAGGAAAAAACTGTCATTAGCTGTTCTAGGTAAGAACTGTTGTACCAAGAAAGAACTTCATAACAGATTTGTCATAAACTGTTATAGAGTAGGAAATGGTATAAACTGTTGTAGGGTAGAAATTTTATAAATTTTTCAAGGGAAAGATTGACAAATTGTTCTGGGAAAGAACTGTCAATAACTGTCCTAGGGAAAACTGCCATAAACTGTTCCTTCGAAGAACGGTAATAAATTAAACTATTACAAAAGCGACAAAAATTTTCAAAGAGAAGGATTGTCATAAACTGTTCCAGAGTAGAAAATAACAAAAACTGTTCTAGTTTAGAAATGTCATACACTGTACTAGGAAGAACTGCCATATACTGTACTTGGAAGAACTGATACAAACTGTCCTACAGAACTGACATAAACTGTCCTACGGAAGAACTGACATAAACTGTCCTGATGAAAAACTTACATAAACTGTCCTAAGAAAGAACTGACATTAACTGTCCTACAAAAGACCTGTCATAAACTGTACTAGAGAAGAACTGATAGAAAATGAGCTATGGAATAACTATGAACATAATCTGGCTTAGGGAAGATCTGTCATAAACTGTTCTAGAGAGGAAAAATCATAAATGCCCTTATGATTTCATGTACTGTTTTGGGGTAGAAGATGTAATAAAAAGTTCCAAGAAAGAACTGACATTAACTGTCCTAGGAAAGAACTGACAGAAAATGTCCTAGGGAAGAATTGGCGTGTAATTTCCTGGGGAGAAACTGTCATAAACTGTACTAGTGACAATTTGCCATAAACTGAACTAGAGTATAAATGACAAAACTGTTCTAAGGCAGAAAATGTCGTAAACTGATCAAAAACTATTACAGCATTTTCTAGAACTGGAAGTTGGATAGTTTCAGAACAGCTTTTGATAGCTCTTTTATTTTTAAAGACATTTTGAAGTCTACCTCAAGGATAACTGTACATCACAAAAGCAATGACATTATAGAACTAATAACCTAAAGGATTCTTTTTTACCAAGTCATTCTGTTATTTCAGCTTGACCATGTCTAACTCTTCATTTACAATTTTTTGGATGCCCTATCTATGGAATTTGCTCTTATTTGTACTTTTTTGTTAACACTTTTACCGAGAGCGTCTTGAATAAAGGTAATAACAAAATTACCGAACTTTGAGAATCAATCTCAAATGTCCATAAGACAAGACAAAACAAGGAAGCCATACCGGAAAAATTGAAGATCGCAATGGTCCTGACTTGATACAGGCATTTCAAAAGAAATGGTGGGTTAAGCCACGTTTTAAGGCGCGCCAAACCCCCTTCCATTGCGATCTTTGGGTCCGGTAGTTATACAAAACACAACAGGTTTATGAAGACATATTAGGGATGCTAAGGTGATCATCTCAGTACATCAACCAGCCAAACACTTATCAAAGCAAGAACTAACAATTTCCTCTATCATGATATTGAATTTTTCTACCAATGGCTGATAACGAAGAAAGAATTTTTTTAGGGATCGTATGAGACGTATTTTCTTATAACCTTGGTCTGAGAAATCCTTCGATAGGGGTTTTTGATATCACCATCAGCCTTATATTAGGCAAGACTTAAATCTTGTGCTATTTTAATTAATATTTGCAAAGTATTTCTTGAAACATATTTAGTCTGGGATTTTTAAAGGGATTGCCCATGAAGTTATGTATAAAATATGTACATATAGCTATCTCACCTTCCTTTGTTGCGTGATTGTAATCAGTCTTCGATATATGACGGAACCATTGCACCGTTGGCGGAGGAATACCTGTAACGTTACATGTCAGTACCACTTTTGTTCCTTCAATTGCTGTTATATCTCGACTGGAGCCCTGTTCCAAAATTCGTGCTGGAACTGTATTTTCAATGGAGAAAATAACAACAAAATTAGTTTTTGAGAACAAGTGACACATCTCATTTTACGAGAATACAGAATACAATTTAGTTAGAAAGCAGTGTCTAACATTACAATAATGAACAAGTACCGAATTTTCTTATTCTTTTGAGTGATTCTATTTACTTTCTACATATTAACCATGTTCTTACTGTGTTTTGTAATACACATTTTTTAAACTGAAAGAACGAACACAATTGAAAAAGAAAGTAAAATATTATGATACCTAATACTTTTAAGTAAACCTTCTTCGTTAATACTGGTTCTGTATTAATAGAACAGGAGTAAACGCCTTCGTCAAAGAATCCAATGTTACGAATATGCAAATTCCAGTCTTTTAGTGTTGGCCTCTCCATAGTGATTCGTATATCGTCTATAATCCTTTTCTCGTTGTTAGTAAGAACTTTGTTCTCTGGATTTAACCATGCTACCTATTACATATAAGAGATTCCTGATGCTTTTATTCTTTTCATCAATATTTTCAAAAAATGTTTTACCAAAAAACATATAACAAGTTTTATCTAATGAGACTTTTAAATAAATTTTAAAAAATATATACGACACAATACAGTCTTATTGCCCTTTTTCAGCCCTAAGGCCTAAGGAAGGACATTTAGATAGTTTATGGTCATATTTTTCAAACAAATGCGATATGAGATTTCAATGTCAATTTGTGGGAATGAAACCATTACAGGGTGGGAACACTACCTAGATTATGACTTAATTACTAGTATACAAGAGGAAGAAGGCCAAAAAAACTCACATTAGTAGCCATTTCTTACCCTTTGTTTAAAATCTGAATAGCAAATGGATTCGGGTACTACTGTTTTGTTGTCTTCAAGATTTGTTTTTGAATGGGTTGGTTTTCACGTTGTTTAGCCAGTCACTTTTTTCTAAGTTTGCAACACTGGATATATGTAGTGCTATAACGTATAATCCAAATTTTAAAACTTCACTTGATTTTGAACATTTGAAGAAATGTCATTTCTCATTAGTATTTGAAATCACATTATAAAATAATGTGAACGTAATTGAATAAGCAAATTGGAAGCATAACGCTTGTTTTGCTAATCTTTTCTCACTGTTTATTTCTTACAGTGTGAATTCAAGAAGAGATTTCTAACAGTCAATAAAATCCTGAGTGTTTCATTAAATCAAGAAATTAAAGTAATGGAATAAAAGGTACGTAAAGATGTTGAAACAATAAAAGAGTAAAAATGAAATTAAACATCGATTTTATTTTCTATTTCACGCCAGTTTAATTGTATTTTAACGTATCTTTGGCTAAAATGTGGAAAAATTGTAATATTAAGTATACCACATGGATCTTTCCCTTAGGGGTAAGTAATTTTAGACCAGCTCAGATCCGTTAAATAATTTAAATTCGCGCAATTACACCATTCTACATGGTGCCTAATAAAACATAATTGAATTATTAGCTGCTTTTATTTCGAGAAAGACAAAAGTTAAATGCATTGATTTTACTCCATTAAAAAGACTTAATTGTTTCAGATGAAGTAAGTAAAACAATATCACACCTCAAAAATGTTTGGAATCGCTCCATAACTTTGATATAATTTGCTAAAACGTTCGATAGATGTTAATTAAAATAGCCCGTAAACTTAAGCATTAATAACATAAAACCTTCATTCTAACAATAATTGATTATACTTGAGTGTTAAACATCCCAGAAACGTGTCTTTCAAAAACGGCAATAAAACAAATAATTCAAAAGATTTCGATTTCTTCTTGAAAAATATGAGCTAATGCAATTATGTCTTATATGGCGTGTCATATCTTTGCATTGTTTAATTGATTTGTGAAAAGTTCGGGTTATAGTTGTTTTACGGTGTGTTCAGAAATAACTATAATAAAAAGATATGTCGGAAACGCTTCTACTTTTAGCAGGTTATTAAAGTATCTCTACTTATAAAAGAGCCTGTCGTATGGATGCGAGTTGGCGTTCATTTTTCTCTTTTTTTTCATAGAAACTGTTTTAAATGTTATTTTCTAAGAAAATGAAGCAAGCCTAAATTTTAAAGTATTGAATCACGGAGGTTAACATGTAAATATTTGGAAGATGTCGTTCACTTTGATACACTGTAATGTGACGAAAGGTTAAAACATATTTAAAATATTTGGTAAAAATGCTTGTGTATAGTCATGTAATCAACAACGTGTCTCTTTGCATAGGTTCTGACTTGTAAAATTTCTTTTAACCAAGTTTGAATAAAACGTGTTGGAGAGTTTCTCATTGGTTTACTTTCAAATATGCATTGCAGAAAACCTTCCGCTTTTCAAGGTCACAAGATCATGAAGCTCCCTTTATGTTGCTACTGGTTTTGAAGTATCGGTATCAACACTATAGACGATCTTCCAATTTCGATTTTTTTGGTAATTGTCGAAATCTTACCTCAAATTACTGGATAACTGGTTGCTGACGTCAATTGCGCGTAAAAGGGAATTTTTAAATTTCATTATTTAAGTGTAAATGAATTGGTTTGAAAGGACCCTCCGAGTAAAACAAATTAATTCATTTCATGTTTGTTAGTTTTCCATTAGAAAACACATTTAATAGATTGATAGAATAATTCAGTCCGTCCCTGTGCTCTCTTCTAAAAAAGCCGCCATTTTTCCCCCATTGACCTCTCGTGACCCCTATTCTAACATCCGGAATGGCACTTTTGGAAGATCGTCTATTGCTGTCTCTGTCCTTACCTTGTATCCATCTGCATAAAGAACGGTGCAGTTGAGAAAAGCTGTATGTCCTTGAATAACTGTCATGTTCACAGTGCTTGTGTCAAAATCTGGTAGAAATCTGCTTATGTCTTGGAGTGATGGGCAGGGTACTAAAATATAACAAACATTGTTCAAAAATGAAAATACAACAGATTTCCAGACAATTAATTTTGCTTTTGTGAGTCAATAATGTTATGGATGTATTTTATGCGCGTTTCCCACATTCAAAGACAAATCTTAAATTTGTAGTGAAAATCTTAAATTTAAAGAGTAAACATTAATTGATTTTTACTTAAGTTTTTATGACTTTGATGTATCTCCTTTGCCTTGAGGTAAAATTATCTTATGTTTATGGTTGTTTCATCTAAAACATTTTGGTGACTATGGTATAGGTCTAACGCAAAGAACCAAAGTGGGTTAACCTCAAACGACTAAGAGCCAACCATATCATCAGAAACAAAATAGCAGCAAACCATGTCATCAGAAACAAAATAGCAGCAAACCATATCATCAGAAACAAAATAGCAGCAAACCATATCATCAGAAACAAAATAGCAGCAAACCATATCATCAGAAACAAAATAGCAACAAACCATATCATCAGAAACAAAATAGCAGCAAACCATATCATCAGAAACAAAATAGCAGCAAACCATATCATCAGAAACAAAATAGCAGCAAACCATATCACCAGAAACAAAATAGCAGCAAACCATATCATCAGAAACAAAATAGCAGCAAACCATATCACCAGAAACAAAATAGCAGCAAACCATATCATCAGAAACAAAATAGCAGCAAATCATATCATCAGAAACAAAATAGCAGCAAACCATATCATCAGAAACAAAATAGCAGCAAACCATATCATCAGAAAAAAAGCAGCAAACCATATCATCAGACACATAATAGCAGCAAACTATCATTCTTGTAAATAATAAAGAAAAGGCGAAACCTACACGTATATAGTTATCAAAATCTCTGTGTTTTCACGTCTTTTGTGATTCCCGTATCCGTTGTTTTGTTGATCATATTTGGATCCCCAAAAAGATGGGTTGTTACCTGGTATTTAACCATTTCATTTTCAGTACAAATAGGTCGGAACATGTAGCGTTTAGCTGGGTAGACTCAAGTTTGCTTGGGCATTTTGAGACTAATTTTCATTGACTGGTAATTAGTTTGTTACTCTGATACAAATTCTACCAATGGGCACTCAAATATTCGTGCAGTACAAAACAGGCATAAATGAGACAGAGAAACAAACAACAAAAATGAGAGAGAGAAACAAACAACATTAAAACTAAAAAAAAACATTTTTTTTAATCAGCAACGTGAACTTAAAATGAAACGAAAGTGAACTCAGTAACTTCAGAAGGATAAGCAGTTCATGCGAGTTATTTCACACCGATCGCGTTGCCAAAGAGCCCTTTTGGGTTCCGAGCGGCAAATAGGTCCGCAACAGCAGTAAGCTTGTCGGTAAAAGTCCACTTAACTGAGCGCTCAGAAACCTGATCGAGTCAGGCCGCTCTGCCCACAAAACGACTTGGATGTGTGCCCCAGGTTGTTGAATGGGGCTGTACTGTCATATTAAATGCCGGGGTCGTCAGGCTATACTGCGGAAAGCCTGATCGCAAACCATAGTGGTGCAACGTGTTGGGAAAAATGTCACGTTCCTCGCACGTTAAAGAACCCTGGTGCGGATAACGATTTAGCGTTAGGCCAAGGAGGCTAAATTGCCTGTCCTACCAATTACTACTTTTTCCGTCAAAACTCTCCTCCCCGGTTGGCCTTGTGTGTCCCCCATTTCCTTCATTTCATCATCATTTCATGTTCATTGTATCGCTCCTTTCATTTTCATTTCCCGGGTGTAGCCAAAATCGTGCTGCTTTGAAGTAAAACAATAACTAACATTGCCAACGACCAACTTAGTATACCTGTTTCATCATGTCATAACGGGAACATGTATTGAAAAGGATCATGATAAAACCCCATCAATGAAGTATATAATATCCTATACAGGAAACCTTCCCACTCACTGACCTTTCCAACTGTCAAATGTCTTATTTACAAAGTTTTTCAATATTATTTACGATAATCAATGGAAGAAATAGATGTGAAACTGTATCTTGTATATCATACAGCTTACTGGCTCTTTAAGTTGTAATATGGATTCACAGAATTGTTCAGATCACATAACATATGTGACTAGTACTCATCGTCTATGTTTCTAAGAAGAGAAAAACCTATCTATAAATCAGCAGGACCAAGACATCGAACTTGGATCTTTGTAGACTTCAATTGTCTTGAATTGATTGTTCAATTAAGTCTTTCAGGAAAAGACGACATCTTAGCATCTCAAATATTGTCTACAATATTGTTTAATTGAAATTCTGTACTTTGATAGTTTTGTATTTCTTGTAATTAGAACAATTACCCACTGGTTTGTTGTAATAAAAACGAACGTATTAACCTTAAGAAACTAATACCTACTGAGCTTTTGAGTTTATTTCAATCAATAAGCTTACAAAAATGTTCAGTGTTGAACAAAGTTAACAAAGTAACTATTTATGTTCGTTTTTCTTTCACTTTTTAATACTTTTTAGCTCACCTGACCCGAAGGGTCATGTGAGCTATTGTCATCACTTGGCGTCCGTCGTCCGTCCGTCGTCCGTCGTCCGTCGTCCGTCGTCCGTCCGTAAACTTTTTAAAACGTTAACTCCTCTGACACCATAAGTCCAATTGCAACCAAACTTGGTATGGTTGTTCATTAGCATTCGGTGCTTAGAACTGATGTGGGGATTTTTGATTCGTCGTAAAACATGGCCGCCATGGCTAAAAATAGAACATAGGGGTAAAATGCAGTTTTTTGCAAATAACTCAAAAACGGCTACAGATATCAAAATTCTGGCATAGGATAAAAGTGATCAGCACCTCAAGATCTACCTACCCTGAAATTTTGAAGAAAATCCAACGACCCATGTAGGAGTTATTGCCCTTTTTGTGGATTTTTTGCAAATTTTGCACCTGTTTAGCTCAATATCTTGAAAACTATACTAGATATTTGAGAAATTTAAATTGTATATTGTTAAGCACATCAAGATCTACAAAATATGTAACAGGGTCAACGTTGTAGGACATTTCCTTTTAGGAGTTATTGCCCTTAGAACGTCAAAATTTAGCATTTTAACAGCATTTCCTCATTACATTGAAAACGTTAACTCCTCTGACACTTTAAGTCCAAATGGAACCAAACTTGGTATAGTTGTTTATTAGCATTAGGTGTATAGAACTGATGTGGGGATTTTTGATTGGTCGTAAAACATGGCCGATGTGGCTAAAAATAGAACATAGAGGTAAATGGCAGTTTTTTGCAAATAACTCTAAAACGGTAACAGATTACAAAATTTTGATTGGGAACAAAAGTGATCAGCACCTCAAGATCTACCAGCTTTGAAATTTTGAAGAAAATCTAACAACCCATGTAGGAGTTATTGCCCTTTTTGTGGATTTTTTGCAAATTTTGCACCTGTTTAGCTCAATATCTTGAAAACTACACAAGATATTTGAGAAATTTAAATTGCATATTGTTAAGCGCATCAAGATCTACAAAATTTGTAACAGGGTCAACGTTGTGAGACCTTTCCTTTGAGGAGTAATTGCCCTTGGAATGATACAATTGAGCATTTTAACTGCATTTCCTTATATTGAAAATGTTAACTCCTCTGACACTTTAAGTCCAAATGGAACCAAACTTGGTATGATTGTTAATTATTATTAGGTGTATAGAACTGTTGTAGGGATTTTTGATTGGTTGTAAAACATGGCTGCTGTGGCTAAAAATAGAACATTAGGTTAAACTGCATTTTTTTGCAAATAACACAAAAAGGGTGACAGATTTTTAGATTTTGATTGAGAACAAAAGTGATCAGCACCTTTAGATCCACCATATTGTCAGATGACCCGCTTATTAATCTTATGACCCTTTCAACGTTAAATAGATTTTGCCTTATAACCTTTACTTCAGGCACATATGTCAGGTGAGCGATTCAGGCTCCTGGGAGCCTCTTGTTTTTAGTTCGTAACCAAAAATCTAATACAAAATATACCCGGGTATATGACTATAAATTGGGAAGGGTCAGTATTCAATTAATAATGTCAACATATTTTCTTTTTTGAATTAAAAAGAATAAGATTTGTTGAAGTTAAAAAAAGACAAAAATAAGCTCTTTTACAACATTTTTATTGAAATATGAACCTAATGAATGTTGTGCTGGAGAAATATCTATTTAAGTGTGTCATAGTTTAATAAAGTTAATATCAAATTGCAATAGTTGGTCAACAAAAGTAGAAAACAAAATTCCATCGATATTTCGTAAAACCAGCACGTTGGTTAGACGTGTGATTGCAGTATCTAAAAGTTCTTGATATATCTTCTTTTTTAAATGATCATGCGAAGACAAAAAGCTGTAAGACCATCTGAACTCTCAACTAACCATATATATTCATCATCAGCCTATACCTCTAGTCGACCTTTTATTTAATTATACCCCGAAATCTCCATATATCCAAGTCATAAATATCACTCATGTTTCTACTTCTCTTTATTCCTTATTCGATTAGACGGGGCTATATTTTCTAAATTACATGACTTTAAATAACCGAGAACTAATTCCTGGAAACACTGGTGACAATCGCAGACTCTATTAGCTTCCAATTAACAATGACCAAGACAAGATGGAGGCAGTCGCTTACATCAATAAAAATGCATCACAATTCCTAGTTGTCGGATAAAGCTAAACCCATAAATCTACCAGTCCACTTGAGTATGGAGCAATTTACGTCCGGTCATTTATAACATAATCATGCTTTGTTTTAATTAGTGATTTCGGATCTAGTGGCATTTTGTACGAAAAAAAATGTAGGTGTTTTCAGTGATATTTGCAGACTATTCATTTGAGGATGCCTATACCTTAATACTTAAATTGCCAGCAACAATATTTGAAAATACAATTGCTATAGTTATTCGTTGCAATGAATGCTGCCATGTACATGTTTACATTCTTCAAGCCGCTATAAATATCTGAAAAATCATAATGTATTAACAAAATTATCGGACTGGGATGTCCAAGAGGTAGAAAGATAACAAGAGAAAGACCGGAGAACTTGAATAGCGCAATTGTCCTTGCTTTGGACAGGCAATTTCAATAGAAATGACCTAGGTTTCACTGTCCGTTAACTATTTTGATAAGATATGGGAAATATGGAATCGTTGCTGAAGTTTTAGAAAATTACGAAACTTAATTTGGTGACAAGACAAATTTCTACACTAATATATTTACAGCAGGTAATACCTTTGTTTTTATGATCATAGCATAAGCTGACCTTTGATTAAAAAAGGAAAATGTTTGTGATGTTACAAAGCCTGATTCTTTTGAAATGGCTACACCAAGTTTGTATCATGTAAGGGAACGGACTTATATAAGTTTTCTTGTTTCCGAACCATGTTCTTGCTTGTAATGCGTTATGGTGCTTGTATTTTTTTTCAAAATAAATGTTTAAACTAAGCTAACCATTGCGAACACTTTTTAAGGTTTCTTTGGCCTTAATGAAAAACTGCGTTCTGTAAATTTGTTATTGTTACCTACATTGAAATTTGTAAAAAGCAAGTAGTATGTATATAACCAGAAATATCAACCAAAATGCCAAAGAAAAATCTTAGCCTCACCACTACCAATCCTTTATATGGTAAGCTATGAAACAAAAATCTTAAAGGTGCCATTTTGTCCTTGACAAGATATAAAAACATGCATTTATTCCACATCACACGGAGGTTATTTTCTAGACAATATTTGTGATAAAACAATTATTTCTTCTTAAGGTACGGTAATATGTATTTATGGTCTGACATCAACGGGTGGTACAGGAAATTATTTATGCGCAAGATCGGAAGCAATTTTTGTTTCTAAGCAATAAAATCCATTTAACTAAACTAGTTGAGTGACGTTTTATATTTCTTTTTATTACGGTCGTAATATATTTAATAAATCCATGAGATTCCATACTTAATAGTAATTGTAAAAACTTCAGAACTTCAGACTTGCTTCTTTTAAATCAATTTGTGAGATATTTTGTAAAATACCCGTCAATCCATTTTATTTTATATAAAAGATAAATGTACTGAAATTACGAAATGCAATACAACAAAAGAACTGGTTTTAGTTTTCACTCTAGTTGAAAAAATGTTTTAGTGGTTAGAGGTTAAAGGAATACAAGAACAGCGCATACAAATTGAAAGTGTGTGTGCGTGTTTTTATACCCCCCACCTCAAAAGTGGGGGGTATATAGTGATAGGGGTGTCCGTCTGTCCGTCCGTCCGTCCATCCTTCCGTCCGTCCTTCCTTCCGTTACACTTCAGGGTACCCATCTCTTATCCGCAACTCCTCCTAAACCCCTTGGTGGATTTTCATGAAACTCGCACACAATCTTTGTGACATAATGTAGATGTGCACCTACTATTTTAAAATTTGATCAGAATGATTTTTGGGGTTTCCCATAGCAAAACATGGACTTAGCCATTCGGCTACATGGGGGTACCCATCTCTTATCCGCAACTCCTCCTAAACCCCTTGATGGACTTTCATGAAACTTACACACAATCTTTGTGACATAATGTAGATGCGCACCTACTATTTTAAAATTTGATCAGAATGATTTTTGGGGTTTCCCATAGCAAAACATGGACTTAGCCATTCGACTACATGGGGGTACCCATCTCTTATCCGCAACTCCTCCTAAACCCCTTGATGGATTTTCATGAAACTTACACACAATCTTTGTGACATAATGTAGATGCGCACCTACTATTTTGAAATTTGATCAGAATGATTTTTGGGGTTTCCCATAGCAAACATGGACTTAGCCATTCGACTACATGGGGTACCCATCTCTTATCCGCAACTCCTCCTAAACCCCTTGATGGATTTTCATGAAACTTACACACAATCTTTGTGACATAATGTAGATGCGTACCTACTATTTTGAAATTTGATCAGAATGATTTTTGGGGTTTCCAATAGCAAAACATGGACTTAGCCATTCGACTTCATGGGGGTACCCATCTCTTATCCGCAACTCCTCCTAAACCCCTTGATGGATTTTCATGAAACTTACACACAATCTTTGTGACATAATGTAGATGCGTACCTACTATTTTGAAATTTGATCAGAATGATTTTTGGGGTTTCCAATAGCAAAACATGGACTTAGCCATTCGACTTCATGGGGGTACCCATCTCTTATCCGCAACTCCTCCTAAACCCCTTGATGGATTTTCATGAAACTTACACACAATCTTTGTGACATAATGTAGATGCGCACCTACTATTTTAAAATTTGATCATAATGATTTTTTGGGGTTTCCCATAGCAAAACATGGACTTAGCCATTCAACTTCATGGGGGTACCCATCTCTTATCCGCAACTCCTCCTAAACCCCTTGATGGATTTTCATGAAACTAACACACAATCTTTGTGACATAATGTAGATGCGCACCTACTATTTTAAAATTTGATCAGAATGATTTTTGGGGTTTCCCATAGCAAAACATGGACTTAGCCATTCGACTACATGGGGGTACCCATCTCTTATCCACAACTCCTCCTAAACCCCTTGATGGATTTTCATGAAACTTACACACAATCTTTGTGACATAATGTAGATGCGCACCTACTATTTTGAAATTTGATCAGAATGATTTTTGGGGGTTCCCATAGCAATACATGGACTCAGCCATTCGACTACATGGGGGTGCCCATCTCTTATCCGCAACTCCTCCTAAACCCCTTGATGGATTTTCATGAAACTTACACACAATCTTTGTGACATAATGTAGATGTGCATCTCCTATTTTAAAATTTTATCTGATTAATTTTTTTGCGGGGTGGGGGGTATTTATTTGTGAGCTGCGGCTCACAGTTTTTCTAGTTTTTTTCTGTTTCGACACAGGAACTTGCTCTCTTCTCTCAATATCTTGTGTTTTATTTTTTTCGTTTGGCACCTTGCCTCTAACAAAATATTGAAAGAGTAGAGAAAGTCCCTGTGCTTGCGATGCGTACTTATGCAAAGGAAATGAAACTACATATTCAATTTTTTATTATGTCTGTAATGCTGGATCCAACGAAGGGTAGATACCCCTCTGCTTTGTGAAATTATGCTGTTTTCGTGTACATTTTCTGGTGGTGGGAAAAGCAGAGAAAACTGATATGGAATTCAAATGTCAAAAGTCCGAAAGGGCAAATACAAAATCAGTAAATACGAACGAAAACAGCTAACAGAAACCAACCGAATAGCAATCAACAACACAAACCAAAGCCGTAAAGAGAGTAAACTCAGATGCCCAGGAAGGGTTAGCTTTGGAAATCTCATTAAAAAATTTCTAGATCCGCATCTGAACAGCATTGCAAGAGGGTTATGTCTGATTTAGCTTCATGTTTCTGTAGATAAGTTGTAATTCTAGAAAGAAAATAGTATTTGGAGAGAAAAAAAAAACGTGTTGTTCTCTTATTTCTTTTCTATTTGACCAATAGAAATTTTTCAATAACGACAGCCCAAATGATTGACTGTAAATCTTAAAAAATAACTAATAGTATTATATAATTTATTTTTTATGTGGAACGCAAAATTGTTCTAATATCCAAATGTTCTTGCATGCAATAGATCCGAATTAATATTTCAATGAAATAATATAACAAGAGGCTCCCAAGAGCCTGAATCGCTCACCTGAACTACACAGATACATATATTTGTAGATATTATTGTGCTTAACCATGTGCTATTTAAATTTATGAAATACCTTGGTTAGTTTTCAAGATATTGGGCTTAATAAGTGCAAATTTGGCAAAAATTAGGAAAAAGAACAATAACTCCCACATCAGCAGTCAGATCTTTTCCAAAATTTCAGGACAGGTAGATCTTAATATGCTGATCACTTTTGATTCTTGCACAATTTTGATACCTGAAACCAGTTTTGAGTTACTAGCAAAAAAATGAAATTTGTCCCTAATGTTCTATTTTTTGCCATGTTGGCCATGTTTTTTTACGAATCAAAAATCTGAACGATAGAGTTGTAGCATATAAGCTATCAAACAGTGTGCCATGTTAAGATGCAGTTGGTCTTACCGTTTCAGACAAGTCAGGGGAACAATGGTAAATATTGACGCTTTAAGGGCCATAACTCCTAAAAGAAATGGTTCTACAGCTTTGACCTAATTACATGAATTGTAGATCTTGATGTGCTTAATCATATGCAATTTGAATTTTTTGAAATATCTTGTATAGTTTTCAAGATATAGGGCTAAATAAGTGAAAAAATTTGAAAAAATCCAGAAAAAGGGCAATAACTCCTATGTCGTTTGTTGGATCTTCTTAAAAATTTCAAAGCAGGTAGATCTTGAGATGCTAATCACTTTTGTCTCCCATCAGAATTTTGATATCTGTTACCGTTTTTGAGTTATTTGCAAAAAACTGTAATTTGACCCCTATGTTCTATTTTAAGCCATGGAGGCCATATTTTTTGACGAATCAAAAATTCGAACGATAGAATTGTAGCATAAATGCTATTAAACAACTGTGCCAAGTTTAGTTGAAGTTGGATGTATGGTGTCAGACAAGTTAATCTTTGAAATTCAGGGTAAAAGTAATGAAAAATGGTAAATTTTGACACTTGAAGGGCCATAACTCCTAAAAGAAATGGTTCTACAGCTTTGACCTAATTACATGAAATGTAGATCTTGATGTGCTTAATCATATGCAATTTGAATTTTTAAAATATCTTGTATAGTTTTCAAGATATAGGGCTAAATAAGTGCAATATTTTGAAAAAATCTAGAAAAAGGGCAATAACTCCTACATCGGTTGTTGGATCTTCTTGAAAATTTCTGGGCAGGTAGATCTTGAGATGCTGATTACTTTTGCCCTTGCCAGAATTTTGATATCTGTAACCGTTTTCGAGTTATTTGCAAAAAACTGCAATTTACCCCTATGTTCTATTTTTAGCCATGACGGCCATGTTTTTCAACGAATCAAAAATCCCCACGCTAGTTTTATACTACCTATGCTAATTAACAACTGTGCCAAATTTAAAAGCCATTGGACTAATGGTGTTAGAGGAGTTAACGTTTGAAAAATGTTAACGACGACGGACGACGGACGACGACGGACGACGACGGACGCCAAGTGATGGCAATAGCTCACCTGGACCTTCGGTCCAGGTGAGCTAAAAAGAGGGTGCCATTTTATATGTTGCGGCGCTTAAATTTTGGTGGGCTGTTTATAAACAAAATGAAAAAGCAAAGAAACAAATTAGTGTCCCAGACAAAAATTCTAAATCTCGTGTAGCGACATCAGAGAGGATTATGAAAAGGCAACTTGTATATAATACCGAAATTTTTGAACAAGGTGTCGAATACCAAAAAAAAAAAAGCTTTCTTATGCCTGGCAATGGAATAAACCTAGGACTTTCAAGATCAATAAAAACTAAAAGAATTTAATTAGTGAAGTAGACTTTTATGTTTCTCAACATTTCTCTTTTTTTTTACTCAACCTTGCATTTTTTTTTTTGTCGCTGTTTTTGTTATTGTCATTTATTTAATCATGTCAATAATAAAACTTATTAGTCTTCTACATTTCCTTGTATTTACAAATTAAAATTGAAAAGAAAACAATACATAACAGTCAAATCATACGAATGTTTAGTTGACACTTTCATCGAAAGATTGCATGTTTAAAGCTAACTTGCCACATTGTATGTCAACCAATTAAAGTAACATTTCTTTCTTCCTTTATTTCATTTCTTATTTTATCTCCTTTCACTTCAAAATTCACAATCATGATTTTCATCGAACTCAATTGTTTTATAGCCTTTTACTCTGGTCTAAGTGTTGAAAGCACGCAATATAAGGACAATAATAAAACGTTAAGTCACTGGTGTGCCTTTGAACTATTACAAATTGTGTCCGTTGCATAGCGAAATGTACATACATGAATTTCTACTAAAAGCGGTAGTGAAATATTGTAACTATTCAATAAATAATTAATTTTCTGTCTTTTTTCTCCACGTCTTAATGAACACTTAAGTTGACCGAGTACATTTTATTTCATTAAATGGTACTGATGTAAAAGATATAGGTATGAAAACCGCATTTGTGAAACAAACAATTTACTTAACGAATTTCTTGATTGCCCTTTCGGATTTCGACATAGCTTGTATATATTGGCTAAATGAGTTTATTTAAGGTTAAGATAAGCATATTTAAGAGTATATAACCTTGATTACAATTCGATGAGCAACAAAACAATTTTTTCTGCATCAATATTTGTGTCAATATTTTAGTTAAAAAAATAACAACATACTAGCTCGATCATCAACGGAGCATTGTCAGAATAACACAAAGGAATAGGGAATTAAGACTAAGAGTTGTCTTTAGTTTTGTTTTGTTACATTTGGGTTAAGAGGGTTTTTTTTGTATATTTTTTTTCCTATTTATGCACATCATCAAATTCGTGCTAGTAATATAAGTATTTGTACCAGTATAAAAGTTCTGGGATTGACTTCTTGGTGAACGAGAAAGCTCAGAAAATTATAAAGTCTGTTCTAACATTACACATGGTCCATGATTTTATGAATGACCTTTCCAATATTTGATACGAACTTTAGATTCAAATGTTCATTTGGTCCATTACATATCTTGCCTTTTTTTTAAACTTAACAACATAAAATCTATCAAATTTGGTACCATTGGTATCCGCAAATGAAAACGTTGGGGTTTGGCTTTTTTTCTTTTTTCGAGCTGTTGACTGTTTTACAGTCTGACGGAGAGAGAAACACAGGAAACAGAATGCTCGATTTACAGACAAAAAAGGAACAAAAACCAAATTGCATTTTGTTGTAAACCTACATATATTTCTTAAAAAAACGGCTAGAAATCTGTGAGCCAAAAGCCCACAAAAATTAAATGCTACTCAAGTAGAAAATTTGCAAGATGGAACATGTCATCTTCTGTAAGCGCAATGATTTTATAGTACTTCATTTAATCTGACCTGTTTTGGAGATCTTTTAAAGCTATATGTATACATGTTTGGTGGATAAAAATGATTAATTGAAATATGAAATTCAAGTAGTACATTGCAATATAAGAGAACAATCGTGTGGTTTATATTAGGTGCTATTGATATATATGATACTATTTTTATTTGAAAAAAAGATCCAGGATTTTTTTTTTGCGCAATTTTTAATTCAAAAATTTTCTATAAATTTCACAGCCGTTTTTATTCAAAATAAAGCATTGTCCTGCGTTTTCCTTTCCAGATTTTTGCCATCAAGTTCCCTGCTCTTTTATCTAAAATTTACAACCCTGTAAAAATCAAATGGTTGCTGTCTAATCGTCCGTTATGTATTTTAAAATCGTTATTTATATTTTAATTCGTGTTGGGAAGAAAAAGTATAAAATCAAAATGCAAGTAAAAGTATACCAATGGATGGTTTCCCAAAACGAACAAAAGAGGCTTAAAATACAAACAAAATGATCAATGTAAAAAAAAGAAATCGCTATCTTCGGATAAGTGCCTTTATCTTTTGTTCTGCGGAATATAATAATAAAGATTTTCTTGCTTTTGGCGAATGTTGTTGAAAATATAGCATCAAAGCTTTCATGTCGATAAAAAGAGTCCTTCAAACAAATATACCGTCATTATCTAAGTAAATCCTCTTAGAGGCAGTTTTTCTGGAATGAATTGATGACAAAGAAGACTAGGCTTCCGTCTTCATCAATTAAATATATCTAATAGAAATCTGCCTTTTACCTAACTTTTAAGTTTCTCTTTGAATACTTAGAGAACAGAAAAACAAAGCTTCAAATAAAAAATTATAATTTCAGAAAATGGAATGTACATTATAAAAGTTTAAAATCAAATCACAAGTAGCTATTGCAAACTTGGAAAAGTATGATGGTTGTGTCTTTCGGTCAAACAATAAGGCTGTTTTATCAAACTACTCTTTTCTACATTTGGATTTGTACCCTCATATCATGCTCTATTTATAGCCCCCCCCCCCAAAAAAAAAAGGAAAGGTTTCATATTTATATTATATATTTTTGTATTCAAATGCTGCTGATGAGATGTTACTATGCATGCCGTTCTATTTTCTTCCACTTCGGCATTTTATATTTTTAGTCAATAGTTGCCCTTGATCACCCTAAGATATGATTTTTTACCCAATATCATCGCAAGACATTTAAAGGTGTCCTATCGGAATCTCAATGGAGCAATTTGCGCTGGTAAAATGATGTTTTGCATGCAAGACCAAGCACTATTGCTATGACATATCCACTTAAATCGTTAATGGTCAAACCTTTAATCTCTCCTTATCATAACATTAATCGTGGTTACGAATCCATTGTCATCATTATAGTACTGAAATCTTTTGTTTACAAAAACCGTTATTCCAAAACATTTGATATTAAATTATGTTTAATGTAATACAGTTCTCTGAAATCTTTAACTGCCTGCTTATTTTGAAAGTATATCAGTAGAGTTCTGAAATGAGTAGCGACGCTATGAAATCAGTTTTTATTTGATTGTTTTATTATCTATTTTCTTTTATCTGTTTCGCAATAACAAAAACTCAGATCGATATAAATAAAAGAGCTCTGTCTCATATTTAAAAAAAATCCCCAAACTATCAATAAAATTTTTCTACCAATTCCATCTCGTTAAAATGAATTACATCTTCACATTAATATTACTTAAACCAGTTTTCAACCGCAAAACTTATCGTTCCAACAACCAGATATTCTTTGAAACAAAAACCCACCGAAAAGTTAAAAATCTTGCTGATAAAATATGTACAAGTAAATGAAGAAATTATCTTATCTAAACTTACCAAGAATTATTGTCTGCATTGTGATAAATGCAATGTTGATATACTGGAACATACTGCCAGTTGACAAGTAACTTCTGTTTTTTCCCAAGCTTCACTGGACGTAAACACAATTGTCAATTTGATGAATTGGAGAGATTTTCAGGATTTTCTTTACATCTCTTATACTCTTCTGAAAATAGCAAGAAGACGTGTTAAATTTTTTCTTTTCTTTAACTTTGACAAAAAGACATCCGTTCGTTCAGTTTTTTTATATAGTCCAATCTAAACAGGATAATAGAACAACGATTTTTCTGTAAGAATTTCTAAAAGACTTGATGCTGTTTAAAACAGTCGTAGACATTTCTTGTATTCGATATTTTTTGTCAAATTTAATGATCTTGTTTAATCAAGTTTGAATGTAAATAGTCTCAGAAAAACCTTTCCACCAGAAAGACTGAATTAAACTAATTAACAAAGTCCTTCCATTATCAAGTTTAAGAAATCTCTTTTTAATGCAATGAGTTTGGGAAAAATGTAATTGTAGATGCGATGACGCGACAAATTACGGTTTGATGTCAGTAATTAAATCTCTTTCCTGCAGTTCTGTGACAAAAGTTAAATCGAGTGAGATGAATAGAAGTCTGGCAGATCTCAGTAGAAAAATCTCGACTCCCACAATTCAAACAAGGAAACAACTCATTTGATAAGTTGTACTTATTTTGTTATTCTTCGTTCCGTGTTACAAGTCACTGTTTAAAGTTAATAATAATCGAATATAAGAATAAAAGACACAACTGTTCCAGTGAATAATTTCTTGTGGTGCTCTACTTCTGCGGAAACTGATAAGAAATTTCTGAATTCCTCACATGTATCCGTACAAGTAATAAAAACTGTCGAAATATGGGGAATATATTTCTAAAACAATATAACTTTGAATATAAAATGTACCTTTTTAACCATTATAAACAAGTTTGTTAGTTTAAAGTTTAAATCTGTTTTCTTACTTTAAGCACTTTTGTTAAAAGACCCTCCAAGTAAATACGTCAATTACAATCCGACGCTTCCTGTCCCGTGCTTAATTGCAAATTTCGAAGCATTACGGGGGTTGCAATAAATACGACTCATAATGAATGTGGTGTGTTCCATAATGAATATGGTGTATTCCTTTTAATCATCAGCCAATCAAATCTCGGATGAGTGTCGCTCTCAATTTGTCGCCGATATACAGTAATTGTATGTTACAGTTAGAATATGAAGAACAGGTCTAATTGATAATCAAATTTTCTTGTTTGACATAAAATAACACTGGAATCGATTCTTAGATTGTAGCCTAACTCAAAATGTTTTTACAAGTCTTCCAACAACTAGATGCCGCTATTATCCTGCTAAAGTAGAGGGTTTTATGAAAGGTTTAAGCCGGCGATAATGATTGTTCATGATAAAAAACATTAAAGGGGTCTCTCAACTCTAAACGTAGCTCTTCAGAAGATGAAATAATTGCGACTACATTAAGTTGGGTTATTTTGGAAGGAGTTAGAATAGATTTAGAGTTGACATTTCTTGACATAATCGTTAGAACATGAGAACTTTATTGCGATACTGAAAAAAACCTCCAGTCGTATTTTTTCAAGCCTTTGGATAATTAGGAATTACGTTTAGAACACTTTTTAGTGGCCAATGCACCACTCTGGTCATGGATTTTGTTTTTTTATCCTTTTTCCTGAAAAAAAATCTGCATATTTTATATAAGCATTTATCTACGCTATATGCAACAAACAAAAAAGCAAAGATGTACGACAGTCATTCAAATGTCGCAAGTCCAAAAAGCAAACACAAAATGAAAAAAAAATCTGCATATTGTATATTAGCATTTATCTACACTTTATGCAACAAACAAAGAAGCAAAGATGTACGAATTAGTCATTTAAATGTCGCAAGTCGGAAAAGCAAACACAAAATCAATCATCAGTAGACATAAGAGACAAGACGATTGAAAAATGAAACGTGAAAAAAGGGGGAAAAGACGCACACACACATAATTCGAACACACGGACTAGTGATTCAAGTCATGAATTAAGGTATCAGATTTTATCGGACCATTCTGACAAAAATCGTAGTAGTCTGAAAGTTTGCTTTAGTTTTGTTTTGCGAAGAAAATGCTACATTTTCAAATACATCCCTTTAAACAGCAAAAGTGCTCAAAGTTAACAAAAAAAAAATCAGACTTTGTATCACACGCTGTCTGTTTATCAGTTTTTTCTTCATAAAAGTGCACAATGAATGAATTCCAGACTAGTTTTATTTGGATTCCGTTAAACTCGTGCTAATAAAGATAAACTAAATCAAAAATAAGTTTCACAAAACTTCTTCAGTTGGTCAATTTCAAGACGTCGAGCAGGGTCACATTGAAAGTGAATGGTTATTGTCGATTAGGATTTTTGAATTGTTAGATAAAACATAACGCTGATGCTTGGAGGCTCAAGTATATAGCACTGTTGAGGTTCTACGAAACTTTGGTGAATAAAAAGGAGAAGTCCACAATTTGAAATTCTGATGACCTTAGGGCAAGCCAACAGAGAATATTCGTTTGCCCGCATTTCATCATCAGAATTTCAAAATGTGGACTTCTCTTTTTTAGCTCACCTGGACCGAATGTGAGCTATTGCCATCACTTGGCGTCCATCGTCGTCGTCTGTCGTCGTCATCTGTTAACAATTTTAAAAAAATCTTCTCCTCTGAAACTACTGAACAAAATTCAATGAAACTTGGTATGATTGATCCTTAGGGTGTCTTGCATAAAAGTTGTGTTTCGATTTTTGATTCGTCAAAAAACATGACCGCCCTGGCTAAAAATAGACCAGGGGGTCAGACTACTGTTTTTGGCTTGTTATTCAAAAAGTATAAGAGATAGATAAAATCTGATGCACGTTACTGCTTCAGGATCAAAAGTTATACAAAAGTCTCCTTTTGGTCGAAGTTGTCAGATGACCCCTTATAGGGGTTACGGCCCCTTAAAAGTGAAAAATAGCATTTTTTCATGTTTTTGCCCTATAGTATGAAAACTATTGAAGATCGAGAAAAGCTGTTGCTTGCTTAAATGTTCAGGTCATTTAGCTCTTCAAAAGTCTCCATAGGGTCGAAGTTGACAGATGACCCCTTATAGGGGTTACAGCCCCTTCAAGGCGAAAAATAGTGTTTTTGGCTTATAGAATGAAAACTATTGCAGATAGAGAAAAGCTGTTGCTTGCATAAATGTTCAGGTCATTAAGCTCTACAAATGTCTCCATAGGGTGGAAGTTGACCCCTTATAGGGGTTACAGCCCCTTCAAGGCGAAAAATAGTGTTTTTGGCCTATAGAATGAAAACTATTGCAGATAAAGAAAAGCTGTTGCTTGCTTAAATGTTTAGCTCATTTAGCTCTACAAAAGTCTCCATAGGGTCGAAGTTGTCAGATGACCCCTTATAGGGGTTACAGCCCCTTCAAGGCGAAAAATAGTGTTTTGGCCTATAGAATAAAAACTATTGCAGATAGAGAAAAGCTGTTTCTTGCAAAAATGTTCAGCTCATTTTGATCTACAAAAGCATCTGTAGGGTCAAAGTTGTCAGATAACCCCTTATAGCGGTTACAGCCCTTTAAAGATGAAAAATAGCATTTTTTTCATGTTTTTGCCCTATAGTATGAAAACTATTGCCGATAGAGAAAAGATGCTGCTTGCTTAAATGTTCAGGTCATTTAGCTCTTCAAAAGTCTCTATAGGGTCGAAGTTGTCAGATGACCCCTTATAGGGGTTACAGCCCCTTCAAGGCGAAAAATAGTGTTTTTGGCCTATAGAATAAAAACTATTGCAGATAGAGAAAAGCTGTTGCTTGCAAATATGTTCAGCTCATTTAGATCTACAAAAGCATCTGTAGGGTCAAAGTTGTCAGATAAACCCTTATAGCGGTTACAGCCCTTTAAAGATGAAAAATAGCATTTTTTTCATGTTTTTGCCCAATAGTATGAAAACTATTGCAGATAGAGAAAAGCTGTTGCTTGCTTATATGTTCAGCTCATTCAACTCTACAAAAGTCTCCATAGAATGGAAGTTGTCAGATGACCCCTTATAGGGGTTACAGCCCCTTCGAGGCGAAAAATAGTTTTTGGCCTATAGAATGAAAACTATTGCAGATAAAGAAAAGCTGTTGCTTGCTTAAATGTTCAGCTCATTAAGCTCTACAAAAGTCTCCTTAAGGTTAAAGTTGTCAGATGACCCCTTATAGAGGTTAAAGCCCTTAAAGGCGAAAAATAGTGTTTTTGACCTATAGAATGAAAACTATTGCAGATAGAGTAAAGTTGTTGCTTGCTTAAAACATTCAGTTCATTAAGCTCTACAAAAGTCTTCACAGGCTTGAAGTTGGCAGATGATCCCTTTAAGGGGTAACGGCCCTTAAAATAACATTGGCATGTTTTTGGCCTACAGTATGAAAACTATTGCTGAAAGAGAAAAGCTGTTGCTTGCTTAAATGTTAAGTTTATTTAGCTCTAAAAAGTTCCCATAGGGTCAAAGATGTCAGATTACCCCTTATAGGGGTTATGGACCCTTTAAGGTGAAAAAAGTATTTACGCCTATAGCATGAACACTTTTGCAGATAGAGAAAAGCTGTTGGGTGCTTGCTTAAACATTCAGTTCATTAAGCCCTACAAAAGTCTTCATAGGCTTGAAGTTGGCAGATGATCCCTTTAAGGGTTTATGGCCCTTTTAAGGTGAAAAATAGTGTTTTTTGCTTATAGAATGAAAACTATTGCAGATAGAGAAAAGCTTTTCCTTGCTTTAACATTCAGCTCATTTAGATATACAAAAGACTCCATAGATTTTACATCAAGACCAGGTGAGCGATTCTTGCTCCTGGGAGCCTCTTGTTATTCACCAAAGTTTCTTCGAACCTCAATATAGCAGAAAGTCGTGATATATGTCTTATATACAAATTTGTTCAATACACTTACATTGGAAAAATAATTTTATGCAGCGCCCTTTTTACTAATAATCTTGTTTAGTTGGTCTTTTTGTGCGTTGACTGAAATAAGTCCCGTCCGGGGCCCGGGTGGCAAATAGACCCACAGAAAAGCCTAGCTTGTCGTTAAAGGCGACTAAAGGTCTTGGGATTCTGATATCGGGTTAGTGCCCAGCCCATAGAGTAGTTCTCGTCCGCAGAGGTAGTCAGGTCTATAACAGGGAAACCTTGACCGCTGACAATAGTGGACCAACGTAACGTGCCTTTTTCTGTGGTCTCCTTAGTTTTCCTATCCCTCCACAATATTTCTCATCATCTTTTTATCATCCATCGCCTTTATATAAGCTAAATAATGTTGTAAAGTCTCCTCATCCTGAATTGAGTCATCTCTAGAACCAACACCTTTGTCCATGTGGGTCCCGGTGGGGAATATGTCCGCGGCAGAGCCTACCCTAAGAGGCGACTAAGGGTCTAATTGGTATTCTGACATCTAGTTAGTGGATCATTTCGCAAAAAAAATCACGACAAGTTTGACTTCTTTATCATATCGTTGATGAAAATTTTTCATTTCTCTCATAATATGCCATTCAGGGAAGAAGGTTGAAACTATCTTTTTCTGTGAGCTTGGGTGCAGTTTCATTTAAAATACATAGCTCCCAAAAGTCTCATGCCGTGTGGTTTGTGTGTGGTGCGAAGCGATCATAAAATATTCAACAAATTGCCGTTTCTAAACAATGCAGTGTCTAGTTGTTCAAAAAATCTCGCAACTTATTATCAAGTTTTCAAAAATAATGTATAATAAACTCAATCTATTATTCTGAGTGATGATTTGGAATTATTCAAAATAAAGATTGTTGCATCTACATCAGCATATGCTCAAGTTGACTTTATTAATGTATAATTTTGTCTCTCATTTCTTTTAAATTTGTTGGGAGTTTTTTAACAATTGACTGCAATCAATAACAAGTACATTTGTACATATATTATGTGTCAAATTTTCTGTATTTTCGAATGATTAACTGTTCTATTCAATTCTGTATTTTTCCATCATTTTACGCTGATGCAAAATACGTTTATACTTGTGAAGTTATGAATATTTTAAACATATCATAACACTGTCAAAAGTCCTGAAAATTGATATTTTTTCCTAATGAAGCAAATCCAACGAAGTGAACGCTAACATTAATCAGCTTTTAAAACAATTATGAGGGAATCAACTGAAATTAGACCGAAATGATGGAAATCGAAACTGAAAATGGTCTATTTGATACAAAATGGCGTCCAAAATGGTGCAGAATTCGGAAAAACGTCTGGCAGCTCGATCATATTAATTGACAGGTGTTTGGCAAACCCAACAACTATTTATGACTAATGATACTATTTACCAAACAATGGAACTTCCATATATCATTGAACATTCATAGAAATATTCATAACATGTAATTTTAACATTTTTCGACATTAAACATCTACTACTATATATGGGTATGATTGGTGGTTTTGTCGATTTTGAAATTATCAACTTGACCTTCATCCACATTTTCGAGGACATACTTATCTGTAAAGCCGTTGGCTGTCCTTGTTTTTTATACTAAAAACTCGCATAGAGCTAATATTGTCAGTTGAAATTTTGTTGGTATGACATATTCTGTTGATCATACTTCAACATCTTTTTGATTCAACTTTGTATAGTCTAAGAGGTGATAGCAAGGTTGGGCCCAAAAAACTAGAGTAACCCCGCCACATTTTATATGTGCCTGTCCTAAGCCAGGAATCCTTTTCACAGCTTTTGTTTGTCTCTTTCAGCTATCTGTTTTTGTTATATGTCCAGAAATGGGTCTTTCGTTGATAATCTAGGGATTTGTTTGAATCTTTAGTCTTTGGCCAATGCAAGACAGCGGGCAGTGACCTCTGGTCATGTTGCATACTGCTGGCTATTTTCCATTGTGATTTTTTAAATTGCGGTTTCTTTAATGTTGGCTGTGCCGTGTACACTTATTCCACATCTCTTTATCGTCTATTTCATGACTGTGCACCTAAAAACATTTTTGATCTACAAAACCACATGAATCCCGCCTTATTTCATAAGAGCGCGTCCTTAGCCCGGAATCTTTGTTAAAGCTTTATTTTTTGGCCGCTGATTTTTAAATGATAATGGTTTAGTCTTCTATATACACTTATTCCAATCCTCTAGCAGACATATGAAACGCGATGTTGCAAAATTGGTTACTTCGCCATTTCATGGAAGGAATCAAATTAAATGAACGAATTAAAAGTAATAATTAGGTATTCAACAGTAAATGTTAAGAATTTTAAACTTTACAATCCGTAAATCTTTCGTGAAACGAATGATAATAAGTTATCCCGGATGTACAAACTATATATATATTCATACAAAAAAATACTAGTTATTTAGATAATAAAATGCCCAAATAAGGCAAAGACATCGTGTCGAAATGGAAGATCGCAATAGTGTTAAGTAGCTAAAAGTATTTCAAAAAACGCCTGAGTAAATCAGATTTTAAGGCACCACGCCCCTATTCCATTACGACTTCGGGATCATCAAACACAATACGTTTGTGAGACATAATATTTAGGGATAGCGATGTTTAGGCTATATTTCAGTCTAACTAGAATTTTTTTATGTAGGAGAATCAAATTAGAAGAAGTACAAATAAAACAAGCATTACTTGCTTGCTTTGTTCGTTTGAATTTATGCATTGTCCCGCATAATAAGTAATATTTTTTCTTTTCCTTTCCACGATATTTTGAGTTTGAAAGTGTCCACATTCAGCTTCGTTCTAATATTTCTTTTAAAGACAAATACTTAAACCAAACTGTTTTCAATTTAGACGTCGTAGTGAGTTATAATTTTTATCGACTTCCAATTGAATTGAACAAAAGCAATTTGCAAGTTGCAAGTTTCTGATAAGCCTCTGATAGATGGCGCGTGTAGCAGGAGATGAGCGTAGCTAATTAATTTCAATAGGGTTTAATCCGCTTCTAATTTGTTAGGTATCAATGGTTTGAAAAGATGAATGATTCTTAGTTTTAAGAGCAAATCTAGGAGTAATTTATTTTGCCTTTAATTTTCAGAACGTATAGTTGGAAAGAGAAAACATGGTTGTTCTTCATGCACGTACATATGCAATACACAGACATTGCCATAAAACTATAGAATTTATCAAGGCAAGTCTTGTGCTAAGAAACAGTTAGAAAACTTGAAAAGTGATATTTCTGAGGTTTTGTCTGTATCCAGTTCGACAGGTTTTTAGCAATTGGTTCTATTGTTCTATGTTCTTCATATGATATATAGTGTCTGGCATTTTCAGTCTTTTTGGTAGAGTGCTTCTGATGTATTAGTCTTAATTGCAGATACGCGCGTCAGGCGTAGCAGAATTGATTTAATTGTATGTAACTCTGTCATAATTCTTGTTTCTTACAACCTTGATTGTTAGCGCTGCTTAGGAAATTGGAATTCCGCGAGGTTAGCCCGCTCCGGCATCAACATTTTTTTTTATGACGAACACATCAAAATAAAAATAAAAAATACAATAATCTAAGGTTCTGTTTAACCTAGACATGGGTTGATCTTAGTCATAATTTTGTTATCAGTTTGGTATTTTTGGTTCTATCGGTCTATGCACTTAATGTTTATATTGTGTTAGGCATTTTCAGCCCGCTGGGTAGAGTGCCTCTGGTGGGTGTTAAATGGACGAAACGCGCGTCAGACGTAGCAAAATTAATTGTCTGATGGAACTCTGTTGTAATTTGGTTTCTAAACATCAATGATGGTTTGCGCTGCTAAGGGAGTTTTAATTCCACAAGGTTAGCCCGCCGCTCCAGAATTAATTGAAACTATCTTTTTCTGTTAGCTTGGGTGCAGTTTATCTATCTAAAATACATATCTCCCAAAAGTCCCATGCCGTGTGGTTTGCAGTTCCAAATTGTCAAAACTCTAATGTTCTTCCTACCGCAGACATAGGTTGATGTTATTCATGATTTTGTTTCCAGTTCGGCATATTTTGTTCTATTGTTCTATGCTCATCATTTTATTTAGTGTTTGGGAAGAGTGACTCTGATGATCAGTCGAAAGTAGACGAAACCGCGCGTCAGGCGTAGAAAAATAAGTGGTCTTAAATTTGAAATTCATATAGTGTTTGGCATTTTCAGTTTTTTTTGTAGAGCACCTCTGATGAGTCTTGGATAGGCAAAAACGCGTGTCAGGCGTAACAAAACTAATTATCTGGTTCTGATTTCGTAACGAGTTTAAATAAATAAATTCTATATATGTTTTCTGTAATGTTCAAAGTTATTTTTGTGTCTATCCTGAAATCACTAAACACTCGATTTTGATTTAAAACAATTTTAAAAGTCACCAATTTTCAACACATCAGGAACAGGAACATTGGACATTTTGCTTTAATTCATTTGTCCCCTGTTTTGTGTACAGCAAATCGCGTCACTGTAATCGTTTGTACTGGAAAGTACAGGTTGGTGTAAAATTCTTGCCACTAAATCATCGACTTGGTGCAATTGAACTCAGTGGACCCAGTGATTTCGGCGTAAGGGGTTTAGAGTCTGTGTGAAACGGGCCTGCTATAAACTCATGTGGTGAACACCATGGAATCTTATGACCATGGATATTCTTATTCATTACATACAGAATGTAGTATAACAATGGTGACCATATGATTTAAAAAGAATATAGCGAAAATATTTCGCGGCTTCATTTCATTTTTTTCGACCGATCAACTCAATATCTAATTAGAATCAGCTGTTCTTGGTAATGTATAATGACCATAGGAAGTGAAATATCACGGCTAAATTATTCTGAATAATTCGGGTTATGCGAATTTTATCATTCAATTATAAAACCATTTTGGGAGTTTAAGAATATAGCGAAAATATTTCTCGGCTTCGAATTCATCTTTTTGACCGATCAACTGAATCTAATTAAAATCAGCTGTTTGAAAGAGCTGGGATATGCCAGCGGATCAAACAACTGTGTCGCGTACACTTATTCCGCATCTCATTGTTTGCTATTAAGAAATTAAAAGCTTGCTTACAAGCATAGAAATGTGTAAGCCGTTTGATGATTGTGAAAACGGCAAAATTTCAAATTTGTAACAATAGTTTTGCTTTAAAAATTCCCGAATTTGAAAATACATTTTAGTTTTCAAAAGTTACAATACTTTAAAAGATACAGTTTAGCTATATTTTGGGACTATTTTAAGTGTCCCTTGCTGATTTAACCCTATTACTATTAACAACATGAAATTATAATATATAATATAAGATATAAATGGCGGACAGTGAATAGAGGTGTTAAAAAGTTCAGAGACATTATTTGAAAATTAACTGTGATCAAGTATTTGTAATGGAACTAAAACGTCAAGTGATATTCTTTAATTCTCTTTGGACTTATCTGTGATGCAAGGATCACCAAAAACAAGGTTCAAACGTTTAAGATCTTCAGAAGGTGAGACCCCTCGCCCCGAAAGTAAACAAACAAAAATGGCTGGCATTGACGAACTTGCATTGTCAATTAACTCTCTCATTCAAAGTGTTAAAGAAATTAAAGATGGTCAAGATAATATGAAAAGAATGTTTGAATCGAAAATTGATAGACTCAGAAATGACGTTCTATCCACGATTGATGAAAAAATGAAAGCCTTAAAGAATGACATTGATATTGATTTAGCCAGGGAGTCATCAAGAATAGACGACCTAGTGAACTCCGTTCAGGCCGTAACGTTCCGTCTAAATAACATTGAAAACGGTACAAACATTACAGACGCCCAAGGACAAAATCCAACAACTATTAACGAAGGATTAGTAAACCCAGTTGACCCTTTGAACAATAATGAAATAACCGTTATAGTTAAAAACATGCCATTCTCCGAGGATGAAAACGTAACGGAAAAAATGAAAGAAGTTATTCAAAGCCCAGGCGAAGCCGTCTCGAATAGTGTTACAATTGTCGCAGCAGAACGATTACGACCTCGATTTCGGAATAAACCAGGATTAGTTAAAATCAGTTTCCAAAATACACAACAAAAAGTTACCGTCTTAAGAAATAAATACAAACTGAAAAACGTTGACCGCTTCAACAACGTGTTTATTCAAGGAGCGAAGTCTAGAATCGAAAGACTTCTCGAAACTAACACAAGAACAATACTTCGAGAACTGCCACAAGGAAAAACATATCGGTTGTCGGGAAACGGACGCATACTTCGACGGAATGGAAACGAGGACACGCAGGCTGATAATATGGAAACTCAACACGAACAACACGATAGATAGGCCTTCACCCGGCGCGATGGAGTCATAAGAATCGGACATTTAAACGTATGTGGTTGGACATCGAATAATAGCTTACTAAGGACAGAAATTGTGAAATGCGTTGATGCGGATATTTTTAGCATATGCGAAACACATCTTACTGGGACTGAAAGTTTAGAAGTGGATGGATATATATGGAAAGGCCTAAACAGAAGTTTTATACACCGAGACGCTCCAAAGGGTTCCGGGGGTGTAGGTCTACTTATTAAAAACTGGATAATGGAAGAATTTAATTTTGACATAGTTGATGGATCCCATGAAGGTATATTATGTGTTCGGTTTATTTCTAAATCTACTGACTATTGCTTTACGTTAATCACATGCTATTTACCGCCAGAAAATTCAGTGTGGGGAAGAGACGCGCAAGGATTTTTCGCTAACATTCTTTCAAATATATATGAGCAGTGCGAGAGTGACGCTATCTTTTTATGTGGAGATTTCAACTCAAGAATCGGTAGCCTGAAAGACTACTCCGACTTTGACTTAGTACCAAACAGAAACGTTATTGATAAAACCGTAAATCAGCACGGAAAATCGTTTATAGAGTTCTTGATTGAAGCGAAGATGTGTACTTTAAATGGAAGGTTTCATTCGATCTTTGACGATAACTTTACATGCATTTCTGGAAGAGGAGCATCGGTCGTTGATTATATTTGTGTTCCGCATGAGATACTGAGCTCAGTTAAGTCATTCCAAGTACTAACGGCACGTTCAATAGTTGAAAAGTTTAACCTCTTACACTTGTTAGGTGAACGCAGCAGGATTCCGGATCATTCCCTTTTGCTGACCGAAATATCTATCTATAAAGACGTTATCGAACATGAACCTTCTGCTACTGATACCTCGAAACGTTATAAACTAAAGCTTATTCCGAACGATTTCTTTGGATCGGATATTCGTAAACTTGCGATACAAAATATAATTACTCGCATAGAGACTACGAGAGAAACACAATCTCAACTAGATAATATTTATTCCGATTTGTGTGATTTGATTAAAGATGAAATGAATGACAGAATACCTACCTTTGACACTAGTAATCGGACAAGGAAAAGATATAAAGTAACTAAACCATTCTGGAATGACAATCTACAAACTTCGTGGAACGATATGCGGGAGAAGGAAAAACAGTTTCTTAAACATAAAGGACACAAGAATCTTCGGGATAGACTTCGTTCGGAATTCCAAACCGCACAGAGAAACTTTGATCGACTTCTGCGGCAATGCGAGAGACAACATAGACGTAACTTCTGCGAGGAAGTAGAAAGTATGACAACGTCGAATCCTAATGAATTTTGGGAAAAGATCAAAAGACTCGGACCAAGAAAAACAGATAAAATACCAATGGAGGCATACGACGAAAATGGCGAGATTCTTACCGACGAACACTTAGTTTTAAACAGATGGAGTACAGACTTTAAAAACTTATATAATGCGGATAGTAATTCATCAGACTTTGACGAACTATTTCACAGGCAAATTTTAACTCAGAAATCCTTATATGAAGACCGTATGATGGATCCGCTCTTTATTGAAAACGAAGACAGCAACTCTACCGTTACACTAGAGGAGATAAAGAAACTGGTTTTCAAAGCGAAAAACGGAAAGTCTTGTGGATTTGACAAAATACCATACGAAGTTTTAAAGTACGAACCTGTTATTAAAGTGTTACATTCTTTATTTCAATTTATATTTGAAACAAGCATCATCCCGTCGGTCTGGAACCAGGCTATCATATGTCCAATACTCAAAGACAGAACCTCCGACAAACGTATACCACTGAACTACCGTGGAATAAGCCTTCTCTCTTGTGTATCAAAACTGTACAGTGCTTTCATTAACAACAGAATCTCATCGTATCTTGAGTCAAATGACATTCTTGCTGACGAACAAAATGGGTTTCGATCAAACCGCTCATGTGAAGATCATATATTTACATTGAATGCCGTCATAAGGAACAACAAAACAACATTCGCTACATTTATAGATCTGAAGAAGGCCTTCGACTTCGTAGATAGAGACATGTTATTGTACAAACTTTTGTCGTGTCATATTGATGGGAAAATATATAACTCTATTAAAAACATTTATTTGCGTACAACTGCCAGTGTTCGTTTAAATAACAGATTGTCAGAATGGTTTGTCTGTAGCTCTGGAGTTAGGCAAGGCGATAACTTATCACCTACGTTATTTTCAATTTTCATTAATGACATTGTGAAGGAAGTAAATGACCTTGAACTTGGTGTAAATATTGATGACTCGAAACTCTCCATTCTTCTGTATGCGGACGATATAGTTCTGCTTTCATCTGATGCCAACAGTATGCAAACAATGCTAGACAAAATTCACGATTGGTGCAAGCGGTGGCGTGTACTGATTAACACCGAGAAGTCTAAGGTTATGCATTTCCGACCTCCAAGAACTAAACAAAGTGACAAACAATTTAAGATTGGAGACAATCACTTACAATACACAGACCAATACAAATACCTTGGTGTTACTTTTCAATATCTGAAAGACTTTAAATCAAATGCTGAGCGACTATCAGAAGCTGCAACTCGCGCACTTGGTGGAATAATTTCAAAACTGCACCATCTTAAAGAATTTGGAATAAGGACTTTCGAAAAACTTTTTAATTCCTGTGTAGTACCAATACTTGACTATAGCTCATCCGTATGGGGATTTAACGACTACAGCTGTATAAACTCTGTTCAAAACAAAGCGATTCGATATTTTCTGGGAGTACATAAATTTGCACCAACTTTAGCAATTAATGGTGATGTTGGTTGGTCAGCCTCGAAGGACCGCAGATGGTGTAACATAATTAGACTCTGGAACAAACTAGTATCTATGGACGAAAATCGTATTTGTAGACGCGTCTTCGACTGGGACTACAACAGATGTGCTAACAATTGGTCATCAGATGTGAAAACAATTCTACGCTGTATTGGGTTAGAAAACAACTTTCAATTTAGAACACCATGTGCTCTACCAGTTATTAAAGACAGTCTGCTCGAGAAACATAAAGCTGAATGGAAAAACGACGTCGTCAGGTTTCCAAAATTGAGAACATACAGACTCATTAAGTCGGACTTTGGTTGTGAAAATTATGTTGAACTCAATCTTAATCGACGGGAACGCTCTGTGCTTGCTCAATTTCGATGTGGGATACTTCCATTGAGAATCGAAACAGGACGATTTGTTGGTGAAGCTGAACCAGACAGACTTTGTAAATTATGTCAAGACAATTGTGTTGAAAACGAAGACCACTTTCTTCTGAACTGTAAATTTTATGAGAATTTGAGGGCTAAATTAATCTCTAATGTTGATAACTTCTGTATACTTTCAAAATCAGGACAATTTAAACTTCTTTTACGTGAATATCCTAGACGATGTGCTAAATTCATATCACAAGCTTTTATACAGAGAAAACTTTTTTTATATACTTGTAATAGTGCTTAAAGTAATAGTTCGCTGTTTAACGTAATAATTTTGAATTTCTTTTTAAAGTGACTTATAGGTCCAAAGGGCCGGGTGTTCTGTAATTTGATTTTATATCTATATGTATTATACACTGTTATAACACATGTCACTATAATAAACAATTTAGTTAGTTAGTTAGTTAGTTATAATTATATATTTTTTCTTTTTCTTTTTTTCTTATTCTTTTTTTTTATTGTTACTTAACCAATCATTCAATTATTGTAAATATTGTGATTTTTCTGCCTGCAATGACGTCTTTAATTGACAATAAAACATTTGTATCTTGTATTCGTATGCATAAAAATATCAATTATTTTAATGTTACCATAGACCTGTATATACAGGTCTATGATGTTACATTCATATTCTTTTGGTCTTTATAATGTGCCCTTCTCTTCCCTCCATTAAAAATAAAAGAGTAGAAAAAAAGTATACATTAAATTCAAGTTACACGCATACTTATCAATCTTTCAGGGCACAATCCTAAAGAATATCGGATTCATTTTTTTTTTTTCAATTTAAGTTAAAAAGTTATCCATTACAATTTTAGATATAACAAGAGTTAACACTAAAGTATGTCTCGCCTGTCGGCAACATCAGAAACAATTATTCTTTCTTACTTCCACTATATTTGAATTTACATGGATTTTCAGTTTCTGAGATCAAAAGATGTTTAAAGAGTTAAACATTGCAAATATATGCAATAAAAATAATCAAAGTCACTCAACCGGAAAATCAAGGTCAAGGTCAAAAGATCGGGATGCAACTGTGGTAAGCTACTACTGGGGCATATGCATACCAGGTTTCATCAACCTAGGACCTATAGTTCTTGAGATAGGGAGGTGCTCGCAAAAGTTTTCCATTGCTATTATATGTATTGAAAATTGTCAAAGTCACTCAACTGGAAAATCAATGTCAAGGTCAAAAGATAGGGATGCAACTGTGGTAAGCTACTACTGGGGCATATGCATACCAGGTTTCATCAACCTAGGACCTATAGTTCTTGAGATAGGGAGGTGCTCGCAAAACTTTTCCATTGCTATTATATGTATTGAAAATTGTCAAAGTCACTCAACCGGAAAATCAATGTCAAGGTCAAAAGATGGGGATGCAACTGAGCTAAGCTACTACTGGGGCATATGCATACCAAGTTTCATCAACCTAGGACCTATAGTTCTTGAGATATGGAGGTGCTCGCAAAACTTTTTCATTGCTATTATATGTATTGAAAATTGTCAAAGTCACTCAACCGTAAAATCAAGGTCAAGGTCAAAAGATGGGGATGCAACTGTGGTAAGCTACTACTGGGGCATATGCATACCAAGTTTCATCAACCCAGGACCTATAGTTCTTGAGATATGGAGGTGCTCATAAAACTTTTCCAAAAAGTTAACGCCGCCGTCGCCGCCGGTAAAGTAACACCTATGTCCCGCTCTGCTTCGCAGGCGAGACAAAAACTACAGACTACTACTGTTTAGTGTGAAAATTGTGGGTCTAGCACGGAAATGGGTTACTCATTTTAACCATATTCCTTCTATATGCATGTCGTTTCATTCCCCCAGTAAAAAGAACCCCGAAACAAAAACAAAAAAGATATGTTGGTTCTTCAATCAAATTTCCATTGATCAACTGCGTGAAACTAACTAAAGCACAGTTTTTTATGGTAAAAAATCGTTACACATCAAATTAATATGAGAAAGGTTTTTAACCTGTGACGCTCCCGAGGTTAAAACGTATCCAAAATTATTTTATAAGCATAGATAATTGTTGCAAATGTTTATAATGCGATATCTATTCTAAAAATATATTCGAAAATAAAAACAAACTAGCTTTTATCGCGGGTCACATATGCGCTTGATGATGTTAGAAATTTTCAAAGCAAAAAGTGTTAAAATGACGCTGAAAGTTCGGGAAAACGAGCGTGATTTACCGGACGTTGAAGGAAAATTCAGCCCATAGTACAACTAAAATATTGACATTTCTACCATTATCGCTCCCTTTGGGAGCGTATAAATATGGCACATTTACTGTTTTACATGGATAAAATGGAATGTTAAGAAATAATCTGTTTAAGCAATAATCATTCTCTTGTCCATTGCTGTCCCGACAAAATTATGTTACATTACATGAAATTAAGTGCAATTTCCACATCATTCTTTATATTTGCCTGACATTTCAACTATTTGATTGAAATGTGCAGTTTTAAGAGCATATTGTTGATATGAAAGCTCCTCTCAAAATTTTCACGGGAGATAACATCTCAATGTGATTAAAACATGTTGTTTGTTTTAACGATTTTCAAGCTGAAAATGTCAAACATTTCTCCACCACAAGCCTGGTAACCATATGAGAACAAACATGTCAAAGGTTTACTGATCGCAACGGTGTACATGTAAAAATAGTTTTTGAAGATTTCTGTGCTTGGGGACACCACTTCTTAACCTGGGATCCTGGGAAAAAATCTTCATATCTTCATATTTAACCCCAGGTCATAACAAAAACCGTCTGTCTTTCTATTGGTTGACATACGACGCCATGACAGGTTCCCGCGATTTCGTCATTTTATGAATGAACGAATGTTTTGAATAATTGTGACGTCAACATAAAAGATGAAATTTTTATGCAATTTTAACGTTCAAATTTATTTTTTACATACTAGATATTTTTAACGTTTCTTTGAATGTTTAAAATATGAAAATATCAAAAGCTATTTTACTTTCCGGTCTGTCAATAAGCAAGGAATTCCTTGCTTATTCATTTGCCCTGACCTGTGTTTATATCCGGTGACCCCGAAGAAAGGCCGCTTAGGATATTAACCAGGAGGCCAGTTAACACCACTTCTATACTTCATGGAAATGGAGGTGCCACAGAGATTTTATATTTGTGTCATTAGGTTTGTGAACAATATGACAAACATGTAATCAATCTTTTACCTGTTTTTCAGAATGGCAATGAAATATATATGCTAGTTGTATAAAGTACACTTTAATTTGGTGATGGATGTGCCACAACTGATAGAGACCAGTCTTGTAACAGTAGCCATTGGCACAGTCTTGGGATGTTTGAACTACAAGTCTAACACAGAATCAGACTTTGCTATATTAGGTGGTGCATTTGTGTAGTCTAATAATATAGTATTGAGTAATGGCCTTTTCGAAATTGGACCAGTGTGGTGGTGAAAAATTGTGTTTAAATTTTTATTATGACTTTTTCTCAAGGAAAACATGCATCATCCTTCCTCATATAATAGGACTCATGTCAGATAGTTGCTGTGATACTTTCAAATCCTCCTACTGTCTAGAATAGCTTAGTCAAAAACCTTATGTTATAATGTATTGAACAATTGTTTAAATTATCAAATTAACAATTTCTTTTATGCCAGGACCATTGCAATATTCAATTTTTTAAGTATGTCTGCCTTGTTTTGTCATTTCTCTCAAATGTTTGAGATTGGTCCTCTAAATTTGTAGTTTTGTTATTACCTTCATATCTTTTCTTTCAGGTTATCTTTCCTGCTCATTTTTGTTGATACTCCTTCACCAGGTGGCACCACTGTTCCATGAAAATCCTGCACAGAGACATGGGGGTATATATAGGTACAACTATATGTAATAACATATATTAGTTAATGTCGCTGCAGACTTTTGTATAGGTATATTCACATCTTTTAAACTCATCCAGTTAGTTTTACATCATACAATTCATTACTAATTTATCAGGTTAGTGTGTAATAGAAAATAAGGCCATGTGATATAAGTGACACATCCTACATATACGTAACTCAGCAACAGTTTAAAAATCCACTATGGAAAACAGCCAGCCACCTTCAATGTGACTAGTAATTACTACAATGTACTACATAATTTGAAAAGAAAGACCCCTCTCAATATTTTCAATTTTGGATTTATCATCAGTAGTTATGTAGGGTTTTGAAAAAAAAAACAACAGCCTTTAACATGTTTAATTACATGTTAAAAAAATACCATGAAGAACTAGTCTGAGTCATGAATTCTTCTTTAATATGTCTATCTGTCGATTCCAGTACATTCTTTATGCATGCAAACTAAGTCTTTGGTATAAGGAAACATAGTCTTATATAAATTACATTGCAATGAAAATTTAAGTTATTATCCATGTAGAAACTGAAAATAACATGCTACCTCAGTAAAGGTTAAAACAAACTACCTGTTATATTTTTAATTTTAGAACAGCAAAATGTCAAGGTCTCTGGTGTGCTGTACTGATTCCTTGCATATGTATCTTAGCAGAGTTAAAAGGTTATTATAAAGAACTATACATTACATTTGTGGCATTTTCTTAAAAATACTGTTTGAGAGGCTTTAAAATTTCACAAGCCATAACCATGATGACACCCACTGGACATAATCTAGTTCTGCAAATTTAGCAACTAGTAATCGCTCACATAGACTAACAATTAAATCTTGTGTTATGAAATGGTATGAACTCATAAAACATTTTATGAAGATTTTTGACATGTTTAGATCTTTTTAAAACTTTTACACAATAAAAGAACAACAACACAGTAATTTAATTTCTCATAATCACATCACAGACTACTTATTAATAAGTCCTGATGATTGTCAATGACTCTATTATGACTGGCATTTACTTGTATTCAACTTGGAAAGATCTCACAGAAGATTTTTGTTTTTTTTTGTTTACGAAGTGAGTTACGATTTCTTTTCGGTATTGCATTCAACTCTTAGTCATGTGAGTAAAATTTCCTGATAATTTAAGAAATTTTTCAAGCTCCTAAAGAGTAAAAGGCTCATTGAAAGATCTAAAATTGACATCACTTGCAAAACTTCACATTTTGAAAATCTTAACAACTCATAAAATCCTGTATATATGAAGAGGGGATAAGGCAAGTGAAATTATCAGACTCAAAAGTGATATTTTTGGCATATACCACTCACCAGTATTATATAGTTTTAGGTTAGATTAATTTCTTTTAAAATAAAAACACTTGAATCATTTAATTCTAGCCTATGTAAGATAAAAATGGCCACAGTTAATTAAAGATATATAATTTTTGGAATATATCACTTTTCATGTAAAATTTTGTCTTATTCTTTTTGGAAAAACTTTGTTGACAGGTCCCATCCTGACGCTGTCAGTATTCTAGTTGAAAAGGCTAAATGCATGTTTGTATTTTTATAAATTTTTAGATGACAGCTTGACAATCAATACAGAACTGCTGTTTATGCTGTTAACACTTTGTCTAACAGTAACCTTAGTGCACTATAACCCAACCAATGCCTCACAGATAGCAGGGGCTTTGTTACTGGTTTGGCTAAAAGAAATTATTAAACAGCAAGGTAACATTGTACTGTGGATTCATTTATTTTCATGACTATCAATTTTCGTGGTTTACTCAAAAAAGACATTTTGTTGGATTGTTAATTTCGTGGTTTGATCATTTGGCTTGTAGGAATCAATGTTAAAATAACACTTCGTTGGATTCTTATATTTGTGGTTGACTGTTACCCATGAAAACATCTCACGAATAATAGTAAAACCACAGTAGCTAGAATTTTGATAGGTATTATTATTATTTTTTTCCGAAATATTAATGTAATTAACATTATAACAATTTTTCCTGTGACAACAATTTACAAACTTAAAGCAAATATAATTTTGGAGTAAAAATTAAGCAAAGGAATCCAACTGTACAAGTAAAGCACTTTATAAAACAGAAAAACAATTATAATGAAAATTTGGTACAATGTATAAATAACATATGAATTACTTTAAGGACCATGTGTGTATTTACCAAAATGTTTTCAAATTATCAAAATTCTGTGAAAAATGAAACTTAAAAAACAAAAAACAAAATTAATTGTTGTCTTATTAAAATGAGAACATAATGATATTAGTTTTATGATATCTTTCAAAAATTATGTTATGCTAAAAAAAAACATTACATAGAATAACTAGAATTCTTTTCTAATGTGGACACACCCAGATAATGGTGAAGATCATTAAAAGTTCTATTTTGGCACCACAAAACCTTGTTCAATTCACAGTTCTTTTGAAAATGCCTGTACCAAGATTTTGTTAGGACCACTGTATTCTTCAAATTCTTGAGTATATGAATTTGCCATGTTTTGTCTTTTCTTCTTAGACATTTGAGATTGTTCATCCTGGTTTGGTAATTTTTTTTAATCTTAAATTATAAGTAAACCCGGATATTTTTACAGTAATTTTATTTTCAGTGCTAGCGTGAAAATTAAACAGCGCAAAAATATATTTCTTCCGTTGCAGTCTATGGACAATAATATTACAGCACGAACTGAAAGCTGTGCGAACTAAAATTCAGTCATCCTACCATAAAAAAAAGACAGTGTAAAAATTTCCTGGTTAACAGTTTACGCTTTATTTATAACTATCTAATTGCCTTATAGACCTGAACAGTATACGATTGTTAGTGTTCTACAGTATCTTCTACTACACCTTACTATCCAGATTACCAGAGAAGTTTCCAAAGTCATTTTCTTATGGAGAGAGTACAGTTGTTATACAGACATCACTATTACTGCTCTACAAGTTTACCTCAGCTATATTTGTATGTTCTTCAAAATCAAAGTAATAGAAATTACAAAAGAAACTTAGGATTACCAATGGGCATTGAAATTTCACCAGTCTAAAAAATCAATAGCAATGGTTATAAAAGAGATCTCAAGTTGAAACAAGAGTGTAAGAGTAAACAGATATCGATCTATTTAGTGTAAAACACTAAAGTAAGGCTATGCAAACACTCAATGAAACTTTAAAACCTATGTAATAATTAGTGTGGACATTTTTCTAAAGGTTAAATCTTGAGGAACTTAAAGCGAATAAGTAAAGACCATGTTGGGGTTTTAAGTCCTTTTCAATGCATAAAGAGTAGTAGGTGTTTATGGTGGAGGAAATCTAAGGAAACCACTGACATTGGAAACATAACTGACAAACATAATAAATTTAGGCGGTCAAGCTATTCATTTTGTACAAATGTTATTCAAACTTAAGTAAACAAATAGTGGTTGAAGGTTTTCCATGGAATCCTGAATTAGTTGTACTTTTCATTGCAAACACATATGATTTTAATTGTCTTTTTTAGGAAAAATCGGAAGATATTGTACATCTTTCCAACACAACAGAAGAACTACTTATGATGAAAGTAGCAATGGTAAATACAAATATATACATGAACATGTATGTAAAGTGAATATATCATATATACATGTATATGTGAATTTGATGTTAACTGTTCATGTTCAACCCAAAAGGGTATTGGTTCTCAATAGATGCTAATTGATTTTATCAGAATATTACTTCATTTTAGCCAGGAATGCTTTTGATTTCAAAACTTTCTATACATGCCTTAACCAAAATAGATATCAATATCAAGGAAACAAATATGTACCAATGTTGCATTTGAATGTTGTAAGTCGGAATAAGGCAAGACAAAATTAGAAGATATAAAAGATACCTAAAAAAGGGAAATCCACCACATCCAAAAAATACACATGCAACAAGAAAACTGCAATTAGAATAAGAACTCAATTTTACACTACTGTGAACAAGGACATGCATTGAAGTTACGTTTTGATTTTTGTCTAGCCTGCAACGAATAGTTGGGAAGGCGAGACATAGGTATTACTTTCCGGCAGGGTAGACTTTTGTGTAAGACTTTTGTGGACAATGAATTGCTTGAAAAGTATAATAGCTAGGCATCTGATATTGGATGTATAGACAGTTGAGGTTATGGTCGACGCACCTGTCACCATGCCGTGTGACCCTGACCCCATGTTCATGCTCCAGTGACTCTGTGAACTTGGGTCTTTTTTCAGGCCAAAAACTTTCCTTAAAGAATTTGTGGACAATGAATTGCTTGAAAATTATAATAGCTAGGCATCTGATATTTGGTATACAGACAGTTGAGGTTAGGGTCTATGCAACTGTTACCATGCCCTTTGATCCTTACCCCATTTTCACACTACGGTGACTCTGTGAACTACCGTATTTTCCGGTGTATAAGCCGCTATTTTTTTTTCTGAAAAGTTTTGGGTGCGGTTTATACTCCGGTGCGCTTAGTGTGTGTATTTTTTAAAAGTTTTCAGGTGGACCAGTGTGAAAACTTTGATGTTTTCAAGCAAAAATAAAGACTTCTTCTAGGTCATTCCCGTACTACTACAATTTCTATTTCAGCTTCATTCATGTGATGTTTTGTTTGTTATTTTATTAAATAAAAAGTAAATACCCTGGAATGTGTTTGTTTATTATGTATTTCAGTTGTTTCGATCTTTTTTCTCCATAATCAGCCATTTTTATTTGGATTACGTAATCAGACAGAGGTGTGCCTAAAATATGGAGTTTATATAATAAATAAAATGCATGCAGTCCCTTTCCTTTCTCTTCCTTTGTTTTATATCTAAAACCTTTGAAATTATACAAAATTGTGTGCTTAATATGCCCTTTTCTATGTTGGACAATTACACACTGTTTCATGTGTATTTTTACCAAGTGAATATCATGGATTTGTTTGATCAAGGAACCATTTATTCTTGTGATTTTTATTTAATAAATAGTTAATAAATAATCAAGGACACACAAAAAATCTATTATCATAAATTGGACACATTCCCATACACAGGTATGCCATTTTGATTTTCTTTTCCACCACGTGGTCAAGCTTGAAGCTAACTAATGATTAATCAACACAAACAGATCTTGAGTAATTGTAACAAAAACATATCAAGGTCAATAAACTTCACTTTAATTGCAATCAAAACAAAATCTGGAGAATCAGGTTGCCGACAAACGATTTAAATGCCAATCATAACACCTGTCAAGTGTCATACACTAATTTGCAATTTACCGATATACACACATATACGGGCGCACAAATACAGTTAAAATCAATAACAATAAGTCAACACACAAGCTTTATTTAAGCATTTCTATTAAGGTCAAACACAATTTTATCAATAAATCATAAATAAATAATCATATAAAATGGAAACGATCTTCAACAACATCGGGAGTCTTTGTGCTGAAAATGAAATAAACGTGACAAAAATCATTCAATATACGTTATAAGACTGAAGAAAGGGGTGCGTTTAGTACTCAGGTGCACTTTATTAATGGATAAAATCAGATTTCTTTCTGAAAATCGGCCCTGCGCCTTAAAGTCCGGAGCGCTTTATTCTCCGGAAAATACGGTAAGGTCTTTTTTCAGGCCATAAACTTCTTTTTTGTAATACTTTTGTGGACAATGAATTCCTTGAAAAGTATAATAGCTTAGCATCTGATATTGTGTATACAGACAGTTGAGGTTAGAATCTACCCAAATGTGACCATGCTATATGACCCATACCCCACTTTCACACTCGAGTGACTCTGTGACCTAAGGTCTTTTTACAGGCCAAAACCTTTTTTGTAAGACTTTTGTGGACAATGAATTCCATGAAAAGTATAATAGCTAGGCATCTGATATTGGGTATACAGACAGTTGAGACTAGGGGGTCTACACAACTGTTACCATGCCAAATGACTCTGACCCCATTTTCACACTCCAGTGGCTCTGTGAACTTTTTTTTGTGTCATTTTTCTGGCTGAAAAACTTTTTTAAAAGAATTTTGTGGATAATGAATTGCTTGAAAATTATGAATAGCTAGGCATCTGATATTGGGTTTACTGACAGTTGAGGTTATGGTCAGTCTACACAACTGTCATCATGTAATGTAACCCTGATCCCATTTTTCACTCCAGTGACTCTGTGAACGGTTCGTTTTTCAGGCCATAAACTTCTTTTTAAAACTTTTGTGGAAAATGAGTTTCTTCAAAAGTATAATAGCTAGACATTTGATATTTGTCAGTTGGAGTAAATGTCTAGGTATCTGTCACAGGGGAGAATTAATAAATGAATAGTTGAATTACCAAGTATTTGGATGGTGCAGACAGGCAAGACATACTTTAGTGATAACTCTTGTTATACCCTCCAGTGTTCTCCCCCCTTTAAGCATCCCGGAAATGTGATGCTATCAGAAATCCTCTTTAGTAAATTCCATAAGGAATGTGATGTTAGTATTTCAAAGCAAAAGATGCTATTGTGAATATTTTAGATACCAGGATGCTAATAAAAAATTACAGGGATAGCACTGCTTTCATATTTTGAGTGAATATTATTTAAATGTTAAAAGTTTATCAAATCATGATGAACTAAACATTTTTCACATATTTATTCAAATGTTGAATACTCAAAAGTTTATTATTGTTTTACCTGTCATGCTTGTATTTAGAGATGCTTTAAAAAGCATAGCTGTTATTTTGTTTTAAATTCATAATAACTATTTTATGTATTTTTCAGCTTTCAATCCTAGGTATAGTACTTGCCACAACTTTACTCTTCCTTTTGAAACAATACAGCTTCAGATGGAAGTTTTATCTTGTTTATGTGATAGCCATATCATTATGTGTTGTGTTTGGTTTACCTGGTCAGAATCCTGTGAAAATTTTACTGAAATATTTAATTCATGGTTCTACTAGGGTAAGGTTCAATGAAATTGCTTTTAAGTTTGGCAGTGAAAAACTTTTTAAGCTCACCTGGCCGAAGGCCATATGAGCTTATGCCATCACTACGCGTCCTTCGTCGTCCGTTGTCGTAGTCAGTTAACAATTTCAAAAATCTTCTTCTCTGAAACCACTGAAACTTTGCAGGAATGATATATGACATGTTGGCATAAATGATCCTCATTTTAAAATGATTCGATAAAAAACATGGCTGCTGTTACTAATAATAGAACATAGGGTAAAATCACTTAAAATTGCTTAAAACTCAGCAATCATAACAGATAGAAAAAATTGAAGGATCTTAGGCTCTTCAAAAGTCTCCATTGGGTCCAAGTTGTCAGATGACCCTTGATAGGGGTTATGACCCTTTAAAGGTCAAAAATAGCAATTTTTCATGTTTTTGCCCAATAGAATGAAAACTATTGCAGATAGAGTAAAGCTGTTGCTTGCTTAAATGTTCAGCTCATTAAGCTCTACAAAAGTCTGCATAAGATGGAAGTTGTCAGATGACCCCTTATAGGAGTTACAGCCCCTTAAAGGCGAAAAATAGTGTTTTTGGCCTATAGAATGAAAAATATTGCAGATAAGCTGTTTTTTGCTTAAACGTTTAGCTATATAAAAGTCTTCATAGGGTTGACATCAAGACCAGGTGAGCGATTCAGGCTCCTGGGAGCCTCTTGTATATTTTCATTGCAGAATAGTTTTGGAGGAGTTATAAATGAAAAACTCTCTGTCTGTTCATTCTTATGTCTGTCAACCTATCTTGTAAGGGCCATTCCTCCTAATTCACTTGATGGATTCAGATGAAACTTTATATGAAGGAAGTACATCATATGGAGATCATGTACCTGAAGAGTTTCCGTTGTTTAATTTTTTTTCCAATATAGAGTTCAATTTGTGGTGGAGGGTATCCTTTTGTGAGCTCACTCATTGAAGATGTGTAATTTATATTGTAACAGATAGGGACTTTTATATGCTCTGACAGTAAAAGATTAATATGAAAATTATATTAACTCTTTCAAAAATGTCATCGACCAATGAAATTTGATGTCACATTCAACAATGAATGTCAAAAATTATTTCTATCTACCAACATATTAATATAGGATAACTGATCATGAGTAGAATCTGAATGATTATGCACTATTATTGTTTTCTTTTTTTCAGCTATATTTGATAGGATGGTGCCTGTTCATGACTTTCATCACTATCATCTTTACAGTTAGTCAGACATCTATAAGTACAGTCACCAGGAAAGTCTTCCACCTAATCACCATAGCTATATTTGTTCCTAGTCTGATGGTGGATCCTACATTCATATTCATCTCATCCTTGTTAGCCTTTTGTGTTCTTGTTTTAATTGAAGTGAGTATACATTATAGTTATAATTCAGAAAACTATTAACTGCACGTTTATTTAGCTTTCTACAATTTATATATCTTATACATGAAAGTTAATGTTTCATTGATTATGGGAAAAGGGAAATAAAAGAAATTAATTACACATCACAGAATCCAATGTAACAAATTTTAAATTTTGAGAGCAGACAGCCTCCTTAAATTTTAATTTAATAGGCAGCATATAAATCTATATGGCTTAATAAAAGTGATGAAAGTGACACTTTACTTTCAACAATTAAGATAAGAAAACCCAAGTCATATCGATTTTTGTAAATTTCATGAAGAAAATTTTTACACTTTTGAAAAATAAAGTGATGAATATGGTTTGTTTAATTTTAGTAATCTGAAAAATCTTTTTGCCAATGACAAAAAATGATGAGCACTAGCTAAATCACTGTATTGTGTCTCTTTTTCTGTTTTTAGACCATTAGATATATGGAAGTTCCACCTTTTGGGAATGCCATCAAACAAAAATACCAGCTATTCATAGACCGACAAGATGAAGGACCATTAGCTCTCACACCATTGTATTTGTTAATAGGATTATCACTTCCTTTATGGCTGTCTTATATTTTAAATATACAAAGTGAGTATAAAGGAATTTCTCTCTTCAAGCAAAACTGCAAGAATCTGCCATTTTCCCACACATCACCCCATCATTTTAAACATTTTTAGTTATTTTTGGCCGGATTTCACAGTGAAAAATCCATGTTGTAAAATGGTGAGTGGTGGGCCTTGGAGATTTTTGTAACAGATTTTTTCTCAGCAACTACATATCACAGCCTCTTGATATTTGGTATGCAGCATCACTTTTGGCTCTTATACTGTGGGATTAGATTTCATGTCTGTCGCTCACCTACTTCCTGTTTAAAGAATCTGGCCATTTTGACTTTGACAGATTTTTCATAAATGTAAAATGATTAATCACCAAAATTTACATCAAAGATGCTTTATCAGTCCACCATTTGTGGCATGTTTAAAGGTATGCTTTGTCAGTCAACCACAGTGTTTAGTAGAAAAACTGCTGTATAAAACTCAATCATTTGTGCACTTGATGCATCTTTCTGTGTCTATGTGCATGTGTCCATCAATCAAACACCCGTCATCATTCATATACTAACAATTCTCAATGGATTTTCATAAAACTTCTATCAGGTTTATGCGTAACAAATATGAAATTCATTACTAATAAAGTGTATTTGTGGAAGTTATGCCTGAACACAAAAAGGCTTTGATACATTTTTTTCTAATCTTTGATATTTCTGTTTTGGAAATGAATGAACAAATAAAATTATTACTAACCCCAATTTTAAAAAAGTATGTGGTTTACTTTTTAACCTGTGTCTATAGTTTCGCCCACAATTTGGTCAGATTTTATGAAGTATGGAGTGGGCGGGGAACAACTACTAAACACAGAATCCCATGTGGTGCAATTAGATTTTAGAATTGTTGTTCATCTACTTCCTGTTAAACAGAATCCAGGCATTTTGACTTTGACAGATTCTTTAATATGACATGAGATATTTTGGTTGCTTGACTTGAATTGAGGGTATTACTAGTGAGCATTTATTCATAGATTTTGTTGTAGAAATTTTTGTTTGATTTTAGGTAACCACATATGTGTTTATGCTGGTGTTTTATCAGTGGGTGTAGGAGATGCTATGGCGTCAGTGATTGGTTCAAAGTTTGGCAGGTTCAAACTACCAGGTTTGTTGTAGATTATGCTCTGTTAAGTAAGCCTGGCTGATAATATGTCAATTATTTCTGACTTCTTCATTTCAATCTTATCAAAAAGGCTAAGAAAATTGGACTCTGTCCAACCCAGTGAACAAAATAGTTATAACATACATTTTTTTGTCAATTTTATTTCAATTGTGACCAATTATTACATATAAACAAATATATTTTAAATAACAAATATATGATGTGTTTTGAGAATATTTATCAGTCCTTCATAACTGCTGTGTTTTATGTTCTATTTACATGTAGTTGTTGGGTCTGTTTGACCAAGCATTGTTGTTTCTAATCAGGTTAAGTGTTCTTTCAATGAAAGAGTATGGTATCATCATGAAACTTTATAGGCATTTGCATACACATATAAAATTATACCCTGCACTTCAATTTTGTCATGTTAAATGCTATTTGAATGTTGGGAAAAGGGCTTGTTGTGAGATTTGGCATCATGTCTTGTAGACATATTTTTGTTTTATGAAAATGATATGTAAAGGTTTATTTTCTATATATTTTATTAACTCATGTGGATACCAAAACTCTATTAAGATGCAATTTTCATCCTTTAACAGCATTTAAAAACCTTCAAATATCTGACAGAAGCACTTTTATAGTTTTTTCACAAAATGTAACCTTTGATTTTAGGTACTTCAAAAACATTAGAAGGGACACTTGGATCATTTTTGTCCCAGATGTGCTTTTTATACTGCATTGAATTGATTGGTAAGTTTAAAAAAGAATTGATGAATAATCCTATAGCTAGTTGTTCATAGAAAATTTTATTTTGCACACAAATAATTTACAATGAAAGTGTTTTATTTCCTGCTAGTTAGATAAGGCCATGATAAAATAATTACTAGATTCTCATCCAAATTTCTTGAAAATATGGGGCGGGAGGGCGAATTTTATTTTTTATTTTTTATCCATTTTGATAAAATATGCTGCCATTTTAAAAGAATTTGACCAAAAATTAACATAATTTGCCAAAAAATCAAAATTGATTTATTTGAAGGGGCTTAAAAATTGGGGCAGAAGGGGATGAGAATCTAGGATATTTTTTATATTGGCCCAAAATTGTGTAAATTAACCTTCAATGAAAGTGTTTTATTTCATGCTATATAGGTAAGATTATGTTACCTTGTTGCCAATTGCATTCTTAGTTACCACATATATTACATTCCTCTGTTTTACACTTATTATACCCCACGTAACGAAGTTGCGAAGGGTATAATGTTTTTGACTGGTCCGTCTGTCCGTCCGTCCGGCGGTCAGTCCGTCTGTCCGTGATCAAAATTTTCGTAACAGATATCTCAGCTATTATTAATCCTAGGCTTTTGATATCTGGTATGTAGATTTAGGTGGGGGTCCCATATGGTGGGATACGTTCAGGTCTGTCGATCATCTACTTCCTGTTTAACGAGCCGACTTACACTTTATTAACTAAATTTTCAGGGTTGAAAATTTTCGTAACAGATTTCTCAGCAACTATTAATTGTAGATATTTGATATTTGGTATATAGCTTTGGGTAGGGGTCCCATATGGTGGGATTTGTTTTCAGGTCTGTCGATCATCTTCTTCCTGTTTAAAGAGCTGACTAAGACTTTTTCACTAAATTTTCAGGGTTGAAAATTTTCGTCACAGATTTCTCAGCAACTATTAATTGTAGGCTTTTAATATTTGGTATGTAGCTTCAGGTAGGGGTCCCATATGGTGGGATATGGTGGGATACATTTTCAGGTCCGTTGATTAGCTACTTCCTGTTAAAGGAGCCGACTTGGATTTTTTCACTTAATTTTCAGGGTTGAAAATTTTCATCACAGATTTCTCAGCAACTATTAATTGTAGGCTTTTAATATTTGGTATATGTAGCTTCAGGTAAGGGTCCCATATGGTCAGATACATTTTCAGGTCTGTCGATCAGCTACTTCCTGTTTGGAGCCGACTTAGATTTTTTTCACTTAATTTTCAGGGTTGAAAGTTTTTATCACAGATTTCTCAGCAACTATTAATCATAGGCTTTTGATATTTTGTACGTAGCTTTAGGTAGGAATCCCATATGGTGGGATACATTTTCAGGTCTGTCACTCATTTTTTTCCTGTTTAACGAGCCGACTTGGAAAGACAACAACTCTGTCTTTTTATTCCTAACTCGAAATAGATATTTTCTGTCCATTATGTGGATGCGTGGGGTATGTGAGCGTGCTCACTAAGGTTCTTTCATTATGGAGGTTTTAATTGGTTGGTAGTTCTTGGTAAAGAAGTTTTATTTCTTGGTGAAACTATCTTGACATCGACTTATGCTAAGTAATTTGACTACTTAAAGACTATTTTATAGTTTTATTGGTATGTAAAATCATGGACCTTTGCACACATTTTCAACCTAAAGCACTACCACACCTTATTAAAATGTTTTTTGGTCCACACTTTTACACACCAATAAAACTACAAAATATTGCATTCAATGAATATATTAGAATAAAGGTCAAGATTGCATTTCTGAAAATAGTTTATATTGTATAATAGAAATGAGGCTGTTGTTATTTGTTCTTCCAAGATTCAGAAATTGATTATCCTTCTTTGATTAGGAAAAACCCAATGTAAAAGTTCATGCTTAAAAGCCTTAAAGGGTTAATTTTTCATCTAAAAGTTGGAATAGATTTGTGTCATGTATGATTGATTAAGTTTAAGTAGGTAAACAATTTTTCTTTCGAGAAAAAAAAGTTTTTTTTTTAATATTGATCCAATTAAGTTTTATTGCTCTTGGCTATTTGTCAATTTATTGTTTGTAGCCTTTGGTCCTTCATTGGGTGTTACTTGTGCTAATAATAAATTTGATATTTGATTTGATTTGATTAATATAACAAATTAAAGGAGATCTAAAATAAACCATCCACTCAATACTAGGAGGGCAGTAAAAATATTATGAACAATAAATTATAAATAAAAGAAATCCTGATAGAAAGCTTGGATTTCATATTTATAGACACAGGATGTGATGTTTTCTATGGTTTCCTGCTCTAATGATATTTATGATTTACCATTTATACCCCTGCAAACAAAATTTTGGGATATAGAGGGATCACCCTGTCCTTATTTCAACATATCATAGAATGCAAATCCTCCTAAATCACTGGATGGATTTGGATGAAACAATAGTATACTGATGTGCATGAAACAATCTTGATTTATATGATTATATTAAACTCAGATCTTAGTTCCTAGGATTCAATGCCTTCACCATTTTAAGATGCTGAATTGCATAATCTGATATCTTAGTTTTTCTCTAGCTCAGATTTTCTTGTTTTCAGGTGGAATTGACTTTTCCTGGACAATACAAATAGTGATGTCCATTTTGATTACAACTCTTCTAGAAACCACAACTTCACAGATTGACAATCTTATTCTACCATTGTTTTTGTTTACTTTGTTGATAATAAAATTGTAATAAAATATAGTTTTGGTGTCATCATGGTTATTGTCATACTGCCAACTTGTTTCCTTCTGTCAACAAATCTGATAACTGCAATACATTAACTACAAGTACACATGAAGGCTGTCAGTTATTTCAGCAACTACTGAAGACCAATTTATTTTTGGGACTACAATATTTCACATTTTAGTGTCATAGGGCTATTTCGAGGCTATTTATTTTCGCGATTTCTCGTAAAAACCATTAAACTACTACTTCGCGACGATTTACTTTCGCAAATTTCTGTTCCTCGCAAATCCGCAAAATATAAGTTGGTTTAAGGCCTGTTCACACTATATGTTTTATCATATACGGCTTGAAATATATTTCAAATCATATAGTGTAAACCCCCTTATTTCATTGAAATAGGGAATGGAACATGTTGTATTTCGTATTTCATGAAATAGGGAATGAGCCAATAAGATTAAAGCGTTTGGGGTTAAAGTCGATTCATAGATTGCCGGTACCGAAAACAAAGAAATAATTGGAAACACCATTCTGTATCATACTTCATGAAATATAGTGTAAATGCAAATAATGTATATTTCAATGAAATATACGGCTTTGAAATATATGACTTGACATATAGTGTAAACGGGCCTTAACAGTACTTATCACAGCCTCTTGATTTTTTATATTCAGCATCAGCATGTGTTCTGATACCTTGTGATTCAATTTCAGGTCTGTTGCTAACCTACTCACTCCCTGTTTAACTGACAAAATCTGGTCATGTATGACTTTGACATATTTTTATGGTATTTTCAGCAACTGACTTCATAGTAATCAGAGATTGTTTTGAACTTATGATAAACATTTGAGAATTTATTTTTTGGTTTTTGTCTCGCCTATGAAGCGGAGCGAGACATAGGTGTTACTTTACCAGTGGTGGCGGCAGCGGCATCATTAACTTTTGTTTTAAGGTTTAATGAGCACCTCCATATCTCAAGAACTATAAGTCCTAGGTTTGTGAAACTAGGTATGCATATGCACCAGTAGCAGCTTAGCCTATTTGCATCTTTTGACCTTTACCTTGGTTTTTCAGTTGAGTGACTTTGACAATTTTCAATACAAATAACAGCAATGCTAAAGTTTTATGAGCACCTCCACATCTCAAGAAGTATAAGTCTTAGGTTGATGAAAATTTCTATGCATATGCCCCAGTAGTAGCTTAGCACATTTGTATCCCCGTCTTTTTAACCCTGACCTGTATTTTGAATAACCAGGTATTTTGATGATGCCGGCAGGCTAGACATACTTTATTAGAAACTCTTGTTAGTTATAGTATTTAACAGGTGTCTTAAAAACAGTACAGCTGCTTTGAAAATAATTTTATAATTCATTTGCAGGGCTTTGTAAGGACTTAAAAGCATTTAACATTTAATATGTCAGAAACGCATAGCTGTCATGCTAGGAAAGAAAAACAAGAAATAAAGGTGTATAAAAAGTTCTTTAAGAAGAACTAATATACATATAGAACTTTGCTATTCAGAGGCCTTACATAGCACCTGTTCTCTGATCTTCTGTTTAATAACCTAATATTTTTATCAAATTAATGACTAATTGTTCATTAAGATGTTGAATTTTATACACATAAAACTTAAATTGAACCCAAATTTTGACATTAAAAGTACAACACATCTGAATTCTGCCATTCCATTTTGAACTTGTTTACCTCTATTATGGGATTTTGAAAGTTTTCAATAGTTTAAGGCAAGTGAGTTATGGTATCACTTGAAGTTAATGATTGAAAAAAAAACGGTTGATAATTTTTTATGGCTTTAAAGTTCTGATTTAGGTTACAGGCAATAACAACCTATTAATTACTTACTTTTTAGCTCACTTGATCTAAAGGGTCAAGTGAGGTATTGTGGCTTTTAACTTTTGTCTGTTGTCTGCTTCTCTGACACCAGCAGTCCAATTGTTTTCAAACTTTGTTTGCTTGTTCATTTGCATAAGTGGTATAGAACTGAAAAGGGATTTTTAACACGACTGCCACGCCTAGGAAATCAAGATTTACAAAATATGATTGATTATCGCGCCGAGTATGATAGCTCGAAAAGTCGGAACAGGCCATTTTTAGGTTTCCCTCATAAATGCAAACTTTACGTGTAACAGAAAACCTTTTATTTAAATGTTCTTTAGACAATTTAAGCTCAACAAAAAACTCCATTCGGTTAAAGTTGTAAAACCGACACTAAATAGGAGTTATGGTCCTGTAAACATAAAAATTGAAATCCATAGAAAGTAAATACATTTTGTGTAAAAGCTTTTGATTGCTAAAATGTTTAGTTGTATGATCCCTATTCATGATTCTAAGCTCTATTCCATCGGGTTGGCAAATGACGCCCTATAGAAAATATGAGATATGAAACAAGTGTACGCGACACAGCTCGAATAACCAGCGGCAATTTGGAAAAAAAACTAAAATGGAAAACCACCAGCAGCCTTCAACAAGACAGACGCTCGCTGATTGCCGTTCTGCAATCGGCCCAAGATCTAAATACATGTTAGTTTGCTTTTTAGCTTGAAAACAATAGAAGACCCCAAAAAAACTTACATGTTCAGATAATTGAGGTCTGCTTCGTTGTGTAACCCTTGAACTTTAGACCTCAAAACCAACAGGCGTCATCTGTTTTACGCCACCATTTCGCGTCCGTCATTTATTGGCGTCTGTTGTCCATTACCATTTTTTTTTCTCAAAAATCTTCTCTGAAACTTAAAGAATTTAATGAAACTTCGAATGATTGTTCAAAAGGGTATCCCGCACAAAACTTCTGTTTCGATTTTTGTTTTTGTCTGTCAAAACATTTCTGCTTTATATAGAATGTATGGAAAAAATACTGAAGATGGCTCTTAAATCAAAAAACTATAACTGATAGGGAAAATCTTATGCTCTTTAAAATCGAAAGTTTATGCAAACGGTTACATTGGGTCAAGTTGCCAAATGACCCCTTCAAAGAGTTGTGAACCTTTTAAGGTAAAAAAATCGTATTTTTTCAAGTTTTGCCCAAAAAGAATAGAAATATTGAAGATAAAGACAGGCTGTTGCTTGCTCAAATGTTAAGCTCATTAAACACTAAAAAAGTCCCTATATATTATACTGAAACCCTTTTAAGTGTTGTGCACCTTAAAAAGTAGAGATCGTGTTTTAGTTTTATAGAATGAACATGATGAAAACCTTGCAGATAAAGAAAAGCTGTTGCTTGTTTATGAATAATAAGTTCTCTAAAGCTAATTATTAGACCGAAATTGTAAGATGACTCCTTTTACAGGGTTATGCTCCTAAAAAGTTGGAAATCGTGTTTTTGACTTGACAGAGAAAGGATGTCAGCCTAAGCCGGAAGCTTTACAAAAGTCTCTGTGAGACCAAACTTTCAGATGACTTCTTTGAGGTTAGGCCCCGTTAACGATAAGAAATTGTTTGGGTTTGGCTTAATATAAAATAAAAACTATTGCAGATAGATGTTGCTGGCTGAAATGGTCTAACTTGAAAAGCCGTTTTACTAATCTGTTTAAGGTGTTTATGACCCTTTCGGACCAGAGGAGGGATTAAGCTCTTGTCTCGTAGGCAACAAGTTGAGAATGTATTATGAATATTCTAGAAAGGCGTTCGAAAGTAACTCAAACTCCCCGTAAACCGATTGCGGACAACGAAAGCCCAATTATTTCGCAAAAGGTGGGGTCACACTCAATACATGTACATGTAAGATGATTACACCAATACAAAAAACATCTTGCTATTATACGTGAATAAGTCATGATATATAGTAGTTAATTTTAACTCGTAGAACCAGCTGTTTTTGTTCTAGTGTGTGAAATTGATAAAAATAAATAATCATATTTAATAGTTTTGTCTTCTATTCACATATGTGAAATATGGAGATAGTCTGTTTGTAAGTTTTTATTAATGTTAGTTGTTCGAAAATTGAACATTTCAAGTATGTTCAAACTTTATAACATGCATGGATGGTGTTTATACCACCACAAACTTATTTCAGCCATTTGATCCTGTGCGATGATATGATTTGTGGACGGATTGTTATGAAATTGTAATATGCTGTTATGATGTAATAACCTTTCAAACAAACTGGGTTTGGGGATCGTTCTTGACAATAAACGGGCAAAATGGTTGTTTAACAAAACTGCTGTAAAATGCGTATATTTTCTTTGCGGACTAAATGCTCTATAGTAGCAACGCTTTTAAGAGAGTCAAGCTTGTCCATCCTTCCGGTGGAAATTTTCATTGACCTTTTCTGCCTTCAATTTGAATTTACAATCAGGTTTGTTGTATCTTACCTTTTAATATAAGAGAAACTTGTGTCGAAGGGCCAAAAATGTTAATTGTAAGATCTTTATCTAATCTGATGTAAATAAAAGTAATAACAAAATAACCGAACTTCTCAAACTTAACCGGACCAGTCTCAAATGTTCAAGAGAAAAGACAAAACAAGAAAGACATACCAGAGAAATTTGAAGATCGCAATGGTCCTGACTTTGTACACTGGTATTACAAAAGAAATGGTGTGTCAAACCAGTATTTCATGGCAATCCGAACCTCCCTCTTCAATTTCGATCTTAGAGTCCGGTTGTAACACAAAACACAACGGTTGTAAAGACACGAGAGGGATATTGAACCAGGCAAACGCTAATCAAAAACATCACTAACCATCTCGTCTAACATAATTTTGAATTTTTCTAACAGTGCCTGATAACGAAGGAAGGTTTTGTTTTTTACCTAAAAATATATTCTGAATCTGATTTTTGATGAAAAAAAATATTTTGAGCTGCAAAGACAATATATATGGTCTTATACAGGACTTAACTTTTGCACAGGCGAGGCTTTAACCGTGGCGGTCGAGATATATATCAATGATTTGATTTTTAATTCAACTTCACAGGTCTGGTATGATTAATAGAAAATGGACAACAAAAGATCTTCATTTCGAATTTATCTAATGAGAATCATGACGCTGTAAGTAAAATTATACCATAGGTTAAAATTACTCTAAATGGCTTATAAATAGGATAATATTTGATGGATTTTAGGCTTTTTGAAATAGTTTAGTTCTCTAATCATGGGTTATAGACCTTTCAATATCAGAATTAGAGTTGTTCATGTTGCCCTATAGCATGAAAACTATTGCAAATACAAGCCGTTGATTGCTAAAACCTGCAGCTCATTGACTTGTATTAAAAACTCTATTGAGTCGACCCTTAAGTTGCCCTTTAAAGGTCAAAGTTAGCATTAAACAACACTTTCATACACTTTGACATAATGAAGATGTGAACTTACTTTGTTAAAATTGGATCTAGTACCGGTATTATATGGGGCTTTCCAAGGCAACAAAATGGACCGACCCAGTAGATGACACCTTGGAGGTGGTATCAATATCTTATCAACATTTCCATTCATAACCTTGAAGGAATGTACATTTAGTTTGTTTAATGTTCAGCTGAAGAAGTTATACAAAAGTCTCTTGGGTTGAAGCAGTTTCATGTGTTATAAAAGAGATCCTTATGGCTTGAGGACCAGGTGAGCGATTAAGGCCTGTTAGCCTCTTTGCCAAATGGTTTCATTGTGAAATGAATTTTTTTTTTTTTAATGTGCCTGTAGACGAAACGCACTTCTCATATTGTTTATTCTTGTTGTTTCATCATTTATTTTTATCTATGAAAGTAGGGGGCATATATATAGTGTTCAGGTACCTCCGTTTGTCCACAGTCCTAAATGTTGCAAGATGTAGCATTGTGTCTGCTGGAAATGTTCTTGTTTTTGTTATTGTTTTTGTCTTATTGTTTTCAACAGTCTTACATAAGAAGGTTAATTAGCATATACCTGTAAGCCTGCAGATTACCGTGTTTCATATATTATGCAATTGCATCTTAGAATAACAAAACATTATTCTCATTGTTTGATGTGATCAATAAAATATTTTGAATGTATGACACATGAACTGAAAAAGAAATACAGCTTTGCATCAAACGTAGACTATAACGAATATTTCCTTAACCAGTTTGATCTTTCGTTTGTTGGTTCAAATGATGTCTAATGTAGGAAATACTATTTACTTATTAATCGTGATCTTTTTGCCTGTTTCTAAATGCTCGAAACAATAGAATTATTGTAAGATGGTCAGCTGGGATCACATTGTTTTGTCGCTGAACTTTTCAACTTGAACCCTATATAACTTGAACAAAAGAAAATGTCAAGACAGCGGATATTTTAAGACATGAATGCGAAGCCATCATTCAGTACTTTATGGTCATAAATATCATTCTTAGAATGCCATTTTTGTACATATGAATAAATTGATGCAAGATCATTTCATGTCATATAATTGGAAAACTAAGAAAACCATGAAAGTGAATTTCTCACATCGCCTTCTGTTACATTGATGACCTTTCACTGAACAATCCATGCTTTGGTGACTTTCTTAGTCTCTATAAAACGTCTGTTTTTATTCAGATCTACATCTCGAAATAGAAGACTTAATTTGAACAAAACTCTTTGACCAATCTTCTCTGATTAATATCAGATTAGGTCTCCTTCAGGTCTGTTTTGGTCGTTCTGGCTTTCTGTTACCATGGGTATCAACAATAACGCTAATTATACCCCCTGCTTCGAAGAAGAGGGGGTATATTGTTTTACCCTTGTCCGTTTGTCCGTTCGTTAGTCCGTTTGTTTGTCCGTCCGTCCGTAACAAAACTTCCGTCGCAGTTTTCTAAGCAACTACATGAGATAGAGTTCTGATATTTTGTATACAGCATTATCCTATAGTACCATATGGTGTATACCTATTTTATGCTCCTATGTTGTCTACTTCCTGTGTACCGAATACTTAGGTTTTTACACATGTAATATTATGGACATAAATGCAAAATTTCCGTAACAGTTTCCCAAGCAACTACATGAGATAGAGTTCTGATATTTTGTATACAGCATTATCCTATAGTACTATATGGTGTATACCGGTTTTATGCTCCTAGGTAGTCTCCTTCCTGTTTACCGAATACTTAGGTTTTTACACATAATGGACAGAAATGCTAAATTTCCGTCACAGTTTCCCAAGCAACTACATGAGATAGATCTCTGGTCTGATATTTTGTTTACAGCTTTATCCTATAGTACCATATGGTGTATACCGATTTTATGCTTCTAGGTAGTCTACTTCCTGTTTACCCAACACTTAGGTTTTTAGCTTGCGGGTTTCGATTTCAGGTCTCAGTCTGCCACTCACATACTTCTTGTTTATCGAAATTAGATCAATTCTTATTTGACAGGTGTTTTGCATGTTCATCAGCCCAAATGACCGTACTTCCAAATCAAATATCTGTCAGGCAGTACATTGTCATATACACGAAGCATGATTTGCATGGACTACGGTATTATAAAAAAACATAACAAGACAATAAAACTTATTTTGGTACTCGTATCAGTAGCACTACAAGTCCTAGGCTAATGAAACTTGTAATATATGTCGTGTTGTATGTATCTTTCCATCTTTTGATATCGACCTTGATGTACCACTTGATTGACTTACATTTTGTGGGACTAATAATAGCAATACTTGGGTTTATTACAGTGTATTACATATATATACTTGTATCTTTATAGTTATACTTGTACATTGTACTTGTATCTCTATAGATCTGCCAAGATAGATATTGTCTCTTAACATATGCCAGTGATATTAACCTAAATACTACATTCCAATTATATATTTTCGATCCCTTTTCTCATTTTAGCTCACTTGGCCAAAGGCCATGTTAGCTTATGCCATCACTATGCGTCCATCGTCGTCCGTCGTCCGTTAACAATTTCAAAAATCTTCTGCTTTGAAAACAAATTTAACTGAAACTTTGCAGGAATGATATATGACATGTTGGCAACAAACGGTCCTCATTTTGAAATGATTCGATAAACAACATGGCTGCTGTTACTAAAAATAAAACATAGGGTTAAACCACTTAAAATGGCTTATAACTCAGCAACCAAAACAGATAGAAAAATTCGAAGGATCTTAGGCTCTTCAGAATCAAAAGCTCTACAAAAGTCTCCATTGGGTCGAAGTTGTCAGATGAACCCTTATAGGGGTTTTGGTCCTTCAAAGGTCAAACATAGCCCTTTTTCATGTTTCTGCCCCAGGCTATAGAATAATAAAAAGCTTCGCCGAGCGCAGCATGATACGACCGCAACATGTTGAACCCTGTACATTTTAGGCCTAATATGGATAGTCTATTGTTCTGGACACATGCAGCCCATGGTGGACTGACAAAGGTTTTTGACACATGCTTCTCTGATGGACTTTCAACCCAGGGGCTAAAAATATAAATTTTGAATGTTGTATTCTACTCTTTAAAAGAATAATGTTTGGGGAAAAAATTAAAAATCGAACCAGAATTTTTTTTAAATTATGATTACAGCCCCAAAAATTTATTCTTAAATTTAGAATCGCTACCTGACAAGAATAAATTTGCAAAAAAAAATTTCAAAATCGGACCACAAATAAAAAAGCCCCATTTGGCCCCTAATTACGTAATTGGGGGAAAAAGGGGGGGGGTCGCAAAAATTAATTCTTAATTTTGTATTCGCTATTTGACAAGAACAAACATGCAAAAAAAATTTTCAAAATCGGACCAGAAATAAAAAAGTTTCAATTTCGGCCCCATTTGGCCCCTAATTACGTAATAAGGGGAAAAAAGGGGGGTCGCAAAAATTAATTCTTAATTTTGTATCCGCTATTTGACAAGAACAAACATGCCAAAAAAAATTTCAAAATCGGACCAGAAATAAAAAAGTTTCAATTTCGGCCCCTTTTGGCCCCTTATTACGTAACAGGTGAAAAAGGGGTGGGGGTCGCAAAAATAAATTCTCAAAGGAGTATGTTCACAAAGGCCCATAATTGGCCCTGTAATTGGGCTAATTTTTCATGTTTAAGAAATCTAGATGAATGCTTTGGAAATAACCCACAGAATACCTATATTTAACAAATATAATAGTTTTTTTATTATAAAATTGTGCTGTTTCCTTTGATGACACCCTAAATATTAGAAAAATTAGGAAAATCTTCATTCATTGTCGATTTTTCACCCCTTTTCACCACTATTGTGCCAAAATCAAAAGTGGCCGCATGCTCTGACCAACATAGATTTTTGTTTATTTATTTATTACTTAAAGGTGAATATTTTAACAAAAAAAATAATTTTGGTCAGAATATGCGGCCAACATTATATTCATCATTTTTTACAGAAAAAGAGGCTAAATATGTCAAAAATACCGATTTTTTAAGAAATTTACTAACTTTTAAGGTCTCTGTTGTTCACAAGATTAAACAATTCATGCACAATTTATGACATTTTATAAAGTATAGTGTCTTACGACCATTTTAGCAGCATTATTTTGTAGCTGTCTCGAATTTGAAATTTAGGGCCGTTTTTGGCCCTTTCCGAACATACTCCTTTGGATTCGCTACTTGACAAAAATAAACTTGCAAAAAAAAATTTCAAAATCGGACCACAAATAAAAAAGTTTCGATTTTGGCCCCATTTGGCCCCTAATTACGTAATAGGGGGAAAAAGGGGGGGTCGCAAAAATTAATTCTCAATTTTGTATTCGCTATTTGACAAGAACAAACATGTAAAAAAAAATTTCAAAATCGGACCACAAATAAAAAAGTTTTTATTTTGGCCCCTTTTGGCCCCTAATTACACAACGGAGAAAAAGGGGGGCGCAAAAATTCATCAGGTTCATTCTTTTATTGTAAGAAACATTCTTGACAAATTTCACAGCAATAAGCCAGTTAGAAACAAAGTTATGGTGGAAACAAGTAAAATATTTGAATTTTTTTCCCCTTTTGGGCCCCTAATTTCGAAACAAAAAAGGGGGGCCCAAAATCAATCCCATTCATCCTTGTATGGTAAGGAACATCACTGTCAAATTTCATAGCAATTGGATAACTAGAACTAAAGTTATTGTGGAAACAAACAAAAAAGTAGTATTTTTGGCCCTTTTTTGGCCCCTAATTTCTAAACGAAAAATGGGGGGACCCCCAAAATCAATCCCATGCATTCTTTTATGGTAAGGAACATCATTGTAAAGTTTCATAGCAATCGGATAACTGAAACTAAAGTTATTGTGGAAACACTAAAAAGTTAACAGACACCGACGACGACAACGACGACGACAACGACGACGACAACGACAGCATCATACCATAATACGTCCGCAAATTTTTTGCGGTCGTATAAAAACTATTGCAGATAGAGAAAAGCTGTTGCTTGCTGAAATGTTCAGCTCATTTAGCTCTACAAAAGTTTGCATAGGGTTGAATAGAAGAAAATGAGATGTGGAATAAGTGTACGCGACACAACCTACATTATAAACGTATATTTTAAATATCCACAATGGAAAACAGCTAGCAGCCTTCAATGTGACCAGCGATCGCTGCTCGCTGTTTTTCAATTGGCCCCTGGATTAAAAATAAAATACATATGATTCAAGCCCAATCCCATAGTTGTCAGATGACCCCTTATAGGGGTTACAGCCCCTTAAAGGCGAAAAATAGTGTTTTTGGCCTATAGAAAGAAAACTATTGCAGATAGAGAAAAGCTGTTGCCTGCTTAAAGGTTCAGCTCATTTAGCTCTACAAAAGTTTGCATAGGGTTGAAGTTGTCAGATGACCTCTTATAGGGGTTACAGCCCCTTAAAGGCGAAAAATAGTGTTTTTGGCCTATAGAATGAAAACTATTGCAGATAGAGAAAAGCTGTTGCCTGCTTAAAGGTTCAGCTCATTTACTTCTACAAAAGTCTTCATAGGGTTGAAGTTGTCAGATGACCCCTTATAGGGGTTACAGCCTCTAAAAGGCGAAAAATAGTGTTTTGGCCTATAGAATGAAAACTATTGATGAAAGAGTTTTTTGTGAACTATTTACATATAATCCAGATTAGAATATTAGTAGCCAATGGATACAACTTATATGGTTTACTGGTCAAGGTTTTTTTTGTAGGAAATTATGTTTTTTTTAATGCACAAATGTAATAAGCATTAATACTTGAGAAGTGATTGTAGCCCATTTTAAAACAACTGTTTTATGCCCCATCTACGAAAGTAAAGGGGCATATTGTGTTCGGGTCCGCTCGTCCGTCCGTCCGCCGTCCGTTCGTCCATCCGTCTGTTCGTTTGTCCGTTTGTTCGTCCCAAATCCCCATATTTCCAAATTCCAACTTACTTGCAAATGCCACATCAATCATATTGAAATGGTAGGTGCACCTAGTGATGCTAAGCACGATGCATGCTTCGGATGCTGGATGTAACCTATATTTTCCCCATGAATGACCACTTTCAGAAGAATGATTAAAGTCTATTCCCACTTACTGACAAGTGCCACATCAACCATATTGGTATGGTAGGTGGATCTAGTGATGCTTAGCACAATGCATGCATCGGATGCTGGATGGTACCTATATTTTCCGCATGAATGACCACTTTCAGAAGATTGATTAAAGTCTATTCCCGCTAACTTACAAATGCCACATCAATCATATTGGTATGGAAGGTGCACCTAGTGATGCTTAGCAAAATGCATGCTTCGGATGCTGGATGTGACCCATATTTTCTGCATGAATGACCACTTTCAGAAGAATGATTAAAGTCTATTCCCACTTACTGACAAGTGCCACATCAACCATATTGGTATGGTAGGTGGATCTAGTGATGCTTAGCACAATGCATGCATCAGATGCTGGATTTGACATATATTTTCCGCATGGATGACCTCTTACAGAAGAATGATTAAAGTCCATTCCCACTTACTGACATTCGTATAGTAGGTGCACCAAGTGATGCTAAGCAGAATGTATGCTTCAGATGCTGACTGTGATCTATATTTTCCGAAAGAATGGCCACATATAGAAGAATGGTTAAAGTCCAATAAATGATACTCTTGGAACAACTTCATGGTTTCGTGATTGCGTAAAAAATAAATGTTTCGAGATGGGGCATTATGTCTGTTGGACACATTCTTGTTATTATTATTATTGTCCCTTCGTCATGTAGATTAAAGCTAGTACAAGTATTCAGTTATAAAACTTAGTATGGATAAAGAATGCTCTTAAAGTGCAATCCCCTTCATCTGATATGCGTCTTACTGGTCCTGGTGATTAAGGATTATACAATCATAGTCGTTTCACAATATGTCTGCTTGATAAGCAAACAACCATGTGTAAATATGGCTTTCGCCAATGCCTTGAAAATTTATCCTGACTTTCGAAGTGACCATTATCTAGAGATCGAACTTGGTAGATACAAGAATATTCCAAGAGAACAAAGACTTTGTAAATCATGCAAAATAATTGATGATGAAGCTCATTTCTTCTTAAAATATGCCTATTTTAACCAGCTTGAAGCCATTGATAGATTATTCTTTGCACTTAACCCAAATATGGATGTTTTGCCCTCGGTTGTTGATGTTGTAAAGCAATCATTAGCGTTGCGACAATGAGACCACATTGGTCAAATTCATACATATTTGTAAATACTATAATAATTGTGGGTGTATCCATTTTTATGTACAGTTACATGTTCATTGTCTTTGTTTAACCTCTTGAGGATTTTATCATGCAATGATAAAAAATAGCATATTTTGTACTTATAAACTGTCTGATGTTTTTTATACATCTTAATTATTTTTTCTTATTAGTGCTATTCCTTATAATGTTTACTTATGTTTTTTTTTCTATTTCGATTTTAATTCTATCTAAATGTCCTCTCATAGGTAAGCTATATAGCCATAACAGTTAGCCATTGTTTCTTAAAAGTGTGTGTGAAAGAAAACCATGTTTCATTGAATACAGAAACAAGAATTATTGATTTCAAACCTCGATCAGATTTTGAAAGGCATATTAGGCTTCCCAAGAATGTCTCGTGAGATTTGGTTAATCTCGCGATGACTATTTCAATTACTTCATAATAAATATATATAATGATAAGAAATCTAAACCTACACGAACCAATTATCTAAATATGAATTCAAAAGAATTTATTATGTTTTTGTCTGGCGCAGTTAATCTGTGCTCATTTGAAGTAAGAGTAAATACAAATATAGTTTGACTGATACTGATACTGAGTGTATTTGATACTAGTGGAAAATTAAATTATTATTCCGAAGCGCACATTCACTTTCAGTTAATGCCTTAAAGGATTGATATTGAAAGGTCTCAAACACTACTAAAGGTTCAAATGCACTGTGATGAAAAAAATTAAATCAATATTTTTGGAAACCTTCTATATATATCAAGTGGTTAGATTTTTGTACACATTCGATCCGCTATGAGTGTGTCTATTTGTTGCTGTAGACTTAAGGAACTCTTTTTTGTTAATTTCATTTTGAACTTTTAAGAAGTAGTTCCATAAACATAACAATATCGTGGCAGGCTTATATGTAGTTCCATAATAATTGAAATCAATCGTATTCTTTTTGTTTTTTTTCATCTTGAGTGATTTTTTACCAATACAAAAGCAACATATGTTTTTAATTTGTTTTTCGTGGAATTTAAGTAAGTTTTTTTTTATACATCACCGATTTTTTCTAGTTGTTCATTTTACTTTTATTTCATTTCTCACTTGGTTAACTCGAGACAAACAAAATTTAGTCTACAGGAAGTTGTATTCTTCTAGGCGAGTCTTTGAAAAGTAGTTTTCAATGTCATTTTATGAATCTTAGACAAAGGCAACAAAAAATATCTGATTTGCCTTGGACCACAATATGGAAAATGTTTATCGTTAATCGAAATAATAAGGTGTATGTGTACTCGGATGATATAAGACCTTGCTTTTATTTAGACAAGATTTCTGAACAATAAGGGAATCACGACAAACATCTGTATCTTTAATGTTGACTTGCTTCACGCTTTTATGAAACTTGTTCGGAAAAATAGTTGATGTTTTCAGTCCGTCCTAGGGAGGGTGGTTCCGGGGTTGATAGCCCTCCTTTCCTATGCAGATTTAAGCATTTTTGTGTATACATGTATTATCCACAAAATTGGTCTAGAACCCATCCTTTTGTCCACTGTACACTTATGTGGAATCCTCCTCCCTTTTCGAAAATTTTTGGATACGCCTCAGAGAGTCTGATTGAAGTTGCTGATTTTGATGATGTTTCAATTGACATTGACCTTATAAGTCAGATGAGCGATTCAAGCTATTGTAAGGCTCCTGTTCTGATTTGCAAAATTTGCCTGTGATCGAGAACATTAGTAAACTCTGAGTAAAAACAAATTATTAATTGTTTGAACTGTTGTGTCGGATTTGAAATCGATATGTTTTTTTTTACATCAGTATGATTCTTAGCTAGCTGTCAGTAGCAACGAGTGTTCTATAGAGAGTTCCTCTACCGTCCGTTCGTTTGTTCTTGTTTTTTGTCTTAGGTTCTCTCTAGTGGAATTGAACTTTGATCGAATTGATTTTTACTTTAAACATATTTATTTATCCAGGATTGGGAAACAATCTGAATGCTTCTATTAATCCCTCCTCTCCAGCTAGCAGTTAGCGAGTGTTGCCTTCGTAAACGGCCCCCATTGAGCCTACTGTTATCGAACTCCATAAAGGGGTTTTTAACATGCACAAGGTATTGCCCTCCCCATACACACGGGACTACCTTTTTCCTTCCCTTTCGAAGGATTATAATTAGCATCGTTTCTTGACAACATCCTCGCATATGGTGTCAAGAGAGAGTCGGAAAATCGGTTCATGAAATTTTCACCCCTGACGAGGATCGAACGATTTTTATTGCGTGTTTAATTTTTGTGCTTTGCCTGGGAATATTAATAGGGCGAAGGTTGGGCCAAAAAATAGTTTAACCCCGCCACATTTTATATGTGCCTGTCCTAAGCCAGAAATGTTTGACAAAGCTTTTGTTTGTAATTGTTTTAAACAAAGGCTATGTGAGCTTATGCCATCACAATGCGTTCGGCGTCCGTCGTCCGTCGTCATCTGTTAGTGTTAACAATTTCAAAAATCGTCTCTGAAACCACTGAACCGATTGATTTAACTGAAACTTTGCAAGAATGATATATGACATGTTGGCAAGAAACGATCTTCATTTTGAAAAGATTTATTAAAAACATGGCCGCTGTTACTAAAACAGAACGTTGGGTAAAATCACTTTTATTGGCTTATAGCTCAGCAATCATAACAGATAGAAACAATCTGAAGGATCTCACTACAGGCTCTTCAGAATCAAAAGCTTTGCAAAAGTCTTCATTGGGTCGAAGTTGACAGATTACCCCCAGATGATCCCTAATAGTGTTTTTGTCCTATAGAATGAAAACTATTGTAGATAGAGAAAAGCTGTTGCTTGCTAAACATTCAGCTCATCAAGCTCTACATATGTCTGTATCGGGTTTAAGTTGTCAGATGGCCCCCAATAGGGTTTATGGCCCTTTTAAGGTCGAAAATAGTGTTTTGCCCTACAGAATGAAAACTATTGCAGATGGAGAAAAGCTGTTGCTTGCTTAAATGTTCAGATTATTAAGCTTCACCAAAGTCTTCTTTGGGTCTACGTTGTCAGTTAACCCCTTAAAAAGAGAGACCCTTATGGCTTCAGGACCAGGTGTGCGATTCAGGCTCATGGGAGGAGCCTCTTGTTGTTATTATCGATGATGAAACTGTATCATATTTCTAGCAAGAACGCCCGATCTTACGTGACCGAGATGTACGCAATTTTTTGACTTATCTTAAAAAACTTCTTTACTTGATTTCTACCCTACTTTCACATTTAGTTTTAAAACATATATTTTTTCTATTTTAGAACAAAATACATTGATGATGGTATATTTATTTTGGAACAAATCGATAAAAATTTCTTTGGAGTACTATTTTATGACAAAAATGTGTGAAAATTAACATTCCTCACAATAAATATTGGAATATTCTTTTGTAAAGCCAAAAAGTACCGAAAACTTGTACAAGACAGCTGCAGGCGTTTACACAAGGACATAAAGAGTTATTTATTATTATCTTCTAAGACTTATGCATTTCGTTTATGATTATATAATGACATTTCTGCGAATCATTTCTGTTTTAACTTCTACAAAAAGATGTACCATTTTATGTCGCTGAACAGCCGCTCTGGTAATGACTATCATTACAATTGTTTAAGATTTATGAATAAATGATTGGTGCAATTATTCATGATATAATTTAAGTAAAATGATAGATATGTATCACTAATGATATAATCATTGGGGTTTCTATCTATGTTAACATTAATGTATTGTATATATTTCTTTTATAATTTCAATCTACAAAAGTAAAGTTTTGAAGTATGCAACATTTTTCATAAGTTTTTAATTGTTCATTTTCAAACTTATCAAACAACTTTTTTTTCAAATTGCCGTTAATTTAGATGTTTACAGCATCGTTGGAGCTCTTTTCTTACTCCAATTCGCTTCTTAACATCAAAGACAACTATCTTGAAGTCTGTCACTCCGGTTCATAAACTGTATTAGCCTCTACGGCATTAGAGATAACTCATACGTTAATTGTTGGGTACTTGAATTCAGTTCTTTGTTTTCAAGAGAGGATGTTTTGTTTTTCATCTTCACCTGTTCACTATCAGGCAGTTTCTTTTTTCCGATTTTAATCTAGTGTTCGAATGTTTGGCTTCATAGATTTACTCACTGATAGTCTCGACTCCTTCTCCAAATGTTTACTTGTGGAAAGTGTGAGTGTAAGGCTTTCTACCTTGTACATTAGCGGCAGTCTAAACGGCCACCGATATTTGGCATGTTACTCAATAGGTTTATAAAGCGTATCTCGAACTGAGGCTATCATTAACAAGCAAAAGTATGATATTGAAACAAGAGCCTTGAATTCCTTTTACTTTAACACACGGATAGAAAGTTCTTGATATTCAGATAGTTGTTACTCCTATTACCAATATGGACATGTGATGCTAAGGATTTTTGCTTTCAATTTAAAGAGTTTAACCTTAAAGTTCTTCCTTCAACATAGAAAGGTCTACACAAACAATATAAAAGACCTCAATGTTTGCACATATAAACCAGCTGAGCTTTTTGAGTTATTGTTAATATTTAGTGTTTTATGCCTCCGCCAAAACTTGTCAAGGGAGGGGAAAGCACTTAAGTTTTACTTATGTCCGTTCGTTATGCCACACGAAAAACTAAAATGTCGCCTGAAAAAACTTCTCAAAAAAGCCTTTTCAAACTCAAGGAATTTTGTTGTTTTGGGTTATAATTCTACATTCTTTTCCAAAACATCTTTCAAAGATAAAATTTGTTACACACTGGAACAAGTTTGCAGTATGCTTGATTTCCTAATTGACAACATATTTGTCACCTTCGGAGGAGAGATTTTTCAACAACAAATCGGCATTCCAATGGGCACAAACTGTGCTCCTCTCCTCGCCGATTTGTTTTTATACTCTTACGAGACTGAATTTCTTCAGGGACTCGTAAACAACAAGAAGATGAAAGAGGCAAGGTCATTTAATCTTACATTCAGATATATTGATGATGTCCTTTCTGTCAATAACACTTCATTTGGTAGTTGGATTCCTTCAATATATCCTCCGGAATTGGAGATTAAAGAGACCACCGAATCTAATTGCTTCACGTCTTTCTTGGATTTGCACCTTGAATTTGACCCAGGTGGTCATCTCAGTACAAAAAATTACGATAAACGAGACGATTTTAATTTTCAAATTATTAATTTTCCTAATCTACAGAGCAATATACCTACTTCTCCTGCATACGGTGTTTATATTTCTCAACTTATTCGATATGCCAGAGCTTGCACACATTTCACAGATTTTTTGATCAGACACCGGTTTCTTCGTGACCGATTTTTGAAGCAGGGCTATAAGAAAATACGTCTCATACGATCACTAAAAAAAATTTTTCTTCGTTATCAGCCACTAGTAGAAAAGTTCAAAATTGAGTTGAAAATATGATAGTTAATTGTTTTAATTAGTGTTTGACTGGTCTGCTGTACTGAGATTATCACCTCAATATCCCTATTGTGTCTCACAACTATGTTGTGTTCTATGGTCATTACCGGATCCTAAGATCGCAATGGAAGAGGGAGGTTTGGCGCCATAAAACCTGGTTTAACCCACCATTTCGTTTGAAATGCCTGTACCAAGTCAGGACCATTGCGATCCACCAGTTCTCCGGTATGACTGATTCGTTTTTGTCATTTTCTCTGGACTATGAGATTGATCATTCAAGTTCGGTAGTTTTGTTATTACCTTTATTTCGTACGAATTTCGGTTCAATTTTTCTCAGAAATCGTACATATAAGAACAAATTGGCAGGGTCGTTTAGTATCACAGATTGTTCTTCACATGCGCAGTTCAGACTTGTACGAAAACTACTTCGTATTTAAGACTAGTCTCGATATGAAAGTTTTCGTCGAGCTTTTTCCAGAAACCGTACGTGGAATGATTTGGAATTTGTCAGGGTGGTTCGTTATCACAAATTGTACACCCTTAGCGACTTTGGGAATGGGCCTTTATGAAAATGAATAAGACTATGAAAATTTCTATCAAGTATTTCTCAGACACATTTGTGATTTGGCATGATGGTTCAGTGCGATAGACTTTATATTCTTTGAGATGTTCAGAAATGTCAGATTTTTACTGCCTGTTAAGAGCCCTATACGGCGGCACCTGTGTCCCATGGACACATTCTACCTTTATTTCCTTTTTAGTCCTTATGCTGTTGTGTTGTTAGGGCAGAACTGTGTTTTGCTTTTTTGATTTTTTTATGATTCTATATGGTATTGTTTGTAACTCTCAGAAAAAAATGAAGTACAAAGGAACCTTGATATTTTTATGAAGTCATTGATTGGCTACAAAGCAGCGTCGACATGTCGGATGTCTTTTCATTGTTCAGCCTTATCTTGTACGTCACGGAGACGAAATGTCGAAGTGCCTAGAATTATAATTGTATTATGATGTTTCTTTGAGATTTTTTGGTTTAAATCATTAACTGAGATTTCTAAAAACGGATTTCATGTTTTATTCCGCTGAGATTTTGAGAACAGATTTTCACAAGGCATTCGCTGTTTACGAGACAACTTTTACAGAAATTAAAAATGAATTATATCACCGGCAAAGGAATTATTGCAGTTGTTAAAAAAGAAGAGATATAAGTAAATCAAGTTTAATTTGATATCTTTGTCAGGATGTCTTTCATAATTTCCAGCGATATATAATGAATTGGAATTACGTTTGTTTGTGGGTATCATTAATTCCTATTGTGTTTTGAACTCCTGCATATACCAGAGAACCTTTGAATTCACCCCGTATTTTTGCAATAATCTTTATTTAAAAATCTATTTTTACGCAATTTTTAATAATGTATGCTTATTTTACCGTATTATTTTTTGCCTGTACCAATGCAAGCCAGGCAAGGCTAAGCCATTGCGATCTTCAAATTTTTCCGGTATGTCTTCCTTGTTTTGTCTCTTCTCTTGGACATTGAGTTGATCCTCCAAGTTCGGTAAATTTTTTTATTACCTTTGTTCTTTATTACATTTTTATTTTATTCTCAAATATTATTCTAAAAACAATCTGTATGCTGTAATTGAATAATGACTGTTTTATCTGGAATGGCATCTAAACTCCTATTTTTTGTTAAAAGAAGGCTCTTGAAAACTTCAGCGCAAATGAACAAAGAATAAAAAATTATCATTTTGTAAATTGACTAATGTCAAAAATACGATATGCCATGATATGGAAAAATAAGCACAGGGGGCTTTAATTTTGGTTATTCAAATCATCTTTAAAAAAATCAAACCCATACTCAGTCTCTATAAAACCTACTAGGGTTCGGTTTTTAATGATGATATTACTCTATTTTATTCACAAGGTTGGGTGGAGCTTACTTTTCTCGGTATTTTAGGTAGGATTTAAATGAAGAATCCCGAAATAATTGACCCATGACCAACCTGGTCAATAAAATAGAGTAATATAATCGACCAAAATTCCCACCGAAAATTCCAGCCCCTATGAAAATAAGATCACAACTAAGATCGTGGCTTCGTTTGACGGACGAAAAAACCCCAAAAAAAACAACAAAAACTCATGACATAATTATTCTATAAATCTTGCTGTAACGTGGTAATTCATGTTTTGTCTCACCTACTTTCAAGTTTGTTTTCATAAGCATTACATAAACATAAGTATTTGTGTTCATCATTTTGCTTTAGCTAGTAAAGGGCAAAGTTGTCGCACCAGACACATCATTTTCTGTTAAAGCCAACATTTCTGTAACACTTTTAATCATTCCTTTAGAATCTTATGATAAATTCTGTCCTTTAATGGTGCAGACAATTCAAAAGAAGCTATGTCAAAAACCCAGAATCTTATCTCTAGCCTACAAACTAGTGCTCAATCAATTATTGCAAATTATTACAGAAATTAGGAACTGGAAAGAATTATTGTAGACAGTATATACAAGTTCCCGTCTGAGTAATATACCATAAGCAAATTACTCTTGTTTGTGGCTGTTATGAGATATTATGTTGGTCTACTGAGTTTGTGTGTGCTTTGCATATTGTATCTAAACGCAACAATACAGCAATTTGGTCATCTAAACATTTGACTATAATGATGTTGCTTATGTAATACAAGAGTTTTCGCATTATTATCGAATTGAATGTAAGTTTTGTACTATCATTTCTATTGTTAAATGATGGAACTTGAAAAACGTTGAAACGCACATTTGTCCAAAGCTAGGATGGTTCATTCGGTGTGCTTATCATTTTCACCAATCAGTAATACGGTATATTAATTAACTAAACTTTTTAAAACTCAAAAATAAATATTTTTTTCTTATCAAATTTATAAGCCGACAAATCGCTTGTTTGTAGCAATCTTTTTTCACTGGATCCCCTTTCGTTCCTAGGAAACAAAAACTACAACAAAGTTCCAGACAATTAATTTTTGATACGCCTGACGCGCGTGTCGTTTATTCAAGACTCATCAGAGGCACTGTTTCCAAAGATTATAAATGCCAAACACTATATGAATATGAAGATTATATACCAATAAAAAAGGGGGGAAAAGGGACAGTGTTTGTCGAGCTGGTAAATTGAATGAGATGTTTTTAAGTGTATCCTATATATAGATATTTTTGTCGAGAGGGTCAAAGTGGACTTTGTTATCATTGCTGGACAGGAAGATACCTCTCAGCTGGTAACGAGTATAACATTGACTATAAAATAAATCCTAAGCCTTCTTAAGAAAAGTCCGTTGGCCCAAAAAGAAAACAAAATGGGATTTTCAATTGAACTTTCATTTTTTTTAATTGCAGAAGATGTATAGAGGCTGTGTCGCATGCACTTTTCCCCACATTTCAATACTTTCTATATTACCATATAGAACTAGCTGAAATGCCAAAATAACCTGTCTAGTAAAGGCATAACCAAATATATCATATAATGTAATAAGTGTTGTAACATATTTGTTTTGTTTGTTTCCGCTTTAGCTGAACAAAATTGATACGATATTTAGTATTTGAATAGAAACTCAATCATTTCAAAGAACTAATTTATCACTGCAGCATATCAAAAGAAAGTTCATTGCAATTTATTTGAAAATTAATCAACCCAGATACGTTTCTTGGTTCAAATAGTTGAAAAAATCAGAATTTACATTTCCAAGTATTGTTCCGACTCCCACTTAAACTAAAATTAAGGTTAAGTAGGATAATCATTTATCATGTGAATATTTGATATTTCCTGAATATTTTAAGTTCGAATATTTCAGTTGGGTGTAAAGGTTTTATTAAGTGGTTTTACTTACAATGGAAATAATATAAGTTAAATGGTAAGAAATTTCGATTTTTGATAACAGAGACGATGGTCCTTGATCTTGATACATTGTTCTTTTGGGTACATTGGGTCTTTCGTTGATGATTTAGGGATTGGTTTTGATACTTTTGTATTGTATTATAAGTCTTGGGCCAATGCAAGACGGTAAGCAGTGACCTATGGTCATGTTGAAGACTGCTTGCTGTTTTCCGTTGTGATTTTTTGAATTGCTGTTTGTTTATGTTTGTTGTGTCGCGTACACTTATTCCACATCTCAATATCGTCTATTCTTATTTGTTTGCTTGTTTTTATCATTCATTATCATGTAGAATCCAAATTTGGTCTACTGTCACATCTTTTGTTGTAACTTTGTTGTTTTTGTTTTTGTTTTTTTTTCAATTGACAAATTCATCATTTTATGAGTTTATTACATAATCTTATTGATATTTTTGGTTTTCTTTTTCTTTTTTGGGGGTATATATACTACTTCTGGATGACTAAAGGGCATTAACTAATGTACAATGCACTATAAGTTGACATACATATTTTTGTATATGGTTAATTGCGCCATTAATGCGATTTCTCTAACAACCTAGACAATTTCATTTTCTATTCAAGTAAAAAAGTTTTTTTTATTGTGTATATGCGTTTGTTTTGTTTTTGTTTTTTTTTTATCTTTTGGGGTTTTTGTTTGTTTTTGTTTGTTTTTGTTTTTTTTTTTTTTTTGTTTTTTTTTTTTTTTGGGGGGGGGGGGGGTAATTTTTATAGAAACAATGAAAAATATGGAATGGTTACATGTGCAGTATACACTTATAGAATGATGTATGGGCTAAATGCTTTTTCAACTTAAATTAAATGTATATATCATAAGTGCACCCACTTTTGTTTCAACCCTATTATTATTTTGATATTATCATCTAAAAATACATGTACTGCACTTTTGTCTATATGTTTTGATATTTAGTTGTTCCATGATTTATTCTATTTGTTTCTGGTTTTTTGTTAGTTGCAAATGCTAACTATATTAATCTTATTCATTTCCCATTCTAACCTGATCAATTCTACCAATTTTATGGTTCTTGCTACAATGCTGTTCAGATACTTTTAGATCATAATTAATAAAACCGACATTACTGTTAATCTTGAATTCTCATCATTTCGACATTATTTATTAATTATATAAACAAGAAACTGCTTATAATCAATCAATGCTAAACAAAATTAATTCGTATCTTTATTATTTTAACTTTGATTAAAAGTACCTTTCGCATTTTTTTTGGAACGTCTTTTACATGTAGCAACTTTAAAAGCACTTTTGTTTGCTTAATAAGAAATATATCCATTTCAGATATCAATTTTTATACTACCGCAAAAATGCACAGACGTACAATGATGGTATGATTGTGTCTGTGTTTTCTGATAATTTTAGTGTTCCCACAATAACTTGAATCTTGAGTTTTAGTCATCCTGTTGCTATGAAGTTTGACAATGAGGTTCCTTGCCATAAAAGTTTTCTGTGTCTCCCCCTTTTTAGCTCACCTGGACCGAAGGTGAGCTATTACCATCACTTGCCGTCCGTCGTCGTCGTCTGTCGTCGTCGTCGTCGTCTGTAAACATTTTTTTCAAAAATCTTCTCCTCTGAAACTACTGAACAGAATTTAATGAAACTTGGGATGAATGATCCTTAGGGTGTCCTGCACCAAACTTGTGTTTCAATTTTTTATCCGTCAAAAAACATGGCCACCGTTACTAAAAATAGACCAGGGGGGTCAGACTACTGTTTTTGGCTTGTAAATCAAAAAGTATAAGAGATAGATGAAATCTGATGCCAGCCTACTGCTTCAGCATCAAAAGTTCTACTAAAGTCTCCATTTGGTCGAAGTTGTCAGATGATCCCTTATAGGGTTTACAGTCCCTTAAAGGTGAAAAATAGCATTTTTGCATGTTTTTGGCCTATAGAATGAAAACTATTGTAAATAGAGAAAAGCTGTTGCTTGCTTAAATGTTCAGCTCATTTAGCTCTACAAAAGTCTCCATAGGGTCGAAGTTGTCAGATGACCCATTATAGGGGTTACAGCCCCTTAAAGGCGAAAAATAGTGTTTTTGGCCTATAGAATGAAAACTATTGCAAATAGAGAAAAGTTGTTGCTTGCTTAAATGTTCAGCTCATTTAGCTCTACAAAAGTCTCCATAAGGTCAAAGTTGTCAGATGATCCCTAATAGGGGTTACAGCCACTTAAAGGTGAAAAATAGCGTTTTTGCATGTTTTTGGCCTATAGAATGAAAACTATTTTAGATAGAGAAAAGCTGTTGCTTGCTTAAATGTTAAGCTCATTTAGCTCTACAAAAGTCTCCATAGGGTCAAAGTTGTCAGATGACCCCTTATAGGGGTTACAGCCCCTTAAAGGCGAAAAATAGTGTTTTTGGCCTATAGAATGAAAACTATTGCAGATAGAGAAAAGCTGTTGCTTGCTAAAATGTTCAGCTCATTTAGCTCTACAAAAGTCTCCATGGGGTGGAAATTGTCATATGACCCTTTATAGGGGTTGAAGCCCCTTAAAGGCAAAAAAATAGTGTTTTTGGCTTAAAGAATGAAAACTATTGCAGATCGAGAAAAGCTGTTGCTTGCTAAAATGTTCAGCTCAATTAGCTCTACAAAAGTCTCCATAGGGTTGAAGTTGTCTGATAACCCCTTATAGGGGTTACAGCCCCTTAAAAGTTGAATAATAGTGGTTTTTTGATTATTTAGAATGAAAACTATTGCAGATAGAGAAAAGCTTTTTCATGCTTAAATATTCAGCTCATTTAGCTATACAAAAGTCTTCATAGGGTTGACATCAAGACCAGGTGAGCGATTCAGGCTCCTGGGAGCCTCTTGTTAAATTTAAAAATTAGGAACAAAAAGGGGGACAAAATGTCTCTTTTTGTTCCTTCAACAACTTTTGTGATGGTAGACCAGATGCAAAAAAACAAATACAATGATGTTTTATACCATAAAAAGGCAAATGAGATCGTAATTCGGGTTTAAGAAATTAGTGGCCCAAAGGGAGCTAAAAATGCATCTTTTAATGTTCTCACAAAAACTCTTGTTCTGTATGACCAAATGCAATTTAATATATTACAATGATGTTTTATTCCATAAAAAAACAGATGAAATTGATTTTGGGGGTTTTATAAATTAGGGGCCAAAAACGGGCAAGCAATTCAAGTTTTTCGTTTTTTTCCAACAGTTACTTAAGTTCTGATTGTTTGATAGTTATAAAATTTGAGAATAGTGGTTTTTTTTGGATAGATTTTAGAGGTTCTGCCTTTTAGAAATTAGGGGCCCTAAATTTAAAACAAAGTATGTTTTCACAATTATTTTATAATTTTCAAAACTTGATAAATTGGCTATCTATTTCAATTAAATTCTGATAGCATTTTATCGCAATATATCATTCAAATCCTTGAAAATATATTACTTGCTCAGCAGCTATAAGTCAACCAGATAACGAAGGATAAAAACAGTGAAAAGTCGTTAGGGTGGCTGTTTATATGCCAAAATACGCTGCTAAATATACAAGTCTTAGATATGAAAATGATATAATCTTAAGAACAACTGAAAAAAAATCGGAACTATATGTAACATTTTTTCACTTTAAAAATATTTGTAATTCTTTCAATATAAAGAAAGAAATCGAAATATTCAAATTTGCAAAATATTTACTTTTAAAAAGTATTTTACATATATACGTCTTGGATGAATGCGATTCAAATCACCAAAAACGAATTTTATAGATGGTGTATTGGAGTTTTAATGATTACTTCTAAAGCTTTATAGCACAATAAATAATAAATCAAATTTACTTAAGAACCAATACATCAATTGAAACATATTTAAATGTCTTATCTGTTTCTGTGCAGATTTAAAGCTACTTATGTTACTTATCATTGCCATCTTTATGTGAAAATTGTGTCACAAAAGTACCTTTATAAATCAGCTTACTATTGCTTTATAAGTCAAACCTTGAAAATCCCTTGCAATACGACGAAATTTGAAGGTTTTGTTCAAGTTGACACGGTACATTTCAAAGTGGAAGATCACTATACATATTTAAAATATACATTGATTTTCAGTTCACTGTTGACAAATTACTAAGTGCTCTCTCATGTTAAAAGTGGACCTGGTTTATTTGGTATGAAAGTCTACTTTATTGAGTTTTTATACGGCCACAAAAAAAGTGCGGACGTATAATGGTTCATATGATGCTATCGTCTTCGTCTGCGTCTGCGTCTGCGTCGTTGTCTGTTAACTTGAGTGTTACCACAATCTCTCCGATTGCTATGAAATCTGACCCATAAAAAGGATTAAAGGGATTGATTTTGGGACCCCCTTCTTTCGTTTAGAAATTAAGGACCAATATAGGGCAAAAAATGCTACTTTCTGGTTCTCACAATAATCTTTGTTCTGATTCACCAAATGCTATGAAAGTTTCATACCATAAAAAGATGAATGGGTTGATTTTGGGGGTTCCCCTTTAATCATTTAGAAATTAGCGACCCAAAAGGGGCAAAAATTTAAATATTTTATTTGTTCCTACAATAACTTTGGTTCTGGTTGGCAAATTGTTATGACAATGTCATGTCTTAACATTAAACCACAGATGGGATTGATTTTGGGGTCCCTCATTTTTTCACTTAAAAATCAGGGGGCCCAAAATAGGACAAAATGCAACTTTAGCTGTTAGGGGTCAAAAGGGGCAACAATGTTCCCTTTATAAGAGACCAAAAGGGGTAATATTTTTGTAACTGTACTTTACTTTGGTCTGCCTTAGAAAAAAAAATATTGAATTCCTTGTGAAATGCTGCGGTCTGCGAAGCTTTTTTTGTGTCGTTGCTGAATTGCTCTCATGGCATTTGATTAGAGATGTTTTGAACCACATACCCTTGCTAGTTTAAACCTCACTATTTCCATATTAAGAATTCCTGTTTCAAATCAGGACTTTAATCCTTTTTTATTACTTTGGTGCTTGAAAAACGTTTTGGATTTTTAGATTTTATTTGGATTGTCGCTATTCTAATTTTAACCCTTTAAAGTTTTATTTAAAAAAATAACCGAAGTGTGAATAACGTGTTTGTATTTTTATTGTTAAATCAAGTCTGATAACAGTGAAACAGTCGGGCGATAAGGTTTTAAACACTGGGAGAATCTTTACAAGGGAATTTCACCGAGGAATTTTCAAGCACGTGCATTGGAGGGTGCACATCATCGAAACGCATGAAATTAAACAAGGTGGTAGATGAACAAGACAAGATTGATAAATGAATATGAAAGTGATGATGATGAAAAAAAACACATACTGGTTTCAGCTATACATATACTGATGATCTAAATCACTGAATATATTTTCAAGTCAATAGTCAAAAGCGAAATTAAAGCAAAGCAAACTAAAAGTTTGGAGCAATGGAAATTTGGATGCTCCATGTTGCCATTTTGAAAATTTATCTCTTTTAAGTGAATCTAGGGTCTAGAATATTCGATGTCCAAATTAAAATTATATTATTAAATCTTGCATCACGATGTTAACTTTAGGGCTTAGTTTTTATAGCTTTTTTCAATGATATCAAACATTTAATAAATGAGTTCTTTAAATCTTTGTGGATATTTCAGTTGGATTCACGTAGAATTTTACGACTGCATTTGCACTTTACTTCCTTGTATATACACGATTTACGTCATTTTCCTATTTAAGCACACAGTTTGGGTTGTGTTTTGTTTGTACAATAAACACCGTCTCAGGGGCGGGTCCAGGATTTTGCGAAGGAGGGGCGTAAAATACGGCAAGGGGTCTGGGTCCAGGCAGTGCCCTGGTAGGGGGTCCAGGGGGGCGAAGCCCCCCGGAAGCTCCTGGATTTTAGCGTTTTTAACATTGAATTATGAGGTTTCCAGATTGTACCTTATAAGGAATTTGCATTTTAAAATGACAATGCTGATAACGATTATTATTAACAGTAACGAATTACAATCACATAACACGGGTAACCCACAATATTGACAGATACAGCTAGGGGGTTCCAGGGGTAGGCACCATTCTTTTCAGCCAAAATATTTTGAATTAACTAAAACTGAGGGAATTTGTCACACTGAATGACACAGGTACCCCCATTGCAGCTTTGTTGCTCAGGCAAAGCAAAATAATTAAAGAGTCATTTAATTTTATTGCTGCAATGTTCAGCCCTTAATAAACTTATTATGAAGTAGACTAGTGTACAAAATTTCATGATGATTGAAGATGTGAGTTTGTAGTTTGAAATCAAACAAAAACGCAAAGTGTGACAAACGAACAAACTGAAAACTTATGGCATATCCCGCAACAACAAAAAATATTTGGACGACAGTTATAAATATAACGAGTAAACTACTTGAAAAAAAAGATAATGAAAATGTCCTAGTTCATTTCCATCTTTGAATGAAGGAACATTCAATCAAATGCTTATTTTTTGTTTTTTTTGGTTTCCGACATAAGTTTAATTTAAACTGGATTCGTGAGAACCATTTTACGTGGGGTTTTCATTGCATAAGAGTCTATTATTTTGTCATAATCCAGCGCGATGTCTCTATGAATATATAGAAGTAGAAGAGCATTCAGACGATCTTCCTTCATTGAAGCTGAAAAGATAACGGAATGCTCGTGATGCAAAAACATAAACTCTTGCATACTTTTGGCAGAACTCCGGGCGACGTCACGAATTATATATGCCAGTTATTCTTCCTCTTTTCTTCCTCTCGCTTTCTGTCCCCTTGCTAGTTCCCCCATTTTTTTTTTTTGAAACTCAAGGGGGGGCGTACGCCCCTTACGCCCCCACCTGGACCCGCCACTGCCGTCTGGTCTTTCTTTTTGGAATTAATTCGTTGATAAGTAATATATAAGATGAAGTTCAGCAGTACTTTATAAACTGGAATAAACACAACTCAAAGATCTCTTATACTGTTGCAGGATCTAAACAAATAGACAATGTGTGGTTGTTAAGTTTATTTCTGTTTGGCATATGCATTGCGTGCAATAAGAAGAATGCACTTTTTTAGAGAAAAAATCAGACGGATATGGCAGTGTTTTCTGTATGACTGTCTGCCTAATTTTAATTTGGCCTTAAACTCTTGGCTTGGGCGTCTCTTAAGTGTCTTCTATAGCCAAATGATTGTCGGTGGGTGAATTGTTTGGCTGCATGCATATGGCACTTTGAAATTTTGTAAAAGAAAATCATTCGAAGTTCTAATGTTCTATTAAACTATCACAGCGAAAGTTGAAAACAATTTAGTATTTTTATTTTAAATTCATACCATCATCAAACTGTCTTTGGTGCATGAAACTTGAACCCTTCCACCAATTTAAATCTTTGAAAAGGGGTTATCACACACAAACAAAACCCCTGAAGTACATGTATGGGATAATTTATGAAAGGGTATGAAGTAAATCAACATGAGACCATGCACAACACATATGTTAACTCCAACTACAATTAATTTTTATGAGCTGTATGCCCATTTCGGAAAATTATTTCTCATCAGCAGCACTAGAACCCAGACAAAGGAAATCCACAATTCAAAAGATGTTCAAAATGCATAAAGCCAAACGAAATCCATATATATATGGTCAAGGGCAAAACTACGATGGAGGGAGTTTAACCTTAGATTTTAGAATTGAGTCACTTGCATTTGCCTATTTTAACGGCATGCACTAGTATTTAAGCTATCTATCAAACCAGATATAGCATGATTTATTTATTTGAAGTAACTTTCAGTTCAAATCAAACGTAAATTAACAAACAACAAAGCGCAATTTTGTTTTGAGTACGACGTCGGTTTGAAATAAACGTCTAACAAAAATTGTTTATACGACTGATTTTCAAAAACAGAAGAGGAATAAATTTACTAATCTTAAGTTATTGTGTTTAAAGTTCAACGTCCAGATGGTTTTCTATTTCAAGAAAAATAAACTAAATGGTAAACTGTTCATGGCTTTAAGGCATGATTTTGGTATTTGCTGCTTTTTGATTATAACATTTTGCATCACGATGTTTATTCCAATGGATTCATCTTTGCAATATGCTGTTTGAACCACAGACAGCAGAAAAAAGCTCGATGATTTTATGGTTCCTGTTTCTTAAATTTATATACTGCAATCATTAGTTTCTGATATAATTTTAACTTTACAGTGGTAGGACTATGTTTATCTGCCCACAACAGAGCATGTACTGGTTGTTCTTATTGAACAAAATAAGTAAATAAGTTTTAGATCGTCGTTGTGAAAAGTCATCCTCACTTTAGAGTTCAAAAGTAGCGTCCACAACCTTTCTTTGTTATTTGGTGTAAATGCATAGAAAGTAAACCTGAAATTGTCTTAGTCTTTTTCGTAAATGCAAACAACTTCAAACATTTAAGTGTCAAAGACCAAGTTTGGAAACTTTTTGCTTATTTCATGTATTATTCTTCTTCGTTTTCTTTCTGGCGTCGTCAACTTTGTCCGGAGCACTTTTGAACTCTCTACTTGACCGATTTTAATCAAACTTTTGCACAATAATAAAACCTTATGGGTTGTAGGTCATTAGTAAATTCAAATGTTTAGGTCTTCGGGGAGCAAGGCCACGTCCCCCCAAATACCACAAAGATCAACATTTTTTTCATAGCTCAATACTGCATCACATTTCTCCTGTTAAATCATATGTATAAATGCCCCTTATGATAAGTTAGTTAGTTAGTTAGTTAGTTATTGCTTTACTCCCAAGCAGCGCGATTTCGGCTATATCCGGGAGATGAACATGAAAGTGGTGATACAATGAACATGAAATGATGATGAAGTGGAGGAAATGGGGACACAAGGCCAATCGGGTAGGAGAGTTTTGACTGCCACTGGAAAAAGGAGTGATGGTAGGGACGGGAAATTTTGCCTCCTGCATGGGGATCTTACGGGTCCTACTCTTACCGAGACCTGCAGCAGGGTTCTTTAACGTGCGAGGAACGTGACATTTTTCCCAACACGGTGCACCACTATGGTTTGCGGTCAGGTTTCCGCATTATTGCCTGACGACCCCGCATCTCTCGATGTCGGGGCTGCCCCATTCAACCACCTGGGGCACACATCACAGTCGCTTTGTGGGCAAAGCGGCCTGACCCCGATGTCAGGTTTCTGAACGCTCTTTAGTGGACTTTTACCGACAAGCTTAGCGCTGCTGCGGGCCTATTCGCCTCCCGGGCCCCGCACGGGACCCCTTGTGATAAGCATCTTCGCTAGCTAAGGGTTACGATCCGCTATCTCTCATCGTCACCCTTGGCAGATCTAGAAGGATTTTTGTGGTCATACATTCTCTCATCTGATTGGATGCAGTGAAAGTTGGCTGCATCAATCAAATTGCATCATTTCCATTTTTAAACAATGCGTGTTTACAAAGGTGATAAATAATTATTATTTTTGCAAAAAATATTAGCAGTTTTATTTAAATCTTACCAAATTTACCTTTATTTTATCTTTAGATAAATGTTTGTCGTTAATGGAATGAAATATCTCCATTTTTTGCAACTATCTGGATGAAAATAATTTTTTAAACTTGGAATATATATATATATATTGCTTCAAGGGAGATAATTGAAATGCTGAGATTACAAAAACCTTCTAGATCTGCCAAGGGTGAAGATGAGAGATAGCGGATCGTAACCCTTGGCTAGCGAAGATGTATGATAAGATGAATCATTTTAAACCAAAGGGGGTCCAAGTGGGTTATGTCCCACCCCCTCAAATAACAAAACACTTAAAAAATCTTGAAAATCTTTGAGATACCCATCCTAAGTACTTATGACTAGTAATGTAAATTTAAGGTTATTGGTTAATGTCAGCATAACAGTTAATCGACATAAATAGGTACTATGGGTTTCCCATCAAAGGGGGGGGGGGGGTCGTTCAAAAATAGCAATCTGAGATTGTAAGCTTCGCTTTTAAACAATAAGGCCGCGTTCACACTGAGCAAAACTCATAGTAGTTTAAATGTCGTCCGCACTAACATTAAACATCAAAGCGTTCACACTGTAAGATTTCGATGTTTACATGTGGTTTAAATGTTGTGTTCATTACACAGGTCGAGTCATCTAGATTTGATTTGACCTATGAATCAATCAAAATGTTAAAATATTGACCTTTCAAAGGGGAAAAAATAGTAAAACTTTTTCGACTTTTTTATAGGATAGTTCTCAACATAAACATATTTTCTTTAACTTCCTCGCTCAGATTTTGTCAATACCAAAAAGTTTTGGTTTTAAACGTTATTTTATTTTGCATGGGTAAATTCTCCTTATAAAGTAATGTTATGTTCTACATTTTGACTTCTATTTCGTTTGGTGTATTGGTCAACGGACAATAACAAAGGTAAAAATAACACTAAAATCTCCCTACTGATTAATGGTCCTCTGGGAAAAATTGGTTTCCTTTATACCTTAACTTTTTATCTGATATTGATGCAAATAGACCAACTAAGTATTTCACCGCTCATTTTTAAAGTTAGTTCAGCGAGTCAGTTTTTGTTGAATTATTTTTCAAAAAGCACGTGTTGGTGATCGTAGTTACAATGTATTTGTATTCTCGCAAAAACCATTGGTCAAAAGTTTGATGTAAACAATATCCTTATAAGGTAGAATCTTCGACCTGTTACATGCATTCGATACTTAATGTAGTCCTTGTGTGGGTTTAATGTACAATGAATTTTGCATATTTCTTTTGAATGAACGGCATGCATATGCAATACTTTCATTGGAAAGTTTTATTTTTAGTATATATTTTCGTATATTTCAACATTTTCTCGGGCGAGTGAAAAAAAAGGGGTACATGCAACTTCCAAATATTAAGTGTATATGTATACGGCAAATCGGAATATAATTTCATAAAAGGTGTTTCCAATTCGGATCTAATTTTTGTGGGCAAAGCGAATATGAACATGAACAGGTGATAAAATGAACATGAAATGATGATGAAGTGGAGGAAATGGGGGGCAAAGTCCAATCGGGGATAAGAGTTTTGACTGTCAATTGGAAAATGAGGAACGGGCAGATTTTTACACAGGAATCCTATGGGTTCTCTTAACAAGGCATGCAGCAGGGTTCTTACACGTTGCGCCACTATAGTTTGCGGTCAAGTTTTCAGCATTTTACATTTGTAGCCTGACGACGCGGCATTATGACGGACTGCCCATTCAACCACCGCGAGTACACATTCCATTCGTTTTGTGGACAAAGCAGCAGACCCGATATCACGTTGCTGAGCGCTCTTAAGTGGATTTTTACCGACAACATGGCGCTGCCGCGGGCCCGCGCCGGTATTTACATGTATGTATAGCAATAGCTTTTTATAGCAATATTTAAAAATACAAACAGACGAACGGACTAAAGCGCCAGAAAATGTGTACACCTTTATTGTTATTCTATGAAAATAAAAATCATTAAAAAAAGACTGAAGTAAATCAAAATCCATACGTATTCTATGGTTTAAATGTCTATTCGCCAAATTAACAATCATGGTTATTTATCCGTTCATGTTTTCTTTACATTTAAATTACATGTACACTTGCATTTAATAATGTGAACATTTCTTATGTCAAGTCCTTTAATTTAGGTTTATCAATGAGAACAAATTTAGTGTGAAACTAGTTTTAAGAACATACATGTTTACTGAAAACAACTTCAGTGTGAACGCGGCCTAAGATAGAAACTACGACAAAATAACGACAAAATGGCTACTGTAAATTCCACATCTGAATTAAAATCTCGTTTGGTACAGTTGATTAAACGTAGCTTTGTCAAAAAGAACGGAAAACGCAGGTACATGTATTTGGTAGTCGATTATAAAAAAAAGACTAATTGTGTCACCCAAGAGTCTAGTAAGAAAAAACAAATTTGCAGAAGATCACATAATAGAAATGCTCAACTTTCTTATCGATAACATATTTGTACAGTTTAATGTACATGTTTTATCAACAGACAATAGGTATCCCAATGAGCACAAATTGTGCAACACTGCTTGCCGATTTGTTTCTTCATTTATATGAAGCGGACTTCTTACAATCACTTCTGGACAAAAAGGACCGCAGACTTGCTTTATCCTTCAATCTCACAATTCGTTTTATTGATGATGCCCTTTCACTAACAATCCTCAATTCAAAGATTTGGTGACTATTTACATCTCATATGAGATTAAGGAAACACCAGATTCTAGGAGGTCCGATTCATATCTCCTATATGTGCTAAAGCAAACAGGAACTGCTTACTCTTCCGGAGCACCTGAGTTCATTCTCGTTTAGACTTGAGACCACGTTGCTGAATGCGGTTTTGTTGTTATGTGTGTGTTGTCTGTTTGTTTGTTTTTTTCGGGGGGGGGGGGGGGGGGTTGTTGTGTGGTTTGCTTCGTTGTGATGATTTTTTTGTCTTCTCCTTTCGGTATAATTATGTTTGATTACCCCTTAGATGCACCTTTGCTTCTTTTCAACCAGATATTGCGCACTAAAAAAAACAGTGTGCAAAACATCAAATGCTGATTATATAGTGTTAAAGTTTCAATAGACAAAATTCTGTCATTCTATTGGTTTATAACTTTTATGTGCTTTTCATGTGTACAACTTTTGCCTATAAAGATCTACTTATGATTTCCGCATTAAAGTTTATAGCGGTTGCACAATAGAAACTGTTTGGCTATATCTTGCAGTGTCACAGGTTTTGACTTCAGAATCAAAAAGTCGGTTGCATTAAAGACATGTTAAAATGCATTATGTATTGTTATCATGCCTTTCGCCAAATATATATGCTTTACAAATGTTTTCCTTGATTGGAATAAAAGGACACCGCTTAAAATGTTTTATTAAAGTCGGACAGGTATGTTTTTTAATGTTTCAACTTTAAATTCAAATCAAAATTGCAGATGACATTTTTGTCCTAGTTTTTTGGTTCGTAATAGAAAGTTTTTAAAATGAAATGGAAAACTTGCTTGCTGTGTCGCTTCTTGTTTGAAACAAGTTACGTAATGGTTATGTTAACAAGCTTTGAAAGATTGAAATATTTTTAATATTAACTAGATCCTACAAATAATTATGAAGTTACTTCTATTTTAGAATGAAATCTGGGTTATATTGACGAAAATATGTTCGCTTCGGTCTGCTTTAAAGTTATTGTAAAGTCAGCTATGCTGACAAATATTGTTTGGTTTTTTTTTTTGTCAAATTGAATTGATCGTTTTTCATATCATTTTAGGGGGTAATTTTCTTTGGATGAATGTTTTTTGTGTGTGTGTGTGTGGTGTTTTTTTTTTTTTTGTTGTTCATTGTGTGTGACTGTTTCATCTGAAAATCACATATCACAAACAAACAAACAAACAAACAAACAAAATATCACATTATCTGAAATGTAAGAGCATCTCAGTTTTAATACAGTGATTGCCGTTTAGAATAGAAAACCCCAACCTACTTAACATAGTTTGTGAGTACTTTGTCGTTGATAGAACACATAAATCATAATGTCTAATGTTTCTTCTTTTATTAATAAAACTGAATGAGTTATAAAGAATAATTTTCTCATAAAACAGGATTATCGTGATGTTTGGTGTTAGGTGAGAAATCGAGCTCGACAGGTGTTGTTTGTTTATTTGACGGCCATTTTTAACGCAGATTAGTGTCGAGTTGTCCGCAGACATTCATTGACAAATATTTATTTCTCATGACTGACTAATTTTTTTTAAAGGTTTTGATAAAAAAGAGTATCATTAACGATTAAGGACATGTATTGATGAAATGGAATTGTGATTTTAAACATAAATGCAGATACCTATTTGCATTTGATTTAACGAATGTTTTAAAGTAAGTTGGTTTCAACCTTGACCAGGGCAATTCAAAATACCATGCAGTCTATATTCCTAATACGATACGTACGCTCATTACCTAATATTTATTTCTTAATTTTACCACTAATATATAAGTTTCATGATGTTCATATGATAAAAACACCCTATTTTTCAATAAATTTGGGATGGCCTATCGTTTAGCACCACTGATATTAATTACAGTAACTTTGAAATAATTATAAATATGTATCTTAAAAGCATCTTTTGTGCTTCATTTGGTTTCCCTTTCCGAACTTTTTCGATTGATAACTTTTTTTAATGTCTTGTTCGTAAACCTTTTATTGAACTTATAAAAATGTACGGATGTATAATTATCATGGTATATGTAGTCATGATCGTTGTTGTCTGTTAAGGCACGGACCATTTGATTTTCGGGGGGGGGGCTGGGATTTCCGGCCCCGATTTTTGTTTAAAAAAAAAAATCTGGCCAGCACCTAGGTTGAAAAAAATAATCTGGTTTTCAATCTTGCCAATTGAAAAAAATAATCTTGCCAACAAAATTTCCTTGCTTAATATTAGTGTGAAAAAAATAATCCGGTTCAAGGTAAAATCCCAGCCCCTGCCCCGAAAATCAAATGGTCCTTGCTTAACTATAGTGTTATCACAATAACTTTAGGTCTAGTTTTCCAATTACTTTAGGTCTTTTTCATCATGTTCATAGAAGTAGAAAAAAATGGGATGTGGAATAAGTGTAAGCTGTATAGATTTGCCATGACGGAGCATTCATTCTGCCTTCCCATTGTTCTCAACCCAAAGTGTTCCCCCCCCAAAAAACAGAAATACGTGGGTTATATTACAAGCAGGAACTACTTACCTATCAGGGGCACTCTCGTTTTGCTTTGTCTTAACGTTGCTAATTGCAGTTTACTTGTTTGGTGTTTTTTGTTTGTTGTTGTTTGTGTGCGTCTCAAATTGACTATGTCTTGTCTTCTATGTCTCCAGATTGTGTCCTGACCTTTTCAGACTTACGATAGTTAAATGAACCATTGGCAATATGCCTATGTTTCATACTTAATGGTGCATCAAGTCTAAATTCAATCGTACTATAGTTTATAACACGAAAGAATGTATTTAGACAACAGTTTTTGGCGAAAATTTTCTATCGATATTTAAAAATAGATATGGTATTGTGACAACTAATTGATGACGATTAACACGATATTCCGCCATGTTCACTTTTTTCAGACTAAAATCAGTTACTGTGATTTCAGTTCGACTACTACATGGCTGTGTCAAGTTTACCTAAAACCTTTTGAAGAATTTAAAGGTATCAGGGATCATCTTGAAATCATTTGAAACAACGAAAGAACGACTTACAATAGTTTTCCTCTATGTCATCATAAAATTCAAGAATTGAAACGATATGGAGAGGACTTCACAAATATGTTTTACTTGTGTCCAATCCAATTTGTATATTCTAAATAAAATATGTTTAAACCAAACGATATTTTAACGCCAACCCTATAGTTTTTACAGATTGACCATAAAGCCAAGGAAAATGATCTGAAAACAATATGCAGTATATGAATTCGTGAAAAAAAATTTCTGTCCACGATTTGAGCAACGAAAGTCAAGCGGAAATTATCCAAATTATTTGAACTTGTCAGCCTTCGTGACCACTTTTTCATAGTTAAATATCGCGGACATCGACGAATGGTGACTGAAATATGCCTAATTTTTAAGGGTCAAATTTGGACGTAGTGACCGAGGATTTTATAGTCAACGTAACCTTTCTGTAGGGAATTTATTATTTAGTATCAAATCCTCCTGGCAGTAGTTCAACATGTTAAAGGCGTTTCAATCATTTCATATCTAGGTTCAGTCGGAGAAAGTCTGATAATCGCTGAAAACTTTTCAAATAAACACTTTAAGATAAGCATTAGAACAGACTAAATTGATAAATTAGCAATCAAATTGCTATTTTAGCAAATTTACAGCCTTGATTCACATATTGATAAATTTAAAATACTTTCACCACGTGTATTACGAAGAAATTACGATAATTGACTAGCTAAAAGGGTTTTCTCGACGTTTTTCTTTTTTTTTTTGTATACTGTAGAGCTGTTAATTACTATTTTTCTTGTATTTAAAGAGGTGTTCCAATTTATAATTCTCATCTATATACGCCAAACCAATTGGTACAATTATACTGACCATAAGATAAAGCTATCAAAAAGTAATATAAATTTATTTCAATGATAAAAACATCCGTATTTGACCACCTCTTTTTAAATTAACATTTTAATGTTTATTTTACTTATTTAAATGGTCAGATTTTTATTTCTATGTTTTGTTAATAATCTGATAAACAAGAACATAAGGGTACAATTAATTTCAAATGAAATCGACTTATTTTCATTTTAAACTATTAAACATGTTAAGATGGTCACACGATTTGGATGACAACCTCTAATTAAACACAGGAATGCAATAAGATCTAGAGATATGGTACAACCACATGAACCTTGCCGGATCTCCACCTTATATCTCATACAGCCTCTGCTCAATCAGGCAATTATTTACGATATTTTCCTATTTATTGTGATAAGTATTATAGACAGTCATCGTAGAATATAAAGATTTACCTATAAAACTGTTGCAGATTTACGGGGATTTATTAATGCGCGTGTGAGTTGCAGTGAAGCAACATTAAATCAACGCCTTCCTTCAGACAATTTGCTAAAGCGCTTTAATCTTTGAGTTAATTGCGAGAGTGACTTCTAAATATCTAAGGATTTTACACCAATTGAATGAGTTTAAAATTCAATCAAGCTGCATTAATATTTCAGGTGGCGTGAGAGCTTTATTATTGAAGATGATTGATAGCATATAAGGTTAGTATCATTTTGAATTGCTCTTTAATTTTGTTCTTTTATTAACACCATTGTTTTATTTAAATTCCTTTACTGTTTTCTGATATTCAGAAAGAAACTTAGAATAATGTTATTTTATGGAAGATGGAATTGAAAACAAGCTACATTCATTTTGGTCATGATGAAAATTGTATCATAATGTACAACAAATGAAAATTTAATTTTATTTAATATTAAAATTTTAAAGCAACAAAAGATTTGATATTGCATTCAACCATTAAACACCAAGAACTTGTACACATGGGTTTAGAAAAGTAAAATATTTTTTCAGCTCGAGCTGGACCATTGTGATTTTTAGATGTTGTTCATTATGTTGCATTTACCGCAGCGCTTTTCTGTTTGAAAATGCACAATCACAATCACAACTTTCATGATCTATTTCTAACTTTGTATTTGGCCGCTTTCAATTTGACAATTCACACTTACTTTTTCGCACTGCTTTTTCGGAGAATTTTGAAAACTTGGTTAAAATGTTACAACTTGATTTAGGTTCTCACCCAAAGTATATCTTATCATGTTACTATACTACTGTACTGTACTGTACTGTATTGTACATGCTGTACTGTACTGTACACGGTTCGGCCAGTTTTATGCACTCTTAGGGGACCAGATTTTTGCCCAAAGGATACTGCTTCACTTTTAGTTGTTAAAAATATTCTAATATACGGATAAAGACTAAAATTAAATTACATTAACTTGAAAATATTAATATCCATGTATTGTTATGTTTTCATGCAAATACCCTGAAGAAAGCTTAAATATGCTTTAATCTGTTTTTTTTTCTTCTTCAAAGATTACATTTTTCCTAAGGTATATATGTATAAACTTAATTCATTTGACATGATGTGAGAAATCAAAATATGTCAAACTAGATCTGTATTATTCATACTGGATGAAATTTTATGGGGGATTAAATTTTAATGAATTATTGAAATCTTGAAGATAAATATTGACAAACGTATTTTTATAGGTGCTAAAAATCGTGTTGTTATTACAAAAAGGTCAATCTAGAGAATTAATATGGTTGTCCATTAAGATTGTCTTTGCGTGTCCGATGCAAAACAGATTTGCATAACAAATATTTCAATCATCGCTGGCGTGATAATTCTATTGGCAAGATTGGACATATGACGGGGTAAACAAACGGACAAAATACCAGCCACTTAGCCAACAAAATAAACAAATAAAGAGATCGGTTTCATTTCTAGAAATAATATACAGCTGTCTGCCAATCTATTCTTATGACATACTGACCAGTCATAATAAGATCTTTGCAGATGATATACAACAAATGCGAATGAAAGTTATGTTACTTCTTAGTATTAATATTCAGCGCAGTATTTATATATAGTCACACTTTTAAAAAGTTATGCATAGTATTTCAACTTAGAGTTTTATTTTTCTCTAACTTGTATTAACAGTATGGGCATCAAATGATGTGATATTCAAACCATTAGAAGATTATGAGATGTGGAATAAGAGCACACGACACAGCCAATTTAAACAAAAACACACCTGACAGTGAGCAGCCTTGAAAGAGGCTGTTTTGCGATTGGCCTAAGATCAAAATCAAATGAGTTCACCTGAGCACCTGAGTTCACTCTTGTTTCGACTGGAGTTCGCGTTGTTGATTAATATTCAGTTGTTTTGTGTTTCCATGTTTTACATGTTGTCTGTTTTTGTCCCGTTCTTGTTGGTGTTTACTGGTTTTGTCTCTGCCCTTTCGGACTTTTGACATTCGGATACCCCATTGGTACCTCTGCTTCTATCAAAATCAAATGCATACACTTCAAATATAGTCTTGAAATAGCCAAAGACTCCCTTCTTTAACAAGGAACAGAAAACGTTAAACCGACAAATACAAACGAAAGCTTTGTCAAAGATTTCTCTTCCTTAAAGTAAGAAAAGACTGAGAGAGACTGTAGTCTTATAGGACGACCACGTATAATGTTCGTGTGTTTTCCTCAGAGTGTTATTGTTTATCAACTGAAACATGGAAGTTTTTTTTTTATGGGTTTTGTTTTGTGTTTGTTTGTTTCTTAGTTTGACCAATATTGCATAAAAATCTCACTGTTTCTTTGAAATCGCAAAAATGAAGTACATTATGCTTTACTGACCTAACATGTGGTTCTTGATAAAAGCAAAGGACTGGGTTCCTGAGTAATAAAACATATACAATAAAGAAAGTTACAGGAGCAATAAAATATATACTTATAGTTATTTTATGACATACTTACACCAATAAAGAGATCCATGCTTATATTAGGCAACCACTTAAGTTTCAGCTGGTTCGATGAGCATGGCAAACCGAGAAAGCTACAGATATGTTAACTTTGAAGCTCTTGTAATCGCTGCCTTCAAAATATGTTGTTTTTTAGAATGATTGCATTCCGCAGTAGTTAAAAATATTGCCACTTTGTATTGTAATGTTCGGTAAAGACTTTGATTTGGTGTGTTCCTCTAATTGCCACTTTCATCCCAAAATAATTAAATTCCCATGCTTTTAAATGTAAAAGAAAGGCGTTAAAAAACCACCCATTCCGCAAACTTGAGTGCAACCGTAATGAGCATACGCCTCTTTAGCTTGTTGACTTGATAATTTATATCATACTTTTACTTTTAAACTGTAAAGGATCTTTGTTGTAGAGAAACTCCTCCCATTGCAAAACATAATTAAGATTTTTTAATCAGTTGATTTGTGTGATTTTGCATTTGCATCTGAACTATCAGCTCAATTAGCACACCGTGACACGTTGAATACCCATAAAAAAACTCAACTATTCTTAATAAATAGTCTACATTTTTGTGTGTAGTATTCGAATTTCTTTCTTTTTGAAGAAAAAAAAAACCAGTAACCTCACAATTCTCTATCTATAGTTTTCCATCACATTGCTGTACTCGGGGAAGTTTATTTTTGCACGGTCTGTGTATATTTGCGTCCATTCAATATGTTCACGTATATTTGGAAGGCTTTGTATAGGACTAATATACTGTATAATGAATTGAATGGTTCTCATTATAACTCCTCTGCTGTACACTGTAACATACTGCCATAGATCAACATTATAACGCTTAACCCTTTCATCGACAAATTGAATAATAATTCAAGTCGAAACTTTTATTCATTTCTTGTATTTTGAAATTCATTTCTTTCTTTTCACTTTATTACGTTTCTTCATTATTTAAAACTTAAAAGAAGCAAACTTGACATGAAAATCAATGTTTATGCAGATGTTACCATTATTTTGACGATATAATTGAATTAAATCTGTGAAAAATCATGTTATTTTGCAGTAAATAACATAAAGTCAAGTTTTATTGATACCTACTGTCACCAGATTGCTCAGCTTTGACACAACGAGCTCGCAAATGACCAACCGTTAAAAATATCAAGGTTTATCGTTGTTCCTTATACATTGAAGGTTGTTTCATATAGAAAAAAAATATTGGAGAATTTTTAATTTTACATGTAATATGAATATTTCATGCGTCTCCCCTTGTTCTTTTACCTTTTGTTGTTCTGTAGATTTAAAAAAAAAATAATGATTTTATCAGTTTATGTCATTCTAGTTGTTTAATGTCCTGCTTGTATTCATACACCTGAAATTATTATATAATTTTGAACATTTTCTAAGGATTTGAATTTTGTTTTTTTTTTCAATCATGTGGTTTAAAAATAAACCAAATGATTCACCAACATGTTCAAAAACGCAAATAGGTAGCAATGGAGCATCCGAAAATCAAAAGTCCGAAAGAACAAAGACAAAACGATAGAAGGACGAAGAACAGACACAGCAATCAACAACACAAACTCTAATACTAGTAATGAGAATTTCTAGTGTAAATAAAGTAGGTTGATTCCTTGTTTTTTTTTTTAATTATGAAATTGTTTCATGTCTAAGACTGATAAAAAACACAACAAGTGTGACCCTTTTTCGGTGGTAACATTACATTGGGGTTATTACTGTCGTTGGGCAAGCTCTTTGGACAGCGACTGTTCCCCTCGGGGTAATTCATTTATATGTATCACATGGATATCACAACTCAGGCTGTTGTCCAGTCGGGTTTCGTTCGTTCTAGATTTTTTTTCCAGTAACTCATTTACGACTAAACTAAAATACATATAAAACTGTTGCTATTTAAAGGTAAAATGACATTAATTTTACACTTTAAACTTTATTACGGGTTCAGACCAGATTAAGTTCCCATTAAATAGATGAGAAATAAGTCTTGACCTTTGTCCTGATAACATCTTTTGCATGTTTGCCCTAAAGCATACTCTTATCAAGCTTAATTATAATGGACTTGGAAATAACCATAATCAAGCCGGCCTAAATAGCAAGGCCATGTCCAGATAATCGAATTCGATTAGTGTAATTATCGTCCATCAAATTAATATCACGTGTTTATGTTTTGACGTCACTCTGAATCAACTCACAAATCTACGTCAGATATCATATTTTGTAAACATGCTTTGTGTATATTATTTTATGTAATGTCTTTATCCGTATTTTTTTATTTCTCTCTTTGTGCTAACTAAATATTATTCTGTTGACATATAAAAGATTTTTTTAGATATTCCTAAAAATGTCAAATGTATTTATTATTTGTAAAGGTGACGTCAATATTGCTCGTGCCATATTTTTTTTACAATTCAAAGAACATTGTGCCTTTTGATAATGAAATTTCTGAAAGGACCCATAGCGTAAGGGACCTTTCTGTCGAAATTTCCACACACTTTGTATTTGGCGCTATGCTTGGTTTAAAAAACAAATCTATTCCAGACTTTATTGCATAATAATGTACAAGAATGCTAAAAAATGCTTTTCATATTCTAGTAAGCATAACAACTGTTTCTTATGGATTTACAGCATCAAACCCCTAGGATTATTATTTAAGGATATCAAAATATTTTATTAAGGAACGACCATTTAACGTGAATTGATGCTTAGTTGTTTCCCTTGAAAAATGGCTGCAAAGGTGAAGTAAAAAATATTCTGAATAAGGATTTCTGCCATATAAAATAATGTTGATATTGGGATAAAGTAATTCTGTCGCACCTTTAAAAAATTAATATGATGGAAAAAATCTGACAAAGACAAAAAACCAAGGCCCACCCTTTAAATTAAATAGTCGGTCCCTAAACATAGACATTGCTGCGAACCCCGTAGAAGAAATGCACAATTTAAAGACGACTATCCGATATGTCGGGCCATGATCAACATTAAAGTTACTTTAACGCTAAAATTAGTGATGTCATAATATGTTTGTGCACAAACTGACCAATATATTTTGCATTTATATGGGTCCATATAATAGTTTTCTATACTAATAATTTCATATTGTAATCGAAATAACCCTTGGCCGTCTGTGGTATGTTGGATGGTTACCAGTTATTTTTGGTAAAAATCCCTTAGCGTTAATCATTCACATGTATTGCTAATTGACATATACAGGAACAGTTCCAAAAGAATCGAACATTTACGTTCCATTAGTTTTGACGAGGTAACCTCGTATATCTGAATGTAGGAGCTGACATTTGCAGAAAAGAGGCTTTCATAAATAAACCAGAATAACGTCTATTTGTTTTCAATTTAATCTGATTGTTTTAATAAAAGAACTATAGGTGTTAATAAAGACCACACACCATGAGGGATGCTTTTATATTTTAACAAATAACCTCTATTTCTTTTGAGCATTTAAAGCTTTTTATATGTATTACGTTTTATTTATATTTCATTCATAAACAAAATAATAAACGAACTTGTTGTACTGTACTTTTTTTCATTACCGAATTTACATGATGCACTTTACAATTAAAATTAAAAATGGTTTCTTAATATACGATGTGGAAACCCAGAATCATAGAAGGTAAAAAAAGGAAATTTTCTGCTTATACATTTTAAGACTGCATTTTAAAAGTGGTAGATGTAGACTAGTAAAGTAAAGAAAGTAAAAAGTATGAGAATAATTTAAATTGTCATATTTTTTTCCAAAAGAAACACTTTTATGTAGTATAGATAAAAATGAAAATACAACAGCAGGCAAAATTGTACCTTACAGCATATCAATGCTGTGCATGTTCATTTTGGCAAAATATAAAACATTAACAAGTATTCGCAAAGCTTCGGTTGTCTGAATACCCACACGAGCAACACACTTTCAGCCCATAGCCAACATACTTCAAAAGCAACTGTGACAAGACCAGCTTGTTAAACTGTTTGTATTTTGTAGGATTCATTTCACCATTATAATTAGGTTATGTTGAGGAATGATTTTACCAAGGATCAAAGCAAAAACGAGTAAATTTAATCTGATTATTGTAAAAATCTTCGTTCATATCATGTAATAGGTTCATATTTAAAGAATTTTAAAAAAGCGTATGCATGGAAAATGCAACACGTTTATTTCAAAGCATACGTTGTTCTATTTTGTCTATTAATAAACATTCTTTAAAGTCACATCTTATCTATTAAAGAAGAGTGCATTCGTCTAATTTGAGAAAAGTACTGTTAATGTCTGCAAGACCTGCTTATAATTAAAAACCTGTCAGCATCAATTCTACAATGCAGTAGAAACGTTCAAAAGCATGTTTAATACTGAACTGAATGTGACAATGATTAACTCACCTACACATTTGTAGTTTTTTTAAAGTTTTTTTTCCGAACTTGACTTACAACTGCTTAGGGCCATTGCATTTAACGTTGTTTTGAAAATAGGTACTGATACCTTTCACGGATTTTCAAACAAAGGAAGCTTCCAGAAAAAGCGATCTCTTATATGTTTTTTGTTTGTGATTTTTTTGTATTTGCTGAATCTGTAATGGTTTTATAGTTTTGCATATAAATTATTGTTAATTATTTAAAACCCAATAATATATATTTTTCTCTTATTTAGCAGTGACTGGTTTTTGAAGTTTTAAGATTTTTAAAAAATAATTTCAATATTCTAAATATAAAGATGCTGTATAATATGTTTCGTGATCGAAAATTCAGTGTTTCATTTCTCAATTCACAGTTTGATTAATGACTGATATAAAAATAATGGTGTGTTTTTACATATTTTTATAACACTTTACATCAAAAATGAGCATACAGGTTGCTACAAAGTTCAATTTTCCAATGAATTTGCACTTGTCTAATTTGTTTTAGTCAAAACATCGCCAGGTGGTATGTTGGCTTAATGTAAGAACTTTTTGAAGTATTTTGGCTTCAAAATCACGTTTACGTAACATATCGTTTGACCCTTTATGAAATGATTAATCGGAAATTTCATTGCGTTACTTAAACATTTATATATAGGCACTAATGAAGTCTAATTATATAAAGCATTTTTGTACTATATTCGTTTTAAACATTCAGGAAAAATGAATAAACTCAATTTACAATATAGTTGACCAGACTCTGATAGCTGCCATTTCTAAAGTTTGGATATTGCATTTGTATGCATTGCTTTATTCATATATTAAAATGGAAATATCACTTTTCATTTCCAATGCTGCAGCTGACAAGGGTTTTGATACTTCTAGTAGGAATAACACAACCATTTAAAGGGTTCGAGACCAAGAAGTCAGGACCATTGCGGTTGGCATTACCTGGTATGATGCACATCAACAAAAATACCAAAGCGGATATACAAATGGTTAATCATCAGCAGCATTTGATTCAAAACAATGAAAGGTCGAAGAAGAAAAGTATTGAAAGCAAAGGACTCGTACCCAAATAGCTCTAACAAGAAAGTCAAATTCAGCACACATTATGTTCTTTTTTCTTTTGATAAACTATATCATGTCCTTGAGAACCAATTATTTGTAAAATTGTAGAATTTTCCATTTTTATACATATATGCGTTCTCCTTGTCATTTGTAGATATGTTTATTATAGATCATTAGTAGACTATTGTCTATCAAATAATGTTTGATGTTGTCGTCAGAAGCAATTTTGAGAGCTTAAAAATATAATCTTTTGATTCACCCGACATCAAAGGAATATACATAATATACCATATAGTATATCAATATATTAATTATATCAAAATTTTCTTTAGACCCTAGTTTATTGATTTTTATTCCAGTCGCATCTGTGGGCTTCCACACGATCACTTGAGCTATTCATGCGGAAGCCAGATTTGGTGGCTGGAAAAATCAAAACTCGCACGAGCGAGATGCACATTGTCCATCAAAGGAGGGCGTACGTCATTGATTTGTTATTCAAAATTCAATTTGGACTTCCAACACTTTAGATCCTAGCTTCACTGAAGATGAGATAAATTCTCGAAATGGCCATATGGAGCATCTGAATTGCCGTAGCTCCTCACTTTTACTTTGCTTTGCTTTCGACTTTTGACTTTTGACTTCTATATTTGATAATATATAATAAGTAAATTGAATGATTTATATAGTAAAAACCTGTATGTATTTTTTTTTCACATCATTTCATGTTCATTTTATCAGGCCCGTCGTGTTCATCACCGGCCTTGTTTAACTTTATATATTTCAATGATGTACGCCCTCCTAAAGTGCTTGAAAATTCCTTTGTGGAAAGATTCTCCCAGTATTAACACCTTATCGCCCGACTGTTTTGTTATTCTTCGATTTTATTGTACCAGTTTTTTAATAACTTTGCATCGTTTTCGATCCAGTCTGCTTCTCGACGGTTTAGTAAGAGTTTTCTGGTTTTCTTTAGACCCTAATTATATCAAAATAGATACATTGGTATCGACCAAGTTGTAAAGGATAAAGTTTTCCCAAGAGTTCACTTATTCTATCAATGACAGAAGATAAAAAGCTATTTGTATAGTATCTGAATGTCTTGTCATTTAAAATGAACTTTTCTTGTTGAAGCATATGGATAGTGCAAGCAACCATACTATGATTATATATAAGGTACCAACGACGTATTTCAATTTGATTGAAAACAGTATCTATTTGCCATTCTGGTGTGTTCTGTAATATATAGCAGAATTCTTAAATTAGTTTAGACATCTTTATTTTTATTGGATATGTTATTTATTTTTAATGAGTTGGAACTCATGTAAATCCCTCTGGTCTTTGAAGTGCCCCTCCCCCGAGCCTATTCTTATCGAACTAGACATTGTGTTCTTCAATGCGCATATGGTAGAAGAAAATGAGATGTGGAATAAGTGTACGCGACACAACCTACATTATAAACGTATATTTTAAATATCCACAATGGAAAACAGCCAGCAGCCTTCAATGTGACCAGCCTTCAATGGTGTTGCCTTCCCAATACATGACACAACCACTTTTCGTCATTTCCGAAGGACTAGCTTCGATTCTTACTTTTCCTCATGGTTAAGGTATCTTTCGCTCTCTATGCGTCTGATCGTCTTCCAAACTGTGCTTTAACTAAAACAATTGCATTGTTCACATTTAAAATCGACAATAAAAAGAAGAAAGTGAACGTTTTAATTGAAATAGTAATTCAATGTCATTTGGTTCGCATTGGTTAGGAACGTTTCACTTAAGGCTGCAGTATTGTCACTACAATAAAGTATTGGTATCTAGTGAAATTAAAATTATACTCATTAATGATTGATAAAGATCGTATTATCAATACTCTGAAATAAAGGAATTCTCTATATTATATCATTAAGACAGAGGACAATTAGTATGGAATCTAAAAATACGTATTAACGAGCGAACATAAAGATAATGTAAAATTGTCAGAACTAATATTGACAAAGTTCCAAATGACTTTTGTGAAATTACAGTGACATGACAGATGTTAAAATGACAGGAACTGTTTTCCTCTCAAATCGCAGATAATTCACCCTTTTGCTTAAGCGTGTTACCGTTTTTGTTATACATTTGCAAACGATCAATTTCATTCTAATTGCCCAATTTCGCTTGCGTAATATGCAGCCAAATTGAAATATATGCAGTAATCAGTGCACATTTGATGTACATATATATTATTTTGATTTGCTCTGAAATGAAAGATTGTCTTGATGAAACAAATGTAGGTCACCTTCGATCATGAGACCAATCCGTCGTAGGTTTAATCGATTTCAAAAATACTAAGAATCAAAGTATACCTATTTTTTAGTTTAGTTAAAAAAATCTTTACAGACATTAGCCTTTAAAGAAGTTTAAACCTATTATTCTCGGTGTAAAATACGACTTATTGTTCTACTACAAATAATACATGTAGTTCAACTCAGTACATTTCTAAGAAAATGATTAACTTAATTAGCATGACTAGTAAATGCTGTTGATAGTGCTGACAGTCAATCACAGTCATTTTATATCTGTTACCTGACAAACCTACCGTGTCAGTGCCTAGAACTAAATGATTTACAATTCATTATAGAAATACCTCCGATCATAAATGTATTATGACGGGTAAAAATATCCCATTGTTTACCAAGGATGGTTTATCTTAATTGTATATTGGCATAATGCTTTGTCTAATTAATGTCTGGTGTTACCACTGTGTGATTGGCACTATGAAATACTGGATTCTCACCTGTATCTGAAGGAATGGAAATAATTCTGTTTTTATGCTAATCAAATGAGTGATGAGTTATTTCAAAACCTATTTATTTCCTACTGGATTTCGGGTATTTTTGCAACTTGTCTTCTTGTGGTGTAATTAATAATCAGTATTTTAGTCTTGTTAGATTTTTTCAATTTGTACTATGTTTTGTCAAAGCACTGGTACTCGAGGTCACGATTGAGTTTGTTGTTAAGTTCTTTTTGTACTTGCTTGTCCTATGTCATGCCCTTCCCTTCTTGCTGTGGAATAGAGCTTGATAATATTTCACAATTATAGACTAAGTATTTTCCCTTGTTTTCTCTTCTGTATAGTCTCCACATTACATTTGCTAAAAAATAAATGACAGGCCTTGCCTGGTAAAACAATATAAGAACAATTGTTGTTCCATCATCCTATCCTTTTTAATCTCAAGTGATTTAGAACTTGGTCTGTTAGTTGTCTGGTGGTAGGTTAGTCCAGTATCTTGATATGTTTGCGAAAATGAACTACTCCCTGCAGTCTTGTGTTAGCTGAATTTTGAGTAAATGTGTGTTTCTTTAATTTCTGAATCTTCTTTGTGGCTCATTTTGGAATTATCATTTGTCGATGGCTACCTTGTCGTTAAATAATAAAACATTGCAAGTCTGACTTCTTCCTTTGTTGTAGTGAATTCGACCCTATACATTAAAGGTTACAAAGTTTTATTAGACAAACACATAAAAGTTTGTTTCATGTAATAATTACAAAAAACGTCTGACAAATCCTTCAGGACTTCTCGATACATATAATGTAAAAGCCACAAACAGAACAAAAATTAAATAGATTCTTGGAGATACGAAGTAAGGAAACACGCAACATTCTAAGTATAAATTGTCACACCAAGTATATGATGGGTTCATGTAAAAATGGTTTTGGTAAAGTCATTTGTATTGACATGATATCTAAGATCACTATTTTATAGAATCGAGAGTAAAGATTATTCAAACTGTGTTACTTTCCGGTAATATTTATTGCAATGTGCCTTTCAACTTCAATATTGTGTTTGACATTTTGCTTCAGCGATGATGAGCAATAAAAAATAAACGCGATTCATGCATAGCACAATTTTTTTGTCAGGAACTTTTTTTTGTTATTTTGATTTTCCATCTTTGCTACCGTATATTCTTCTTGTAAATTAACGATGCTAGTTTTCTATTGTTGTTGTGTTTTTATTTTAACAAACCACATATCTTAAACGGATTCATATTGTTTGACATAGGACTTTCATATCATGATATATATACGTTGTATGTGCCTTCATGTTTATAATTCATCAATCACATTTAGTTTATTGAGCATAATTAAAATGGTCACTAGATCTAAAATCATCCGGTCAAAAACTTTTAGTAAATAGATATGGTCATAGTATTGATTTTTTTCCAAAAACAAATTACCGAAATGCGTGTCCAATGTCAACGGTATAATGGTAATGCTATTGGCTTCTCTTCTATCAATGCTTAATACTGTGTTTTGTTCGTTTTCGGTCAATAACAGTAGCGATATGTTACTCTCAAAATATAGTATATGAAATATAACTGCGTGTGTCCGTAATATCACCTTGTTACGTGTTTACTTCCTTGTTTGACACGAGTTTTTCATTTGTGAATTTTTATATATCTCAAAATGGTCAGAATTATCAGGTTTGATATCTTGTATTGCACGTGGTAGACCTTCTCGTTGCATGATTTGGCTTCCCACTTTGTATTTTCGAAATAATGACCTTTCCATAGTACATGTTGGTAAGAGAAGTTTTGCTGGTTCTTGGTTTGTCGTTCTGCTTTAAACTTAAGGTCAAGGATTCAAATTTTTCTTCAGTTTTTAAAATTCTTTTAGCGTTTTAATAGACCAAATGGTTATATTTGATATTTCATATTTTAAAACTTTTCAGTCTTGCAACAAATGGAAAGTGAAAAAAAAACATTTTATAATAACATATTTATGCACATATCTTTTATCCGCAAGGTCTTGAGAACTGATGTCTGATTTTAAGCTAAGCTGAATAATATGTAACACATTTTATAAATGCGGACAATTTAATTCTTATTATTTAAAAGATTTTTAATTTAATATCAAATGCACTCTAATCTGTATATCAAATTATTCAAGACGGAGTTAAATGTTCGTTGTTGTGCAAAAGTGTTGTAATTTTGATATTTTAAGATATAAAAAACAGGACATTCAATTCAAATTTGATTCGAATCTGTCATATAACAGAATAAATAATTATGTTAGTTGTTTGATTAAAATGTGGGAGGTTTATCAAATTTAAGCTTTTAAATGTGTTATATGTTCAAAAATCACGCAATGTTTTAATCAATTTTCACCGCAGCAAGAAAATCATAGATTGAACTAATTTAAAGAACAAATAAAAAATGTTATTGAATTTGCACAAGTCTTAGACATTTTCAGCTAAATTTTCTTAGATTAATGTTGATTTTGTGTTTAAATTGTTGATTGATTCCGGTAATTGGTTGACGTCCCTCAACACCTTACAGATCCCGGGCTCAGAATAGAACTAAAGTTGTATTTTTTCTACCAATAGAAAAATATAATCTTTGACATGGTATTACTCAAAACTATATATTGGAGGCCAGAGAGTTCAATCCTCCTTACGTGTCCTTAATGCAAAAAGATAAGAGCAACTCTAAGCAAGAAATTATGCTAAAAGTAAACTGATTTCCCCAGTGCAGTGAAATATCATCCTGTTTTCTGTGTAATTAGTGATATAATGACGACCAGAAAAGACAAGGGAGATGTTCTGTTATCGTTAAAAAAAACCTCAGATCATTTATCTTAAGTTTGTTCTAGAAAGGAAATTTGATTTGGGAAAGTTTTTATAGCTCAGGAAATGTAAGTAACTTTTTTATGTTTCACGATGTCTTGCCAATAGACCATAGATGTTGCACTTTAAGGAAACGAGAATAGAAACCATTTATTATATTTGGTACCATCTTGCAGAAAATGTTATTTGTTTTCACCGCTTTGATTGGTTGAGGTCTAATTTAAATGGCTAAATATCAGCAAATTTGCTGTGTACAGAATTTGTCAGAGCTATCAAAAGAACGCTTTTTGAAAAAACTAAATATTTCAAGCCTTTATGCCAATGAAAATAACAACCATGTTTTAATACGTTTAGCTACGCTTGACATGCGTTTCGTATATTTAAGACTCATCAGAGGTGTCCTATTGTCCATTGTCCATTGTCCAACACAATGTGAAGATGGAGAGCATATTACATTACAACCAAAACTTTAAACCAAAATAAAACATGCGTCTTATGCCTAGGAATCACAATTAAATCCAACGATTGACCTTTTTCTTAACACAAATTTCTCTATTGTACTCTCTTCGTGAAATGAAGCCCTACACGTCGATGAGACAAAAAAAAATCGCTTATTACAATTTTAGTCTTTAGGGAGCAAATCATTGAATTTTAATGGGGTTAAAGTGTGGTAAAATTGAAAATAAAAGGCGGGGAAAAACAGAACCGTGCTTAGGCTTAATTAAGAAAACAAAATAACAAGATGACAGAATTGCATGATATTATTAAAATCAAAATAAAAAATGCGTGCTGTAGGCGCAAAAAATCCTGACCGATTTTTCGAGAAATAAAAAAACAGAATGAAATAAATAACCCTTGATATCAAATTGTTGCTTCATGACACCAGGATAAAAGTGAAAACCGCTAGTTTCTTAAAAACAATTAATAAGAGTTAATTGCTTTTAGTTAAGGCTTGTGTATCTTCATAAAAATTGTTTAAATTGTTATTTCTATATTTCTATTTCTATAAGACTATGAGGGACTTCTTTTTTAAGATATCACATAAAAATGTTTTGACTTAATATACAGTACCAAAGCTGCATTTGATCATGATAAGTTATATCGTAAATACATATGCATTTAGTCACCGATTTTACTCCCAATCCATCTGTTGTCCATGGAATAATAAAAGTCACTAAAGATATGCTTCCAATGTTTTAAATCTCTTGCAATAAACATTTAAGTACCTTCATATTGATATAACCTTTTGTCGATAATTCATTAAGGAATTCTGTAATCCAAACCTATACATTTTATGTGCACATTAATATGATGCATGTTGCACATCAATAAGAAGTAAGACAAATTGTCTTGATTAATTTCAAGACAAATTGCCGGGCAAATTATGTAATGACCGATTTATTTTAATAAAAAGTTTTGTTGTTTTAATGATCAAGGGAAATAGTCTTTTAAAACTTTTTGTAATAGTTGATAATGCAATGAACCATATTTCAACAATTGTTTGTACTTTTTAAATTTGTATTTAAAAGTAAAATGAAGTATGGAATAAAAGTGCATCAAATTAAAAGATAACGAGAAATAACAAATATACTCACATAAGACCCGGATTTATAAACATGAAAAACATGATAAGGACTATAACAAGAACAACAACAACACAAACATGGACAACAGTCTGGATCAAGGGGAAGAAAAAAGAACGTAACTTTTATGATAGTATAACCAGTTTTGTTTGTTTTTAACATTTTCAGGTAATCAGTAACATTGGTTAAACCAGAGCTTTACCAGTATTTGGAAACTGCAGTGTATGGTCCACCACTTTGTCTATGGTTAAGTAGGAAGAGTGTCATTTTAGATTTACCAAATCCAAACAGGAAAAAGGCTAGGTATAGGGCATTTTTCAAACAGAGTTTTTTTTTAAGTATACTGTAAATAAGAACGCTTTAACAATTCTGTAAGTATAATTGCATCTAGTAAAAATGATGTAGATGATAAAAAAGTGAAAGCGTACCAACTTCCTTATATATATTTCAACAATTATATTAATATAAAACCAAGTTATATACTTAGAATACATGCGTATAACATGTTTTGTACACTAATGTGTTGATTCACATCCCCCCTTTTTCAATAAAAATGGACTCGTTAAGCCAAACGCATCAATGTGTATTGCGCACTGAAAATATGAATGGATCAGAAGGAAGCCTTGCATAAACCAATGAAATGACAGAAATAGTTAAAGATAAAGTTCACGAACCAATGAAATAACTGATGAATAAGCATGAATAATCTCTCCCAATTTGAATAGTTCGTTTTGTAAATTGCAAAGGAATAAATAAAACTTGTCCATATAAAATGCCTATATATAAAAATGAAGATATAAAAGTGTGTTTCATGTTAATATATATATTGAAAAAGGAATATAGAATATAAAAAATATTTCCAGACCAGAAGCAGCTAGACCAAATAGCCACGCGAAAACAAAACAAAAAAATCTATCGACTCCATATGCATTCGCTTACGCTTGCATAAAAAGTCTCAGTAACACACCTTCAATTAACCAGCGGCAATTTTAAATAGTCGGCTTATCAGTGGTAACCCCCATTGTTGATCAACGTCTTGCTTTTGGCCCGACATAAACATAGAATAATACATATGATTCAAAACCATTTAAGAATTACCCAGAAAACAGCCTTTATGTCTCGTTCTTTTTAATTGCTCAGTTTTTATTTGAAAAGAAAATACCTTTAATTATATGCGATAGGTTGATCTCAAATATATAAAATAATTTGAAAGGAATTTCTTAGAAAACAGTTTTCGAACAACAAAAACAAAAACCAATCAGACAATAGGTTCCTATCTTAGTTCAAAACCATTGATCTATTGCAAATGGATTATAAATAAGAAGCGTTCATTTTATTAAATGGAGAAGATCAAAACATTGATTGCAACAAATTATATAATTATTTTGGAACTCTATATTAAGATTTAGAGAAATATTAGAGACAAATAGGCAAGAAATGTATTATAATTACACCAGAAAATGAAAAACAAACTCACAAATTACCATTTGACTTGATTAAATGTAAAATATGATTGTAGGGACCATAGCTGATCAAACCGATTGTGCTTTACTTGATGATTCTATCTGAAAGAACAAATAGATGATAAATATTCTATCAAATTACTAACAAGCTGAAATATGACATTTATTACTACATTTTGAAATTCTTTCTTATCGAAAATCTGTATTTATTGGAATGTTGTGTTTGAATCCCCCTTTGATTAGCCTTGCATGCGTTCAATCGACAAAACCTATGTCATCGTGCCTTTCGATGGCAAAGGAATTTCATGCAGATTCCATGATATTATAACTTATAGTGCTTTTCAATTTAGTTATTTGATTTCATGGGAGTTTGATAAGAAAGAAATATCATGAAAAATCATGAAAATTGTTTTTGATACCCGCTAAAGTGATTTTATACCAAAGGTATATACTAAATGAAGATAATAGAATAAAAAAACATGTATTGCCAATATAGAAACAAAGACAACGCATTTCTACGATCACAAAGTTGCAAACCATTTAGAAATTCGCATTCGTTCGTTAAAAAAATATATCATATAAAGTCGTTGAATTTATGCTTATCAATTATTTCAATTTTGTTTTCAGTTTTAAAAATTAATTGTGTAGAATGTTTTTTTTTTCTTCATTTTTTCTTCTATATCATTACTGAATCTTTATTGATGAAATTACACCATTAAGGGTCAAATCAACATACATTGTAGATATTGAATACAAAACAATACAACATATCATACAATAGCGTAACATAAAACATAATTAGACAGCAAATTAAAAAAACAAAAACAAACAAACAAACTAACACACACATATGTTATGAACCTGCCTGACAAGGATCTGAAGCCCTGAGTTCTATAGACTGTAACTGATAAGTCTAAAACGGTCGAAATTACATTGTAAAATGTATTACCGTGATATCTCAAAATGCTATATGTTTACAGATAATTTGTGCCATACACATGAGCCATAAGCTTTATCATCAACACAATGCCAAGTTCTTATAACACATACATGACACCATTAGTAAACAATCGTAAAAAATTCTATAAACAAACTTGGCAAAACTATTTTAAGTCGAAGCGAAAGGAAAACAAGGTAAAGTACCAATGACGCTGATTTGGACATCAATTTGAAGTACATATTGGCTTCGATGTGCGATGAGGGGTAATGACCTAGAACACGTGAACATCCTTTAGTGATGCTCCTTTTTCTTAAACTCCTCTTGGTTATCTTACTAGAAGTGATTCCAGCCAGCTCTTATAACCGTGCAAGCATATGGCAACTAAAAGGTTTTGCCTAATCTCAAACGTTTGAATGGTATATCAAAAAATTATAATCATTAAGGTCTTTTTACGAACCAATGGACAATATGTTAAAAGACGGTTACGTGCATGGTGAGGACAGTTTTTTAACGACCGACTTAACGGAGAAAGGTTTTTTAAGTTGTACAATGACCGAAAAAAAGAAAGGGTTGGAACAGTTGTTTAATGACTGACTCAACGCAAAAAACATTAAGGAGTGGTAAACGTAAAAAGTTGGGGCATATAGATGAAACAATGAAGGTTTAAGAATAATTTTGGAGAAAGTTGGGTACTTGATAATGGAGGTTTGGGCAAAAATGAAAAAAAGACAATTTGAGTAAGAAGAACATAGTAGGAATATAGGCATGAGTTGAGGATTTTTGAACCAGTATTTTGACACAAAAACATCGGTCTAGAACGAAAATAATTGACTATGTAAAGAGATTTGGTTAAAGTCATGATACAAAGTGCGCAAGATGGGAGAATTGTTGATCGAGCAAGGAGCTGGGTCAAGAAAGATGGAAAATTCCGTGCTGATTATTAAATATGGGATTGGGGAAAGTAAAATTGGGAAAACAAGAAGAAAACATAGACTGAAATTGAAGCGACTGTTAATTATGAACAGATTCAGGGAAGGCAATTTAGTAAATAAGTAGTAAGGGGTAGTCTCAAGACAAAAAATCGAGGTTGGGAGGTGAAGACGGTATGAATAGAATGATAGATAGTAATGTAGCCCCATTTGCTTGATGCTATCTTAACTATGGTAAAATATGTTTACAATTTCCATTTCAAAGACTGTATACAATTCATACAACAGAAGTTAAAAAAAATAGCTTTACTTTCGTAACACAATTGAATATCTTATCATGCTTTTGCAATTTATTGAATATATTTTCTTCGTGTTTTATTCAATCTATAGCTAGTTACTTGCCTTTTTCTTTACTGTTTTGAATAAATGTAGTTTCATTTCAATAGATTTAATCTAATGAGAACAAATATGCAAAGAATATGAATTATTTGCATGTATTTAAAAGTAGAAACAATTTATTCAAAGATCTGAGACGCTTTTAGTTTTTTCTTCACTATTGTAATACAACAAAAATAATCAAATTATTTCTTCGTGTCTATTGAATTTATTAACGTTCTGAACCCTACACCACAGCTATCATAAAAATTAACCATATTCCAATACTTTAAAAGCAAAAGGTTTTAATTGCTGGTCAATCAATATAAATATTTATAAAGAAGGTCTGTTTACATGCCTCTCAATTATTTGTCTGAAGCTAATGGATCTAAAAAGTCAAAGAATAAATACAGAATAATTAAATTTTCAACGCCCAGAAAACAGAAAACAACCAATAAACTAGTTTATTCAACACTCAACTTAGCTATTTGTTTTCGTCCTGCATCAAATAAAGTAATGTATGCTCCAAGTGCTTTCATTGCTCTGTATATAAAGCTGGCTTTATTTAACTCCCTATCAATAGCACGTTGGATGTTGTATTTATCATGTTTCTTGATGAATTGCTCAAGGAATTTGTAAAGACTTGGTAGAATCGCGATAGTTTTTATTTAGAATGGAGACAGACTCTTTGGGGAAAGTGTGAATCGTGAATAATAGTTGGAATGAAATTAACTTACTCATAGTTACTGTTTGCAAAGTGTGAAGTATTAATGCGTTGTTACTTGCTGTATGAATTCTCTTGTGCAAAAATATCGAGAAAACAATCAAAAGTCCTGCTGAATTCAAAGACTCTGGATAATTTGAATCAAATTAACAAACAGGATCAATAAAGTTCTTAACTATTACAAAACTTCGTCCAAATCTCCCCCGGTACGATCTCCGGAATAAATAAATCATAATATTTTTGTCCGTTGACAGTATCTTCACATATATTTCTTTCCTGATGCTGAAATTTTGTCTTGGAAACATATGATTATTCTTCATTACGGCGTCAACTGCATTTAGTTCGACTCGTACAATTGATGTCTGATTGCACACGGTGATATCTTTGGTTTATGTCGATTTGATCTTGCTGGGTTTTATCTACGGAAGCTCTCCACAGACGACAACCATGGCATACAAATTTCCGGATTTTGATTATGTCGAGGTAGGAAAACTTGTGTTTTAATCATTAAATACTAATTAGGGGGTTGCTGAGAATAAGTAAAACATCCTTAAGAATAGCAAATTGTAGTAAACTTTGTAATTCCCTTTATTTGTATGTTGCCAAAAAGCTTGATAATCATATTGAGTTAAAATAATTGTTGAAGAACTTTTGATTTTCTTAACATAAGAGAAATTTCGTAATGAGACTTTTACCATGGGGATTAAGCTGTTCAAATTTACCTTTTTCTAAAAAAAGTCATGATTGGTTATATATATCCTTACGAATATTAATAGTGTTATCCTTGAAGTGGTTTCTCTTTTTATTCTGAATCTTTAAGCTTACATTTGACAATATCGTTTAACGAGCAGCTCCTTTTCAGATTTTCCTTAAACATTGAAATTCTGAAACTTTTCTCTTCAAGCAAAGTCTTAAACTTGTTTTAATTGTTTAATTAACTCTAAGAATAATTTTGTTTGAAGTAAAAATTTATATTTTAACTTAAGCTGTTCTATTAATCATCCGTACTCTTAATATATAATTTCAATCAACATTCACATTTTAAAAAAAATTGGTGAGAAACAATTGACTGATGTGTGGGAATCATAACGTTTATATTATTCCCAATATAAGCGTTCAGCCAAATTTAAGTTGCATCTTTTGTAGCTGAATGGTAGGGTAGAGTCATTAAGCACAATCCGCACAAGTGACACATGTTTCGCCCAGGCGCCAATTCAAGGTCGGTGGTTTCGCCCAAGTCTACCTCCTAGCCTTGCGACATTGCGAGGATACTGTTATTTATTTAAATACCGTGACTTGTGTACATTGTGTACCTTTTAAAGTTAAAATTATAAAGTACTTCTTACATGCAATGCCATCAAAGATAGTCAATTGTAATGTAACTCCGTTAATTTCCGAGTATTATTGGAAAAACACAAAAACAATCAGGATGCAATGGTTCTATATTCGGTACTTAAAAAATACAAAGCAAATGAAGACGGACAGGTCAGAGTATATCTAATTGGTGGATCCAAATTTGGATTAATTAATTAAAACACCAGGTTTTGTTCCTTGTACTGCACATGGTCGATATACTCGGGGCTGGATTTGGCTTCCCTGTTCGAACTTTTTTGGTTTCGAGTACTCTTCGTTGTTCAATACTTTTGGGTTTTGACCTTCCAATGTTTTGATTCAAATGCTGCTGATGAGAGGTTACTCCTTGAAATATGCATATACTGCATAACCAAATTACCCGTTTTATACCCGTTTTTGTATTTGTATTTTGTCAATACGAATGGGCTAAAAATAAAATTACGTTTGAGCTAATATTACCAGTCTGCCCGTGTTCTAAAGCATATTTAGACTAGTTTGGTAAATATATGTAAAATACAGGTACATTGTATAAATTTCTGTATTTTAAAGATACCTCTCCCCACTTCCTTTAGCAAGACTGCTCACACGGAGCAGGTGAAAGTAGAATTTCGAGCAGGGTAAAGTGAATTTTTTCACATTAAACTTTGTTTGGGTAGCTTATACCTTTCAGAAACTGTCTGAATAAACTTCCGATTCCTTCTTAAGTTTCAAATATAAAACAAACGTCAAATTTTGAAAAGTTTATCACCTATATGACTATATAGATTTTGGTAGAAATCTACCTTTGTTTTATTAAGATAAAAACCAAATCAGCGCAAATGTCGAGTGCAATAAGCCCAAATGAAAAACTGTATTTCTGAATTTTCAGCCCAGTTGTAATACGCCCTTCTAATCCTGGGTCTCGTGGACCAGTTAATAGAAATCTATTTGGAATTGGTTGAAACGTCGATTGTCTAAAATGTGTAAATCTTTTAAAAAAAGTAAAAATGTAAATTTGAATGTGTTTTCTAAAAATTTTGTTTTTACAAGTTTGTGTTAATAGTAAGGTAAAAACAACATTACCGAAACTGGAGGATCGTTTTCAAATGTGCAAGAGAAAGCAAGAAAATACCTGAGAAATTAAAGATAGCATTGCAATTTGGTGCAGGCAAAGATCGAATTGAAACATAAAAAAAATCTATATATATATATTGATTAATTAATTCTAAGTATGATTAATAAATTCATCTAAGTAAAATCTTTACTTCTGACAATCATTTCCAATCTAAATGATACTGCTTGCCATTTCACTTTTAACAAATAATGTAAATAAAAGAAAACAAGAAATAATTGTCCCAAGTCGTCAGTTGTTCTCTTGTAAACGGATATTCATAAAACATTTCAGGCCACCCAGTAGTAAGATGAAAACTGAAACAATTGAAAAGCTGTACTACATTTGTAAAATAAAACAACAAAGTTTGACTGTTTTAAACGATAATTCAAGAGTAAAGATGTAAGTATTTTGGAAAGCAATCATTTTGTAGAGTTTTTACAGGCATTGAATGGCCCTTCCTTTATAGTGATTTACAGATCAATATTTAATTTCACTTTTCAAGCTCTCAACGACGAAAAATGTTGAAGGTCAAGTAATTTTAGTGACTATTGTACACGTATCTGAAATTGCGATATTTTTTCCTTCGCTGTATTCATTACTTCAGAGTGCTCAGAGATTCAATTGGGGCCGATCAAATTTTTATTCAATACTTTGATTCTTTGAAATTTATCAACCTCCCCCCCCCATTCATCTAATTCGCAGATAATCTTATTAATTATTTTAAGGAATACCAGTCACTTAAAACTTTCTCTAAGGAATGAAGCACCCAGTGTGAACATGTTATCGAGTGAGATGGTATATTCGCACCTTGTATGGTCCCAGTGCGAACATGTTATCGAGTGAATGATGATATACTCACACCTTGTATGAGCCCATGGTGAACATGTTATCAAGTGAAAGATGATATAATACCACCTTGTATGGTTCCAGTATGAACATGTTATCGAGTGAATGATGATATACTCACACCTTGTATGAGCCCAGTGTGAACATGTTATCGAGTGAAAGATGATATAATACCACCTTGTATGGTTCCAGTGTGAACATGTTATCGAATGAAAGATGATATAATACCACCTTGTATGGTTCCAGTATGAACATGTTATCGAGTGAATGATGATATACTCATACCTTATATGGTCCCACCTTGAATAATATTAGTATAGTTTTTAAATATGCTTTTTAACGGAATTGAAAGATTTTTCTGTCCGACTTTTAGACTTTTAGACTATATTTTATGTTTTTGTATTCTAGTTGCGCCCCTGTTAAGCAGCATAATTTGGTCGCTTAGTCTTTTCAAACGAGAATACACACTGTTCATCTGCGAAAGGCGAATTTCATTGATCTGGTATTCAAATTTCAAGCTGGAATTCCAATATTTAAATAGTAGCTTCTCTTGGAAAGATATGAGAAAGATTATCAATTTGGTAATTTGGAGCAACCTTCTTGCTTGATGTAGACATCATTTAACTTTTTTGTACTTCATTAAACCAATGTAATTCTAAAGTAGGTCAAAATGACACCATTTTTCCATTTTCATCTGTTTAAGTCAGTTTTGGCGTCCTTCTGTTTGCTTGGAAATTCATACATTGTTCCATGTCTATTCATTGTAACCATCTTTTTACCTATTTTGTTTGAATTTCAAAAAATTATTTCAGCCGTCCCTTTACGATTGGAGATATTCAGAAATCATTCATTAAACGTGAGGATATCTCTTTGTCCATAGTAATTTACAATTTGTTCGACAAAAACGATGTTTGCCTTGCCCAACTGTTCTAATCTGGAATAACGTAGTTGCAATTGCGTATTGTTGTCTACGTCAACTGTATTGTAACATAATTACCCTTGAGGGGTCTTATTTTACATTTAGGTCACGTCAATTGAAAACAATTAATTTGTCTCAAAGATTTTAATTCATCATATTGACATTAGCGAGATGAAGCAGTCTGCGACGTTCTGCTGAAATAGTTAACAATGGGCAAATCAAAATTATTTCAATCAAATTTGTATGTTTCTACAAGAAGATCTTTTAACTTCGGTTGCTTTTAGCAGATACAACCTGACTTCTTTTTTGACTAAAGACGAAGATAGCATTTAAGCACAATGAGGTATTCATGATTGGCCTATCTGTCCTTCCTCTTATTTTGTTATATTTATCTTTGTTTACAGTTTTCAACACCTTGCCATGATTCACTACTATTTCCTTAACACAGGGGCAATTCTGGTCAGTCTAGATATTTTTGTTTGGGCATCACTATATATATGTCCTTTTCAGACAAAAAAAGGAACAGTTCACCGAGTTGCACTGTTTTGTAATTTTGTATTGCAATAAGTGCAGGAACTATCTTTACTCATTTCAAACTGTTGCGACTTGAGTTTTCGTTGTTGATTTCCGTTCGGTTGATTTTGTGTTTTGTGTGACGGTGCTGTTCTTGGTCGTGTATGCCGGTTTCGTCGTTGCCCATTCGGACTTTTGACACTCGAATGCCCATTGGTGCCTCTTTGCTTCTTTATATTCTAAGTCTGTAAACGTAAACGACTCCACCTTTTTAACCAATAACTCGGGGTTATTTCTCAGTTTTCTTTCCAATGTAAATAATTACTCTCTGATATGTTTGTTACTAACTGAATGTGCTAGAAACACACAGGATGAAAGTTTCATTCATCAATGTGTTCAGGTATTGGTCAAACCTATGGTGCCTTGTCAGTCTACCGTTGATATTTGTCCTAATCTTGATACTTAATTGTAGCTATCTTGCTTCTGAAGAGTGATGAATGTTACCCATGAACTCTTGTTCAGTGCTGTGCGTTGTCTTGGTTGTTTTCCTATTTTATCTGATCCATTTAGATGATTTTATTCTGCTTGGTCAAAACGTAATATTTAGATTAATACGAAATTACACAAGAGATATGAAAAATTAAGTAAAAAAAAAGTAATTGCAACAATAATCTTTTGATTGGACTTTCCATGTTTTTTTGTTCATTAATTTGCTTGTAGAAATATTTTTAACGGTTTTTGTATTCGGCAAAGATTGTACACGTATTGTGTTTTCCAATTATTACCATTAAGCAATTTTTTTTCTTTGCACTATCATTTGTTGCGAATGGTTGTTCGTGTTGGACATATTTCTGTTAGCAGTTACTCTCTTAGATAAGAAAAAATATTTTCAATACATTCACTGTTGACGGATCCTGTTATCTTTGGGCATCGTCAACAGCTTTTCGTCTGGGTCGGTTCATTTTGCTTCTGTCAAGGTGATGTTTCAAGTTTTCAGTTATATAAGGTTTTATTGTCGTTTAATTGTGGGCTGTGTCGCGTACACTTATTCCACATCTCATTATTTTCTATTAATATAAATACCTTGACTTTTTGTTTAGGTATTTTTGTATAGAAGACATTTAATGAATCTATAGACTAAATATGTATAGACTCGCTGACTATGCAACGTTTAGGTCAGGGTTACAAGAAAGTAATGAATATGGATTTCTGATAATTACCTTATCATAAGCTAACAGAAATCTTTTACATGAACAATCATATAGGTTTATTGACTTATACTTGTATATTATAATTGTTTTCATGTTTTTCTAATTTAAAGTGGCAATCAGTCGAGACTATTCAACAATACAAATTTGTTGTAGTAAAAAATCTTAGTTGACTAATTTTAGGGTTGGTCACAATAAACCTATTGACAGAGCATATATTGATGGTTGGTCAAAATGGTTTCCGCAGCTTTGATTTAAAGTGTTTTATCCATTGCCGCTAAATGGTAATGTTGACCTAGTTAAAAGACATCTCCGAATGTCATATTCAGTGTTGTCGTTTTGAAATGCTTCCTTTTAAAGTGGTAGCGAAGACATCCTTAATTCTACAAAAATCATCAATCAAATTTCGTCTCTTATGGTCGCAATCGTTAGCTTTATCTGAATAGAACTCAGTTCGATGAGACTTTGACATGATAAGATCGGTGTTCAATCAAATCAGGGCTTAAAACAAATGGATGAGATCTTATGTAACTAATATAGGTTTGTGATGTCCGCCATTGACTAATGTTGTCTTGTAAAAACAATTGTTACGTGATCATGTCAACTCAGACTTGAACAAATCGTAATTGACAGCCTTCATTGGAACATACGTTTGAATCTGTGTTTCACTCGGTTGAAGATCTTTTCTTCCTGGTATTAATACGCAATGGAATAAAAGTCTGAATAATGATTTCCTAAGAATGAATTGTTTGATTAAATAATGTAAATTATCTCCACAAAGATGAGATTGGTGTTAAAAATACAGGGTTTTCAGAAATGTCAGGACAAATTTTTTGAATTTTATTGTAGGATTTGCTGGTTGATGTTTTCTCTTTCATTCAGCAAAATAGTCTTCTGTATCGAAGTTTGAGCTCTTACCTTAGACAACATCATGTATTTACAACATCATGTATTTAAGGGCTACATATTCATGCAACATGGCAGACATTTTTATGTTCTGATTTTTTATTTTATATACGAGAGCAGGACTGATTGTTTTTTTTTCAATATACATGTCTATATCTTACTTTAAAATCTACCTTATAAAAATCGTTACTTTAATGAGAGGTTACTACTAGTGTATACAGCATACATGTAAACAAATCATCTGTTTCTATATTTTTTAGGTGTTTGTATTTTGACATTTTTACCTTTACTATCTGATTGCAAAAATGAATGAAAAGTTAGCTACATATATGAAAATCTTATGCATATTATCACAAAATCTGGTCGCAAAAATGTGATTACACTTTATAAGCAACTTTATCCTGTCTTTTTTATACAACCATGCTTTTATCACATAATTTCAGGTCCATTTGACTTCATTCGTCATGACTGTTTCCGGTCAGAAATTTGCCATGGTAACATGAATGGTGCTTCTTTCATGAAAGCTTCTTTCAAACAAAACAAAACAAAATGCGAAGGCTGTCTGCGTCAGAGATAGAACTTTGAACCAGCAATTAAAAGGCAGAATATTCTATCTGAATTTTCTGTTTAATCGTATTAGATTATAAATCGCCTATTGTATATTCGCTATAAAAAGTCGTACTTAAATTTTAATCATTTTGAAGAGTCTGATAACCGAACGACTGGAACCAAAACATTAGTAATTAAAGAGACAAGAAATTATTGGTATAACTTTATTCTAGCCATTAATAAAAGAATGATAATAAAAGGGATACGGTTCGATTTCTCCTTGGAAGGCAAAAAGCTTTTCGATAACATCAAAGCTTGTGCTAATTTCTCATTCAATAATATTTGCAAAATGTTCAATTAAATAACCATATTCAAAATTGAAATTCTTAGATTTGTAAATTGACAATTAATATTTGCTATCTCAATATAATTTCAGATTTATTTTTCGAATGCCCTTTGTATCTGTCATCAATATTTCCGTTCAAGTTTGCTCACAGATAAATACATTTCTGTGATGTTTTCTGACCATAAATAGATTTACCGCCAAATTGACTTAAATTCCCATCAACAAAATGAAAATATACGCACCATCTGAGAAGGCTGCTATGATATTAGATTATTAATGTTTATGGATATCGGTAGCATATAATCTAGAAAGTCCTATTTGTTTGATATCATTATTCTTGTTCATTCTTAGATTCTAAAATTAATACCCTAAAAGCAGTATAGAATATACAACAATAGACAGTCAATCAAAACAGCGCAAAGGTTACATCTTATTCGTGTAACAGACTCGTGTTATGATTGGCATAACGTACCATCTATTCATAGAGTTTTTTTAATGATTTTTCGACATAAAAGAATATGTAGTGTACATGTGTCAACTTTTCGCAGAAATCTTGAATAAGTCAATTGACATTAGGCATTATAAAGAACATATACTGAAAAGCTTCTTTTAAAATCGAATCAATGTTCTTGAAATTTATCTTAATTTGTGGGACCGACTTAATAACAACTATTTCAAATCTTCAACACAACGAACTGGATGACAATTGTAGTGTAGTAGATTCAATATATTTTTGTTCTGTATTGCTCATTGCGATCTTACGTAACATACCAAGCCACAACGTGACACGAGAACTGGAGAATATGAATCTAATATGACGATTAATGAAGCTTTTGCTCTAAACAATGAACTTGACCAATCCCTAGTAGAACTAATGTCATAAATCCATGACGTTTCTAATAAAAAATGCAATAAAGTCAATATATGCAAATTACCAATACAATATTCCTTCTAATCGCATGATTATTCAGTTTTTGGCAATAACATTATGCATTTCATTCGATCTTATTACTAAAAGATTTTTCAGGAATATAACACGGCAAAATACATGTTTGTATTCATATTTTTTTCGTATCACATGCTACATGCGGTTTCACTTATAGAAATTGATATATGTAGCCAAGGACGTTTCAATTTTCGTTCACCCATATATTAACACAATTATCATGATTATATTAAACCTTAAAAATTACAAAATACACAAAACCAACGCAAACTCGCATTCAAATGAGAGTGAAGCCTGATGATCATAAAGAATTAGCAGCTCCTGCTTGTTGCAACACATCCATCGCGTTGCCAATTAAATTTTGGTATATCAGTTATTCATTGCTTTTCCTTTAATTATACTGTTTCCTTACTAAATATTTTAGTGACGCTACAATTACTGTATGGTCTAGCAAAAAATTGCTTTTGCAATTCAAAATTGCAATATTAAAATATCTTATTTAAATACAATTAGGTATGTGAGTTACCTACCCAAGGTTGGTGCTTAGGTTTCTTTAGTACAACAGACAGCCAGTTTTAATTAAAACTAGGAAAAGCTAAGAGCAGCAACGGTCAAATAAAAAAAATCAATTGAGGAGTTAGTTGAATTTCATTGAGTAATTTTGCGGTGTGGATTTCTGTTTGGATGTTTTTGTGTTTCCTCGTACTATTCTTGTTCGTTTTTTACCAGTTTTCAGACTTTTGACACTCAAATGACCCATTAGTGCCTCTTTGCTTCTTTCTTCCCTTATAATGAGTAGTAGGTAAACGATGGGCACCCTTTCATCGTTCAATAGCTGCGTCCATATTTTAACATGGAAAACCCCCAAAATCAACCAGATCGAATTTTCAAATAGACATTTTCGCTGTAAGCCGAAACCGAATCCGAAACCGAAATCGAAACCGAAACCAAAAGTATGGAACGCAGATACTCTGTCATGTTCATTATTTGCTACTTTGAGATGTCCAAAGAACGTTTTTTTTGTAGTTTATTCATAATGCTTTTTGTTTAGTCATTATAATATATAATATAATATATTATATACCCATTTTGATATGGGCTTGTGTACTGAAATGACGCAATTGAAAGTCTGAAAAAGCAATGGTGAAATCAGTAACACGAATGAGTATAACACGAAGAATCGGGTAACGAAAAAAACAACTACCTAACGTCAATCAGCATTGCATTTTTAAATTAATTACAATGATTTGTGTTGGGTTTTTTTTTCTTTGTTAATTTATAAAGTTTGTTACTACATGTAAAAATGCATCATATTCAGTCTTTTATGATGCAGATGCATAACACTGTTTTGGACATAGAAAATTATGTAATAATCAGTGCTACTGTTAATCAAATCTGTATTTAATTCGTAAACGATTTTTTTCCGTGTCATTCTAAGTCTTTGTGTTTGTTTTTGTTTGCTACAATGTGTACTTCATGTCATTCGACAATTGTGAGCCTGATACTTCCGATCGATTTTCCTTAGCAGCAATGAACTCAACTTGTTTGTCCATGGCCTTGTTGCTTGAGATACTAGTAGTTGATACGTTTTTACTTTTCTATTCAATTTTGATGATGATAAATTTTATATAGATTTTATGAAAAATGTTTGTTGCCACCTCTCTACAACATCCTTGTCTTCTTGTCTGAAATACTTAGTTCTTGGGATTGCTCTGTGCATTAATGTGTTTAGCAAAAACGAATATCCCAATATGTGTACTTTTATTGGATGTCTTTTTTATATGCCATGTATAACAAAGGTCTAATGATAGCGCATTGTGGAACACCTATGAGTGTATGGTTCTATTTGACTCGGATCGAGTCAAAAATCTGTTGATGAAATAGGGGCACTTTTATGTTATATGTTTTAATCTTGAATATCTTTATCATTATCCAATTTTGAATGACAAGAATTGACAGTACCTTTGTCGGCCCAATGGGGCATTCGAGTGTCAAAAGTCCGGAAAGGCAACGACAAGATCGGTAAAAACGAACAAGAACAGCATCAGGAAACACAAAACACATAATCAACTGAACAGAAATGAACAACGCGGACTTAACAAGAATAAACTCAGGTGTTCTGGAAGAATAAGCGGTTCCTGCCTGCTATAGCACACCCGCTCCGCTGATCACTTCCTATCCATCTTTGTCAAATCCGATAAAGGAAGACAAAACAAAACTGTGACAAACCAAAATCTGCCGCATCTGAGGGATAGAAATCCTATATTTGTCTACAAGTACGTGGTATCTACCACAACATGTTTTAATTGAAGACAACAACCGAGAATCGACATTATCCTATGTTAGTAATTCCGTGTCAAACGTGACGCTCTGCTAGGGAAATCGGTGTAATTTCCGCAAGCTTTGGAGTAACAAATCAATTATGATACGAAATTTCATAAGCTGGAGCGGACGAAATGTTGCTATACAAGAAGAGAAATTTGATCGTTGAACAAGGAAATGACGCAAGAGACACTGACGGGCTAACAGAGAAATAAGGCTTCATTAGGCACCCAGACGATGCATTGACATACAGATTGATGTGTAACAGTGCTTGAATTGATATTTTTATCTTTTGGACATATTAAATTGTGTTTAAAAATTACTTTACTAAAAATTCGCATTGTAAGATTGTTTATTTTGTTTTAATTTTATTTATTTTAATCTTTCGGTTCATTCTAATTTTGTATTGTTCATTTTAATCTCTCAGATGTCAACAGATCAAAGTGACAATAAGCTAATCTACCTTTTAGTGATATTTTGAGCTCATTTAATTGACACTTGTTCCTTTAATCATAAAAGTACTCATAAGGTTTTAATGATAATAGATTATCTAATTCATAAAAGTATATATTGTAAGACAAACTTAAGAAAGATAGCAAGTTTTGGATTCAGTGTTCGAACTGAAGTTTACCAAAGCCGAAATTGGAGTCAAACTTATTGACGTTTTCCATATTCAAAATTGTTACTGTGATTTATGTACATTTTGTTATTGTTGTTATATATTTGGGACTTCACCTTAATACACGTTAAAATCTACCAGTGTTTTATTCAACGAAAGTTGCAATAGTAATATTGACAATACATAGGTTCTCACGGTCGGCCCAAACCTCTGTCACAGTTGCATGAAATTAACGTTGTTGATCAATCCTATCTGTCGAAAAAACAAATCCGGCAAATTCCACCGGAGAAACTGAAAATTGCAGCAGTCCTGACTTGATAAAGGAATCTAACGAATGATGGGTAAAACCAAGTTTTATTGCGCCAATATTTCTCTTCCCTATTGTTCGAAGGGCCCAGTAGTAACTCGAAACACAACACTACCATAAGATACAAAAGATACAAAAGACAGTGAAGATTATCACCTAAGAACAATAAACAGCTAAAAATAATTAAACCAATCAGGAGTCGTTTAATCAGACATGATTTTGAATTTGTATACCAATGTAAGATATTGAAAGGAAACCCTTTTTCGAGGCCATTACATTATATTCAGTCAACTGTAAGAAGATAATTGATCTATTCATCAAAATTCTTGAAAGATAACCGCTTATACACCAACATAAGAGCTGAATTAAAATGCTGACACTCGCCGAGTAAACATATGCACAAATAAATTCGACTTTTAAGGTTTAACAATTAACATTTAATCGGACATTCAAAGTTTCAAAAAATAAATGTTTTCTTAACAGTTGAATTCAGTTTCGGTTTCGATTTCGGTATCTGTTTCGGTTTCGGCTTATAGTGAAAATGTCTAATAGAAGGTGCACATATACATGTTTTCATAAAGATGAATTGAAAGGTGAAGGTGGCAAAAGGGACGGACACCCCTATCACTATAAACATCCCCGCACTTTTCAAGCGTAAGGCTTATAACAATCACAAATCATATGCTCGGATAAAGATTAGAATTATCTTGTGTAAAAGGCTAATTCGAATGGAAGACTTCAGAGAAACCGTTTGAGATATTTATATTATTGTTGATACGTTCATAAATAGTAACCATTTGTTGTAAATACATAGTAAAATTTCCAGTGCGACGGGTGTGCTATAGGAAGCAGGAACTCATCCGGAGCACCTGAGTTCACTCTCGTTACTTGAGTTCGCGTTACAGATGTCTGTTCGGTTGATTTTGTGTTTTTTTATGTTTTGTGTTTCCTCGTGCTGTTCTCGTTTATGTTTACTAGTTTAGTCGTTACTCTATTTGACAGTTTATACTCGGCCCCATTGGTGCCTTTTTGCTTCCATTTGGTTTTTTTTTTCGCATGACTGAAAAATAAGTTATTGTTTTGAGCTTTTTACACTCGATTGCCTTTTTGTACTCAAATCAAAAATCATTTCATAGTTATTAAACTAAGATATAAACAAATCTTTGATATTAGTTATTTCAATTCGATGAAGGAACGATAAAATGAACAAAACATACGGTTCATTAACTGTTAACCTTAATATATAGTTTGATATTGAACCTGCTTCCAATTAAACATGGATTAAGGACTATCATTAGTCATTTTATTGAAATTTCAAGAACAAGCGAAACTTTTCGCCTTTTTGATACCATTAATATAGGAAAATTGTTAAAATATTAGAATTTTTGGGTTATATTGCTCTTCGGTTGCTGTCGTCACATTATGCACTCATAGACAGATCGTTCAAATGAGTGCAGACGTTGGTTTGTCATAGGGATTTGTTTTGTCGGATTTGACACTCTGAATTGACAGACCCTATTTTCACGGTCGTTATACTTGTCCTGCGACAACATGTTTTCTACCGATGTTTCTGCTCGTTTTCTACCGATGTCCTAGATTTCTACCGATGTGATGATAAAATAACAAACTTGGCAGACGATTTTTTCCAAACAATGATACCCGGCAATTATGGCACTTATAAACAAGTTAGTTTAATTTACATTATTTTTTTTAAGTCTGAACATAAAAAAAACAGTAAGGTATTGTTTATTTTGTCCAGCAAGAGACAATTTCCCTTTTTTCAGATAATCATGAATATCTGTTTTAAATTACCATTCACTGGGCTGAAAATTATTCTCCATGTTCTAAATTATCGTACCTTTTTAAGAACATTTCCCTTTTCATTACAAATGGTATAATTTTGATTTTTCGATCATTTTTCAAAACATTATGGTCCTGGTTTTCTAAAGATTTGTCCTGGTTTTCTACCGATGGTCCTGGTATTCTACCGATGTGATATATTAAATGACATATCATGTTCATTGCAAATTGTAAAACTGTATATTTTATTGCACATAATATTGATGATAAAAAGAATATGGCGGTTCATGAGCAATTGCGCGCGGCAAATGCTTAAAATAGGTCATTAAAATCTTAAACAAACTCGAAAACATTAAGGGCTCGTATCGTTAATAAAATTATCATACAGCATAAACACAATGAACAATGGTTATATGAAAGAAAGACAGTTCATTCTGTTTGCTTATGGCTGCCATTCCTTTCTTAACAGCCATTAGTTAAAATATAAATATACTTTATTGCATACAAACCCCAAAGGTCTACAAACACGAACAAACAAAAACAATGAACATATAATTATAAACACATAGTACAAATGCAGCCAAATAATGAAACAGTAGCATTTACAAATATGTGTGTACATGTATTTGACAATTGTCGCAACTCAAATGATTGCTTTACAAAAGCGCAAAACATCCACATATTTGGATTAAGTACAAAAAATTATTTTTCAATAGTGTCAGGCTGGTTAAAATTTGAATATTTTGATTGTATAAAGTCAATAAATGTTTTTCTTATATTATTATTAATTTTACAATAAAACAGAAATGAGCTTCATCATCAATAATTTTACAGAATTTACACAATCCTTGATCTCTTGGGATATTTTTATATCTACCAAGTTTAATCTCTAGGTTATGCTCACTAATCATAGTTTAGTACGTATTTTTTTACTATTAAAATTTTGAAGATTTAAATAGTCTGAAATATTAACATCAGACTTAAAGTATAATTTTGAAGAGTCATCAAAGCCGGATATTTTATTTATTATAAGTTCATAATATTTTTCTTTAATAGTCTTTTTGTTTTCTCTTTTTAAGCTTGATTTAATTTCATTAAAAGATTTATCAACATTCTCAAAATTTTCATAATCTATTTCAAATTTCTTTGTTACAGATATTGCAAAACTTTGCCAATTATACACACCCTCTATGTGGAGATTTTTATTTAAAATGAATGCGTCTTTTACAAGAGGGTTTATATCTAAAGAGTTTATTCTAGCAAAATACATGTAGCAAATTTCTTGTATGTTAATAAAAGAGTCTAATGGTAATCTACCAAGTTCAGTCTTTGCAGCAATATAACATGCTGTTTTGCGCACACCCAGAACACTTTTACAAAATTTATTGTGTATTTTTTTTAAAGCTGGCTTATCAGAAAATGATAGTATCAACAATTCTTCCACCCATATTAGATTTGTGAAGTGCTAAATATAATGGGATATAATCCTCCATATACCATATTTCACTGTTATATCTAGAAATGTTGAGGCTGAGACAGTATGATGAAGCTTCACTGTAAAACACAAGCATTTATGGTGTATGAGTGCCATTAAAAACAACCAAAATGTGCAGTTATATGGATTTAAATCATCGGTAGAAAACAAGGACTCATCGGTAGAAAACACAGTAAAGAACATACCTAATCGGTAGAAAACCAGGACAAATCAAATTTTTAAAACCTGTTAGTTATATAAAAAATCAAATGGCTCTTTGACAAATAAACGATCATTTATTGCATATTCTCAAATAGGATGTATTTAAATGTTAAAAATAAACGTAATTTTTCATATTTCTAAAAAACAATCGGTAGAAAACAAGGATCATCGGTAGAAAACGTGCAGAAAAATCGGTAGAAAACATGTTGTCGCAGGACAAGTATAACGACCGCGATTTTACTTTAGAAATAAGAGGCCAAAAAGGGGAAAAAATCAACTTTTTAATTTCTGGTCTGATTTAGATTTTTTTTTTTTTGCAGGTTATGTCTTGTTATATTTTTGTGTTTTATGTTGTCTGTTTTTTTTTTTTTGTCCTGTTCTCGTTGGTGTTAACTGGTTTTGTTTCTGTCATTTCGGACTTTTGATATTCGGATGCCCTATTGGTACCCCTGTTTCTTTCAAATATAGGTATCTTATACATGCAGAGTCGTGGCAACAGATATCATTTGGTTATTGTGCAACAACATTCCGTCAACCCCGACTTAACTGATTCAAAATTTGAAGGTTATCAGAGCACCATCATCCTTATGTTAAATATGTATGGACTTGGTCACATATTGATCTTCGACTTCCCAATTACTAGAATGTGAACCATAGTGGTGTTATGTGCTACCTTAATGGTAGGGTTATTAATTTATTATTAATTTATTAATAGGGTATTAATTTACAATATATATGGTGACCTTAGATGAGCAAAAAGGAAAAAAAACTCATTTGATAGATGACCGTCCTTGCAGACAACTGTCCAAATGATGTCTCTCAAAAGGACGCCCCTTTGTCATTTCTTTGTCTATTTTGGAAAGGTTTTACTTTGTCAGTAAGAATATATAATATCGAATGTATTAATGAACCCATGGCTATATGCCGTTCAAATCTTAGTGTATAATAAACTACGAATGTGTGTAAAAATATTATTATTTTATGTGTTAGGGGGTTAGAGTTAGGTTTGGTGTAAGGGTTAGGGGTTGAGTTAGAGTTAGGGTTAGGGATTAGGGTTAAGGTTAGGGTTAGGGTTAGGGTTTAGGGTTAGGGTTAGGGGTTAGGGTTGAGGTAAGGGTTTTTTAAGTAATGCCAAGTATGCACATGAAGTTCAATTTCTAGTATACTACTTTAATACTATCAGTATTTCCAAATTATTAATTTTTTAACCTGATGCTAGTCAGAGCCAATTTGTTCTTCATTACTTACTAATTTGGTAAGGCCTTCATTATTTTATACACGACCGTAAAGTATTGTTCTGCCTGCTCAGCAATGTTTATCTTGTCTGTAATTAGCATTTTTGTTGTTCATTGTAATTTTATCTTTTATTCAAATAATACATAAACCCCGGACATAAACCTACAGACGACAAATTTTTCTCTTGTTAAAACATGAAATCCTTTGTATAAAGCAATTTTGCCAAGTATTGCATCAAAATCTTCTTGATAACAACTGCAGTAATTAATCATATGCAACGTTTAACCACATTTAAAGCCAATATAAATTATTTTTGACAACATAAATCAAAGCTGTTCATATTTTTTCCACATCTGAAATAAAAGGCATTGCTTTTCCGTTTTTAACATTTGGCGTTTGCTATTGTTTTTACGTAAAAAGAAATTTGATTTATGTGCAAATTACCAGAAGATTGATTTTTGAAATGAGATTGAAGCCCTTGTGATGGGATTCATTTGGATGTTCACGCAAGTCTGATTCCCTTTAATTACTTAAGAGTTTTTCGTATTGTTTCTTTGAACAAAAAGTTGCTCTTTTATTTGAAGGTTGAATGTACATTAGGTGGGTGTTAAAATGTAACGTAAGCAAAACTCAATCTACGTTAAATTTCGCTTGGGAAAAGGGAAATTAAAACTTTAGTTATATCTTAACAAGCTTTCGTGACACGGTTTTATTTTGTTACTTTTAAACTAGACACTTTGAATTTGTAGATGATGTCTTGTTTTAACTTATGTTTGATTCTAAGACTAGTCTAATTATGTTACCAATTTAGATACGATTCATCCATTTTAACAGTTTAGATCAAATATACTGATAAACCAAAAATGTTTAAAGACTCCAAGAAATTCATTCAGATTTGACCAAAAGAATTATTTCGATAAATCGTAAATTATGTGAGTTTTTACATCAGAGTTTTCAAATCAGTATATAAATCTGGCTATAGAATACAATTGTAAGTTAATGGCGTCTGGTTTATTATATAAGCAAGGAACTAGAAATCATGCACGTTTGACTCGCAAGACCTGAACAATTTATCTCTAAAATTATCCTTACAAGAGAGATTTTTTTGTACGGCCATTACTACAAAAGCAGGAAATTGTGTCTGGAATTCCTGAAAATGGCTAATCAAATTGGTAATCAGTTTTAACGTTATCGGACAATATGATGATTTATTGAACAACACTCGCGATATTAACTCTGGCTATTAGCTATTCCAGTGGCTAACTGTCTAACTAGACAAATTTACATCCTTAAGTCATGTTAGTGCAAACCGTTAATAAGATTTATATCTTCTGCTTTGACCTCGAAAGTTAACACAAACATTGTTCTTTTTTCTTTTTCTTGAAACTTACAGAACTTAATATGATTCCACGTGAAATTTGAAGACTAAAAATAAGTTTAAACATATTTATTTGAATAAAATTGCAAAGCCAGTTTAAAGTCGTTCATCTCCAGTTGGACTATATTTGTTTATTCTCGGTATTGGGAAACAAGCTTAATGCTTCAATAAATCCCTCTCCAGCCTGCAGTTTGCGAGTTCGGCATTTGTAGCGACCCCCATTGAGCCTACTCTTATCGAAATCTACAAAGGAAATCTATAACGTGCATAGGTTATTGCTCTCCCCATACACGGGATCTTTTTTCGTCCCTCCCGCAGGACTAGCATGGTTTCATGAGACTATCCTCGCAAATGGTGACAAGGGGATCGGAAAATTATTTCATGAAATTCGCACCCCGGACGAGGATTGAACCACAAACCTTAGTAGTCCGACGCGTTAACTACTACACCCCCAGCCCTCAATACACCAGTTGGCACTATACAATACCAAAAAATGCGAAGGGAACTAATTTCCCAACTTTGTCGAAATATAGAAAGAATACAACCTTTCAAATGTAAATTAATATTAAGTAATGTTCTCAGCATACCTGTGATGATTGGAGTTATATTATTTGTTTTTAAGATTATCTTCGGAAACCGTGTCAAGGAAGAGTGGGAAATTTGGTTCGTTTAATTCTCACCCTTGCCAAAGATAGTTCGACGAGCTTTTGATAACTTTTCTATAGTTATAACTTATATCAAGTGTAATTTCTTATAAATGTACATATGTTGGCCTTTTCATTTATTTTCAAGTACAAAGGCCAATTAAAAACCAATTCATTGTCTTTTTAATTCAACAATTATTGCTTTTCGAAAAAATATCGAAAATACAGAAGCACAACTGGGTAATTGAAAGTTAGAGCAATTATGCAGAAAATTATATCATAACTATGAAGAAACCAACATTTGGTATATCAATTGGTAGCAGGCGTAACGTGTCTTGGTGCATTCAATTGTGTTTCGCTCAATAGCATTATGTAATGCATAATATATGTTCTCTTTTTTTAATTTGAATAAAGATATTACAAGTATTATCGGCCATTGACTAAGTGTTAATATGTAATTATGAATCCGTCAATCATTTCCTAAGTGGACTCTCTAGAAAACTGCTGGAATCACCCTTTATTGAACCATAAAAATGCTCAAGTACATCAAATTTAAGCATTTTTGTCTTTTTTGCAATATTTTGAGAAGCTCTTTGACTAGTATAGGAAAAATAGCAATTTTCTTTGCTATAGTACGAAATAAAGGTAATTACACAATTAGCGGACTGGGATGATCAATCTCAATTGTGCAAAAAGTAATTACAAATAAGGAAGACATTAATGATAAGATCACAATGGTCCTGACTTCGTATATTCACGTGATATTGTGGGTTAAACCAAGTTTTATGATGGCAATCCTCCCTCTTTCATAGAGTCTCACAACACAACATGGTTGTGAGACACAAAAAGGATCATGAGGTGACAATCTCAGTACAACAGTCTGTGGAACTAAAACATACTTTCATAAATTTACTTTTGGGGACATTTATTCCTAGTAATAAATGACTACCTTTTGTATATTTTTGAAAAAAGGGTATAAAAATGATACGTACTTCCTCATACCTTGAAAGTCTGTTTATCTTGATAAAATAATCATGGCACAGCAGCATTTTCTTCTGAAACAAAACCTATTTCTAGGAAAACCATTCCTGAAAAGTGCATGCTGCTTTAATTTTGTTCTTGCATCACAGGTCAATCTTAACTGCATTATTCAATGTCTTCACTTTCTAAAGTAAAGCAAAACATCAAGAAAGTTTCCAGTAATTGTTGTAAATCAAAGCACACTGCGAAGAATTGATAAAAACTACATGCAACTAATTTGATTTATGCGGTTTAAAGAAAGAAAAAGAGCTTATTTATTGAAATTCCTACAAAATATAAATGATCAACTTCGGATTTATGATTTAATTCATCATTTCTCTCCCGGCGTTTTATTTAAACAATTTTCAATGCTGCTATACATGCAATGTAATCCATTTTTTGTTGTTTAAAGAATTTGGTTCTGGGAAAGTGAAGGCTGTCATAGTAAAATGATTTGTCCGTAAATAATTTGGGGTAATTTATCTGCCATGCTTTTTCCATCATTTTTCTTTATTTCCTTCCCATTTTGCCTCCTATTCTTTTCATTTTAAAAGAGGCTTGTTCAAATACCGACTTGAGCGTCAAGAGTAAATGAAACGCACGTCATGTTTTAAAATGGCTGCCGTTGTTACCATGGTAAAGAAATATTCAATAAGATGAACTAAGGTAGATTTAATATTACTTCTAAAGTACGTTCAATGGGTCAATACGAGTTCTTTTATACTTGACAACATCATGTGTAGCACTAATATTTGTTTGCTTCTTTAGTTCCACGAACATTAATATAATTTTAAAAAGTCTTTTACTAAATTGATAAATATAGCTAAAGATATGTTTTGTCTTTGAATTGTATTCTTCCTTCCTATCAGTTTGCCACTTTCATATTAATACCGTACATGGTCTGAACATTTAGTATAGCTAAACCGTTAAAGAATCAAAGCGTATATGACTTTACTTGTTGAATATTTAGCAAAATAACCCCCCAATGTCCAAGAGAAAAGGCAAAACAAGGAAGACATACCGGAGAAATTGAAGATACTAGTATTAGAGACTGCTTTATCAATACTTATAATGATATTATAAACAATACCCTTTTGCTTTTATTTCCAGCATTACATAATAACATGAGAAGACATGGTAACCTGATTAAATCACACTTTGTTGTCTCAAATAGTTCTCATCTGTATATGTCCTAATATATCATTCTCAACATTGGCTCCAACCCTATACATGTGTCAAAATGTGTCTAATATGACATGTTATAAAATTGT